>CM056994.1:171000250-171663464 GCA_029891345.1 Dryococelus australis | reverse complement strand
TTAAGCGTAGACTTCCCGCACTGAAAAATAATGTTGAAGCATTGCCAACCATTAAGCACCGAGCCAGAGTTCCAGCTCCAGCAGTATAGTAAATCCCCAAAACAGTGGACACGCCTGCTGTTCTTGTAGGTGATCTGCAAAGCTTGAAGTAGGACATTAAAACAAAAATATGGCGTGTATGCCTACACGCGACTGCGCATCGGCACACACTCCGCGTGCTGTGATTCAACTATAGTGAAGTTACATTAAGTTACGTTAGATTTTCTTGCATTTGACCAAATTTGGTTACATAAGTTATACATAATTGGTATGTGTTTAACACCACAAATTCCACAATCTTCATAGACCTTTCCACTATCGTATTTGGTAGTATGTACTGCGAATATCGTGATGCCCCTAGTAAATTCATGATCTGTGTGATTGGTAGTGTTAGTTTATAATATTTTCCTACCTTTCTTATGTTTGGAAAAGACGCGGTTTTTAATAGAGTAACTGCGAAGTTGTGGACAATTGAAAGTTTTATCAAAACACTTGAATTATTGGGTGTATTATATGCGTGCTTCCAGCAATAAACCCAGCATTCAATACCACAGGTGCTAACAGGGTATTGGGTATCATAGGACATGTTTAACCCTATTATATATACACATACACACGCACACACACACACATGACCGCCCAATCTACCTCTAGCCCCACAAATTTCGTTCCACAGGATGACTGAATTTGAAAATGCATAATTTGTTTAACTATAACGCAAAATATTACTTTCTATTTTCGGCACATGCTGCCGGTACTTACAGTAAGTTGCACGAAGTGATTTATCATAAAAAATGAGGGAAAGCATTTAATGTAACAGAGTCGCATTTCCGTTTAAGGAAACAAAATCAGATTTCAGGAAAAACTTTACCGTATATAAAATAAGGCAACGAAGGAGCAATTCTGCTAACAGTATTCGCTTGTTTATAAACTGTTTCTGCTTGAAAGAATACCGTGAAGTTATAAAATTTCTTTATAAAAATACAGATTAACGATAATTGTTATTATGCACTTTTCCGTAACGGAAAAACCCTTCTAAAATACGTGCGTATTCAATGTCTAAAATTGTGATAATGGCAGCTCGGTAAATTATTACAAATGATTTCGAAATGTAGGAAATAGGACTACTTACTGACGGTCAAAAATTCGTTTCTGTAACACTTTAATTTTGTATTGCCAGAACATTGTTAAAAATATTGAATGTCGCGAATGCGTGTAAATATTACACTCAGAATATGAAATTACCTTCAGGTATAGGATGATTGGTAGAATTGCCATTTCTTCGAACGTTTAAACATTTATAATTTTACTTACGTGTGTGATAAAAGATATATAAGTTGCGTCGTAGAAAAGAAACTTGGCGTGATAGTACAGTTTAATTTCATTACCATATGTACTGTACATAAAAAGTTATTAGGAGGGATATACATCGTAATTCACCAGAGAGGCATTCAGGGGATTGCGTAAGCTTATCTTTCCTTCGGAAAATTGCCTAAAAATATTAACAACTATATTCACATTTTTTTCAAATGAGTTAAATAAGTTCAAAAGCTCTTACGATATTGTGAACATACAAACGCTTTTTGATTCATGTGATGGTTGTTAAAATACACTGCCGGACAAGGAATATAGTGCACAACGAAGAAATCACGCGACAACCACGAAACGATGTAAAAAGCGGCAGTACGTGCTGGTATGCACATGTTGGTGCGTTTGTATTCGACCGCACACCCGGCAGTGGCGCTGCTGCCACCAACAGCAGTCATAGCCACTGGCGTATCATCGAAGCTGCGTAAACGCTAGAGATACTATGAAGTACGTATGTCTCGTCAAAGACAGTCGCCAAGCTCTTCACGTCATGCTGTCACCTTCAGTGAATAATTAACTATGCTGGTGTTGATTCTATGTACCTGCCTGGCATTTCGCTAATGCTGATATTTCTTATCTTGGTTGAAAACTGGATGCCAGTCATTACACCGCAGGAAGGTTCTGCGTAGCAAATTGAAAATTACCACGCCCGTTTGTTTAGCATTATAAAAATATTGCCTGAACACTGGCATGAAACGAGTATGAAGAATTTCACGTTTAGAAAGCACGAACTATCGCATAAAACTTTGTTACCAAATGGAGGAATAGTTCGTCCCGAGGCCTCTGTGAAATCAGCACGACGCGACGCCATCGGGCATCGCTTCCGCGTGGGTGAACAGCTTCTTAACACTGACGACTGCGGGGACGTGCAATGATTTCGCTCGCTGCTGGCGAGCAGGAATGAAGTCACACTGCACATGTAGTGCGCCGAGGGTTGTGTGGGCATTCCCGAAAACTACTCAGTTTCTGTGAAAAGAAATATAGTTTACTGTAGAATTAAGCGGATTTTTGTATTTGATTTTGGCGTGTATGCATTAGGTCATTGCAACTTTGCCAATAATTCCCACCCGTTATGTGCTGGTGCCAAGTCGCAGGCGTGAGGGAGGAAGGGAAGTAAACTTGGTTTCATATAGGTTTCGCTGTACAGTCCGATGAGCATTTGGTTCCTCAGCTTTGGAGGTTGCAATCAAGTAAAGTACCGGCATTTCACCTATTACTCGTTAGGATGTCCAACGGCTTCGTTATGATTCGCGTTTAGCAAGCAAAGTCTTGGAAAGTAATATATTAATGGCAGTTTATTATTGATCGTCCAAAGAAATTTAATTTTGCCTTAAAATGTCTTACATTTTGCCACAGTCATTAATGATTTCGGAAAATCAGTAGGGCTCGACAAATAAATAAGTGTGACGACATTTAAATGTGTAGTACATAGCAAATATTATGAGATTTTCTTTTAAAGGCAATTCTGTACGATTGGCGTATGGATAATCATTAAGATGGTTGGGAATCATTATTATCGTACCAGTATTTTGCATTTATATTCGTTGCTTTAATATTTTCTTCAATTTAAGCAGAGTAAAAGGAAATAGTTCCTACAGTGACACAGGCTCACAGGGAGTGGCTTGATGGCTCAGCTGCCATGTTGGATTACCGGACTTCCCGCCCTGTCCATCCGGTCACGCAACCGCCATGTTTAATTCTGACGTGTTGGTAGCCTGTACGCCGTCATCTTTGTAGCCAGTACATAGCCATATATGTAGCCATTATACCCTCATCTTGGGTCGCCATTATTTTAGCCAATGTGTCATTTTAATGTTCTATACTTCCGATGGTTCTACTTGAGTGCTCCCATTTTTCTCTCTTGCATTCCGAGGGTTTCGTCCGAGTGGTCCCATTTTTTACTCTCTTGCATTACTTCTTTCTATTTCTTTCATTCTCTCTCTTCCTTTCTATCTAATCTTTCTTTCTTGCCTTTCTCTTTCCCTCCCATTCGTTTTGTCATTTATCTCACATCTGTCACGTGCACTCCACTGCGTCACCTTGTTTTTTTTTCATTTGCCTCTCTTCCTTTATTTATCTCTTCCTCCCTCTCCCTTTCTCTCCTATTCGTTATTCATTTATCTCTTACATCGGTCGTGTGTGCTCTACTCAGCCATGTTGAATTTTTCTTTTGTCTTTTTTTATGTAACTGGAGGTCGCTGTTGACATTTATATTGAGCTGCCATCTTGGTTAAATTTATGTCTTTGTTTTCTCAGCTATGTTTAAATGGACTGCTGCTAGGATCACCGCCATCTTGGTTCTGGAACTGGGCCACTAGGTGGCACACCAGTTGCTCGGATGTTAACTCACTTTTGCTTGACCGCCATATTGGTTGTAGTGTTTGCTGCTAGGTGTGCGCCAGTCGCTCGATTAGTCGTTCTCGTCCGAATTAGTTATGGATTTGGCCGCTAGAGATGCTAGATTTTTTTAGATCTCAAAATACCAACTGGTATAATGTGGGATAGAATTTCTGGACCTTCGGTTGCTAGACTAACAACTTAGACCACTCAGCTATCACCACATGCTCTGGGACAAGAATACATAAGAAGTATATAGTTTGTGGATGAATAAATATGTTGTCGTTATTTTTTCGTTGCATTTTTAGTATATATTTTTATTTAGATTTTACTTTTATTATTTTTAAGATTTTCATTTAAATAAAATAATTTTTATGTATAAATAATAAGAGTTTTTTATTATTTACGTTTAACTTACATATATATTTATTAGATATAACTTATATAATTTTGAAGTAGTTTTTAATGTTTATGAATTTCATTTTCTATTTTAAGTATAGACATTCTTAAGTATTAATTTTTTGATTATTTACGTTAAACATAATTTACTATACTTAATTTTTTTTTCAAACAAACATTTTATTTTAATATTATACTTTTAATTTTTTTTTTTTTTTTTACTTTTGGACGAAAATTAAGTTGCCTAGCCTTGTAACCACACATGCATTTATGTGCGAACAAGCCCCATAATTCAGGTGCATCTGTTGTGACATGAAAAATTTGTAGTGACATCAGTAGGCACTGCAGAGAAAGGAAGGGGAAGTGTTTTCAACCTCCACGCCAACTGCGCGCAAACTTAGTGATCACTCGTGCTGCTGACCAGCCTTGTCATACCAACCAACCATTTAAGAGTCAATACATTCATAACTTATTACAATTAAATGTAATTAAAAATTTTATTTTATTTATAATTTGACAAATGCCAAAAATATTTTTTAAAACACAGTAAAATGTATCTTAAATGCGTCTTTAATACAAAATCAGTTTAAAAACCTAAATACGTAAATTTCACTTAATTCCATGACAACTGGTAACATTTAAAAGCAGAAAAGTTTTTCATGCTGTGGTGGGATTCGAATACTTCGGAATACAATTCAGGCATAATGGCTGCTCAGCTGCACTGGACTGTGGCCACACGAACCGTAGTTATTAAAAGTTGTGTATAAACTTTCAAGGAAAATATGCCAATCCCCTCCTATAGAATAGGCAATATGTTAGCTAGCTGTTATCGACATGATGTCTTTTTTGAGACAGAATGTTTGCCTTTAGAAAAAAGAGAATGGCCCGCTGTATTTTTAAGGATAACATATGGATATAACCGAAAATATGTCGGCATGATATCGCAGAGCAAACATGTTTCAAGCATCTTAAAAATGTTTTTGGGCCGAAACCGATACATAATCATTGTCTTTTCTGTAAGCTGGCCATTATTTTATTTATTCCAGCCCGTTAAAGTTTTACAGACAAGGCTCTTTATCCCAATAAATATTTATATATGATGTATTTTCGCCGACAAACTTTTGGAATCAGTTTTGAATAGGCATGATGTTAGCTGGCTGTGAATGGCATGATGTCTTCTTGAGACTGTGTGATAACTGTTAGCATTTTTTTATTATGATATTGTGTCACGTGGTAGTCCATGACGATGGTTGACTTTCGCCGCATTTCACTTGGCACTGAAAGCGCTGACCATTACTGACGAGCGATCCTTTTGGCATTGATTCTGCTGATCAGTAACGGATGTATGGTGTTGTAGCGTATGGTTTGGAGACTATACTTCCGACTGAAACTACTGATGTGTTGAAGGTCAGGCAGTCTCAGTAAAAGCAGACGATGCAACATAGCGGCGATGGATAATGAGGAACTTACATTGTTGTTATATGCAGAATATGCAGATGGAAAGTAAATTTTCACATTCGTAGATCTCATCATCAATTGACAAGTCTGAACCAGACGAAAATGAATATATATATATATATCTTTACAACACGTTTAAACCAATCGTTGCTTCATTACACATATTAGACGAGATTATTCCTGCTAAAAATTGCTGACTAGTGTTCCACCTGGTTCCAGTACTGAGCGCTACTGGAGTTCAAATTTTTTCTAATATTGTTCCTTTTTGCATACTACTGGTCAGTGCTTTCAGTACCAAGAGGAATGTAGCATTTGAAAAGTTTTTATTTGTACAACCATCTCTGCAGATATATTGAAAACTAACAAAAAACATTTCGTTTCCACGGCTGTGAAGAAATAGTTTTTAAATAATCCATGTTTTAAACTAATTTTTATAATGTCATGGTATTTATGCATGCCTTTATAATAATTTTGTCATAGTATATTTGAAACTACTGGACAGTATCAGAAACTTACTCCATGCTGTATAGGTTAGCACGCTGGACTGTCAACTCAAGGGTATTATGTTCGAATTCCGCACTCGGCAAGCAAGAGATTTTCATATCATAAAATTTGTTGAGATGTTGATAAAACGAATTCATGTAAAGAGGAAATAATTATTTACTAAGATTTTTTATAGAAAAAATAATTTTTTTTCATTGTAATACAGCTTATTTCTGGACATCATACCGCTGCAGGCCCGGCATTGTAACGACATCTAGCTGTCACAGGCCCGGAATTGTAAAGACATCCAGCCATCGCAGGCCCAGCATCATAACAACATCCAGTCGTCACAGGCCCGGCATCGTAACGACATCCAGCTGTCGTTGGCCTGACACTGTCGGCCAACGTTTAGCCACCAGTCCATATTTTGATCGCTCTGCTTTTAGCATAAGACAGCGGGACGGTATCAGCTGGCCGCAGTTTCTCGGTTAGCTTTTACAGGGCCGATTCTGGCCCGCACTTCTCGTGTATATTGGACCAGAATACATTTTGTATCTTGCTGGTACCGGGAGAGTGAATTTTTGACACTGTCAGAAAACAGTCAGCCACCAGTCCATATTTCCATCGGGCCGCATCCGCCATAAGACAGTGGGCTGGTATCGGCTGGACGGAGTTTGTCGGCAAGCTTTTACTGAGCCGATTCTGGTGCATGGTGCATTCGGGTTAACTTGGATGGTGTGGTTTGTATGGTTATTTGCTGTGATGGTCCATAGATATATTAAAATGGTATTATATATATTATTATGCTCGGTTGTATGGTGTCGAATGGCTGAGGGAAGCTAAGGTCATGGTAAAAATTTTTATACATGTTTTGGTACTTACTACTACTAGGTTATCGGTATGGTTGTTAATTATGTTGGAGAAAAGTTACCTCGTAGGTTTTGTTGGAACAACTATTAATATGAATGGCTGGCATAATTAACTGGCATGTTGGTTGATAGAATAATTTATATTATGTATTGTATGCGGGAGGATTGTCACCTAGTATGATATGTTGTGGTATGAAATGAGTAGTTGATGTGTTGCATAATTTAACCATCTATGATATCCATAGATTGATAATTCACAGATACCATATCGTACAATCCATACAACAATACCATACCAATTCCCAGATACCATAGCATACACTCCACACAACCATGCCAGATAAGCATTCTGCCCTTCTCATACGAATTAAATATCCCATTAAACAATTCCACTCTCACAAAATAATGTCACAATGTAACCATTCTCCCCACACAATCGAAGCTACATATTTGTTACACTGCCAAAACAACCGAACATGTGATAGGCTAAACCAAACTACATAATAACTACACCAACCAGATAGGAAACTAACCGTATAACCAAGACATATGATAGGTTATACCATCAAGATGAACCAGCCACCCACACTAAACAAGTGAAGATCTGATATTCCTCTCCCCCCTCAACCAGGACATATCGACACCATTACTTAGCTCCTGTTCCTTTCCACACAAGCAAGCTTGGCTAAATCTATAGTTCAGAGTTTTCCTACCAGAGGGCGTAAGATTTGTGCAAATCGCTCCACTCCCCTTTTCACACGCCTTTCCCAGCCATTCCATCCATCTCAGCTATATGTACGCTCAAGGCAACATGCTCTTTCTCCCCTGTTCTATCTGCAGGGGGCAAAGTAAATTCCTCAGACTCCCACACCACCAAGAAAGTAACAGATTTTTCGCCTAACTGCTTCGGGCAGCCGGCAATGTCTTCCCCTTCCCTGCGCATCCATCCTGCCCGCCTGTGCGAACACTTGTCAGCTCTGAGTGCAACATATCAGCTACCAAACACTTCCCCCACCACCGGTCATTCGACTCTGAGCATGTGCGCTTCCCACCTGTCCTCCAACCCCCATGTGGTCGGCGAACCCTGCTCTAAGCAATGTTCTCAGAGTTATATCTTCCTCCTCCCCCAGCCAACCATGAGTCCGCAACATGCCAGCCAACACGACTGCTGTCGCCCCCCGAGTTTCGCTCCTCTTTTCACATGTCTAAGAAAGCCGGTCCATCCATCTCGACTGTCTGCTCAGTCACCAATGCTGAACGTTAACCTCCTTTCGCACAATTTTTCTCCTGTCCCAGCCCCGTCCATCAGCACAGATGAGCCATTTACAGCCTGCAAATGAGATAACAATCTCTACATAAACTCCCAACGCTTTGAAACACATACCCTCTGACACCAAGCTTTGCTCTACAGATTCTCTCTCTCTCTCTCTCTCTCTCTCTCTCTCTCTCTCTCTCTCTCTCTCTCTCTCTCTCATTCAAACACATCCAGAAAATATATTGTTTTAGTGTGTTTGCTCACTCTTTCTTCCTCAGGGAATACATAATTTATATAAACTAAGGAACCTCCAGAATTTCCAAAGCAATGCTCTGAAACACATAGCTCGCAATCATTCAAGCTCGACAACCAACCTAGATAATATTCCTTCAATGTGGGAAAAAAAAAGGATTTCAACTCTGAAGTACTTGAACAAATAAGACATTCCACTATTAAATATGTATATCATAACTCCAACACATGTGATCTGGAAGAAGTACTACTTCCTAAACCTGTGCAGAGTACATTCTACTTAAAACCAAAAAATTTAACACAAAAAAAATTAACGATATAATTCACATTTTGTAATATTATGTTTCGTCGATTTACATAGGAAATCAAATTATTACATGTTAGGTGTATATGTTGAGCAATTAACAACTCCTTATGAACTATAAAATGTTAACCAAATACAAAGAATTACATCATTAATTAAATGTACTAGATTACCACACAACCAATGGGAATTATTGCACTATAAATGTATTAAACGAATTGTACATCCATTCTCCATCAATATCGATAGGTTTACTAAATGAATAAGACATTATATATTGTTTAAAGTGTTTTTATTTAGGATATTACTTAAAATATTCTTATTTAATATTAAGAAATTTCCACAACATTGTATTTCACTCTTTTAAGATCCTTATTCTTTACCCACTAGCCATGAGCTTTTGAGAAACCTCTTCATCGAACCAATGACCTATTTTTCCCTTTTTAACGATTTTATGAAATAAATATTCATTTGGAGAACTGAACTTTGCAATTCATGTTCTTAACAACCACCTCTGATAGGCTGACCATCATAGGTTTCTAAATAATACTCCCTGGGAAATTAATTTCTAACTGAAGTAATCTTTTATATTTTGTATGACCAATTCATCATAATTTTTTTCTGAAATGATCATTTGTCTTTCAACACTCGTACATACTAACCAATTTTTTTAACTTTAGTTTTCTCTCATCGATTACTTTAACATTATTATACACAGTTTTCATCAAATATTGTCTGAAATTTTTTGGGTGCCATCTTGATAGTTCTATGATATCTGGAACTATAAAATTTTACCATTTCACGTATAACATCCACTCATTTGTGACTCCCTTTCGACTGAAATCTTCATATATTAATTTCATAATCCAATTGTTGTATTGTTCCATAACACTGAGTTTAAGCTCTTAAGCTCTGAAAAAGTTTGCATAGTTATTGATACCATACAAATACATTAGTTTCTGGAATGGTGCAGAAAAAATTTGGTTCTCTATCGGTTTGGAGCGAATTTGGTTTTCTCTTGTTCAAAATGATCTTCATTGCATTGGTAACTTGTTTCCCAGTTTGGTTTTTCAAAGGTATACCCCAACCATGCTTTGAATAAACGTCTATTACTGTTGAAATATACTTGTATCTCATATTGTATTTGGAAAGCAATGTCTTTATACACAAATTATTTTGAAAAATGTAATTGAAACGTTTAGTAATAACTGGTCTTCTGGAGTATTTTATCATTGCAGAGGCATGAAGAACTTGAGCAAGCATACTGAACTTCATTGGTAATATAGCCATCTTCTGTTACCTCTTCAATTATAGGAACAGTTTCATTTGTATGTGAATTATTCGCAGACTCTCTCGAAGTGATGAGAAGTTTTAATCTGTAGACCAATTCATTAGGATTGTTCCAATATATAGGAGAAAACCGATCGCCAACTTTATCTTTATATATTCCACATCCAACAATATCGCTTAGCAACTGAAATTTCGGATGATTTTCATCATTATGTACATGTTTAGTTACATTTGTTCAAAGAACAAGATACTTATAATACTCCAAATCGATATCGGAATAACCACTCGGAACTTATTAAAATAATAATTCATATAAACCTTCACTGACATCAGTTATGTAATCACCCACTTGAATTATATTCTCAGGCATAAACTTAATTACCGAATCTCCCAGAAGCTATATATTTCCATTGCGGTATAAACCAAATACTGTATTGCACATAGGCGAAGATTCTTTTATAGCAAAATAATGTAGTGTTATTAGAGTCAGCATTTTATTCTTTATAGATTATTCCGATTTAATTTCCACTGGTGTTTCATTAAACGTATTTCGCACAGAATGTAATGTTTCCAGTCTACTCTAACATGTTAAAATATATCTTCATTCAAAACATCCTGTTCCATTCGAGCACATTTAGCTTGTAAATATTTCGCCTTTAAAGGAGGTATGACTTTATGCAATTCTTAAGCAGAGTCAGATATTTTATTTGTTTACATTTAATTCCATAAATTTAAACATCAATAAAGTCTTTGGTTTTCTAATGGGTGTATTTGGTAGATTAGTTTCCGTTTTTTTAATCTTATCGACTTAACCCAGAAGTATGTTTATGTTACTCACAGTATTAGTACTCAAATTGTTAGTAAAATAGTTAGTTCGAGATTTCAAATCATCGATTAGCTTTTTCAATTCCATTTGCATAGCTAAAGAAGATATTTTATTGATCAATTCAACACATATATTGCATCATTTCAGCTATATGTTTCTTTAGATTGTTTTGTAATCGTAGTACTTACCATTTCATTAATTGTATTTTTTAAATGTTCCAAATGTTGGTTCATTCTAGTTCCTATATTTTGCAATGCAATCACCACATTTGCCAGTATTTCTGAAATATAACTAATATTGGTACAAACACTTTTGTAATGATTTCAATTATGTTTATTAATTTATTTTGTATATCGATTGATTGTGATTTTAATACATTCAACATAATAGTGTTTAAGTCTACCGCATAATGTTTGTTTGCTGTATCTTTCACAGCCATACCCACACTGTGAAATATATGTCCATTCGAATCACAATTCCCATCTCGATTTCTTGTTAAACGGATATTGTAATGATTGTGTATTATACCGCTATGACCAAACTTGGAAATACTCATGACTCTTCATCGGGAAGTGAAAAACTGTAAAATCGAGACCTATATCTGCCTTTATATAAGGGGAGCATTGGTATAATAACCACAAAATAGTACTTGTTTTTCCAACAGTAAATTCACATAACTTTAAACATTGTAAATATGTTGTAGATTCATATTGCCAATTTTAAACCCAATAAACATATTCACATTATTGCACAAATTATGTTTCGGAATACATGCATTACTTTGTGATAGATAAAAACAATCGACATGTGAATGTCTACCAAAACTTAAGTATTGCAGTATTTCACACTGCAGTTCGCCCAAACATCATTAAATATAAATACAGAATTATGTAATGCTTCATTCGGAGACACTTTATCTCCTTCATTTGTAAAAGGGAAATATCGCAGCCCTTCAGTTAACGAAAAATAGTCGCTAATAGTTAATATTTCTCTTTTATTGTTTTAGAAAACTTATACGCATTTTAAAACTTAAATCCATTTCGATGTTCCAACATCGACATAATAACACAGATTTATCCACATGAAGAAGGAATATTTATTATACTATGTATTTTGGTGGTAAAAGAATACCATGTTTCTGTTCGATTATATTTTCTTTCATATTTACAATTACCAGTAGATGAACATTTTGTTTTATAATCATCGTTTCTACAATATTAGGAAACACACTAATTTAAAAACGATAAATGTGGGTATATTATAGGTGTGCGCTCAGTTGAAAACAATGTACCATACTAAACGTAACAAAAAAGGCATGGATTATCGAATACATTGATTAAAAAATTACCATTTTAATTGCATTTACCAAAATACAATTATTGTGGACCAGGAACTTAGCTTGCAAAACATCTGGCACGGAACGATCAAGGAATAAATGCTTTGGATAATGCTTGTAAAGAACACTATATAGTATACAATCAAACAAACAATTTGAAAGAAAGACATATAGCAGATACAATTCTAACAGATAAAACAGTAAATATAAGGAAGAATCCATCTACATGAACAGGTGAAATGCTCGGTGCTTGGGTCGTTGACAAAGTTATGTGTGCAATAGTAAAAAGAGGCATGTTTGTAAAGTGCAAAAACTAAACAATACCAAGAAAGGAGGCATACTACCATTCATGTTTCCCACTTTATCTGCTCTTGGAGCTTTAATGGGAGGCGTTTTTAGATCTTGCTAAATAAAGTAACTCAAGTGGTAAAGGAATGTATATTAAATCATATAAAGTCGGTCAAGGATGAAGAAACTCCAAACATGAAAGAAATGCAGAAAGTCCTGAATGTCTGCCAAAATGTGTTTTAACAAAGACATTAATGTATTTGTAACTAAATGGGCTAATCCCTATTTCTGAGGTGTGTATATGAGAGATGAAATACCAAGGAAACCAAACCTTCGCGAATGTATGATTGTTAATTTAGAATCGAAATAAAATGAAGGAACACATTGGGTTGCATTATTAAAAATGTAAATCAATCATTGTATTAGGAGAATTTTGGCGATTTATGCCCTCCAATTGAAACATTCAATTATTTGAAAAACACACAATTAAGATACAATAACAAAATGAAACAATTACCAAAAGAAAATTGTGGTAATTTATGTTTATGTTTTTTGTCTACAAGTAGGATATATAATTCAATGTGTTAGTAAAACCATTTAGTAATATGTCAATTACATTGATATTAAGTGGACATTCTTCACAATTGTTCAGGGTATATTTTCCAGCTTTGGAGTTAGTGAGACAATGGAAAATACGTCTAATGGAATTCATTACTTACAATAGCATACCAAACATCGATATTGACAATCAATCATTTATGTTCAGAAACACTGATACAACATATAAGATTGTGATACCAGTAGGGTCTTATGAGTTGGGTGATTTAGAAACATTCATTAAAGCAACATTACCTGAAACGGTACATTTAAGATTACACGAAAATCCAAATACAGTAACTAGAATGATGTATAGTAATGTCAATATCGGTTTAATGGAAGACAATTCAATTTCAAATAAGTTAGGTTATAAAAGAAGAGTATATCCAGGTAATCAATTGCACAAATCATCATGCCAGGTTAGTATATTAACAGTTAATGTATGTTGTATAAATGTTAATGTTGTAGGCAGTTCATATTTGAATGGAAAACCAACAAATGCAATACATGAATTCACGTGTGCGGTGGCTACAGGGTTACAAAATAATTTAAAAACCAAGTACATTGATGTATCTTCCAGTAATAGTTAATCGAGTGGATGAATTAGTTGTTACATTTGTCGATCAAGATGGTAAACAGATTAATTTTAGAAACAAAGATACTAATGTTTGAATACATTTTAAAACACACATATAAATGTGTGCATTCCATGTTTAATACAATCAAAATGGCTATTGTGTATAATAGTCAATACAGTCGTAAAGTCAGCACTTCATTTAAACACTATGTTTCTAGAAAATGTATTTCGAAGAACAAAACTATTAAAAGATGCAAACAGAACAATGAAATGATCCTTTCATACAAGATACCCATAAAGAGAACACATGGTGGTTAATTAATTTTAAAGGAATTAGGATATACCGTTAATAGGGATGGAAGACGTACTTAATATTGAAGAACCAATAAGTTATTATGATACAATCACCAGTACAGAAATTCATGTATATGAAGCATTCCGAGCAGGTTCATATATATTTTAATCTGATATAAGGATTACTATACAAAATCACGATATTTTCACATTACTGGCGAAATCAAGTTTAAGGTTCAGAGGAATCATTTAAAAGACAGCCGATGCAACTAATCCAGTAATGACAGGAATAGTGAGAAATGGAATACTTCATTCAATCTATAGAATATCATATCTGCTCAATGGTGTTGAAATCGACTTATCATTGGAGTTGCAATTACTTTTACGATAAAACAATATCTCTTGGGAACTGTAAACAATATTTATACAGAGCTAATGCAGGGCTTTATACAGGGCGGAACAATGCTTTTAATTTTACACTAAAATAAACCCAGGCAGAAAATACAAAGTTACTATACCAATAATTATGGAACTTGGATTTGTTGAGGACCATAAACATGTAATATTAAATGCTAAACAAGAATTAGTTGTTCTCTTTGGTAACACACATTTTAAGGTTATGTACAACATGATTAATAATGAGAAAGTTTGAACATTTAAATTAAACAGTGTTGAATAGCTAATGCCACATATTGAAATTAACACTCATGAATGTGTAAAGTTTTTAAATATATCGAGAAAGGGAAGAATCTAGATATTGCATTCAGGTTGTGGGCTTTGGAGACTTTTCCAACTCTACCAACACCACTAAAAGTTATTTGGAATGGGAAATCATATTTTTCATCTGATAAACCACGCTTTGTTATTGGTTTTCAAAAAATCGACAAAGTATTAAAAAGCAGATAGATCTTATACGATAGTTGTGATATGAAAAATATTAAACTGTATCTAAACAGTCAAGCTTATCCCTATACCAATTTAAATGTAAACTATGGAATTGGGGAGTTCAATATTTGTTACTATATGTACTCAAAGTTCCAGGAAATGTATTGTAACAAAACCAGCTCACTGATCCTAGAACCTGAATCATTTAAAACCAGAGGAACGTTATTTGTACTTGATGTAAGCAAACAGGACAACACAATTACCAATAGTGTAACTTATTCACAATTTGAAATTATTGCAAATACACCAACTTTGACCAATACACAAGCTTATGCATTCATAATTCACCATGGATTGGCGAGCTATAATGTATGATATAAGCTAGTGAAGATAATAACTTGAGTCAGTAGACAATGATACATGCTATTAACAAGATGTTTTGCAAAGTGCAAGGATTTCAATCTCCAGAAAAATGTATCATTAAAGAATTATCTATTACTGATATGGAGGGACACACAATAGTATTCAGCTTCAAACCACCATTCCACAGGATATATCTAAGTCCTAAATACAAGAAAACAAATAGATGGGTAACCAAACACCACCATGGTTTTACCTGTGTCGGTGGGAGTATGTAGTATGAGAATATTGAAGAGATTTGCAAGAAGTATTTAAATAATTGTGATATATATGAAGGTGGAGTCGACCAAAAATGCATTTTGCAAAGTGTGTGAAATTGCGAACATAATACATATTCAAAGAGAATATGATTGTCCTTAATTTAAACAACTGTGTAAAACATCTGGTTATAAATCGAACTTCTTCTCTGCAGAGGAAAACTCTATATTAATGCTAAATTTGTCATTGATGAGTGACTGGGGTGAAACAGATTATGATGAATTTCCTCCTGAATCACCTGCAGATATTATTCGAATGATGTTGCATTATCTGGGATGAGAGAACTAATGAGTGAAATTTAGTATATAGAAGTAATTGGATTGTAGAAGCCAATATGTTGTAAAGATGGATCAAGATGAGAACAAGGTTACCTGTTCGGTCATACAGAAATTATAAATGTAAATTGAATATTAGCAATCTACTTGCATGCTGGAGTAAAAACTTTCACAAAATGTTTTGGAAAGTAGCAGTTTTAATGTCTTTTTTCCACTCAACTGTTATTTTCATTTCTGGAAACTCAAATGTGAAATTTAAAAAATATCGAATGTACATTAGAAGCTGAAAAATGTAATCATTTCGTATCTTCTCCAGAACAGACTAAGTGTACTATGTCCAAATACAGCTCTGCCATCGAATAAATCTATTTGCACTTTTCCTGCTTTTACCAGAATGTATTATACTACTTCAAGTCAATCATACAGATGGAAATACTACAAATATAGTTAAAGGGAAGCAATGACGTAAATATGTATTTTTTGTAAACAACTTTTGCTCTCGAAATTTACTTTATAATACAAAGGTTGCAAAATAAATGTTTTGAAACTACTTTTGGTGTTTTACTGGATTTTTATAATGCATTAATTGTAATATATATGTAAAAATTATTTCTCACTAAGTCACCTTTCATAACGTGCATTTAACAATTAAATCTTAATGTGTTTGCACATATAGTTTTGACTGTGGGATATTAATTAAACAATAGTAAATTTTAAAGCAATTTAATACTTTCTAATTAATAATGTACACCAATTGCTTCCTAGAATTGTATAAAGCTGACTATAAATGGTTGAAACCATTCGGTTTCATTCCAGACTTGGAAGAGTACAGAAACAATGATGACTTTGCTCTGTTGCTTTTGTGGTAAAGTATTTACTGTTATGTGGAACTTACGATGACATGAAAGAACAACATGAGGAATGTGAAATTCAAGCAAACAGTTTCAGTGTGATTTCCTTCAGAGACACTTTTCTCGAGCCAATATTTTGAAGAGACATTGTAAATCATCAATGGTTCTCCAGATCCACAACCAACATCACAATCTTCTCTGCAATTAACTCTGTAATCTGCTCCACAGGCTCCACAGTTGGCTCCACATTCTTCATAATTGGCTACACAATTCAGGATTGAGAATTAATTTGCTTTTCAGTTTGCCCCAGCTCAAATATGAAATACTAACCACAGCTTTTACTGGTAGACTGACTGATGCACGGATACATAACAACCAAAGAGCTTCTGATGTAGACTTTCAAAGATTTTTTTCAAGGTGTAGGAAGCCTCTTCAGATTTGATTACAACATCTCCCCGACCAGTAACTCTTAGTGTAAATATATGATGTAAATATTTGAAATCCATTACAGCAGAGGAATCCTCTACAGAAACTTTCTACTTTCGAACTCAAGCTCTCCTTATTCTACTTTCCACAGATATTGGCGACCTTTATAGCTCTACCCTAGTACCTCACCACACAATTTGACTTGAAGAATTTAGTGGTTATGGAAGGTGGTAGAATTTACAACTAATAACAAAAAAGGATGTAACATCTCCCATTATAGACCATTCACCATTGGTCGGAAGTAATCCAATTTATCGCCTATGAGAAAATATGCAATCCATCCTTGTTCCATTACTCACTTCACCCTCATCAGCTCTCAAGACCTCGGTTTCGAGAGCCGCCAAAATATCTTCACTTGCTCCGAGGTACAGATAAAAAATAATATTTTTTCCACAAGAATACACGCTGTATCATAATAAATTCACCTCAGCTAACTTCAACGAGGTATAATAATCTTCTACGAGAGAATCAAGCTTACAACCACCTCAAGAATGTGTAAATCATTTAGCATATAGTGTCTTATATCTAATCTGACAGTCAATGAACCAACGATTCATATATAATAAAAACATGTCACATATTTGAGAGAATAACGAGTTGATCTCCTTGAAACATATCACCAGCCTAATCTCCAGATATGAACATCATTTCATCAATTCAAAATATATTGCTTAAATGAATAAAGAAGATTGCTTCTATATGTGAATAAATATTTTTTGAAGAGTGTGAATTGTTATATATGAGAATTGAAAAATATTTTTATTTGAAAAAATGGAATATAATAAATTGTATTTCAAACAGAATGTTTGTTTTATTTATCATTAAAAAGACTTCATATCTTACAGTAACTAGTGATTCATTATTTACACTAAGTTAAAAATATAGTAATTTATCAGTCTATGTTCATAACTTTACAAAATATTTGTGCGAGGAAAATGTATTTAATTGTGGGTGTAACCATTTTTTTTTTAATATTTATATTAAACAAACTAATCAACATAACAAAAGAAATTATTTGGCATGTATTCCATGATTAAAATGCGTAATCTTCATTTACTCAGTCGATCACATTCCCATATCAGACACCAATAGTTCAATAAATGATATTCACACAAATTGATTTCACAGAGAAGTGGTTAATTTTTAATACACTAAAGAGTTGTGTAAATGGATAATCATTCACAGCACGAGAGAGCCTTTCCCGTAGCGCACTAAACCATGGCGAAGTTTTTTTTTTTTAGGAAACAAGGTGGGAACACAATTGTAGAGTGTCTCCTGGGTAGAGCCAGGTAGGTAGATGATGTCGGTGGTTAGAGCATGAGTGACGGACAGTGCTTGCATGGCGTGGTTAGGGAGGCCAGATCATATCACACTGTACTTTAAAATCTGTCAATGTAATGTAATCGACTGATACCAACCATCATGTTGACTGCATGGGACCTGACCTTTGACCTTGAAATTCCAAAAATTCTTTAAAATATTTGAAAACTAGGATTCCACCACTAACATTGCCACCCACATCACCACTACCAAATGACACCAGAGTGAACCTAAAGGGACTCGAAATGACTCCAAATGAATCTGTGCAGCTTGTGGCTACGAGCCGGTAATTTTATGTACGGTGCTGTAATATTTAACGACAAGTTTTCGCCTCTCCTGCCTTGAACACGATGGTAACTCTTCCCCTCATTTTTCCTTCCAATCTCAGTGTAACCCCTTTCTTCCGCATATGTGCGCTTTACAAAAATTTCATTATTTATAACATTTTGTGGAGTGGACGACCCTAGTATCAGACCTGGGCTAGCCCAATTCGATTCTGCTCTTGTATCTGTAAACACCCTTCAGGTGTTGGTCTGCTCGAATTCCATATGGGACTTAGTCAAATTCATCAGCATGTTAGCTGACAGTGGAGTTGAGAAGAAACTGTCTTTCAAGGTGGGTTGAGTTGCAATGTTCAGATTAGCTGTGTTTTGAACTTAGTACTTTTAGGAATTTTCTAGTTTGCATTCAACATTTCATTTGATATTTGGGAGCTTTTACTCTAAATTCTGATTGGAGTAATTTGTAGGTGTGAATCCCTACTAGTGTCGGAAGTTGAGTTTGGTGACATTATAAGAATAAAGAACATGACAGCTTTGAAATGTGATAGCAATTTGAAGTGGCCAGCATATGTTCGCTTTTGATTAGTTTCATATCCTTTTATCCATCTTGTTGTAAACCACGTATTTTTACTTGTTTCGGCGTCATATGCAATCAACATTATTAACTTCCAAAGTTTTAACATATTCTTTGAGCTGTGTGTCCATATTAAATTTTAGCGTGGTCGGGATTTTATAGGTCTTTGGAGATGCCCCGAACCATGCAGGTGATTTAGTATTCTTTTTATAAAATTATTTAATTTCGGATGTTTACTTCTCCAGTTTCTAAGCCTAGTTCATTTCATAATATATGTTAATATTTATATTATAGAGGATGGATTTGCAAATGGATAATGTGAAGGAGAAAAGATAAATGATTTATTTTAATTCTTTAATTCGAGCATTGTCTTTGAATGTCCTAAAGTATGCACCAAGCTATTTTTAGTGTGTCCAAGTTTTTAAAATGTAATGTAACTGAAACAGTTTAACTTAAAGAGGGGCATAGTTGAAATAAATAGTAAAAATTAAATCTAGTTCACTCCTTCCATTTTAGAAATGAATAGTATTTGTGAATTTTCATTTACCAGTTTCATATATGAAATAAAAGTTAGCACTGGAATCTGCTTCACTGTTACTGTAGTTGAATTCAAAAGTAAAACTTAAAAATCTGTTTTACTGGCTACTAATATTGAGGCGATATTTCGCCATAAGATTAATTCTGCACTACTCTGTTTGTAGACTGGTTAATTTGTGTAATTTGTATGTTTAATGTGCATGCAAAGAATGGCTGGAGAAGGAACCTCTTTCATCTATCTCTTAGACACAGGAGTCGACTATCCGCCAGCTGCCACAATACAGCAGTTGAGAGTGTTGGTGGTCAAATTCTGGAGAATGCATTAACAGGTGGTCGGCGGCTTTGGTGATGTGGCGGCTAGGGTGAGTCATGTAAATTCACAATTCAGCTCCATAAATGTATTCAGCCAGGCCATGCAAACCATTCCCCATTTAACACTTGATGAGCCGTGCACAGTATTGGAATTTTTTATTGCCACTATCCAAATTGGTCAATTAGCATGTCAATGATGATGTCACCTTGCTGCAGGCCTTGGCACTTCAGTGCCAAGGTCACACTCTACAGCTGGTCACCAAGGAAATGAACCTGTCCACCAGTAGATTTGGACATTTTCGTGAACAAGTTTTAGTGCATATTTTTCCTTTTATGTTAGTCGAGTGTGTGAAAGGGATTTAACTTACAGTTTTCAGTGTCCTGGGACAATGCTTAAATAGTTTATTGACCCTATTTAAATGATCAAAGAGTTTTTAGGTCTGAAACTGGCAGAAAGTGAATTTGTCAAGTTAGTTTTGGAAAACATCACACATCAAGTTACGGATGCATGTTCTTTAACACAGTTCCTAGGAACATGAATGAACTATGTCCGTGGGCCATTGACATCCAGATATTTTAGTCTGGGAACGAGAATTTATGTCTGTATATACTCCAGTAAAACTACGTCAATTGTGTCACGGGCAGCTGGTAGTTCCGCCGGTGATAATTTCTTTCAAAATGTAGAAAATGCACTAGATAAGGATGTCCCCGTTCAGATAAACAAAGTCTATTCTAATAGGTGTCGCAAATTGCACGTAGTAATATATGCTGCAGTAACTGCACTAAGAACCGGCACTTGGTGTGTGACTGTTTGGAGCCACGAGTCTCATGGCACACAGGGAAATGTTTCCGATGCGGAGCTACAGGACATGTGTGTGCCTTTTGCAAATTGTTGGGAAAAGACTGATGGCTGAAAATAAATCCTGGAATTTCAGCCACCGCTCGTCAAATGTTAAAAGTCCACAATTTCGCTGGTCGCTTGTGGTGGTAGCATTTTATCCACTTTGCTCGACACGGGTGCGATGCACTTTGTTACCAGCTGGTAGTTTGTTAACAGTTTGATAAAATCCAAGGTCATTTCTAAGGTGCATGTGTCACCTGAAGAGGAATTAAAAATGTGTGTTGAAAATGGCGAAGTGGTTACAACATCCCATGTTGTCAAATTGCATTTTTAAATCGGTATATTCTCTTGGAATTTCTTGTTTTCTTTACTCCCTGCTTTAAATTTTCAGCTATTTCTAAGCCTTGAATTTTTGGCTCACACTGGGGCCTTAATATATTTCTGAGATCTTGTTCTGTGCTTAGGATTTGTGCCAAATATTAAATTGTGTTTGCAGGCTCTGGAAGTAAATACTTTAAAATGTAACAGTTTAATATAACAACTTAGAAGTGAACGGGAAGGTTGGTGAGGCGGACAATGCTTTGAAACAGTTACGGGAATAATTAAGAACTGTGATCACACATAAAATAAGAAAAGTGTGACGTGCTCCCATATCATTTTTCGTTAACTGATGATGTGCCGGGACAGTCAATTCCAGTGTCCACTGTCTAAATTGAGAGCTTTCCATGAAATTATATATAAGTTTTTGTAGGAATGTGTCATCATTCCGTCGAAATCAGATAATTGTTCTCCAGGGTTTGTGGTCCTAAAAAAGGACTGTGATAAGTACAGGTTGGTGGTTAGACATACTTTAGTAAACTGTAAAATTTACAAAAATCCGTTTCCTCTGTCAATGGTGGTATGTGATTTGTGACATTTAGGATGTGCGAAAATTTACTCAGTGCTGGATTTTAACCATAGCTTTCACCAGTGTCTTTTAGATCACTCCTGCCATAAATACACGACATTTAGCACCCCTTGGATCAGTATGAAGTTATGCAAATTCCGAAGTGGGCAAATTTTGGAAGTCAAGCTTTAGCTAGAGTTTTGGATCATATTTGGTCAGATTATAAATTTGAGTTTGTTTTTAATTACATTGAAGGTGTCATCATATATAGTAAAGATTTTGAGGAACACCTGGACCACCTACATAAAGTATTGCAAAATATTCAGGGAGGTTGGTTTGACAGTTAATTGCGAAAAAGTGACATAAGCTGGAAATCAGGTAAAATTTTTTGGGATATGTAATAAGTGAGGGCAAACTGTTACTAGACCCTGATAGAGTCTTGATGGGGTACTACTCTCGTCGTATTGTACAATACTCCGATATGGCAACCATCCTGAATCAGCTGAAGAAAAAGTGAGCAGAATTTAAATGGCACCTCGATCAGGAAAAATAATTTAAATCTTTTAAAAAGGTTCTAGTTCGGCACCTGTATTAGCTGATTTCGAACAGCGTTTTGCGGTCAGGTGGATGCCTCTGCCCTAGCTTTAGGTGGGGTGTTGGGTCAATGACATGAATGTCATATTGCTCCCGTTTAATTTGCCAGCAGGACCTTGACGGAATCTGAACGGGTGTTAGGTATTTACGAAAAAGAAACCCTTGATTGTTCGTATTGGAGAAATTTGCCCCTTTATTGAAATAGGCAAGTGTGATTTATATACAGATAATCAGGGCCTCAGTTGATTTCTGAATCATCCCCATCAATTAGAGAAACTGCGAGGATGAGTATTATGCTTTCTATATTTATGTTCAAAGTTCATCACAAATGGGGTTCGGAAACCCGTTTCCGTATGCACTGTCGCGCATGAATGATTTTAAAGATTTTGAAGCGCTTCCCAAGGAACCAACAGCTTCCCTTGGGTTAATTAAAGTGTTTCCTGAATTGTTCATGCAACTCCATCAAGTCCAAAGTACGGACACCTGGTTTCAACAGATTAAACGAGATTTGAGTGCTGGTATGCAATGCCCTTATTTTGAAAATTACAGTTTGTTGTACTATTTAGGGAAAACAGGGCGAGCAAAGAAGTTGGTATTTTCGGAGACCCTAAGGCCCGTGTTTTTTGGCTACTTTCATGATTCGTTGTATTGTGAACATTTAAGCATTAGTGAAACAACAGGGAAAATTTTCCTTAATTTAGCGTGACCATTTTTAAGACAGGATGTGACACAATATTTTAGGAGTTGTGATAGTTGCCCGTGCTGCATGCAGGCGCCTCCATCTAATTTGAAAAAAAAAAAACAAATTCAAGTTCTCTATTCTCCTTCGCATGTAGTCCATTTAGATATTTTTGGTTCGTTGGTTATGTTTTAGAAGGAAAATTTATGTGTAATGATATTATTGGAGACTTTTTGCTATGTTTATGATCTTGTTAGCATTAATAAATATGAAGGCTACCACTTTTGTTAACCCCCAGTAACTAGTAAGTAATGTCAATATCGGTTTAATGGAAGACAATTCAATTTCAAATATGTTAGGTTATGAAAGGAGAGTATATCCAGCTAATCAATTACACGAATCATCATGACAGGTTAGTATATTATCGGTTAATGTATGTTGTATAAATGTTAATATTGTAGGCAGTTCATATTTGAATGGAAAACCTACAAATGCAATACATGAATTCACGTGTGCGGTGGCTACAGGTTACAAAATAATTGAAAAACCGAATACATTGATATATCTTCCAGTAATAGTTAATCGAGTGGATGAATTAGTTGTTACATTTGTCGATCAAGATGGTAAACAGATAGCTAAACAGTGGGCTGTGAAACACTACACCTGAAGTTCATATTTCCCTAAGTGGAACCAGGTGGAACGCTTTAACAGAAACATTGAAGCATGTCTTTCCATATTCTATCATCAATATCACACACAGTGGGATCGCGACCTGTGGTTTATAAATATTGGCTTTAATTATGCTCTTAATGATTCCTCCATCTATTCCTTTTCTTGCATGTCCGTTACCTCACCCCTTATCAAACCTATGGAATCTTCCTCTCCCAACTTCTCTTTATACTACCACACTAAGTCGTATCATCAACAGGGTCGTGCGGTGCCTCATTGATGCTAAGAAAGATATGGTATCATGCTTAGGTAAGGGTAGAGTTTCGCCACCGTTTGTTATTGGGAATTCTGTATTATGTAAGGATGTGTATTTCTGGATAGTATTAAGGATATCGGGTCGAAGCTCATACCAAAAGTCCTCGGCCTTTTCTGTATTTATAAATTGATTAATGATAATACTTTGATGTTGTTGCTTGAGAGGTTTTTGCATCAATTTCGCCAAGCTTACATGAGTCACCTCAAGAAACACATTTCTAGGGTTTATGTTTGATTTAACTGATAGTTTTACTTTAGTAATTTGTTTTGATTGCAACACACTTGTGCACCCTTTCCCTTCGTCCCTATTCCTTGGTTTTTGGTTTTGAAAATTTCTCCGTCTCACTGTCCCATTTTTTTTGTTTATATTGCCTACATCCGGCGGAGAGGTGAAGAGAGGCTGCCTCTCTGATGACGTCGCGGCCAAGGCAGTACTGGCTTCTTAAAACCGTTCTCTGCTCTTTTTGGCTGTGGTGCCTGGTAAACCGCAACCATCCTTGACAGTATAATGAGCTGGTTGCTTCGTGCAGGTGTTGTGAAGAGATGTGATACTCAGCCCCCAGTTTGACTTGGAATATTTTCACTCTGGAGAAGACGATTGATGTCTTGCTGAGGTGTGCCTTTGGGAAAAGCGCACCATTGTGGAAGTTGGTGACCACGGATTGACTTTTCTAAGTGTTTCTTCGTGTTTTTTATTCAAGATAGATGTTTTTCTAAAATGTTTTCTGATATGTTCTTTGTGAACTTTGTTCTGCCGTATTGTGTTGATGAATACAAAACTGAAAAAAGTAAAGCTGGGATGAAGAGTATATTTAGCGGGGAGGATTGCGCAGCTTGTGGCTGCGAGCCAGTTACTTTGTAGATCGCTCTGAAATTTTTAATGACGAGTTTGTGCCTCTCCTACCTTGAGTGCAATTGCAATCCTTCCCCTGCGCGAATGCGTGCTTTACTTAAATTTCATTGGTTATGACGTTTTGTGGAGTGGACAACCATAGGATCAGCGCTGGGCTCGCCCATTTCGTTTCTGCTCTCGTACCTGTTAACATACTTTAGGTGTTGGTCTGCTCGAGGTCAGTAAGAGACATAGTCAAACTCGTCAGCACGTCAGCTGACAGTGGAGCTGAGAAGCACCGGTGGTTCAAGATAGGTTGAGAGGTAAAGTTTATATTATCAGGGTTTTGAACTTATTACTGGTAGGCGTTTCCTAATTTGCATTCTCAATTTTGTTTGACAGTTGAGAGCTTTTTATCCTGAATTCTTTATGGAGTAATTTGTAGGTGTAGAGCCCTACTAGTGTCGAAATTTGGGTTTCGTTGTGACATTTTAAGAATAAAGAACGCGAAAGCCTGGTAATATGATTGCAATTTGAAGGGGCCCGCATATGTTTGCGCATTTGATTAGTGTGATAGACTTTTACCCATCTTGTATCAGCCATGAATTTTAACATGTTTCGGGGCCGTATGAAACCAACAGTATTAACTTCCAATGTTTTAAGATATTCTTTTAGCTGTGTGCCGATATTATATTTTAGTAGTGTTGGCCTTTCGACATGCCCCGAACAATGTAGGTGTTTTAGTTTTTCGTTTTATATAACAAGTAAACTCTATTGGTTTACTTCTCCAGTTTCTCGGAATAGTTAATTTTATCTTCTTTGTACGTATTTATATTATAGAGACTAGTTTTGCAAAGAAATAATGTGAAGGAGAAAAAAAATTTGTTTTATATTTATTTGCGCTTGGTATTTGAAGGTCCCACGGGACGCACCAAGTAATTTTTAGTGTGTTCAAGTTTTTAAAATGTAATATACCTGGAAAGGTTTGTAATTTTAAAGAGTTAAATGCTTGAAATAAATTGTAAAAATGGAATCTGTTTAAGGGGTTCCATATTCGAAATGAATAGTAACTGTGGATTTGGTTTTACCAGTTTCATATTTGGAATTCACGGAACACCGGAATATGGTTCAATAGCTCTGTTGTTCAATTTAAAAGGGATCTGAAATCGGTTTTACTGGTTACTAATATTGAGGCGACAGTTCGCCACAAATCTAAATGACCCATGATCGATCGAAGTATTGATGTTTCGTATACCTGAAGTTGTCATATCAGAGTCCATTATAGTATAAGTGGATATGAAGGTGGAGGTGGAGGTGAATTCACTACTAGCATAATTAGTTGTTCTGCCATGGTTCAAAATGGTGGTGTAACGTTCTCCATCACAGTGCTTGGACAACCAAATATTCGTGTAGCTGTCTGGTCTTCTGAGTTGATATACAATGTTGCTATGTTTAACCTGCACATAGACGACGATGTCTTTGCCCTCCTGCTGCCGACACAGGAGTACTAGTTAAAACAGATGAGTATGTATGTCACAGCGATTCTTCTCAGGGTGACTAAATAAAATATATTCAAAGTCCTGACATAGGGTGGAATGCGTGTGACTAAGTCCAGAATATTCTGAGTCCTACACGAGTGTGTAGAAAGCATACGAGAAAACGTGGGCAGCGAATTTCACTAAATGAGAAAATATTTTCTAAGACCTACGTGATAGTTAGGTTAAGTGGATGTCGAGAAAAATAAATTAATATATATTCAAATTTCTTGCAAGATGTTTAGGTTATACATGGTAAGGTTATCTTAGGTTAGGTGAAGTTAGGTTAAGGGGATGGTGTATGCCAATTTGTATGTATAAGAAAAAATTACACGTCCTAGCATAGGAGTAGGAAATATTCCACTTTCAACATAGGGTTCAATGTCCCTATATGAAAAAGTATAGATGTCTGGGAAAGTCAAAACTATTATTATATGCAAATAAAAGTAAAAAATCGAAAAAGTCTATTAAACATATTTATAATGTTTCTTTAGTATTTGACTTGAAAGCCAGCAAGATCGAAAATATATATACCACTTGGTAAATATTTACTAATACATTTTTCTATATGCTTAAAAGAAATCCATTATGGCTGACAGTGGCAGTCGTGAAACTTTGCCGCGAAAAGAATGAATGCCCAAGGTTTCTAGTTGGGGGCTTGCCAGCATAAACTGCCTTGAGCTTTAATAGAAGAAGATTATATACCCTAAATGAAAAGTGAGCAAACTAGTGTAAAGACACTACAGGAATTGTGTGGAAATTTTAAGGTTTCTGTACTTATGTTTGTAGTCTAAAGTATGTACATATATATATAATATTTATATATAATATTATATTTGAGAGTTGTTTTTGTTTATTTAAAGACAAGCTAAGTACTGTATTAATATCTTTACGTTATTTTCATTTGGGAGTCTGAATCATATGTGCCTAAACACATATCTAAATATTTTTTTAAATATTCCATTTAAATAGCTATATAGCTGACCGCATTTTTCCGCAAGTCGGGCTCGTAAGTATGTGAATATGTACACACATATGCGAATATATATTGCGAATACTTAGGAGGTAAGCTCACGAAATTCAGTATGCAAGTAACATTTCTAGCTCCAGGAAAATTTGTTTAATCGCTATGTAGCTACAGTACTTAGCTTAGAATTACATTTTGCTTTTTTTAAAGATATATGATTATAACAGACTGGTTACCCTACGATACAGGTTTAATAAGTAATTAAAATCGGTGTTTAATATTTAATTTTTTAAATTATTTAATTCTAATTTTTTTGTCAGTTGTACTGAAATGTGTGTAGATCACAGTAAAAAGATATTTTAGCTTCATTTAAGGTATCCTCTCTGCTAGACTAAATACTAAATTATGTTAATTATTTACTCCTCGAAGTTTTTTGTAGACATACCTAGCCTACTCTGCTTTTATTAAATGTGTATCTGACTAAATCAAGCACCATAATTTATTTCCTTTAATCAAGGGATGTAGGCACGATACAACACCAGTGAGAAATTAATGACTATATATAATATAAATATGAGGCCTGCCACAGTTTTCTGATGGCCTTGAAATTATTTATTGAGAAGATCTAGCGTGGTAATTATTTTCTGCCCTAACAACAATCCTAATAGTGTTGTCCCTGATTCAAATGCTGTAAGCAAGGCACTACAGTTCAACAGCTAGTTTTCTTCTGATACAAGCTCTTCAGTTGTTTTCAATAATACATGGTAACTGTCCATGATTTATTTTATTTCGAACCTCCTGAAAATCCACCGAGTAGGACACAGGTGTTTTTATCATAACTACGTTGGTCACAGGGCGTTCGGCTATGGATTCAGTGATGTGGGCAAAATTTTATTTCGCTTTTATTGATTTTCTCAGCTTGTGAAGCCAATGCATGATATTTCTTGTAGTGACACAGGCGTCACAGTATTCTTAAGTGATCAAATTAATGCAGTAAGCTCCACAGTTTACAAATATCGTTAACATTTGTTCTTCCTTGATATTAGATTGCGCACCCTTCTTACTATCGCTTATATTAGGAACGCCATAGTATGTTTGTCCTCAACATTCTGAATTGAAGCAATACCAGTGTTAATACATCAATAATATTGATGGAGTTACTTCTCCGGTTGTTCTTGTTGTTATGTCATGTGGTTCAATATTGTCATAAACCCAGCGAATGCATAAACTGGACTATTCTACTCCAATCATGCCATGTGCACTATCACAAATATAAAAATAAATGGTGTTTCCTGTGACTGAATCATGCTACAAACGTACGTTAGAAATTATTTTATTTGCCATCATGTCCAGCATTTCATTTTGTATTGCAGTATTGGTCAATATTTCCCGTAATTTTGCAGTCCACTGTTGTAAATAAGGAAGAGTTTTATGTCTTATCTGTAGTAAATGTACTGAATTTCCATTGCCTGATTAATATCCTTCCAGAGCTAAACCTTGCCTAGCAAGATATCGGACATAGCTGAACATCTTCGTAACACATTCCTTAGACAATTTATGTTCAATGCGTTTTGCAGAACTAAGATATACTTGTATGGGCTTTTGCAAATGTGGGTTGTATATAAGACTAAGCTAGTTATGATAGCGAAATTTTACCGGAGCATGTTTCCAATTTTTGAAACACACCATAGTAAAAAATGGTTTTAATTTTATTAACCAACAGTTTATCTTGTTATTATTGCAATAATGATAGCATTAGCAGCATCTAATTCCCCTAACATTAGATTGGATATCAAATCATTTGAAATACTGAACCAGGAGACATGAATGTGAAGGGTGCCTATGAACTGCTTCGTAGAATATTAATCCAGCAAAAAAGTAGGTCAGTTTAAAGCCTTGTACATGTAAAAAGATATTGATGTTTGTAGACTAAGCAATGATGATTCTGGCATAGTGGTAGGTATTATTAGACTCAAATCCTTTGTATTTTACCTCTGCATCTGACAACAATTTAACAGATATTTACCTTTTCGGGTTCAGTTATTTGTTATTTATATTCAAGAAGAGAAGCTGGCTGTATTACCTTGATATTTATCTAATTTGCGTTTCATTTTCTCCACAAGTTTATCCATCGCCATCAAATTCATTTTATTCACTATTGCTTGTAACAAAAATGTATCATTTGAGAAAAATTTTCTTTTCTGAAGTTTGTCAACTTGAGCACAAGAAAATTTTTAGAACTGCATTAATTTAGCTCATTAATCGCGTCAAGAGAAGAGGTGGCGATCTTTCGTGCAATATCAACATAACAAGCTTGTTTACTTTGGTTTTTATTGCTTCACCCACTGCACTAATTTTGTCACCAAGTTTAACCATAGCAGCCATTTTCTTACGTAACTCATAAATACCCTCACTCTCATCTGCTGCAATGTTGGCAGCTTTCAAGTTTGACAACAGAGTGGACTTGTCTACTTTACATACAATATGTTATGATTATTAAATGTAGGCAAAACTTAATTACCAGCATTGCACCACGTTCAAATGGGCCAGCAGAATGGCGCAGATTTGAGACGCCCTTCTACCCTGCAGGGGTTTCAGGTGTGTCAACCTTTACCTCACTCCACGACAAACAAATATTACCTATACTACCCCTACGGTGCAGAAAACGATCTCTACTTGAAAAACCCAAAGCCACGGCACATGCTTTTTCCTTTATAAATATCTACAATCGAAATACTATTATTCGTGTTACAACAATACAACTCTTTCGTAATACGGGGGGTCATTTGCAATTAAAGTCTCTCTACTCTTATGTTCCAAGGTCCTTTATTTACTATTTATTTTGGACCAAAACGACTATTTACAGACACTGATTCTACTCTAAACGAACACGATAAAATTTTTTTATGTTTCGCACTCAATTTACATATTGCGTGGGCAGACCCGTTAATTAAGTTCAAGGTATTTTTCCCAACGCGGTAACTTTCAATGACTGGTGCTCATAAAATATAATATTAAACCTACGAAAGAGAATCGTTTCCGTGGTGCTTGACGTGCTTAAAAGTGTTTCTTAAGAGGGACGACGGACTCCGCAGGTACAAGCTGACGACTGTGTTCAAGCATTATTCATACCTTAAGTTTGGCATTCATTCTGAATACCGTACAGCTGATCGCCTAGCCATGACGGCGAACGTCATTGCTACCCAGTGTCAGCTCGCTGTAGACTCCATCCCGCTCGACGTCGTCAAAAGGAGAACAGCCGACGGGTATTTCACCTCGGTGCCTCCACGCAAACATGCGTGGATTTCTTGCACTCGCTAGCATGTAGAATCGCACTGACACTCTCGGGAATATTCGGCGTGTTTAGTTGTTACGCAAGAAGTACGGGCATGGTTCCAGCACTCAAAACACATGAAACGCCCTTCGCGATAAAGCCTGCGTATGACAAATTGCAGAGAAATGCTAAAAGTTACTTTTCTGGCCTCCCAGGAAATATTGCAAAAAACAAAGGCCACTGACGTATTTCACTGCTACTCCAAGTACACTTAATTATCTCGTTCTCAAGCCTCGTAAAACGGATAGTTTAACCAGCGTGGCAAAATTTCATTTCACGAGCCATCAGTCACAAGTCGCAGTCTCACAGTTATTTCCGCGATTTTCAGTAACGCTCGTATTAAAATTAACACTACTCATACACGGAGCTTTTTCACACATAGTACTTCCGCATCATGTTTACGTCGATGTGATACTTGGCCTATATTTCACTAGCAGGGGCCGCGCGCTACATGCAAACCTAGCAACATCGTTTCTACCTTCACGTCCGGCATGTTCTTATAATATTCTGTAAACAGTTAATTTGTTTGCTCCCGAAAAAATTACGGCGACGTTCACTTGCTCGTGTAACACTCTGTACATCGCTACCGGGAGAAATTTCATAGAAGTCCAATACTGATAAACGTCCGCCCGACTTCCCTATGCCGTCCAGCTCCGCGGTCGAACCCACACTGCTTGCGGCCATCCACACACCGCGACCGATTCTCACACACTGGACAGGGCGCACTGTCCTAATCAGGTAACGTCGCGGGATCCCGCCACCCCAAGTGCCATGGTCGCGACTCTTTACAAAGCGATTAGCCAATTAATATCGATTACAAATATCATACACAACACCCATATAAAATACGTGTAGTAAAATTCATATTTTTGCCGTATGAAGTACGTCCAATAAAATACTAACCGGATTAATAAATGTAACGGCCAGTATATAACCAAAAATAAATACATATAAATACAGTAAATATGCAGCGCTACCATCTATGGTGCACAATTATAAAACCCATATATATTACTAGGTGACGATCTATGAATCGTCACAGCTGCCCTGCGTTTAGCCATTAGTCTTTCAGCAGTGACCTTATAGTAGTAGGCATATGGTGATTCGGGGCCAAGAGCTGGGGGTTGCGGCTCGGTGACTCGGAAGCTATGTTGGATTCCCGGACTTCCCACTTTAGCATTCTGGTCACGCGACCGCCATATTGTAATCCGCCATGATGGTAGCCAGTGTGCCGCCAACATTGTAACAATAATATGGTCATATTTGTAACTACTATGCCATCATCTTTGTAGCCAGTATGCCGCCATCTTGGACAGTCATTTTGGTAATCAGTATGTATTTTTTTTTGCTCTTGCTTTCCGAGGATTTTCTCCGAGTGCCCCACATTTTTTCCTCCTTTCTTTGCCTTCGCTTTCTTTCCTTTTCTTCCCGTATTTCCTTTCTCTTTCTTGCATTCCAAGGATTTTCTCCGAATGTTTTTATTTTCTTTCTCTTTCGGATAATTTATTTCTCTTTCTTTCCTTATTTCCGTTTACTTCTCTGACATTCTTTCCTTTCTTTCTTTTTCTCTGCCATTCGTTTATTATTTGTTTAGAGCAGTTGTTACTGGAGGCCACTATTTTTGTTTACATTCATATGGAGGCCACCAAAATTGTTTTTCGATTGGCATTTGTTTCCCACATTGGTATGGCATTTTCCGCTAGGTGCGCCTCCATCTTGGTTCTGGCAGTGGCCGCTAGGTGGGGCGCCAGTCATTCGATTAGTCGATCTCACATCTTTCGTATGAGCTCAGCGGCCATATTAGTTCTTGATTTGGCAGCTAGGGGCACTACTATTTTTAGAACTCAAAATATCATCTGTAATGTCACGGAAACGAACTGCTCAACCTCGAGTCGCTGGGACAAGCGTTTGTAAGAAGTATATAGCTTGGAAACAAATAAATAATATCTTGTCTCTCATTAAAGATATTGCATTTTTTTCCAATATTTTTTTTTTAAGTTTTCAGTTACATATTAAAAAATTTTTAAGAATTTTTATTTATTATTTAGATATAACTTATATATAAATATGCAATACAATTTTTAATTTAATTTTTTAAGGTTTTTTATATTGTGGTTTAACTTACATATAAATTATATAGTTTACTTAAATTCTTTTTTAAGACATTCATTTTTATTTTAGTTATTTTATATGTAATATTTTTATTTCAATTTTACAAACAAGCATATCGAGTTACATGTCTACAGATAAGTATTTTTCAGGCAGATAAGAAAATATGAACATAAAAATATGACAAGTTCCATATTGAATTTTTTATAAGCGTATATTAAAATGTATAAATAGATATACAGCAAGTGTTATATATTATGAACGTTGATTTCCACACATGTTCGCTATTAATTTTATTTATTTTTTTCACCATTCCAGATTAAAGTATTTACATTTAGGGACTTTCTGAACTATGCACTTTCTCTTTTGTCTCTTTCATTCTCTCTTTCGCTCATTCAATTTCATTCTCTCTTAACTTTCTCCTCTTGTGTATCATTACATTTCGTTCATTCCTTTCTCTTTCTCTCGTGTCTCTCTCATTCCATATCTTGCTGTGTTTTGTTTCTCTCTCACTCTCTCATTCCAAATCTTTCTCTCTTGTGACTCGATCAGTCAATAGGTTTTCTCGGAGCCCTCCCACATTTTGTTGTTCTGTTTCTCACTTTCTCTCTTATCTCTCATTTTTGCTTTCTCTCTTTCTTTTCTCTCTTGTCTCTCTCCTTCGTTCTACCTATTACTCACGCCTATTCGAGCCTACTAGAGTGCGCGAATCGTTAGTTTGTATATTTATTTATGAATTCAAAGAAGATATTTTATATACACGAGAAGGTTTATAAAAAATTATTTTAAAGCTTATTCCAGGGAGGACTTTGTAAAAAATCAATTCAATCGAAGTTTTTTTGAAAATCGATATTTTTTCTTAATATTTTATTTTATACAATTTATTTTTAATTTTGTACAAAAATTAAGTCACCTAGCCTTGTAACCACACACGCATGCACGCATGTGTCGACAGGTCCGTGAGCCAACAGCGACAGGCTAAGATTGCAGTGACATCATGAGAAGGCACCGCGTGGAGGAAGGGAGGCCATTGTCCATGCATGAGGCACTTTGCTGGGCGGCCTTGCCAATCATACATTTAGGAATCAATGAATTTATATATAAGTAGCATTATTTGAATTTATTATTATTTATCGTTTGAAAAATGCCGAAAAATTCTTTGAAATTACAGTAAAAAGTGTTTTGAATGCATCTGTTGTGCAAATTCAGTTTAATTAATTTAATTTTGTTTAATTTCACACTTTCCTATGACAGGTGGTAACATTAAAAATACATAAAAATTTCATGCTCCAAAAGGATTTGAACTCGGGAACTTTCTGGTTACAAGTCAAGTACGCTATCCACTGTACCCACAACAATTAGCAGAGCCATAATGTTGTATATTGGTAATCCATACGAAAATGGCGAATTCCGTCGTACAATTACAGAAACATTTTTATTCTTTATGCGAACATAATTTGCTATTGGATGGCGTAATAATACTATATTTTAGAGTATTTTTAGTTTAATTTTTTAAAGGTAAGCGATGAGCTACATTAAAATTATATCGTTATTTTCAGTAGATATCTGAATGCTTAAGCTCACATTTAATAATTTTTTTATATATTTGTTTTAAATAATTATATAGCAAATTATGTCGTGCTGTAAGCAAGTGAATGAACAGGTAAATATAATTTATAAATGCTTAGGAGGCAGACAGTCACGCGAAATTCAGTTTGCAAGTAACATATATAGATCTAGGTATTCATTTGTATAAGTATTTTATAAAACACATGGTTTACTTAAAACAATATTTTGCTGTTTTTGACGAGATCTAACAGACTGGTTTTGATTCATTATTAATGGGGTAGAATAAAAAATCTGTATTTATTATTCGATTTTAAAGATTATTAATTTTTTTAAAGTTATACTTAACTTGTACTAAGAGTGAGGAAAAAAATTTTTCTCAAGTTTATTTCAGGACACCTATCTTCCAGAATATATTTGTTATTTATTGCCTTGACAATTTTTCGTACGCATTACTTTCCTACTCGGATTTTAATCAGTGTATATGTGTGAATAAAATCTAGAACCATTATATTGTGTGTGTGTGTGTGTATATATATATATATATATATATATATATATATATATATATATATATATAATATGGCGGGTACAACACTAGCGAGAAATTATAGACTCTTTTTATTTATATCTTTACGTACATCAGAATACAAACATAACCACAAAACATTTCATTTTCAACACCATAGACATAGTGTCTTAAAGCAGTATGTAGTGAATATAATCCACTTTACACAGATCAAGCCAGTCCATTCTAGCAAACAAATCAGCACCCGAGGCCATACATTCTTTTCGACAATGTTTCACGACTGCCATTGTCAAAAAACTCCATAAAATAAACCCAACGTCTTATATATTCGCAAGCAGGCACCTTAACATGCAATGTTCAACCCACTGTAACTCATGCATACCATCTACTTTACTGGCCAACATCAGACTTACAGAGGCCAGAAATAAGTTTTTCCTTTCATGTTTAACATTTTAATTATGTGTAAATTCAGATCTTACCTATATAATTTTTATTTATTTTATTTATATGTAGGTTCTTTGTTAATTACACTGAACTCAACCAAAATTTACTGGCCGCTCATACTTTCTGCTCTTTTCGCCGACACCAGTCAAATATACAATGACCACCAATACCATTCATTATATAAATCAAGTCATACAAGACCACCCGATACCCCATATCCTATAAACAAAGAAAAATTCAATTTACCCTACATTGCGCTAACATCAAGAGTTACCCCCTAATATTCGTCCACACAGACCATAAAAAGCAAACATATAGCCTGTGCCTGTGACAAAATAAAAGTCTTCCCAAATCATCCGCCATGCTGGCTGATACCAGTCAAAATATTATAACTACCCCTATACGAAGTATTTTTACTCAAACATGCCTTAACATTACATGACTCATCAACATGTCACCCAACAAACAATTCCATGGTAACCCAAGCATACTGGTGGAGCAGGAAGAGGGGGAAGAGGAGGAGGACGTTGCATAAACATGTTCATTGATGACATTAAGTACATTTTAGAATATCGTTACAAAATACCTAGTTCTATGAATCCATAGATACATCAATCCAATAAAATCCAATATAATCAAATCAAATCAAATCCGTACATCCTTCAATTTTTAGAAATCCTTCACAGCAATCGCTATGTTTCAATCTTTCCATGTATGCAGCCCGCTATCCATTTTATTTTATTCTTATTAGTAATAATTTATCATCGCGCGAAAAGGACTCTTCGTACAGGCCGTTCTCTCATGTCGCTGAGCCTTATTACCGAAGGTGAAAACTGTGTCGCAGAATCGGCACTGAGAATAATCAGGTAGGGATGGTGCAAGTTGTGGCTTCTTGTTAGTTTACGTCAAGGCTAGCCTTCATATTCACATATCGTCTTCGCATTAGAGCGATTGAATGCTTCCAAATCAAAGTTAACTTCCCAAAGTCTGAACAACAATTAACGCATCAGCATACGTCAGTGCTGTATTTATGTTTTTTCCCATAACTCGAAAAATCGTCCGATACTTTCCAGATGTATATCGCCACACCGTAATTTTTGTGGTCACAGGGAAGCATTCGTATTCGCATTCCATCTTCCCGATATGGGAGCACTCCGAGTTAACCTAACGTGTATCACAGAAACATAAACTTAAGACCAACCCATAAACTAACCCCCACCCTATCTGCTCTACCAAACATCATCAGACAAAATATATGCACCATATACTAGAATTCAAGCAGACCTCAGCAAACACTGACATTACAAAAATAATCGCAAGTCCAACATGTTTGTAATACCACCAGACACAAGCTAAATAACATACCGAACATTAATATCAATCATTCCATCAACCAACAGACCAGTTAATTATACCAGCCATCCATACTAATAGCTGGTCTTATGAAACCAACCATGTAACATACCTCAAGCATACTTAACAACCATATTGATTACCTCATTGTACTGAGTATTTAAAAATATATATATAACAACTTTCGCCATGACATTAGCTTGTCTCAGTCATGCAATTACAAAAACCATACAACCCATCATACATCACACATAATGATTAATCACAACAGGCGAATATATCGACTACCATTTCACCTCATCTAACTTCACCTAACATAACATACAAACAAGCCATACCAGTAGGCCGATAAAGTCATACCAATCAGCATACTGGCTATACCACCCATACAATAAACTAAGTGTTCCACCAAGTCATACTGAGAGGTTATACCATTAAGATGTACCAGCTATATCAAAAGCCAAAACTTACAGGAAGACCAATCCGCCAAACAATACTACAATGTTACTTCATCTATTTCAGTAATTTCAAGAGTTCACACCCAACCAAAAACATACTAGTCAGATATACTAACAAAATTTGTTACTAAAACAAGCTATCTATAACAACGATGCTAAGAGTTCATAGAGTTCGTACATTCTAAAGCACCTCTGCCAATGATGAACCTACATACAACTCATATTAACAGACTGACTATCAAAATATTCAAGCCATATATTTCGACCTTCTATACTAACCATCATATCAATCATTATTCCCACTGCCCTCCTGTTTAACAGCCATACAGGCATATCACACTCAGGGACAAAGCTATTCCATCAAAATAAACTCCCTCCTATCATCAACCCAAACTAATACAATTTTCCTATCACAATAGCTACTATTCTACTGATAGGCCATACAAGCAAGACACGCCACCAAACCAGTCAACCAATGAATATTACCCAGGCCATTATATAATAGTTAAAAAAAACAAGAGGGACTGCACTCAAATCTCTAGCAAATCAATCGAAAGGTTTGATCTCTCGAACGACAGACGTGAATACGGCCGACCAACTTGCAAAGGAGATGAAAGCGAAGGTAAGAGAGGGCGAGACCAGTTTCAACATTACCACTTCAACATTACCCAACACATGGCCAGATCACATTCACATAGTATGATAACCTTCAGTGGTATCCATAGAACCTTCGCAAAAGCACCTTTTTTCGTTCACTACAAAACATATCTGTTAAGATATCACATAAAATAAAAAATACATAGATTTCGTCCATCACACACAATCCTATGCAAACATCTCAGAACACGAAATACTTTCACTGATTGTTTTGTCAGCGACAAATGAGAACCAACATTTCTAGGATAATAAATAAATATTGATTCTAGCTATACCTTACACACACACAAACAGAATGAAGTTAATATGTAAACATTAAATGTTTGCTACCAATATGGTTTACCTAAACACACCTACCATATATAAATTTCGTGAATGTAGTAACATACAGGGGAAGAATATTTCATATCCAAAATCAAGTAATGGCTAATAAAACAAATCATAACGATTATAATGCATTACTTTAAAAATATATATATTTATGCAGATCTCTTTAAAAAGTTAATATCTCCATATATATCTATACACCAAATAAACAACAGATATACCTTAGTTGTATATCATGTGAAGGCGGATAATATATTTATAAACATATTCATTTTGCCGTTATTTCAAACATCCTACCAGCCCTTACCTATACACATCCTAGATATTCCAGTTACTAGAGAAAATTTTATACCAGTATTCCATTTCACCACTCCTATAGATAAACTTCTTCCACTCGCCTTGAAAACCTGTTACCACCATATCAGAATATTATATTTACTAGAGAGGATTCACTATAAGAAATAGTTATGTTAGAGCCATCTCACCCCTACAAACCACTCACTTATTAACTTCATTTTAAAATCCATGAAATCTTGCAATTGTTTGACGGATTCATTTATTTTTCACACTTTGAAATTTTTTTTTCTTCATATACGGCTGTGTAAATGCTTCATTTTCAGAAACGGAGACCTGCCACACATCACAATATTATTATGAATTAAATATGTTGACCAGCTTTTACCCAATGCCCAGTCATAATGTAATGTCATATCAAACTACTAATTAGCTCAAACCTCCATGTGTACAAAGAATATTGTTAAAAATTTCTCATAATATTTTGATGTCATATCATGGTTGCTGATAAAATAACAGACCCAATTCCCATTTATACAAATTCTTCCAGATAAAATACTCTAACTTGTAATATTCCAAACTACCCGAACACTACCTACAATTCATTCAATTACATCATATCGGATATTCTAAAACACTTCTGTTCATACCTCCCAGAGAAACAAAACAATGATATAAGCATTCCTATGAAAAAGTAAAGCGAATCTCTCGGATACATATTTCATCATGTAAACGCAAAACACACACACTTACCCATTAAAATAATATTAACACCCATACTGTTTACCATAGTCAACGATACAATCTTAACGAATTCTCATTTCAACAGACCATATGACCAAACCAACAATTAAGATTTTCCCGCATGGAAAAGCACTCTAACCTTTAAAGCTTACAGATTGTACCATGCCACTCCACCCACTCTGACAGGCCATAACATAATCTAATAAAAAAACATTTTACCATACCATGCTGTCAGAACGTACCAATTTCCCAATCAAATATTCCAAATTCTGACCAGCCACACTATCACACCATACCTTCAATTTGCAAAGACAAATTCCCAGCAAAAATTACATTCCATGCATACCAAACATACCTCGGACCATTCATTTCGACTAAAACCCATTGGAAAAATGTTTAACTCATAATATTTGAGTTAAAATCATACGCACTACTTAAAAAAACAGGCCAAACATCAATTTCTACATAAATGCAAGACATATGTTCTATCTTGTAAAACCTCAAATACCTCAACAGAACTTAACAACACTCAATGTCTTCTATTAATTCCATTAGAACATATCGCTTATACCAAGCACTTTCCTTTATTCCATCAATGACAACAAAACTATCATATAAGCATTCCTGCGAAATATTGCAGCGAATCATTTAGATAAACAGTATCATCATTTTAATCTCATCATGCAGACTTATACTTTACATTCAGTCAGATACGAACTCAAACATCCTAAATAGTGTCAAAGCAATTGCTACTGATTGTGGATAACATATGCTTAATTATTAGAGGTTTCCCTTCCTTTATTCCCACATTACTATATACTGGAAAATTAATCCATTTAAATGTGTCGTATGTATCTTCTAATTACCATTTATATGTCATGAGAAGGCCATCTCAATAGCTACACTAAACATGTAAATACATATAATTAATGTGGACGGTGTCAGATAGAAGTCAGCACATAGCATTTCTGCATCTGCATGGCGTCAGTTGATGATAAAATGAATAAAAGTATAGTCTTCCATAAACTTTATCTTTATTTCATACTGTTATAAAAATTCATAATATTATTTACATACACTGAAACGTATTCTCCATTCAACAAACGGATCTATGTTTTATGCTAAGTGTATACTACAAATCTTATTGTAAGCACTCAATGTATGCTTATTCACATATACATCATTGTAGTTAACCAATATTGTATTGTAGCTGATGGTAAATTGATAGTGGCTATTTTAACGTTGTCTGGTGCTAAACCTATTCGCGAATGTCTTGCTGCAATACTTGCACTCACTTCCTGGTGACCGATAATCAGAACCTTTACATTTCTTCTTATGCCTATATAGGATATCAGTATGAGTAAATACAGCGTCGCACTTATCACTGTGGAATGACTTGTATGCTGGACTGAACAAGCAATGACTACTTTCATGCCGGTGTGCATTACAGCTTTGGCTTAAATTATTTCCACAATAACAACATTGATACCATAATGAACGTAGCGACTCCTCGGGAACCTGTTGTTGCCGTCAATTCTTTCGGTATTACAGATGGTAAGTCTTCAACCATTAATGCCATATTTTTCAGAGTACACGATGATAGTAGATAATTCCATTCGTGACGATCCACATTCTGACACGGTCGTTGGTGAAATTACATCCATTCTTACATAATGCTAACATTTAACTGTTTCCACGACAGAACAATTAGTGTATATTATCCTTTTTAACTATTTCACTATATGTCTGCTGATTATGAATATTTATAAAGCAATATTTTTGATGCAGTGTCATACGAAGGATAATCAATCTGGTCATTATCGAACAGGCAAATTCATCCATCCAACAACAATTTGTCTTTACACTTATACATATTTCAATGTCGGTTACAACTTTTCTTTTTCTTTTGAAAAACAATTTTATTTTCATGTCGTGCATACATCAGAAGGAATTCCTTAGGTAGTTAGGTATGCGAGTTCAGTAACTGTGGCGAGTGCTGCAAGTGATTTAAGGTTTCCATATATCACATTAGCTGAGAAAATTATCTGACTGCCAGAACAACAAAACCATCATTTCCACTATTCCTCCCTTTGAGGAAAATATGTTTTGGATAAGATGTAGCTGCGACACATATGCTGTTTTTTATATGTCTAATACTGATGTAGATAAGTCTCAACTCCCTCGAACTCAGTCAGTGAAAGAGAACTCTTACTCAAATGACAGAACGACAGACGAACTGTAAATGAGACCATCTCGACAGTCTCAATATATAGCTGAAAGTTAAATGCATTTCCCAGGAATCGAACCCACGATACCTTTACAAGAAACTAGAGCTTAAATCCTACGTCTTAGACCGCTCGACAACCTGACAGGTTCAGAGAAAGTTTGTATATTGAAAATTTTAACTTTAACCGTGGATGGTGTTATAGGATCTTAACCTTTATTACCATCGGTTCTAAACTTACTATTCAAAACAAAAGGAAACATAGTTTTTTTTTATAAAATTTTTAAATACACAAAAAAAATCATAAAATCTTTACGATTGGTAGCAATCTGATAAAACCAAAAGACATATTCACCCAGAATAAAACACAGGATTATATAAATATATATGATAGTAATATATAAGTTAGTAAAATATAAGATAAGAATATATATAATTATCTATAAGATAGGGATATATATAATTGTATAAGATAGGGCTACACTTATAGTGTGTTTTCTTCTGGTAGAACGTGTCTTTGGATTTTATAAGAGTGCTCCCTATCATAAAGATTTTATTATATTTTCTGGATATTTTAAATTTTGGTAAAAAATTATGTTTCTTTTTTTTACGGTAGGTTTTGAATAGATGGTAAGTAAGGTTAAGTTCCTGACATCATCCAAGTTTAAGGTTAAGTGCTTTTATTATACAAACTTTTTCTGAACCCATCAGGTTCTCGAGCGGTCTGAAATGTTGGATTTAAGCTCTAGTTACTTGCAAGGGTATCATAGGTTCAATTCCTGAGTAATGCTATTCATTTAAAGACATATATTGAGACATTCGAGATGGTCACATTCGCAGTTCGTCTGTCGTTCGAGTAAGATTTCTCTTTCTCTGACTGAGTTCGAGTGACTTGAAATTTATCACATCATTTTTAAACATATAAAAGTAGTGTGTGTGTCACTGCTTAAAATAATAGAAAATGTCTTTCTCACAGTGAAAATGATGGTTTGTTGTTCTAGCAGTCAAATATTTCTTATCAGCTAATGTGATATATGCAAAGCTTAAAACACTTGCAGCACTCGACACAGTTACTGAACTCGCATACTTTAGCCCCTAAGGAATTCCTTCTGATGTATGCACGACATGAAAATAAAATTGTTTTACAAGAGAAACAGAAAAGTTGTAACCAACATTAAAATGTGTATATGTGTCAAGACAAATTGTTGTTTGATGGATGAATTGGCAGGTTAAATAATGAACAGGTTGATTATCCTTTGTATAACACTGCATCAAGCATATTGCATTTAAAGTATTCATACTCAGCAGACCTATAGTGAAACAGTTGAATTGGATAGCATACATTAATTTTTCTGCTGTGAAAACAGTATATAAGCTTGCATCATGTAAGAACGGATGTAATTTCGCCAACGACCATATCGGAATTTGGATAGTCACGAGTGGAAACATCTGCTATGACCATGTACTCTGGTAAAGATGGCTTCAATGGTTGTAGACTTACCATCTGTAATACCGACAGAATCGACGACAGCAACGGGTTTCTTAGGAGTCGTTAAAAGCATTATGGTATCAATGTTGTTATTGTGGAAATACATACTTTTAACCAAAGTTGTAATGCGCGCCGAAATGAAAGTAGCAACCAAGTCATTCCACTGTGATAAGAGCGATGATGTGTGGATACTTGTACTGATATCCTATATAGGCATAAGAAGAAGTTTAAAGGTAATGTTTATCGATCACCAGGAAGCGAATGCAAGTATTGCAGCAAGACATTCGTGGCTAGGTTAAGCGCCACACTGTCCATTTGCACTCACCTACAGGACCTACATATGTGTTTACTACAATGCTGTATATGCAAATAAGCATACTTTGACAATTCACAATAATATTTTTCTTATAAACTTAGCTTAAAGCATAGATCTGTTTGTTGAATGGAGAATATGTTTGAGTGTACTTAAGAAATGCTATGAATTTTTACAATTGTGTGAAATAAAGTTAATGTGCGTGGAAGACAGTTGTTTTATTCGTTTTATCATCAACTGACACCGATCAGGTGCAGAAATGCTATGTCCTGACTTAGGCTATCCGACATCGTCCACATTAAATATATGATTATATGGGTTTTTGATATAGCAATTGAGATGGACTTCTCTGACTATGTAATTGTAATTAGAAGTCACATACGACACTTAATGATGAAATGATTTTTTGTATTCAAGAGTCATATGTAAATAATGGAAAGGAAACCTCTATTTATTAATGTGTGATGAGATGTTATCCACCTTCAGTAGCAATTGCTTTTACAATATATTGGTTGTTTGAAAACGTAGCAGACTGAAGCTGAAGTATAAGTCTACATGCTGATGATGATATGGCTTATCTGTGTAATTCATTGTAATATTTCATTGGAATGCTTATAAGATTGTTTTGTTTGTATGGATATTATGAACGAAAGTGCTTGGTATTACCGATATGGTCTATTGGAATTGATTGTAGATATAGAGTGTTGTTATCTTCTGTTCAGGTATTTGAGGTAAAACAAGTTAGAATGTTTGTTTGGTAGAATATGTAGAAATTGATTTTTGCCATTTTTTTTTAAACAGCGAATATGATATGAACTCAAATATTATAATTTGAACATTTTTTCGATGTGTGGCACTCGTAAGAATGGATTGAGGTTTAATATATCTTGCCTGTATAGAATGATAATTTTGCTTGCAATTTGTCTTTTCAAATGGATGGTATGGTGTGATAGTGGTTCTGGCCAAAATTTGGAATATTTGGTTGGGTAATTAGTATGTTGTGACAGCATAGTATGGTAGTATGCATGTTAGTGATTACGGTGATTACGGTTGCACCTCAAAAGGATATTTGTCCTCAAGGTAATACATATCCTATAAATGCTGTTATTATTACTAATAATAAGATAACTACTCATGTTGATCATGTTTCAAGATATTTATATGATGCTATGGCCTATCTAAATGGGCGAAGTGGAATGATATGGTCTGCGAGCATTAATTGTTAGGATGTTTTTTTCTGGCGGAACATTTTATTTACTGGTATAATGAAATAGTGTATTTGAATAAGATTTCATTAAAGTTGAATCGTTGACTAAGGTAAGCTATATTGATGTTGGTATTATTTGTACATGTGTGTGGGTTTTGCTATTATATGATGATATTTTTCATCAGAGAAATTCGCTGTACTATTACATACGAATGCTTATAAGATTGTTTTATTGTCCTGGATGGTATGAATAGAAGTATTTTGGTATAGTTTATATGATGTAATGGATTGTATAGTAGATGGTACAGTGATATTCTGGAATATGGCAAGTGAGAATATTTTGTCTGGAAGAATATGTATAAATGAATTCTTGATATGTTTTTTAAGCAACGACTATGATATGACGTCAAAATGTTACGAGATATTTTAAACAATTTTCGATGGGCATATGGAGGTTTAACGTATGTAGTACTTACGTAGGACATTAAATTTTGGTTGGGTACTGGATAAAAGCTGGTCGACATTTAATTAATAATAATATTGTGATATGCGTGAGGTCTCCGTTTCTGTAAATGAAGCATTGACGTGTTGGTAAAAGTAAAAAAAAAAAATATTATGTATGAGTTTGAAAAATAAATGAATCCATCAAACAGTTGCAGTTTATCATAGATATAATAAAGAAAATGTAATAACTGAGTGGTTTGTAGGATTTGAGATGGCTTTAGAGTAACTATTTCTTATAGTGAATGTTATCTAATAAAAAGGATATCCTGATTTGATGGTAACATGTTTGGGAGGAGAGTTCAAAATGTTTGTCTATAGGAATGATGAAATGGAATACTAATGGGGAATTTTCTCTAGTGTATGGAATTTCTTGAATGTTTAGAAGTAAGAGATGGTAGAATTGTCGAACATTTGTCCTTTCAAATATGTGTGAAAATATATTATTCGCCTTCCCATGATATACAACTAAGGTATATATGTTGTTTATTTCTTGTATATAACATGTATGTGGAGATACGTTTTTTTTATGGAGTTTTGTATAAATATATCCTAAAAGTAATGCATTATATCATTTGTGATCTGTTATAAACTCATAGCTGGATTTTAGATATTTTAGATTCTCCCCTCGTATGTTACTAGGTTCACGAAAAAATTAAATGGTTGGCAAAGTTAGGTAAACCAGATTGGTAGCTAGCAATGAAGGTTTAGGTATTTACTTCATTATATTTATGTGTGTGAAATACAGTACGAATGAATATTTGATTTTTTACCCTTGAAATGTTGGTTCACATGAACTGTTGACAATACGATAAGTAACAGTCGTTCGTCTGCTCAGATGTTTGCATGGGGTTGTTGTGTTGGACGAGATCTATGTATGTTTTATGTAATGTGGTAGCTTAGTAGATCGGTTCTGTAGAGAATGAAAATGCTTCTACTCGAAAGTGTTATATGGATAACCTGGCAGTCTATCATATTATGTGAATGTGATCTGCCTGGGTGGTTAAGAACAAATGTCTTGTCATCATGGACCTCCCCTAGGGGAAATTTTGGAACAAGTCTCTCCCTCCCATAATCTTTGCCTTCATCTCCTTTGCAAGTAGGTCGGCCGTACTCGCTTCTACCTTTTGAGAGATCTAACTTCTCGACAGATTTGCTAGAGATGTGAGTGTGATCTGTCTTATATTTTAAACTATTCTGTATGATTACCTGGGTATATTCATTAGTTCAGAGGTTTGGTGGTGTATATTTATTGTATGGCCTATCAGTATGGTAGCAGCGAAGTCTGAATTTGTAATCGAGAAATAGTAGAATTTGGGTTGACAGTAGGAAAGAGATCATTTCGATGGAATAGCTTCGTCTCTGAGTATGATGTGCCTCTATGGCTGTTAAACAGGAGGGCAGGAGGTATGATGACAGTTGTGATGGTTAGTATAGAAGGCCGAATTGTATTGTTACAACATTATGTTGGCCAGTCTGATCACATGAATTGTATTCAAGCACGTCATTGGTGGTGGTGTTTTTGAATGTTTGTTCTGTATGGCCGCTCTGCATGTTTGTAATAAGTAGCTTGTTTTGGTAATATGTTTTGTTAGTATGTTTGAGTAGTATGTTTTTGGTTGATATGGTCTCGTCGAATGGCTGAAATTGATGCAGAAATATGTTGGTATTGTTTCCTGGTTTGGTCTTCCTGTATGGTTTGGTTATTTTTATAGCTGGTACATATTGATAGTATAACCTATCGGTATAACGTGGATGTACAGTTAGTTTCTTGAATGTTAGGTATAGCCATTTTGTTGATTGTTATAACCTGATCGACTGCTGTTATGGCTTGTTTATAAGTTAGGTTAGGCGAAGTTAGATGAGGTGAAATGGTATTTAATATAGTTTACAGTTATGATTAATGGGTATGTCTGATGTATGATGGGTTGTGAGGTTTTCGAAATTGCATGGCTGAGGAAAGCTAATGACATGGTGAAAGTTATTATTATTTTATATATATATGTTTTAGTACTCAATACAATTAGGTTACCAATGTGGTTGTTATAGGCTGTTCACGGTAAAGTGAGCACTTTTTAAGGCCCTTATAGATTTTTCCTTTCATCCAATTTCCATCTTCCTGATGCTTTTTAATATAAACATTACAATGTGACAAATAAACACAGTGTATACATTTCACCACCCTCAAATTTTAATGCCCGAGGCTGCAATAAGATACATTTATTCGAGGTTAATGCCTGTTGGGAGGGCCTTAAAAAGTGCTTACAGTACCGTGAACAGCCTATAATAATGCTGGATGTATGTTATCTGGTATGTTTCGTAAGAACATCTATTAATATGGATGGCTGGCATAATTAACTGGTTTATTGGTTGAGAGAGTAATTGATATTAATGTTCGGTATAATATTTTACTGGTGTCTCGTGGTATTACAAACATGTTGGACGTGCGAGTATTTTGGTAATGTCAGTGTGGGCTTGAATTCTTGTAAATGGTGCATATATTTAGTCTGATGATGGTTGGTAGAGCAAATAGTATGGGTGTTAGGTTATGGGTTAATGTTAACTGTGTAATTGCTTGATTTACTTCGGGTTTACTCAGAGTGCTCCCATATAGTAAAAATGAAATGTGAATACAGATGCTTGCCTTTGACCACGACGATCATGGCGTCGCGATATAAGTCGACAGAATATTGGATGGTTTTGGGGAGTAATGAGAGAAAGTGTGTGTGTGTGTGTGTGTGTGTGTATATATATATATATATATATATATATATATATATATATATATATATATACAGAAATTTGTCATATGCTGATACCTTAGTTGTTGTTCAGACATTGAGAACATTATTAGGAAGCATTCTCTCTCGCTATACTGTGGAGATAAATTGTGAATACAAAGGCCAGTCATTGACCTCAATTAAAAAGGAGGCACGACCTGCACCTTCGCTACCTGATTATTGTCAGTGTCGATTCTGGGACAGACTTCACCTTCAGTCAAAATGCTCGGCGACATTACAGAACGACCTGTACAAAGAGTCATTTCCGCGCCATGAAGAATTACAACAAATTAGTATAAAAATGAATAGTTAACTTCATACATGGAAAGATTGAATTATTGCGATTGAGGTAGTGGATTGCTAAAGATTGAAGTTGCGATGGATTTGGTTGGATAGGGTTTAGATTTGATTGGATCGATGGAGCTATGAATATATGGATCTAGGTTATTTGAAGAGATGTTGTAAAAGTCTTAATATCATCATTGAACTTGTTCATGCCACATCCTCATCTTCTTCCTCATCCTCCAGTATACTTGGGTTATCATGAATGTTATTTTGGGTGATATGTTTTTCAGAATGTCTGTTTTGCGTTTGTTTGTGTATGTCTAATTGTGTGGACAGTATATGTGTTGATGAATCCATTAATATTAAGGTATGTTGGAGATAAAAGTGTTGGTTATAGGTGTCTATAATATTTTGACTGGTGTCAGCCAACATGGTGGATGGTGTGAGAATAATTTTATCGTGTCACTGGTATGGGTTGTAGGTTCGCTTTGTATGGCCTGTGTGACGAATTTTAAGGGGGAAATCATTATGGTAGAGCAAATAAGGGAAGCTAAATTTGTTATTTGGTTATATGTTAAACTTGAAAAGAAAAACTTTTTTCTGGATTTTGTTAGCCTGGTTTTGGTCGGTAGAGCAGATGGTATGCATGAGTTACAGTGGATGGAACAGTGAATGTTAAGGTACTCGCTTGCGAGTATATAAGCCGTTGGATTATATTTTGGAGCTGTTTAACAGTGGCAGTCGTGAAACATTGTCGCAAATAATACATGACCTAGGTTTCTGGTTTGCTTGCTACAATGGACTGTCTTGAATTGCGTATAATCAAATAATGTTCACTACATGCTGCTGTGAAGATACTATATGATTGGTGTGGTTAATTTAAGATTTATTTTCTTACGTTTATAGTCTGAAGTATTTCATATATAAATAAAACATAGTCTTTAATATATATATATATATAATTCATGTACTACACCAACAACAAATTAAAGACTGTTATATATATATATATATATATATATATATATATATATATATATATAGAGAGAGAGAGAGAGAGGGAGAGAGAGAGAGAGAGAGAGAGAGAGTATATAATGGTACATGGTTTATTCAAATATACATAGAACATTATATTATTTTTTATTTTGCAGATAGAAGACTGGAAATGAAGCTGAGAAATGTTCTTGCTCTACTGTAAGTACAATTTAAACGTAATTTAAAAAAAATGAAATAAAATTTATAAACGAGTGATAAATAAAGATTTTTTTAATTCTCTTATTTTAATACTGAATCGTAATCAGTCAGTTAGATCTCTTTAAAACAACAAAATTTTCTTCTTAAGTTATCCTTTATACTTGTAAATATCCTAAAGAAATGAATTCCTGCAGCTATAAATGTTACCTGCCGACTGGATTTCGCGAGACTGCTTTCCTCTTAAGGAATAGAAATTTATATTCGCACGGTTTGCTTTGCTACAAAATAATTTAAAATGAATATATAAAAAATATTTATGTGTTAGCTTAAGCATTCCGACTCTGGCTGAAAATAGCAAAACGATTTTAATACAGTATATCGTTTACCTATAAATGAATTAAATAAAATTATTGTTAAAATATATTATTACTGAGTTTTCTGTCAGTCAATTATATAAGTATTTTAAAAAATGTATTTTTGTAACCATACAATGGAATTCACCAATATCATATGGATTACTTATATAAAACTTTAAAGCACTACTGCTTGTTGTGGGTCTAGTGGATGAGTGGTTAGCATGTCTGTATTTTAACCCCAAAGGTCCCGAGTTCAAATTCCGTCCAAACATTAGAATTTTTATTTTTTAAATGTTTCCATCTATCATGGGAAAGGATGAAATTTACCAAAATTCGTGTTAGTTAAAGTTACTTTGCAACGCAAATGCACTACAAATACACACAACTGTTTTTTAAAAGATTTTTTTACAGCAATTTTCAAATTATAAATAAAATAAATTAAAATAAATGAACTTATTTATAAATGCATCGATTCCTCGATAACTGATTTGCAAGGCCAGCCAGCCGAGATTCTCGTGGTCAATAGCCTCTCTTCCCCCCATGCGGCACCTACTGGTGACATCATTGCTCTCTTGGCCTGTTGCAGTAGTTGGTCACGGTCCTTTTGATGCATGAGTGAGTGCATGCTTGCGTGGTTAAAACTATAGGCGACTTAATTTTCGTACAAAAGTAAAAAACTAATTGAATAAAGTACATCACTAAAAAAAATATGAATTTTGAAATAAATATCGATTAACTAGAATTTTTAAATATTATGATTCGAATATGTTTTACAAAGACCTGCCTGAAATGTGCTGTACAATAATTCGTCATATACATTCTCGTGAATGGAAAATTACATATTTGAATTCGTAAATAAGTATAAACACTGACGATTCGTGCACTCTAGCAGGCGTTGACGGAACTATGTAGATGATGGAGTGGAGTAAATGTGACTAGTCACATGTCCAGTGTGAGTAATTGGTTAGACGAATAAGAGAGACATGAGAGTAAGTAAAGAGAGAAAGCGAATGTGAGAGACTAGAAAGAAAGACACAGAAACGAAACAACAAAAGAAAGGGAGGACTACGATAAAACCTATGGACTGATAGAGAGACAAGAGAGAAAGAGATGAAAATGAGAGCGTGAGAGAGAAACATAAGAGACAATGAGATGTAATGAGAGCTACACAAAAGAATGAGAAAGGGATCAGAGAAAGTAATGAAAAGAGAGAAAGAGAGAGAATGAGACAGACAAGAGAGACAGGACAGGTTACAAAATCATTTCATGTAAATTCTTAAGTCCGGAATAGACAAAAAAATTTTTATATGTAAATAAACATCGAAAAATTGTTAATAATCGACGTTCATAATGTATACTTTTTTATATACTTTCTAAAAAAACCCAATATTGCTCTGGCCATAGTCACATTATCCCATATATTTTTGCTAGGGATATATTCTTACCTGCATGAAAATTATGAATCAGTAGATATGTCAGTTTATATGCTTGTTTGTAAAAGTTAAATAAAAATATTGTATGAAAATAATTAAAATGAAAGTATAATAATTTTAAAAGTATCTAAGTTAAAAATAAATAATATACATATATATAAGTTAAACCAAAATAACGAAACACTAAAAAATTATAACCATAATTATTAATATATATATAAACTCTTATATGTAAATAACAAGAAAATAAAAACTTAAAAATTCTGTTTTTTTATATGTAGATATAAACCTTAAAAATTATACATAAGAAATAAAAATGTGATGTGTTCAATGACAGACAACATATTCTTTATTCATCTCCACGTTTTATACTTCTTATAAAGACTCTTTTTCCAGCACGTCGTCATAGTCGACTTGTCAAAGGCGTTAGTCTGGCGACTCAAGGTCCAGCATTTTGATCCCATGCCATTGCAGATGGTATTTTGAATACTAAAAAAATTCAGCACCCCTAGAGACCAACTCCCGAACCTATATGGCGGCCGATGTCATGCGAGAGATGAGAGATTCGTTAATCAAACGAATAGCGCACCACTAGCGGCCAATTACAGAACCAAGATGGCGGTGCTCCTAGTGGCCAATGCCAGACCGATGTGGGAAACAAATGAAAATATAAAGATGTCAGCCTCTATGTGAATGTAAACAAATATAGCGACCTTAATTTACAGCCGACGTAAACAAATGTCGAATGAATGGGAGAGAAAGTGAAAGAAAGGAAAGAAGGCGAGAGAAGTAAAGGAAATAAGGACAGAAAGATAAATAACTAATGCAAAAGAGAAATAAAATGGGAGCATTCGGAGAAAACCCTCGGTATGCAAGATAGAAAGAAAGAGAAAGGAAAGAGGGAAATATAAGGAAAGAAAAAGAAAGAAAGGTGAGAAGGAGAAAAAGTCGGAGCACTCAGAGTAAATCCTTGGAATGCAAGGGCAGGAAAAATGACATACTGGTTATCAACATGGCGGTCCGAAATGACGGCATACTTGCTACAAAAGTGGTGGCCCAAGATGGCGATATACTGGTTATAAAGATGGCGGCGTACTGGATACCAACATGGAGGAAGCTAATATGTATCTCACATACTCGAAATGACAGAGCGGAAAGTCCGGGAATTTTAAGATGACCCCCGAACCACCAAGCAACAGCCCCCAGCACTTGTCCCCGAATCGCCACATACCTACTACTCCCTATTATAATATTGTATGGAATATCTGTAGGAAGATTCTATGTAGGGCCCTTGAGTAGTTATGTATGGTTCTGACGCGTATATTTTGAGACACAGAGCTTTGAAACAACAGTTTTCAGTATTTCTGGAGTACTATAAAATGAACAATCTGCAAAGCAGTTCAAGCTCCATGTAGGTGAAAGCCTTAAAAGACAAATATTTTCAAGTACTATTCAGCGGATCTCTTCGTACATACGTTACGAAAGACACTCCGGCCATAAAGTAACTCGAACCTGTTATATATACTTTGTCTGAAAAAAAAAACTCTAATGGTTTCCTTTTAGTTTTCTACTCTTAGCGATATATGCATAGCTTATTAATATAAAACTACGTTACCCACAACATGAACAATCATGATTTAGCTTTATAATGTTTTATTTGTGGAATTGAATGATAATTACACACAGAAAAACTGTATCTTATCTTTGCACTTTACTCTCCTTGTTTGGTAATTTTAGTACATTGTGTATCAACCATAATTCATCACTTCCTTCGATAATTGATATTTACTTACGGTATCCTCCATATTCACTTTCTTTTTCATTAGCTCTACTTGGTGTTGGGATTCTGCGAGTTTCTTCTCCAGGTCCTCCACCTGTGATACAGACAGAAAGTATAGGTCAGACTAAACATAATACCAATATGGCAGTAAACAGGTGTTGTGTCGCTATGGCCCGGAAGTTACTTCAATGTTGCGACAGTTGGCGGGTATTTTATTACCATTTCCTATAAAATATATATTAATAAAAATTTTCTGGCAAGCAGCACCTTCGGAACATGAATCTATTTCAGAAGTGACACCTTTTTGAGTGATGAAAACCATAAGAGAGTGATTTTTCCTTTGTGCCCCGAACATTGATAACATAATTATAAAACGCGGATGACTGACAGTGTTGATATGAAGTACATGCACTGTTATTTGCTGAAATCGGGTTATAAACCAAATTGGGATGGAATAGCTTGTGTGCAGCCTGCCACGAATGCAACCAACACCTCTCGAATAAAGAATAAGCATGATCGCTTGATCAAACACTTTCGGTAGTTTGCACAGTAGAAATGTTGTTATCAACCCGCAGGAAATCATTTTAGACTACGCCGTCCTCGAATTGGAGAATAATCAGGAATCCATAATGAAGAGCTTAATAAATATTGCGAGAAAAAATGTATGCCAGTTGTATGTAGGCCAGTTTTGGTGCAGGCATCTGTCATGAAGAGGTGGTAGTTACCCACCATCTAGGTAGGTGCGGGTGACTTCCATGTTAGTCGGTGCCGTCCACCATCTTGGTAGGCGTCACAGCCAGGGCTCGATGCCATGTTGGTTGTTCTTTTCCCCGTTACAAATTATTTAATAAAAAAATATTTTAATTAAAATATTTTACTAAAGATACTGTCTCAATAAAAAATATAAATTTATCGTCTTGCTGTCATGGACTTTTAATAAATATATGGGTTTGCTGTCTTGGATTTTTTATAAATATATTGGTTTCGAGTGTCGCTGCAGATGACAATTCCATATAAAAAAAAAAATTTTAAAAAATTTCTTAAATATATCGGCCCGCCCCTTCAGTACCCAGAGCGTCGGGGGATCGATTGGATCAATCACAAAGCCTGTAAACAAAAAAAAATATATTAATTTAAAAAATTGTAAAAATTAAATAATTTCCGCCCTCCTGTTTGGATTTGTATATGTTGTCTTGGAAAAAAACAGTAGAATATGTTGTCGCTGCGATTGTAAAACAGTGATCGTTTTAGCACACGGGAAGCAGGTGTGAAGATTACACATGTGCGTGCGCGCGCTGACGAAAGCAGCTGCCATAATGAAGCAAGTTCTGGTGTCAGTCATGAATTATCCGTTATGAACGAGAACTGACATCCGCTAACAGTCACCACCCGTCTCTAAAATTTCCATAACAAAGTTGTGCTTGCACAGAGACAAGGTCAGGAGGTTATCGCTTTGATGAGCATAGTGTTAGACTGAGAACACGATGCGCATGCCTGTCAAGTTCACTGTCAGCTCTTTAATTTATGTTGTAGCAGCAACACGTGCCTGCTTATCAGCGACGTAGTCTCTTATGTTACGCTGATGTAGAGATGTGCAGTGGCTCCATGTTACCAGGGTCGCACATGGGTGCGAGGAGCGCAGTTGATTGTCTCCCCTCCTGTCTTCGAGATCTCATCATCCAATAAACCCCCCTGATGCTTGAGACGAAATAGTTCGGTGTGGAGAGGGTGACGTGGAAGGGAAATGGTCCAGTGTAAAATACGATGTGAACTCATGAAAACTCTGCTGAAGAATGATCTCGGTAGAGCGAAATCTTTTTGATGAGGGGAAAGGAGAGCTGAATACAAATAAAGTTTAAGCGTCCACGGTTTGCCATATTTCTACAGCATGTTATCAGCATCGTTAGAAGCTTCCGGCGATCTGTGGTTATACCAACAGCATCCACTACGGTACAGAGAGTAAGCACTGACTTTTCTTTAAATACAGTCAAATAACAGCCGCCACTGCAGTCCGTGCCACCCGGCCACAGAGGCCGTGGGTGGTTTATTCACGAAGGCAGGTGGGGAATACAGGTGTTGTACACTGGCTACGGCTAGGTGAAGTGTCAGTATTAGCATGGTGGCACAGTGTTGAGTACGTGTAATGATAACAGCTGATGTGAGGCCTTGGACGCTTTTAAAACAAGTAATGAAGTTTGGTTTATTGTCCTGCACTTGCATGCCGAAGGAAACAGAAGTCTCTAACGAGCGATAGGAATTCAACGTTCTCATAAAATTAAAATTCGCTAATAATAAGTAATAAATGTAAAATAAACAACTTAAAGTAACAAATTTCATTTCCAGCAAACATTTCATAATGGAAAAGTATTTGTGATATACTGCTAACCGTTCTTAAGGGTCGTCTATCAAAAATATCATAAATATCAGAGTAACTTACACAAATCACAGTCTAAAAAAATCAGCTGTTTACAATCGACATCATATATAATTTCTTTTCCGAGCTGCGCCGTGAAAATTGAATTGATATTTTCACGTATTTCCACATGATGAACTTGTTTCGTTTGTATTAGCAGCGGCTATTATAGAGTAATACTGCTGTTTTGAAAATGTATATCTCAATAACAGGAAAGGCGATGGCATAAAAAGGAAAATTACTTTAGAGGTAGGAAGTATAATTTCCATTACACTTCGATTGGCTGGCACAGAAATTATATATATTATAACAAATTTTAATGGCACATGGTGTACAGATGCGAGCTACCATTCAACTAAAGATATTGAATTTCATGTTATAACAACATGTCAGTTTTCGACGGAGCGTAGTTTATATGAACAGTCGTTGAATGAAGAGTCGCGCAAAGCACCTCAGTCGTCTTTGCGCAGCGGTTACACTGATTTAACACAGATATCTGGTCAACCTTTGGTGGCGTGGGGTGGAGTAAGGAGTTCGAGTGGAGGTCAGGTGGCTACACCACACTCAAGGTCTACATTGTCAGCTGCAAACGTACCCAGCCCAATGTTTTGAGGACATCGTTTGAGCTTGCCGGTGCAAAATACGTTTATTGCAGGTAAAATTACCGGTCGTACAGATGCGTGTCTCTACAAAAAAATTTCAGTTTAGTTTATGGAGGAAACTGAAGGTTACAATACACACGCACATGCATGCTCACCTGAACATTTACACATGCATGTCAAAGCTCGCGCTTCACTACACACAGCGACGCGGGATTGACATTCTTGAGGCACGTATGCACTCACATACATACACGTGCGTTTACATACCCATGTGTCAAAGCTCCGTGCTCTGTTTGCACAGTGATGCGGGTTCGACACTGTAGACGTGTGCATGCTAAATTTCATTTTAAGACAGACATCCAATATTTGCTGACCGTTTCATTGCAGTCTAACTGCATCCATTTGTGATATTATTACTGTTTTTTGTCTCTGTTAGCCTTTTCGTGTATTTGTGAGCATGCACTTACCTGTCACGCAGTATCTGCGACGTATTTTCTTTTCTCAGGCACAAACAGCTTAAATGTTTTAATAAGTTATTTTATATTGTTCAGGTTACTATCAAATCCATGTAAAAATGCAATCCTAATGTTAACGAACAATACGAGGGATCGTGGAGAAACATATTTATGTGCTAGTAATTTCTCAATCACGAAATACTCGAACAGGAAAAGTAATTGTGTTTTAAATTAAATACTTTAAGTAACTATTTTACTTACGCAAGCCTATCCCAAAACACGATTCCCATATAAATTAAGAGATTAGCTATTAAAAATAAATGTCGTCATTTTATAACTATTTAAGTTTCATAGGCAACAGAAGTGTCTGTAAAAATCTTACACCGCATGACTTGGTTAATCCTAATCCGTTCAGTCATAATCAGAAAAATCTTAAGGTAATTAATTTGCAAATTCCATGATTGTATTAAGGCTTAATCCGCTTTTGGAAAATTTTTGAGTATTTTGGATATTTATTATTTTTAATTTAAATTTTTTGTATGTGAAAAGGGGGTATATTTTTCAGAGCAATGTTTACCCTCGGACGTGGAGTGGAGTGTTTGTTTCATAAAGATATCTCAAAGGGTTCTGGAAAAAATGATGATCAGGGATGTAAATAGGTACTGGATTAAACTTTTCTTAGGATTACTGCATACAAAAGGCATTATAAAAAAATTCGTCAATGCTTCTTTATTTTTAGACTACGGGCTGTAAACCTTTCCTTCCAAAAAGCCATAGTGGCCCAGTGGCTAGCGTTATCCAAGTAGGGCTGCGGCCCCACTATTGGGTTCTGTAGCCACTGGGCTACTGCGGCCCCACTATTCGGTTCTCTACCCACTGAACTACTGCGACCCTACTATTGGGTTTTCTACCCACTGAGCTAGTGCGGCCCCACTATTGGGTGCCTAGCCCCTGATAGCTGTGACTCCACAATTGGGGTCTCTAGCCCCTGAGCTTCTGTGGTACCCTTATTGAGTTCTCTAGCCACTGAGCGTCTGTGGCCCCCTTATTAGGTGCTCTAGCCACTGAGCTACACACACACACACATATATATATATATATATATATATATATATATATATATATATATATATATATATATATATATATATATATATATATATACATATATATATGAAATGGGACAGCAGTATGATAACGTTATCTCTAAATACACACTATATATGCAACTGAAATTAAACGCGGCAGCAGAAAGTAGATATTGTATCTATATGCTGCCGCTCGAGATTCACTAGATCCATAACCTTGAAAACTGATAACGCAGTAAGGTCCAAACTGATGAACCAAATTTGGTCAAACGAAGTGTTATGTAATCACAATCACTCCAGAAGCGCAATAATGACAAAGAAATGGAAATTTGCAAAAACACTAACTATGTCACATTAGCTGGTAGTAATATACCATATACATTAAGGAACATCCTATATATTGGATTTTAAATCCAATCTCAAACTACAACCACAATACAGCACAAGGCTGTATTCTTCCTAATGAGTTCACTTCAAGAACTTTTATATGACTGTCAACTGTCAATCTCGTATGTGTATATCAATGTTTACGATATATTTAGTAATTATTCTTAGATATGGTTAATGTAAGGATTGTTTTTATATACGTGGTAGAGGTCGTATATGCTGTAACACTTATATATGCTTATATATTTGAATGGTGGGCCGGAACAAAATTCTATCTTACATTTTTCCAAGATTGCCTGTTATTCATGGGAAAATGTTGCATTCTACATAGTTTATGCATGGAGAAAGAAATGACTCTGTGACATACAAATAAAAATACCATTGTTTTGGAAATTGGCTGCCCTGGAACAACATTGTATGATAGTCGACATGGTGGCACAAGCTGATGTCAGATTGTCTGTAGCTTTGTCGACACACATGAATAGGGGCAAAAAGCAGTGTTCTAATGTGTTACAATGGCAATGTGTTGCTAGAAAGAAGGCTAGAGATGCTGGAAAAGAATATACTAGTAAGAGGAAGGGTGTTGTTTCAGCTTTAACACCACCTCATGAGGTATGCAGAATAATGTCATATAAGAATTCGTATTTATTGTATTAAAGGCAGTAGTGATTGAGTAATGGCACATGTGTGTGCCTGTTTAAATTTAGTATTAATCGAGTGGCCATACTATTACACACTCGCTATTCTTGCTCTAGGTTTATATGCACTTATTGCTATTCCTGTGCTTAGTTATGTGCATTTCATGTGTGTACCGAAGCTGCAAAAGAAAACATTTTATTTGGATCGATCTATGCAGAAAAAATTTCAGTCACAGAATCTTTATTTTGAGAAACCAAATAAAACTGTCTTATGTTCATAATGCAGCCGACTGAATAAATTACACGAAAGTATATACAGTATAAAAAAATTATATATATTTTACTTTCACCCTTCTAAAAAAAAATTTCTGACTCGATATCCTTTTTGTATAGAAATATACCTCACATATTTAATGGCAAATACCAAGCAATAAGGTTACAGTATGTTAAATTACTTTATAATATGTAAGTTTGTGATAGGTTAGGTTGAGTTACATAACATGCGTTTAGTAAGTTTTGGCAAGATATTGTTACTGTCATGTATTTGTGTCTGTTCTGTTTTTATTTATTTTTTTCCTTGATTGTGTATGTGACCAAAAATAGAGTCATATTGTACTTAAGGCATGGTTTTCCTCTGCAGGGGACTGTTTGCAAGTGCATGGGAAGATGTTTTGCTTTACTTTACCAGTTGGATATGAAACCAAACTCTTCGAAACGTTCAGATCTCTGAATTACGATGGGCAATCACAACACCAAACCAATGCATAGAAATTCATAATCCAGTATGTCCCACAGTTCATCCTGGTGCCTTTCGATGCAAATTATCAGTATTATACTGGTTGCCTTCAGAGAATGGTAGAACACGAGTGTGCTAAAGAATTTACTGTTGATACTCATGGAGTTACTCTCAGAAGATTACAGATTTTAAAAGATAAAATTATATATGTGGATTGAGTAACTGGCAAACGAGGAGACATGACAACAGACCACACAAAATAAAGAATGATGTCTAAAACCAAATAAAAGAACACATCAAATCATTCCCATATCAAGAAAGCCACTACAGTAGAGGTTCTTCATCACAACAATATCTCTCAGAAGATGTTAACCCCACAGTGATGTTTAATCACTTCCAAGAACAATATCCATATTCTACAGTTTCCAGGCATATCTTTTTTAACATCTTATATTCTGATTTCAAACTCCATTTCGGACTGCCCAGATGCGATACTTGCAGCACCTGTGATACATATTATGTTAAATTATGCGCAGCAGATAGTGAAGAGGATTAGCAAAGAATACTCAATGAATCAAATATACGCTACATGAAAGCTGCATTAGGCTATAGGTAACTCCAGCCGGACACAGAACAGCGAAACTTTCTCCTAACCTTGTTGTTCTTTGCACTAATCTTCAGCAAGTTTTATTCTGTCCTACCCTTCACCATTCACGTGTATTTTACTAGAGACAGCTATCAAGTTACAACTATTGCATACATGATGGAGGAGCTAACACCACAACAATGATGTTCTGGCATAAAGCTATTGGTGATCGTGGATCCACAGAAATTGCATCATGCTTACTCCGTTATGTTGAAGAGGACTATACTCCTCTCAGGGAAGGCGAAGAGCGAAAACTAGTTGTCTGGTCTGATCGCTGTGCTGGCCAGAACAACAACTGGACAATGGATGTTAACACTGTTTCACTCATTGATTACATCAAGTTATTTCACACTAGTAGAGCAAAAGTTCCTTATAAGTGGCAACAGTTTCCTGCCTTGTGATAGTCTGTTTGCTTTAATCGAGAAGAAAAAGAAACTTTCTAATGTATATGTAATCTTTGATTGCGTTCATGTACTTGGCTCTGCAAGGCCGAACAATCCATTCTTTATCATGTGCATTTCAAAAGATGACTTCAAGAACGTCGTGCCACTCCCAAAGTAAATGTGGGGAGATCCAAATCTGAAGATAACAGACGTAGTTTTTATTCGGTTATCTGCTGATAACCCAACATCCATCCAGGTCCGAAAAAGTCTTAATATCCTCCAGCCATTGCATTGTTACTCCATTAAGAAAGTTCAGCGAGGGAAGGGTTCAAAATGGGTTGCTGTTGAGGGGAAGCGTCTTGAAGCCAATGTATTTTCAACCATTGTTAATAAAGAATGAGAATAAAATTGATTTGATGGATATGTGCCGATATTTACCTGTCGATGGTCGGCAGTTTTATGAAGAACTCGGTGTACTCTAACTGCATTTAATATATAATTTAATCTTTCCAGTGGAGTGTTTTATGTAATTAAAATTAGTTTTACACCAAAGGAAATAAGAAATTATTTTACCACTGTTTAACAATAAGGAATCTATATATTTGATGATTGACATGAATAAGTTGAATTAGTGTCCTTTACACAATATCACACCACTGTATTCGGACAATTTGTTACATTATAATTTAGCAGAATTTTATGCGGTCATTTTATATGGTCTTACAGTTTAAGAATGTAGCATGATGTTTGTTTTATTGAATACATTGTTTTGTTAAGTCCTGATCACGTAAAATTCCACAGAGGTACACTGTTGTAACATACAAACTTACAACATTGTTCCAGGAACTCGTAACTTAAAGTGCTTTTAAAGTAATTATTATAAAAATAGTAATTGTTAATCTTAATTGAAATTAATAATGATCATTCGCAGATTCAGCAGATTGATATAGACATTTTTTTATTGCCACATTTTCAGGAAAACCATTTTTAATTGGTTCCTGCAAAGTTATGAAAATGAGGGTTACAATATTGTTCCGGTCCACCATTAATTTCTCTACAAGATGAAACTTTAAAATACACAGTCTTATGTACGTGAAAATTAATGAGATCCCTAACACGTTTAAATCATCCCATCCAAGATTTTCACTATAGTATTTATATCAGAAAAATATATCTTTGTATAGGTAACCATATTACTTACTCATTGAATTCTATCCCTGTATATTAAGTAATATTGTGTGTTGTAGAGCATTTTTTCAAATTATAATGCAAAATGGCAAAAAAGAAAGAATATATAATGTGTTGTAATACTAACCCATATTGTAATTAATTTCCATGGCACGAACTAAACAAATAGCCAGAGTAAATAGATGGATCGAGTTTCTAACAGCTTTCAAGAGACATGTATCTCTCGCGTTGAGTTAGTAGATACCCCACTGCGAATATACCGCTACTTATTATCTGAAGAAAGGTTATTTAAAGAGGAAACATTTAGCTGTCTTTCAACACTTCCATTCACAAAAGTTTTAGAATTACCAAGGCAACAATTTCAACCAGTATTTTCGTTAAAATTTTTACAATTGTTGTATGTCATATAAATTATTAGAAATTCTTGTTTTCTTAGGTATTTTATGTTGAAAAAAAAAACGCTTAATCTGTGATATGCTTCATTCTCAGATTCACGCAATCACCATTCATCCACAATATATTAAAATAACATAAGTAATTAAACTATCAAACTACCAGGCACATTATTTCTTTCACAAAGGAAATTCAATGAAAACATGAAATCTAAACTATCACAAGCTTAATTTAAAATGTTTCAGTCACAAATTACAAACTCTTCTTAATAATTATTCAATCACAAATTACAAACTCTTCTAAAAAAATGTTCCTAATGCAAATGACAAGCTCTTCTTTAAAATGTTTCAATAAAAAATTATGAACTCCTCTTAAAAATGTGTCAATAAAAAATTACAAACTTCTCTTAAAAATATTTCAATAACAATTTATAATCGCTTAAAAAAATATATATATATTTCTAATGCATTTTGACCTTGGATGTAAAGATAAAAGACACGTTTTCGGAGCGGGAGGGCGATATAGTGGAATAGGGGAATTATTGGAGGATTTGAATGGTAGGGGTGTTAGGGCTGAAGTATATTGGTGGTGGCGAAGGGATGAACTGCCGTAGGAATGTAGAAATTATCAAATTGAAGAAATTTTAATATTCTGATAATTCCCCATACAAAATTAGGGCCACGAACGTCTACAATAATGCCATCCACTTTTGATATAGATGAATTCAGGGGAGTACATGAACTGTTCATACACCTCTCCAACTCATGTTTTTGCTAGTGATATATCTGAAAGTTCGTCAATGTTAGATCTCATGGTCGGTGGCTGGAGGACAGCTATTGGTTTATGTGTAGAAGTACCACGTGTTTATTTATGTGCTGAAATACCAGTTAATGATTGGAATGCAGGTGTTTCCGATGTTGGTCGAAGTACAGTCATAGATGTACCATGTGTTGATTTATGTGCAGACATTCCAGATGATGATTGGTATGCAGACATAACAGGTGTTGATCGAAGTGTAGTCATAGACATACAAAGTGTTGCTTGATGTGCTAATGTACCTGGTGATGATTGGTATGCAAATGTACCAGGTGTTGATCAAATTTCAATCGTAGATGAACCAGGTGTTCATCGAAGTGCAGTCGTGGATGTACTAGGTGTTAATGGATGTGCAGATGTACCAGGTGTTGTTTTAAATGTAGTCGTAGATGTAGCAGCTCTTGATTAATGTGCAGACATACCAAGGTTTGCTTGAAATGCAGGCTCATTAAGTATTGGCTCCAAAACTATACCTGCTTTCAAGGATGTCACAGCATTTTCATTGTCAACCATTAGAAGATCGGGTGATTGAATATCTTTCTAATACCCATTCCAAATGATTTGCATAAACTCACATTCAAGACCCTGCATGGACATCCCAGCGAAATATTGCTCATAGAAGTTTGACATCGCAATCTAAACCCTACTCAAAAGACCGGAAAAAAAATGTAATTGCGTGGAGGCTAACCCTTATTTATAAGGAATTTACAATATAACTGTGAAACGGTTACAATCATTCACGCATCGCCCATACCCTCTCTGCATTAGTAGCTTCAAATGGTTGCGACTTACACATCCCCTCCCCACACCACCCTTACGACTTACCATGTGAAACATAACTTTCTGAACTACCTGTAAACAACATCTCCTTATATAATAAAATTTAAAACTATCAATTTTAAACGATAAATAAGTAAAGTACGTATCTAAAGTAAAATGTTTTAACACAAATAGCAAACTGAAACCATTAGATATTAACATACTTAAACACATTTCCGCATATCCTTAACGCGATATGCTTCAGTACAATAATCATATACTCTATGTAAATCTACAGGAAAACAAAAGTATAATGACTGTAGAATTATACATAGTATTACTACAATCAAAATAGTCAAATATCTTTCACGATTTCACTACTACACTTCCTCTAATATTTAATAATACTGAGCCTTTCAAATATGATCTGTTACATTCCCCTAATAGTGAAAAATTATCAATACATCTATCAATAAAAGAAATTAATAATAGATAACATATCAAGATTCTTCCATATGTATTAAACATAATACATTGTTCAAAAAACCTTAAGAATTTCACCTTTTTAGGTAAAGTTAAACATTTGACCTTCTACATATTATCATGAATCAATTTTAAAATATTGGTTCTTTTAATTACATTTTCCCATTCCTAAGTCATATTTATGTGTATAACAATACATTACATATATTAATTTAACCCTAATAAATATTTATTCAGGAAAAGTGACTGTGATTAGGTTAAAGCTTAAAATAGTGTGTTACAAATATATTGTAACGAGGAGTGAATCGTCTTTGAGTAAGCCAAATAGCATTTTGTGTAATTATATATAAAATAAACTGTTTTCCGATCAAATAAAATATGTGTTATAGTCTTTTGCAAAAGTATTTCTATAGAATTGAATTGAACTCAATCCTCTTCACATGAACAATATTTTATTCTCTACTAAATTACCTGTAAGTGTAATAATATGCTAATCCTATTATTATTATGCGACTGTTTATCATAAAACATTAAACTCGTATGACATGTTATTGGATTGTTAAATTGTTTTGGGGATTATGTTTGTATTAATTAAGTTAATTAATTATAAAATAAACGTTTATGAAATGAATGCATATCAATGGTTTGGAATGTATTTCGATGGTCAGAGCAAGACACGCATACCATTGTCCGCATGTGTTTGTGTGTAGCGGTGAGTGATGGGGTGGTGAACGGGCTAACATTAACTGTTTACAGTTAGGGGTTTGGTCGATGTGACAGGCTGGAAGGATGGGTGATGAGCAGGCGGGGGGAATGTGTCAGCCATAAACTGCTGAAGGCTATCAACGCTCTCGACAGCCAGAGGAAAGTATCATGTTGGCTAGCGGGAAGTCTGTGACTTTTCCGAGTGCAGGTCACTGGTTTCAATGAACAAACAAATCTATTTACAAATAACTAAAATGCCACATCCTTTATGGTGGCTACATGTCCGAGACACAAACATATTTATTTGAAACATAATATAACGTGTTTCAATGTAAGAAGTACTTAATGTATTTTTTCTGGATACATTCTCCAACTTTTTCAATAAAATTTATTAACCAGTATTTTTGACAAGCTTCTAGAGTGCTAACTTCCAGTTTTTTCACATGTTGTTAGTTTTTCTTGGGGATATTCCATTTTTCCTATATGTTTCTTCATTGAACTGCCCGTTCTTGTTACGAATACCAAACAATATTAGAAATTTTAAAATTCTCTTTATTAAAAAAGTAATAATTTTTTTAATTTCTTAAGGAAACAAATATCTTACCCTGTTTGTAAAGAGAATTGTTAAGTAAATATACGCATAATTTTTCACACATATTTATTTACTATATTTACATATAATACAAGACTTTTTATTTCTGAAACAGATTGTTTCAAATACATAGGAAATGTTATACATGTTTCAAAACACTAGTATAGGATGTTACACAAACAATATTATTTATATACCACAGTTTCACAAAAGTTCTGTATTCATTAAATAAACATTCAAGTACTAAACTATATATGTTTGATATCATATAGTCGGAGATGTAGTGAATATCATATCTGGGTGATGATGCTGATGAAATGTAGATGTTGCAGGGAGACAAATCCATTACTCTCAAATCTGTGAGATGATTTTATTCACAGTGAATGCTAGCTGAATCGTTGATTTGCTGTCTGTTAGACATTCATATTATATGTTATTTGTTGTAAGCCACTGGCTGTCAGTGAAATTGGCTCACTCATGATGAGAGATGAAGCTCGATTCACTCGTAGATTATATTGTATCAGTTAAATAGCTCATTGATGTTGTAGGTATCAGGGCTGTATTTATTATGTTACTGAGTGTAGTGGTTTGGGGAAAATTTTTTTTCAAGGATTCTATAATGCCTCCAGGGTAAAGTTGATACTTCATCCGACTGAATAAAGCACCACAATACAAGATAGGCAAGGCTGGCAGAGGAAATTTCTGATGCATATACAGATAATTAAATTTATAAAGGTCTAATTTGGACAAATCGTGAATGGCGACACCAGCGTACAAAGGCTTGTTAAATGAAACGCAGCTCTTTAACATCATGTTAAGGAATAGATTTTTCATCGATAATTATTAGTGCCTGAAATGTAAGCCTTCCTATCGCCAATAAACTTTGTTAATATAGTGTGCATGGCACGGACGGTATATGCCCTATATTGCGAGATATGCACATCCATATGCAATGTTAGCAACAAACTCCAGCCACAAGAATGCGCACTAAACTCCTCAAGTCGATTAGTCAGGTAAGGCTTAGTGTTTCATTCTAAATTTTGGCAACATCAGATGAATGCAGGACAGGTAGTCATTTAATTTTAAAATAGAAACTCCCCATAGCATTTTCCTCTGTGCCAAAGATGTCAGAAACTTGCATGCTATGATGACGTTAATCAACATAGGCTGGGGTGATGCTGTAGTTATTTCTAAGTGAGGGACCATGCAATTTGTGTAAAAAAGTTTCAAAATCCATATCAGAATTAACTTTATCATTAAGGATCTGCACTTCACTTAATCTACCAGTGAACGAACTAGACAGTATATCATATCTGAGGCTGAGGCTGGATGTTAAACTCTTTACTGGCTGGTCGGAAAGCAAATTACTTTCCAACCATGAATAAATGTATCAATGTTTAGGAGCAGATGGAGGAAATGCAGTAGGTTGAAAAGGCAGAGCTAAATGCGGTTCTGTCTCAGGATGCAGGGCTGAATGTGGTTCTGATTGTGTTGCTGTATCAGGATGTATATAAGATTTTGGAGCTAATTTCAGGGCTGATTGTGTTGCTGCCTCAGGAAGTGTAGCAGGTTGTGGAGCAGGTGGATGCAGATGAGAATGTGGATGTGGATATGGAGAACCACTCGTGCATATTTTATAGTGTCATTTTAAAGCATCTCTCCAAGACAACTGCTTCTGGTAGAATTTGCATTCAAAAGTCATAGTTAAACTATTCATCTTGCAGGTTGTTATTTGGTGTCATCGTAAGTTCCACCAGTCTGTAATTTCTATAATTGGAGAAGCGACACAGCAAAGGCATCATTGCATCCATAATGTTTCATGTCTAGAATGAAACTGAAAGTTGCACACCTTTTGTAGGTAGCAAAAGGTAAATTCTACGAATTGTTAATTCGAGTATATTATTTGTTTTTAAACACAATATGTCCGAAATGTACGTTTAAAAAGTTTTATGTATTAAATTGCATTCCAATTACTGAGGTTTTAGTTAATCGGTATTCTGCAAACAAACATTTAACATTTATTTGCAAACACATTTAGTCTTGATTGCTAAATGTATGTGACAAAAGTTTATTTTACATTACATAACCAGAATTATTTTATACACCAATATTACTACTCATGCATTTGTAAAGTCAGTAAAACACAAAAATAAATTAAAACCATTTATTTCAACAGATTTTGCTTACAGAATACGTTTTGTCAACACTACGTGTTTGCAAAACACTTTTTACGTCATATATTTTATGTTCCCTCCTAACCAATACTTGTGGTCTTCTCATATGTTTGATTGTTAAATTTTTTGTGCATTATGGTACATGTAATATTATACATTCTGATAAATCAGGAAAAGTTTCATAAAAGTGCGAATATACTTCTGCGATGGTCGCTGGTAGAATTGTATTGAGACACATATGGTACAGACAGGATACTTTTTTTGGATCTGGACAAGATATGAAATCATTACATTTCTCACCTTTTAATGGAAATTGGATATTTTTTAAATGAAACAATCCATCGCAAGTCTCCCCAAAAGTATGTAATATTCTGCCAGACAAACAAGAGTAATTCACATTTTAGTTTCCAGGAGTGACAGGGACGTAAATATCAGTTAGGTGGAAAAAATACATATTTACAGTAAGACTGTCACAACGACACTAAAACTATTATTTTCCAAAACAAGTTCTAGAAGGTTTACTCCTATGTGCAAATAATTTGCTGATGTTAAATTTACACATTGATTTCTGTATGCTCGAGCATGTGATTTCGTTCTCTTCTTGATTCATTTTTACGAAGTATTGTTTTGCAGAAAACTATACTTTTATATACTAAATTTCACTCGTTTGTCCATAATGTTCTCTCATTCCAGATAATGCCATAATACTCATATAATATCCACTGGTGACTCTAAAGGTGAAACATACACTTGATCCCAATCTCTCAAAAATTAGCATCCTCTGCAGTTTTCCTCTGCAGAGAAGAACGTAGATATATATTCATATGTTTTATAAAATTGTTTGAACAATGGACAATATTATTCTTTTTTAATATCTGTTATTTTCCCACGCTTTCTAAAATGCATCCGAAAACATACATCTCACACTTATTTAAGTACTTCTTGAAAATGTCTTTAATTTTCTCATACTCCATACTACAACTCTCCCATGTTAAACCATGATAATGTTTGGTAGGCCATCTATTTGTTTTCTTGTATTTAGGACTTAGATATTTACAGTGAAATGACAGTTTGAAACTGAATAGTGTTGTGTGTTCTTCCATATTAGTAATATGTTTTACTATTGCACTTATATATATATCCTATTCATAGTAAAAAATTAAAAAATAAATGTCCATAATTGATTGAATTTGGTAATTTTTCAGATTTGAAATATTTTAATAATTGCGTGTTTATTAAATTGTTACATATTTCAATTGGAGTATGTAAATCACCAAAACTGTCATAATACAATTATCAATATATGTTTTTATTTAATACAATCCATTGTGTTCCTTCATTACGTTTAGAAACTATATTAACAATCATACATCATGAAGGATTGGTTTCTTTGTTAAATTGTCTCTCACATACACAAGTCAGAAATAGGGAATATCCTGTTTCTTTACAAATACATTAATGTATTTGTTTGTTAGTGCATGTTTTCGAATATTATTTAGGACTTTCTGCCCTTTTTTCCACATTTAGAGTTTTTCATCCTTGTCCAACATTATATGGTTAAAGATACATTCCTTTACCACTTGATTTGACTACTCTTCTGATAACTGAAGCTTCCCCAAGGAGCAATCCGAGAGCTGTTAATTCTGGAAATATGAATGACAGTATTCTGCCTTTCTTGGTTATTAATTATGTTTTTATGTTTTACACCCAAACCTTTTTTTCATTTTTGCTCGCATCACTTTGTCAATGACCGAAGTGCCGAGCTTTTCACCTGTTGATATAGCTGGATTCTTCCTTTTATTTGCTGCTTTATTGGCTAGTATCATATCTGATATATGTTTTTGTTTAAAATTGTTTGTTCGATCGTAAACTATGTTATGCTCTAGAGTTTATTCCTTGATAGTTTCTCGCAAGATGTTTATAAAGTTTAGTACCAGGCCCAGAATAATTGTATTTTGGCAAATGCTATTCAAATTGTAATTAATCAATCAATGTATTCAATACTGCTTGTACATTTTTGATGTGTTTACTATGAGTCATTGTTTTCAACTATATGCTAATCTATATATAGAACTGCATTTATAGTTTTTATGTTAGTACCCTATGTTAGGTTATACTGTGTTTTTGTGTAGAAATGAAGGTTGTAAAACAATATGTGCATCTTCCGGTAATTGTGAGTATGAAAGAAAATGTAACTGAACAGAAACCCGCAATTCTTTATCTCCCAAATATATGCTGTATAATAAGTGGTCCTTTATCATGTGACAAAACGTGTGTTGAGATACACTGACTGAGCCAGCGAGACGCAGTATCATATGACGTCAACCAAACGTTGCCAATTCTCAACATGTGTGTGTAACAAGATAACGGAGGACATACAGGCCACCGGATGACCAGACGGTGTTGAGGGCTGTGGGAAGTGCTCAAGTAACTTCGCTGAACGGTGTCATTGCCGTGCCAAAAGTGGGAGGGGGAAAGGTGTTTATTTAAATATTGCTGTATATTTGGGAATATTATATAAATTAATCATAATGTAGAATACCATTGTTTCTATTTATGCACACAATGTAATATACCAGTATCTAAAAATTCGCAATACCATATTTTACATCGTGTTTTCTGGAACAACATGGAAAAATATACAGCTTGTAAAGAAATTAATTTATGTTCATATTGTGTTAAAAAAATTGCAGGTAAATGAAAGTACATAATTGGTTTTCAAATATAAATCAAATGAAACAATAATTCAGGGGTGCAACCATATTTTTTTCTCGGTGTAAATAAAATAGGGAAAGAGGTGGTATTACTTAAAAACCAAACAATTAAACATTAGTTATTCCTTCAATTTCACAAGCTGTCATACAACCCACATATTATTTCTGAATCGGGTTATGAAATTGTTTAGTATATTCAAAGTGTAACTTTGCAGGTTACCTTAATAATTTTATGGATTTATTTGTATTAAATAGATATATTGAAAATAGCTTACAACTACTTAATTTACATATTAATTTATAATTGGTCACTGTTGCATCAGATGGAAGTTTTGATCAATATGCATTGCCTAAAAATTTAAACAAATTTTAAAAGTGACACACATCTTTTTTCATATTAATTGTTTGTGATAAGGTTCTGAAATTTTTTGAATAACTGACATGTTTAGCTCCAAAAATAAACACATAAATTGTTTACAATAACATACATATTGCAGTGTCTTGTACTGTAAACATTGATACTAAGGGAGACAAGCGAGACATTTGGAATACTTAGTTATCTTTTTAGAAGTTCGTCTCACATATGTGCATGATTCGTGTGTATCATGGGTCAATCAGTTCATAAATTAAACAATCTGTGAAGAACTTGGTCGTCCAAATTACAAATATACAAAACTTATTGCCCATCACATGAGGTTGTGTTTGTATCTGGTACATGTAATTGTGTTCCGACTGCAGGTTCATCTGTTCGTTGTGTACAGTACACAAAGTAACCTTCTTTTCCTTCACTGGCTGCTCTGGTGTCAAAGACGCGAGCACTGTAAGGGCATTTTATTTCTACTAAGCCATCTTCACCAAGTAAACCATCTGATGTAACACCTATAAATGGTGGCTTTACATCTACCCACAGACCAGTTCGATGAACACGATCACCAACAAGCTGTAATCCTTTTCTAATGTTCCTTTTTCCACAAAAATGACTGTGTATGTAGTACAGTATCCTGGCATAATTTCTAACACTCTTCATCAGACAGTTTCAGTGACTCCAAGAGAGCACTCTTTTTTATCGTTAAGCTCTTTATCAGACATGTCTGGTGTTTTAGACACCACTTAACCATAATCGACATCTTGACCACTTGTTGCATAATTGAGGTTCCTTTACCTCTCTGGCTTTTTAAGAAAATGCTTCTTATTTTGAGTTCTGATTTTTTTGTGTGTATACTCCAAGACTCGTTTTCTGCATCTCTCTCGTGAATGAATTTGTAGTTCACATCTTTGGAAGATCTGAAACATATACAAACATTTATGAACACAATGTAATTGTGCAAAATATTAAAGGGGAACTGAAAGTTGTATATTATTATTTTGTTAGCCTTTCGGGTACAAATGAGTAGACAATATTTTCAATGGCGACAAATATTTTCGCATTTAATCAGTGGAATTTGAATAACATATGTACATTCAGAAGTGAATAGAATAAATTACTAATACTTTAGTAGTAACATAATTTCATTTACTACATACTGTCTTGTCTTCAGGACTTCCAGAACTGCGTTATTCCATTTATTATGTTATTGTAGGTTTTCTGCATTTTTTTTTTCCTTTAAGAGATGACATAAACTTAGTTGTACGTATAAAATACAATTTTTACTAAGTTCACATCACACATACCCAACACACAGGCACCATGTGCATGTTGTGTCTCATCTGAGTGTATATTCAATGTATTTTTTTTAAAGCTAAAGATGGAATAGGGCGAGTCTAGTAGATGAAAACTCGAAAAATGTATGTTGATTTTTAGCCACAAATAATGTAATTGAAATGTGATACAATAAAAAGTAGGAATGTACCTTTTTTCTTTGAAATATTATTTGCGTACAGTGAAGTAGGCACTAGAAATGATTTTGTTTGTTTCTTTGTGACATTTTCTTTACTTTTTCGTTGTTTTAATTATTTCCCTGCAATAGTAAAACAATTGAGAAAGAAAAAAAAAGAGTGACGTGTTCCGAGCCAAAGACCCTTCTCTTCCAAACAAGGACAGTTACCACCTGAGCTACAGCTACTCTTGATGAATGATAACATTAATGGTTTTCCTTCTGTTACATACAATATCATCAGACAAAAACACATGCAATATATTTAACCATATCTTTCATGTCACTAACGTAAAAAAAGCTGGAGGGATAACGTGCAACGGAAACGTGCGATTTGTTGTACAGATCCAGTAAACACATAATTTGTACTGTTGAATTTTGTGCCCAAACGTATTGGTTTCTTTGCATTCGCAGGAAAATAATTACCACTACTCCATGATAAAATACAGCAGTAAAATGTAAGACATTAACAAAACTATAGGTATGTTATTATTAAATTACAAAATATACATAATATGTGTTTAAAAGTAAGTACATGAATGTGTTGCAAGTTCGTCTAGTGTGAAACATTTAGGAAGCGCGATGTAAGAAGAGATGTTATTTAATAATAAACTTATAAATAAATCATTATCATGTATGCACGCTCGTCGTATTTATACATTCATGGCACTAGCAGTAATTTTACATTCTGATGTTAATTATACAGAAATATAATCACCCTCTTTTGTATTGTTTAGAAAACTGTGGACATTTCTTTTTTTTTTCTATGGGCGCTTAAATGAAGCCTACTTTTGTATCCTATTATTTTTCATCAATATTCACTCACACTTCAATTTTGGCATGAACAGAACTATGTGGCAACAGTGCGGCTGTCCCCTCGTGCGAGTGCAGTAGTTCCAGCCACCGCTACTGCGACATGCCACCAGACAGAGACAGCGAGTGCACTAGAAAATACTTTTCTAAAATAAGAAATTGTGGTAGAAAATTTCGTCAGGGGCGGAAACTTCTATTTTTAAAATACCAACAAAATATTACCTTGACCTTTATAATACTTAATTATAGATATTCTATGGATAGGTGACTATTTTCTTTTAAAAATTAATCATATATGGTTTGAAGAAGTTAAAATTAATTTAAAATTGAAATATGCTTTATTTTAAGATTTTATTATTTTACCAATTGAATTGCTAATTTATATTTATATTTATTTATTTGATTGTTTCAAGCACTTATTTTATAAAAAACATTAGCAATTTATTATTCGAAATTATATACAGTATTGACTATTTCTATACGTACAGGTCTCCATAATTAAAATATCTAACAGACAAAACAAACCCCATCGAGTTCTTTCAGTCGTTCATATCCTGTTATTGGTTTTATATTCTGGTTATTCATGCATGCAGCGACCTTTCCTGTCCCCTTAAATTTGAAAATGTATGTATGTTTTCTAAAACAATACAATAGAAATATCAATGATTAGCAACCAATTCATCATTAATTGAAGTCAAAATTGGATCTCCAGATGAAGCATTAACAAATTCTGTATTAGTATTTCACGATGTTTGGTGCTAACTTCAGGGTGAAATACAGCAATATTTTAGTTTTGTTCGAAATTCAAATATTGATTGTTTTTATCTATTACAAAATTACACACATATTCTAAAATATAATTAGCACAATAATATGTATATGTTAATTGTGTTTAAAATGTGCAGTATGAAAATGCAACATATTTACAATGATCATGTTTTGGGCGATATGACATTTATAAAGTCTAAAGATATGTGTTTTTACTGTTGGAAAAAATAGTAGGGTTTACTTGTAATTATACCAAAGCTTCCCCTATTTAAAGGGAGATATAGGTATGGCTTTGACAGTTTTTACTTCCTGGTAAAGAATAAAGAGTATATCAAAGTTTGGGCATAGCTTTATAAAACACACTGATTACAATACCAGTTTAAGAAAGAATTGCATTGGGAATTGGGATTACTTGGAAGAAAAATGGAAGAAACGTAAATATATAACTGTTGAATTGATTAATAAAACATCTGGTTTAGCAATGCAAACAAATCTGAGAGCAGCAAATTAATGATTTTAAATCACAAATAAACTATTTTATTGACGAATTAAGAGTTAAAACTGTAAGTAAAATATACACACTTTAAGTAAAGTCGATAAGATTGTAAAGGCACATACTAGTCGACCAAGTACAGCAGCTAGAAAAGGAACACCATAATTTATATATAAATACTGAAATGTTAATGTAACAGAAACGAAAAGTGTCTGACTCTGTTTCGAAATTACATAACATCATATCTGCTGTAAAGGAGACATATTTACAAGCTAAACCAAACAAATGAAAAAGGATATTTTAAACGAAGAAATATTTAAATGTGTTACAAGTAGAATGTTTACATTACATTCCATGTTAAGTACCTCCAATGCCACAACATTGGAAATTAAATCAGAAGAACTTATAAAGAAGAAAAAGCAAAAACCTTTCTCATTCAACAAGAGCTTGTGTAGTTATAAAACAATCTTTGGCTATGTAAATATGATATTTGGATTATATTGACATGGAAATATATGGTTCCTGGGATATTTGGTAATAATTTTTTCTCCTGAGAATAGAATTCAAGGAAGTTATTACTTAACTGATGTCAGTGAAGGATTGTTTGAGTTAACATTTAAAAATGTTCCGAATGGATATTCCGGCACCAATTTGGAGATATATAACAACCTTGTTTGTCGTACGAACGCAAATAATTGTTCAGGAGATGACACCCACCCAAAATTACATTTATTAAGTGATATTACTGGTTGGGGAATACATAAAGATGAAGTTGGCTGTCAGTTTTCTCCTGTATATTGGAACGATCCTAATGAATTGGCGAAAAGATTAAAATTTCTCATTGCTTCGAGAGAATCTGTAAATATTTCCCATATGAATGAAATTGTTTCTAATATTGAAGAGTTGATTGAAGCAGGTAATATTACTAATAAAGTTCAGTAAGATTGCTCAAGAAATCCATGTGGATAAGGTTTTCCAGAGGAAGATTTATTACTCAATGTTTAAATGATCTTTTTCAAGCCAATTTGTTTGAACTTACATTGCTTTCGAAATACAATAATGGATACAATTATATGTTAACTGTAAAAGACATTAATTAAAACTAAGATTGGGTATGCCTGTGAAGAACAAGACTGGAAAACAAGATACCAATGTAATGAAAACTATTTTGAAAAAAATGAACAGTAAAATCGCTTCAAATGGAATAAGGGAGTGTGTTCTTTTATGGGACTTTCCAGAAACCAATGGCCAGATATGGGATTAATCACTATATAATGTATACAGAACTTATAGCATGTGTAGTCGAGGGATAAAAACAAATAAATTAACCAGCTTATATACAAGCATTTCACACCGAACGGGACTTACAGTTGGGTGGATGTTATGTCTAAATTCCTTAAGTATCATATTTTGAGATATCATCGAACTATAAAGATGGCACCCAAAAAGATTACTAACAATAGATTGATGAAAATAGTATACAATATTCCTAAAGTAGTTGACAAGAGAAAGTAAATGTTTAAAGTTGGTATGGATATATATATATATATATAGGTATCAAAGCTGAAATGGGTTTTTGAGAAAAAATATACTCTGAATTGGTCTTACGAAATATTTAAAATTATTTCTGGGAGAGAGTCTTTCCTAGGCTAACTTACCTTGAAACCGATGAAGGACAGCTTATTAAAGATGGATTTATGAATACCAATTACAGAAAGTTGTTTCTCCAAATCAACATTTAGTTAATAAAACCATAAAAAGGAAGTATAGGTCCTTGGTTCTATGGAAAGGTTTCACACAAGAGTACGATTCGTTGAAGAAGAATTAGGATCCTAAAAGATTGTAAGACAATATTTGTAAATTTTTTGATAGTAAATATAATATTTAAATATATTTGATGTGTTTTTCATTTTATAAATCGACTGATATTACAGGGATTGGATGTACAATTACTGTGTAATAATTTTAATACATTTATTTTGCAATAATTCCTCTTGTTTAGTTAGGTTATTGTATGGGCAGTAATCTGTTACATTTGATTCCTTTGATTCTGAATTAAATTGTAATATATTTGGTAAATGTAAATGATTTGTTTAATTGGTAATTTACATGTTAATTGGGTGTGTTTGATTATTTTTTGTATTGTAATTAATTGTATTTTGGTGGTAATCAGCTGCATATAATATGCATTTGCATTTTAAACTTGAAATTTGTATGTTTTTAAATCATTAGAGATGGCTTTGTGTTTAGTTTCTAGGAATATGAATATCCTTTATAAATCAATGTAATCAATTCACTTCCTGTGAAAATTAATTAAAACTGAGTTTTACTAAACATTAATTATATGAACATTTTCGAGTGGTAAATTGGTTGATTTTAACTGTGTTTGGAACTGGACTGCAGTATGTGTGGGTTTTGGACTCAGCATTACTTCAAGGGATGTGGTTGCATGCGTTTAAGCCACACTCCAGAAATAATTAGTCACTAGCATTAGGAGTGAGTGTGGATTGCCTTATTTGGTCAGCTAGTTTGTAGACCAAATAAATGTTTTTCTGCCTAGTGAGACAATGACCTGCACTGGTCAACATCCTAAACAGCCGTGAGCTATTTGTGTCATGAGAAAGTGAGACAGTGAGGGAGTGAGAGAGACACAGAGAGAGATATTGTGGAGCAATGCTCTGGAATGCTGGAAGGAAGGAGAAGGAAGGTGACTTTGGAAGTTTCGTTAATCTCGACGAGTATGTGTGTTATAGGGAAAAAAGACAGAGCAAATAGATAAGAGAGACAAAGAGAGGAAGCACTAGAAGGTGCTCTAATGGCATATTTTTAAATTGTGACTGAATGGGTCGCCAGTGCGGATGCAAGGTGAGGTAGCAGAGTATCCACACAGCACGGGGTGTAGTCTCACTCTCGGCACACACCCCTATGTGAGAAAAAGCCAGTAGGTCAGAGGAGGGGAAGTGGTGGCCATTGCTGTCAGCGCATGCACATTCTGGAAAGGGGTAGCACACAGCATAGGCCCAGTGTGGAAGGGGAATTGCGCTCATTGCAAGCAATGAACAGAGAAGTAGAGAGCACAGCAGGGTCTGGTAAGTGGCACCTGACGTGCATAGCAGGCTATTCTCCCAAACTGCGGCCTGCCTTGGTCCACCTCTGTGGTGCTGTGAGGAATCCAGACCAGTTCAATGTACTAGAATGCTGGAGAGTTGGGGAGGGGAGTAAAGCATGCATTCTGTGTTGTAACATGACAAATCAGTTGTGGCTGAATGGCTGACCAGGGCAGATGCAAGGCGGGGAGCGGACTGTACATCTCAGACACGACACACTACATTTTACATTCGTATGTTTATAATATGTTTAGTAACGGAAATGTGTCATATAACACTACAGTAGTTTGCAGGCCTTCGCGCTTCACAACAATCAAGCGGTGAGGGGGCAGTGAGTTCGGAAGATGCATTCATAAGATCTGGCTGTGGTAATGCAATACGGTTTGTTTTAAATTATTTTATTAATTACATACTTAAAACCTGCGATTAGATTTAATTGTATTATGATTAAGTTAAATTTTCTAGAGAATTCATGGCATTTGGGGTGAGTTATTATTTTGTATATTAGAATAATTTCTTGGTGCCCGGTTATTATTTGCATCATTGGAATTTGATTGATTGTTCATCTGTTTTAACCTGTATTTCATTGAGTCTTAGGTGTTTGTGCATTTCGATAACATTATTTCATCGTGGTTCTGAGAGCCGATTAAGGTGAAGTGAGATACATGTGTGCTATTGTGATTAGGTACCATGGCTATTAAAATACGTTATTTTTTCGTTGATTGCTATGGTGAAAAGTTGGCAGTAATTCATTTTTTTTCGAATCTAGTACGTGCATTTTTAATTGAGTTACTAAACTGTAGATTTCTTAATGTTATTAATGTGTGATTTTATGATACACAGGTTATTGGGCGATAAGTGATTAATTTAATTTCCATATTTTTTAATAAGTGTAAATGTTCTGGGTCTTTTGATCCTGTGCATTTTTATCGCGTGTGAGTCTTGGAACTGTATTAAGTCGTTTATTTGTAGAATTTCATATTTTGCTTGGGTGTGATAAGTACATTTAGTCATGATTTACGATATTAACAAAAATTTTGTACGTGTAGTTCATTAGTTACGAATTATTTGTGTGTCCGGCGTAATCATAAATTAGTTTTAATTTATTTGTTACATGCTTTCCAATAGTTTCTCTCGTGTTCTATGAAACTTAATTTTTTGTCACTTGTTTCTTACTTATTTCATATCGATGGAATAATAATATTTTTAAAACATTCATTTCGCCATTTTGCATGTCTAATTAGTCGCGAGTGCTCATCTACATTAAGACATTGCCCAAAGCAGATGTATATTGTTGCTCTTATTAGTCACTTATGTTCCATCACCCTCAGTACACCTCAAGATGTCTAAGGGTTAAAATCAATGCCACCACTCACCAAAAAAATAAAAAATAAATAAATGACCCTTATTCCACCTTTGCACCAACATCAAGTCTTATATACCCAATACACTATGCATCTCCACTAACTCACCTGCCAGACCTCCGAGGGTGAACATTGCTCTCAAAAAATAAACCCCCTCTACACATACAAAAATGAAAATAAATAAAAAAAATCCAAAATTTTCCAAAATATTCCGAAAACGGATTAAACCTTAATACTCTCATGAAATTTGCAAATCAATCGTATCAACCATTAACCCACTAATTAATCCGCTCCATCCAAATGTCTTTCGCCAAGTGAATGATAACCCCTATGCTACTACTTATAGTTTGTGTACAGAATACCGTAAAAATTATTCCAAGGGAGCAAACTACTCTCAGAATATGTTTCATGAATACAGTCCAGAAGTCGGAAAAAGTTTCTTCTTTTAAGAATAATCGTGAATGAGATAAAGAACAGAATGGTGGTCCGTATATAAACAAGAAACTGTTTAGTGTTAACAGGAGCTGCCTATCACTCGAGCAGATTACATAAAGAATTCGGCATAACAGCTAAGTCCTTCTCTTGTTTCTGGTAAGTATGTAGGAAAAATAATTGCATGTTCTTTTATGCAATTAAATCATATTCCTAAAATTATGGTCTTGCATCGCTATGACTAGTGCCAACCACAGGAGTTTCGAGGAAAGCTTAATTTTTTGACATAATACAGCACACATAATTTATGTACGGTTTCTTTTCTGCATTACGGGAAGAAAACATGTTGTTTGTAAACAATTTTGTAGTTTATTGTTAACCTAAATATTAATAAGAAAACTTTGTTCCCATGGTCTTATTATTATATTGAGAACAAACTATATCCGATACAATAATTCTCATGTTATAAACCAAGTCACGACACTGCCCAATGCTCTCCATAATGTTATTAAATTCTATATCGTATAAATATTAGTAGTTAGCTTCGTCACATGGTAATGTTAGTAAATAGTACGGTGAAAATTATCCTAATTTAAAAACCTCTGAAGGGAACCTTTGGCAAGAATGCCCTGACTAAGACATCTTTAAAAAAATACAGGCAAGTTAATTTGGAAAAATGAAGGAAAAAAATTAATTAGCTTTTGTTTATCAATACATCTCCACCGTAATATAATTGTTACTAAATATACCATACTAACAAAACACCAAGTACGAACATTAACATAACCAAAGATTCTTTTACTTGCAGGTAGGTGTAATTTACTGCGAATATATTTATATGAAATATAAATAAATATCACCAACATTTTTTTACTGCATAGTCAAGCGAAAATAATTATCTAACTTCTCCAAAAAAATTTTATTCTATAATCAAGTGAACACAAGTTTATAGCTAATGAAAGATCCAAAAAAAAGGTAAACCATTAGAACTTTTTTAAGAAAATATGAAATGTGCCTATCCTAATAAAACTGTATGTAACTATAATTTTTGTACTGAAATAAAACAATTATACTTATTGTACATTTATGTTTCAGGTTGGTGAACCCCTGCGGGGCAATGAACAGCAATATTCGATATCTTTATTCCACTTCTACTTCGTCTTTTATAGTAAGAACTATGTTACCTACACATTTTGTGTGCGGGTTCTGCGGGATCTTTTTTAGTCTCTCCTACAATGGGATGCAGTCTGAATGCCAGTACCCACATAATACTCTGAAGGGGGATAAACAGGTGTGTGATAATTAAAAAACGAAATAACCCAAGGTTCCCCTCTATTTCCTCTCTCCAAACAAATTATTTTCCAGCTCTCCACCCTCTCGCCCATACCTAGTCAGCCATCTTGGTAGGCGACCACCATATTGGTAGGCAGCAGCCATCTTGGTAGGAGAATAAAATCTTGGAAGGTGACGACTATCTTGGTAGGCGACCACCATCTTGGTAGACATTGACCATTCGCCATATTGGAAGCCTACGACCTTGACCCCATGTTCTTAAATGACCTTGAAAACCAAAACTATAGAAAAAATACATAAAAGTAAACCAGCATAATACATAACAGACTACTGCTGCCATATTAGATGAACACTACATCAGCTTTGAACTCATGACCTTGAATGACCTTGAAAAAACTTGATTTTAAAACATCAATGTCAGCAAGAATAATACATAACCTTCTACTATCACTATATTCGATGCTAATTACATTCAAATTGACCCCATGACCTTGAATACCAAAACACTAGAATGATATATTAAAGTCAACAAGTATATGAAAATACAGATAGCTGCTACTGTATTATATGCAGACTAATTCAACTTTGATACCATGACCTCGAATGACCTTGGAAATATGAATACAAAAAATCCATAAAAGTCAACAAGCATATGACATTACATTCTACTGCCACCAAATTGGATGCAGGTAACAGCGACCTTGACCCCATGTTATTGAACAACCTTGAAAACAAAAACAAATAAATATACCTAAAATTCAGCAATCATGATACATAACAGATTACTGTCAACATATTAGATTCAGACTAACTCGACCTTGATCCTATGACCTTGAATGACCTTGATAATAAGAACACGAAAAGTCCATAGAAGTCGACTGGTATATGACCCCACAGACGAATACCACCATATTGGATGTATTTAACCTCGACCTTGACCCAATGACCTCGAATGAGTTTGAAATAAAAGAATTCGAGAAAAATACATATAAAAGTCAGCAAACATATGGCATAAAAGACTACTACCACAATATAAGATGCAGCATACCTTAGCCTTCGCCACATGACCTTGAATTACCTTTAAAAAACTCGACAAAAATATATGCGAATAGGTGGAAGCTAGTCGAAATGATCCAACTTTCACGTCTGCTGATGTCAAGCTATACCTTTCTGCTCACTTACTTCCTTCTTAAAATATATGAATATGCAAGCCCTATGGCATCATATTGAATTTGGAACCAATCGTACTGCACCCTTAATACGTTGTGCACACAAGGACCAGCCAAATACATGAGGTGAAGCAGGCTGAGCATATGCAACAAGTTGAGCAGGTAAAGCAGGTGGAGCAAAGTGTAGCCGATGGAACAAGCGGATCAAGGGGAGCTGGTGGAGTAAGTGGAGCAGGTGGAGCAGATAGAGAAGCTAAAGATTGATGGAAGGATTGCGATGGGGATTGGCATTGCCGTGCTGATTGTGATTGCATTGCTAAGTCTGGTACTAAAAGCGGTGCTGATTGCGATTGCGGTGCTTAGTGTAGTGCTAAGTGCAGATTATATGTGTGGGTAGTATATTAAATTTAATTCCCTTTAATATAAAGTAAACTTTTATAGTTCTTCCTCCAAAAGCTGAAAGGTGAAATTTTGTTTACAATATCACTTTTAAAAAGTATATTTATATATCGCGTGAAAAGGATTCTTTGTACGGACCGCCATTTCATGCAGATGTGCATTTCTGAACATGGATGAAAAGTCGATCGCAGAATCGACACTGGCAGCAACCAGTTAGCAATGACTCAGGTTCACCGCTCTATTATCGCCGAGGTTAAAAGGAAGCCTTATCTTCGTGGTATGGGAGTACTCTGAGAAAACCCAAATATTCGTTCATCCTGGAAGAAAACATGCAGATACTTACATAATGATATATTATTCTAATATGCTCGTAGGCATATGTACATATCTAAATATATTAATTTAACTTAATTTTATATTCCCATATTTATATTTACATAATTATATATTAGATAAATTAAAAATAAGTTTATATTTATATACTTATATACCGATACATAAACCAACTTATGTATAAATAAAATAGAAAATTATTTTATATTTACATACTTATATATAAAATAAATTGAAAATAATTTAATAATTACATACTTAGAGTCGTATAATTAAATAAAATAAATTCAAACTGTTTTTATTTCTAAATAATTATATCTACATAATAGATATAAATTTACAAGAAAATAATTTTATACTTACATACTTATATATATATAAGTATGTAATTATAAAATTATGTTCTAGTTTATTTTATATAGTAGGTATATATTTAGGTGTATGTATATAAGTATGTAAGTTTAAGATTATATTCTACTTAATTGATATATTATGTAAGTATAGGTATGTAAATATAAAGAATTTAAATTTATTTTATATATAATTATAGGACTATAAGTATGTTATAATATTATTATTTTAAATTTTTGGTTTGTAGGTACAGGTATATAAGAATGTAAATATAAAATAATTTTCTATTTTATTTATACATTAGTTTGTTCATGCATCGGTATGTAAGTATATAAGTATAAACTTATTTTTATCTTATATAGATTTTAATTTATATATTTTATTATATATATTTATTAAATATATTAAATTGAAATTAATTTTATTTTTATTTACTTATAAACATAGTTAATTACATATACCTAGACATAATTATGTATAAAATAAATAGGAATTAGTTTTTATGACTGCATCCTTTTGTACATAAATTTATAAATAAAAAATAAATCTATATATTCCTATCTTATATGTAATATTACCTGCGTGTTTTCTTTTGGGGCGTACGATTACTTGGGTTTTCTCTAAGTGCTCCCATTCCACGAAGATGAAGGGCTGTCTTTTTACCTCGACTATCATGGAGCCATGAACGATCATGGAGCCGTGAACCTGCATAACTTGCTAACTGGTTGCTGTCAGTGCTGATTCTGCGATCGGATTTTCATCTATGTTCAAAAATGCATATCAGTATGAGATGGCACTCTGTACGAAGAGTAATTTTCACGCGACGTCGACCAATTGGAAAGCATTCTGGTAACCTGTTGCGGTGCGGCATTGTTTAGTACAAAGTCCATATTACGCATTGACCAATGCGTAGTTGCCTGCTGTAGTTATGGGCACATTTATTGCAAATAGTCAGTACAGTTTACACAGGAAGCGATGAAATATGCTGAGGGAGATGGATGTATACACCTCTTTAAAGCGAGATTATTAAATAAATGTTCGCCTTTCAGCTTTTGTAGGTAGGGCTATATAAGTTTATATAAATTAGAGGGAATTTATTTTAACAGGCGAACCAAACACACACACTGCACTTAGCACTACACTTAGCACCGCAGTTGCAATCAGCAGCACTCTTAGCACTGCACTTAGCACTGCAATCGCAATCAGTACCATTCTTAGAATGGCACATAGCACCACAATCGCAATCAGCACAGCAAACAGCACCGCGATCCCAATCCCAATCCCAATTCTCCATCAATATTAAGTTGATCTAGCTGCTACACCTGCTCCACGTGCTCCACATGCTCCACCTACTCAAATTGGTTCACCTGCTCCACCTTCTCAACCTGCTCCACTTACTACACCTGCTCCACCTCACGTGATTAGCTTGTCGGTGTCTGCACAATGTATCAATGGTGCAGTACGATTAGTTGAAAGCTAATATGATGCCGTAGGGCTTCCATACTCGTATATTATATGTAGTAGGGAGGTAAGTAGAGGTGTTTAGTTTGACAGCAGCTGACGTGAAAGGTGAATCGTCTTGGCTAGCTTCCGCCTATTTGCATATATTCTTCTCGAGTTTTTGCTTTCAAAGTCATTCAAGGTCATGGAGTCAAGGCTAGGGTAGTCTGTATCTAATATGGTATTAGTAATATGTAATATATAGTCATTAACTTGTATGCCTTTTTTCTGGAGTTTTTTGTTTTCTAGGTATTCAAGGTTATGGGGTCATTTTCGAGGTTACCTGAACCCAATTTGGGGGTAATAATGTGTAATGCCATATGCCTGTTCACTTTAATGGATTATTCTTGTCTTTTATTTTCAAGTTCATTCAATTTCATGGGGTCAATGTAGAGGTAGTGTGCATTTAATATGGTGCTAGTTGTTTGTTATGTATTTTCCTTGCTGAAATTTATTGATTTTCTTTCGAGTTTTTGTTTTCAAGGTGTTTCAAGATCACCGAGTTAATTTCGAGGTAGTGTGCGTCTAATATGATGGTAGTAGTCTGTTATGTATTAAGCTTGTTGACTTATATGTATTTATCTCTAATTTTGGTTTTCTAGGTCATTCATGCCTATTGGTTCAAGTTCATTGTCATTGGCTTCCAATATGGTGATTGGGTGATATCTACCAATATGGTGGTCGCCTACCAAGTTGGTTGACTGGGTGGATGGAGGCCAGCCTAATAATTTGCTTGTTGGGGGGAATTGGGTGAACCTCGAGAAATTTGAATTTTTTAAAATAATTCTTATAATTTTTTTCAATTTTTAATATTACATTTTAAGTTTTTTTTTAAAATGATTTATAATAATAGTTTTGTAGAATTTTTAAAAATTTTTGTGAATATTTTCAATTTTTTGTGTCAAAGGTAATGGTCAAAGGTCAGAGTTACTACCCTTCTGGTTGGAGTTACTGATCCCGGTCATTTGGTTTCGACCCTGTGACACAAATCCCCATCGCCTGCTCCGGGAAAATGGGATATTTCTGAGGATCCTTTTAATAGTTTTTTAATAATTTTCAATAATAAATATTTTTTAGAAATTTTTGGAATTGTTTTGAACTTTTGGGGAATTTTTGGGATTTTTTAAAGGTTTTTTTGAGGTAAAATATCATAGAGGTCAAGGTCAAGTTCACGGGTAAATAGGTCAAGGTCAATGTTCAATGGCATCTATGATGGCGGTGGGTGACGTAACAACATAGAGGCTCCCCGGCTACTGCGCTACTATCCTTGATCACTCGGTCAAATCCTACTACTTTAGGTGCTACTATATGTCGCAAAGACTCTTACGAAAAACATCTTATATCGTGCACGAGTAATGCTCTGAAGTCGGCAACATCAATACAATGTAGATTCTGTAATGTGACATATACATGGTTAAGTACAGCCCAAAGGCACGAGAGCAATTTTTCAGTTAAATGCAGATAAATAGTCGTACGCAAGCGAGAATTGTGGTAGGGATTTTACGAGAACGGACAATCTAAGAGTTAAAGTATTGAAATGTAAAGGTCCTCTCCTCACGAAACTTCCACGATTTAAGCAGTCAGTAGTCACTGTTCCTACATCAAGGCTGTGAAACGTTGATTGTTCAGGGAGCATTATTGAAAATGGATTCACCGAGGCGGAAACTGCATTCAGGTCAAATTTGAAAACGTACGTAGCCGAAAACAACACTGCGACAACAAAGGAGATCTGCTCATACTTAGCCCAGCTGAAAAAATAATTTAATTAGTCAGCAATTAAGCGAATTACAAGAACTTGGGTTAATAAAATTCAACTTGTGGCTGTAATATGATTACAACAATCCAACTCTATTCGATGAGGGGTCAGATAAGAGGGCCTTCATGGCCAAGAATATTCCTGTGTACAAAGTTAGGGATATTGAAGAAGCTGTGACAGATAGTAATGAGAAAATATGTAATCAAGAACAGTTGTACAAGAAAAGGGGTTTGGGGTGGACATTGTTGAATGTCAATCAACTTACAGGTAGGTAGGTAGTTTGACTTAACGTCTCGTCGACAGTGAGGTCATTAGAGATGGTGCAAGTTACACAGAGAAGAGGTATTTGGAAAAGAATGGGAAGTAATCGGCCATGGCCACTGTTAAGGACCCATTCCAGCATTCGCCTGGAATGATTTCGGAAAACCATGTAAAACCGAAATAGTGTTGGGCGGACCGGGGCTCGAACCCAGGTACTCCCGAATGCGAGTCAAGTAAGTTAACATTACACTACCTCGCTCGGTCAGCCATACATAGTTTCGCATTAACCAGTTGGATTCCTTCCTCAACTTTTCATAAATCTATTTTCCTGACGCAATAAATAACAAGCACACAATAATAAACACCCCGAATCAATAGGACCACATGTGTTTTAAGTGGGCAGGTTTGGCACATTACGTCGAAGGCAGGAACCCCAAGTGAGTCGACCGGCGATACGAAACCCTAGAATAAAAGTTTGAGTTTGCAGGCCTTAATTTTCCCACCCTGCTGCACCAAATTAAAATATTTTAAAACAGCCACCGTAGAGAATCAGTCAACTTGTACTCGTTCAGCAACAAACAGAAGGTTGTTCCCGTATGAGTGGCAAAAGAAGAAATATAATTTTTTTTTAACTGCTATTTATTACTGAGGAATATCCTGACTTTAGCAATATAAATACATTTTCAAGACTAGAGAGCTCACAATTGATGGCTCACGGCCACAATATCTATTAATGCAAGATGTGTTTTATGTACTTTGACGACCAGCCACGAGTATCTTGCATGACTGGCCAGCAGTGACTGAAAAACACATGAAACAATGCAAAAACCATGCACCAGTGCGCGCCGAGATGCCGAAGCCAGATGAAGGTGGTAGACAACCCGTTTTTAAATTTAAAAATTATTAATTTGGAGATAAATTGCCGATCGTCGTTTATGCTGGCTTCGAGGCCTTGGCCAAACCACTTTCCCTTTGTGGGCGGTGAATGAGTGTAAAATGTGAAGCGATTTCACTCCCCCTTCACCACCAGTAAAAATTATGATGTTTCTGAATACGTAATGTGATAAAGACTACAAATAATAAAGCCTTTTTTTAATGTGATATACTCATTAATGTACTTCCGTAATTTCGTGTGAATAGGATTTGGCGCCTGTGATGGGCCTCTGACAGATGGGTTACGAACAATTCAAGGGGAGTTCAACACTTATCCTTGCTGGAATTATGAATGTAAAATGGGGGTTTTATCACACACACGTAAAAATTATTTAGGTGGCAATGTTCTTACTGTAGTCTCTCCCTTCTCTCTTACTTTCGTACCTGTTTTCGTTTTTCTTTATGTTCGTTTGTCTACTTTGTTTTATTTTTTTTAGGTGAGTTAGTTCCTGTAGTATATTCATTCAGCACTACAGAAAAAAATATTTTCGAAAATACATACTTCTATCAATGAAAAAACTTTATGTCATTTCTAAAAAAAAAAAAAAAAAAATATGCTTTTAAATGTACTGAATAGTCCCTCGTCCTATTGTCCGTGTAACTGTGCACATGTTCATGCCATGTGAATTGTAAAAGGGGGCCAGGGGAGATGCCGCACCGAAATATGTCGATTACACCCTCCACTCGAGATGGACGTGTGGCTGGCTCCAGATGGATGGGCTGACAGCTACACTGAAGAACATGACATGCAAAAAAAATTATAATCTTTGATGTAAAAAATATACCGTTACATTATGTTGAATATTTTTTTTCATATTTTCTATTTTGTGTTTTATTTTCTTCGATGCAGCCCTTTTATCAAATAAGAAATTATTACATCTGTTAAAATTATTATACATATAAATTTTAAGATGAGTAATTTTTCCAAATAAAATTGAAACAAATCAAGTGAATATTTTTACAGTTTACTAAAACATAAATGAAAACAAATAAATCAATTTTAATATACATGTGTAAGGTATAACATACACACACCCACATATATATATATATATATATATATAAAGCTGTATAGTACACAGTTAACATAGAAAATACATTTTTTTTTAATAGTTCGTACAAATCTCTACTTTAGAAGATATACATGATTGGCTAAACAGTTCTCCAATGATGGTATGCATCAGCTTCTTGCGAAGCACAAGTCTCTGAATCGTAGTGTAATCCATCAGGTCCCTATTGGTCACCCACCTCATAGTCACACTGCAGATCTTTCACTTCTTTAAAAGTTAACTCCACAACTTCCGCCGCACCAATGGTGTGACCACTGTCAACAGCAGTGGATTCAGCATCCACAGCTTCAGGGACACATGCTGTTGTGCGGCGACAACGAGTGGGTGCAGGTTTGTTTCCCGGATTGGAGATAGAACTATCCATGGTAGGTACCGACACGAGCGCCTGGCACCGACACTGCACACTGCGGCGTTTGGTGGTCTGGGATGAAAAATCCTTCTTGGACTCGGGATGCTGGGAGCAGCTTCGGTGCACAGTCTGGTGCGTGAGTGATAGCAGAAGTCTGATCCAGAACGATGATTTGGTACATGGACCAGGGCAGCTGCTTCTGTGACGGCATGTGAAACACGACGCAGGCCTATGCTCCTGGATAATCCACTTGAATCTGTGTCCGTTCATAGACGACTGGAAAATGCGCTAAATGCCAATGCTGCATGCCGCCGTCATCGCAGGTCTCTGTGTAGTGAGCACATGCATCCATCATCCGCGATGAAACTGTATTCAATACTACCATAATCGGCTTGGTGCTTGCGTAAATATTCGTAGGATACAACTTCGTCAAAGTGATGAAAGGACCAATGCACTGGGATTAATTGAGCGCACATCGCCTTCTTATATATAAAACAGGTGACGATCAGTTGTTCCACCACATGGAAACTAAAATTCTCTTACATTTCGAGTGACTATATGTCTAGTTGTAACTCATCAATTCATAATCTAAGGACGAGGAGCACTATTTGCACAGCAATTGTGCATTCTTCCACGTACGTGTTCATTCAGGTTCAGACCTTTCGCAGACATATTGTTGCTGGCCGTCGTAAAGTTTCGCCAGGATGTACAGCAAAGGACATCAGTACTCGAACTACATGTTGATGAATTCAACTTATCTTTCGCACAAGTAACTAAATCATTTTTTCGGCTCGGGCCCCACTATATAAACTGGTCCTTGCAGATACTGCATCAGCAAGTCACGCATCACATTTTCCACTTGATGGTATGGAATCTTGCCTTCGTCCCCCTCTAATCAGTGGTAGTACTTGGTTATCCAGTCGTTCGTCTTCTTGCTTTTCTCATCCAACAATTTCCACGAATAAGGGGGTGGAAGGAGTGTGTGCACTTCTTGCTGTCATTTTAAGATACTGCGATCTCCTTGAGCACATAGCCACTCTGGCTCTGGAAGCATTGTAAATTAAAGTACATCATAATAAAAACTGAGGGGAGGAGCATTGATCATCCTGTTTAATATGCTGAGCTCACCATGCTCACAAGTACCGAAAGAATTTGTAGCTCACTTCTCTGTCGTGCAAAATCGAACAGTATGCAGTAATGTTTGCAGACATGTTTTCTGTTGGAAATAATTTCTGTACGACAATCCACCACACAATTTTAAACTCGCATGTTATGTTTTGATGTGTCGAAGACCAGCAATTGTGCAATTTCATGGAATCATTCTACTATCAGGATGGGTATGTCTATCACCTGTAGTAGGAATCTTGAATCTGAGTATGCAGATAATATGGCAAAGTAAATACGTCTTGGTCGAAGGAGGTGTTCAAATCCACATAAAGACAGCTTTTGCCATTCACAAATATTTTTATGTTCTGGATGTTGCAGTGGTCGAAGGTCGATTTGTCTGCCAATACGTTGTGTGGCTTGTTCGTTTTAAATGCCAATATGAGGTAACAGGGTTTTTCCATGCTTGAAGATGTCTTCACGACCCAGTGGTGTCGCATAGCAGACAAAAAGACCAGGAAAATAATAAAGTTGCAGCTCCTGAATGTTATGTCGATGATTTTTTCTTTCTTGGCATATTTAAGTAACTTCACACATTCGTGGTTGCTCGGATTCACATGGTGAACAAACCACTCCATGTTGGTCAGGGTTTCAACAACTGGCTGCCTGTTTCTCTGGCTCCCAACACTGCATCGAGATTAGAGGTGGCTACCATTATTACCAGTTCTTGCTTGGCCCTATTATTTTCTTTCTATACTATTCGGTGAAACCCAGTATTGTCAATAGCGCCATGCTCACGTCGAACATGCTTTCTGCGAAGATAGGAACTTTCTAGCCATCTTCCATTCCCTAGCGTGCCCTTTTACCATGTCTAGATTGTTAGGCATAAGCGTATGGGAGATTTTATGGTGGTGGTTACCCTCACATCCTGTTCTTCGTCAATAGTAACAGAGTTTATTATGTAAATTACTTGCTCGAAGAGGTGGAGTATATTGTTGAGAACGAATGCGGTTTCATAGGGTGAGTCCTGTTCTCTTATGTGAGTGTACCTCGGATGTACAGTAACAATTGCGAAGGCAGGGTGTAAATATTTTTGTGCTGTATCGCTACTCGAACCTCATATCCGAGGGTGTAGTGGCCAGTCAGATACGAGCGGTAGCAATACCGCTCAAACTTGTCGATTCTGTCGTCGAATTTTGCCCGCTGGGTCACGTTCAATACATTGTCATTTTTCTCATATGTTCAGATTAAAATCTAGGCTATGTATATACGGATCATTGGCACATTTAAGCACGCCTATGTCTCAAGTTCTAATGGTCTCGCATTTGATACTATGCTCAACTTTTGCACAGTATGCCTATGCCTAGCGAAATTCAATCCCATAGTTTTAGGTGTACATGCAAAGTGATTTCTTTCTTTCTGAAATATATATTCTTACTGTCCTGATCGACGATCGTCAGACTACTTCATGTGCGCTCGTAAATAATGGTAATATAAATGACGCTTTTCAGACGTTCGATAAGTTTATAACCTGGTGAGGCCATCGGTGCGAACTCATGCAGTGTATTGTTGGTTGTACCATTGATGTAGCAGCTGCTCGCCAAAATTCAGTTTATGGATATCACATTCACCAGAAATTTGTTCACCAGTCGCGAAGATTTGAGCATTTTACCAAATTTGTAGATCCACATCTCGAGCCCTAACAATGGCCTGATGGTATTCGGTTTGTTGAAATCAATATTCGCATTGCAAAATATTTCTGTCTTCAGCATGTTTGGTTTACCACATAGTTCAAACGTCCTGTGCAATGGCAGAGATTTCTTCATGCGATTGGTGACATCCTCCAGTTCATATGCACCAATGGGAATGTTGATTTCATTTATATCTCCTGCCACTACATACCGGAATGCAGAATTTACGTAAGTCTGTTGACCCACTCACCTTCCAGCTCCGAGGGCGGCTAAAAGCACTCAGCTCCGATGTCTTACCACTTAGATGGTGGACACCGACATAATGATTTGGGGAATACAGGTGCGAACATATTTTATGCAAGGTTAACAAACAATGATTTGCCTATGATTACTTCATACCACCACACCAGAAAGCAAAAACATAAGTGTCCACAGATTCACGTGTTCGGCAATTGCTCCATATCGTAGTTCTAAGTCAGTTTGCAATTTTCAGTTACCACCGCAGTTCAGGTGGTGAAAGCAAATTACCGGAAATGTCGAGTGTACTGGATGCTTGCCATTATTGAAATAAGTTATCCAGTGTGTACCTGGCTTGGCTGTTATGTCCAATTATATTATGGCTCATTGGTCATATTTGGATTAAGAGGGAAAAGCATCTCACATTAACATACAATGAAAATGGGTTATCTTGAATTTTCATGCCGACAGTTCCAAATCCACATTCGTGAATTGCCATTTCGGTAGAGATTTTACTAACACATCTTCCAACTGCGACCTTCGTCCTTATACATACCCATGGCAATAGCTTCCAGTTTATGGTTATGGTGGCGGTTTTCATCCAATTTCTTATGTTCGTTCGAGGCTCGTTTCACTGCACTAACAATATTTGTTATGGACTCAGTGATACTGCTCAGAGCACGGATTGCAGAAATCAATGTGGGAAGGAATTTCCCCTATTTTTCCCCTTTTCTCTTAGAATATCGTCTCGCTTTCTTCGCCCCCCCCCCCCCCCCCCCCCGTCCATATTCACCTTGGCTTTTATTGCTTTGCAAACGTCACATGTAGAAATTTTGTCACTGAGTTCGGTATCCGGTGTGCGACATATTTCGTCCACCCTACGCGCGAGTATCTTGTCTACCTGGTGCCTAAATTGTAGATCCTTGTCATGGGAATAGGCAATATTGTGTCACTTAGAACCTTCGTACAGCACGTTAATGCCCATTGTCGTCGCATGCCAGCCTTTTATCTAGCTTGGTTCCCGGCCCGCAGAACCTGTACCTGGGTATGTGCATCTCGAAAGGTAGATTGTTGATCAGTGTATCGGCGATTCCTATTCCAGATTTGATATTTCTTATACGAGTCATCGTGCTACTGCACTATGAAGCGATGTATATCAGATCGATATATGTTTTCGTTTCAGTATAATGGAGATAATCCTGCAAGATGTTAGTCTTCCCGTGAGAATCACCAAAAAAGATGTTGAAATCTCACACAATGCACATCACAGTACACTGTTGACTAATACCATGAGCGGATTGATTTGCAGACCATCGGGTTGCGAAAAGATGTGCGTACTTCTCAGCGTTTTGGAAGAACCAAACGGTCTTAAGTTCGAGAACGTGTACCTTACTCAACATCGCTCCATCAACCGAAATACTAGCATTTAGAACGAGTACTGCAGGCCATGGATGATATGAAATATTTCCCTTGCAGCGATAATGAGGCCGCCGTGCCACCAAGCGAAGTATTTCTTACTCCATATTTATGTTTGATGATGTGTAATCTGAGAAACAGACTTACATTCTGGAGTACTTTAGCATGAGATGGCATGCGAACATCGACTGTGTGAACTTGAGTCAAACTTATTTGTAATGTAATAATTTAGTAATGTCAGATAATTCTAGCGAACTGCAGCGACGCATTGGTATCCAGGCCAGGTGAACAATCCAAAACACATTATAAAAAATAGTCTTAATAATATTCAGATTAAGATTATTGTTGCAATTTGTTACACAATCACATCGTAACGACTCGACAGGTTAAATTGAAATTTGTTGTTGTGGTAAATTATAATCTTGATTAACACATAGATTACTTTCCATTCCGGAAAAACGGTCAGTTACTTAAAGAATATATAAAATATGCCACCAAGCATTTGAGTAGGAAATGGTTGGCGGTCTGTTTTTTATATCCCTTAAGGAAAAGTTCGTTTTTCCGGGATGAAATGTATCCTATGTGCTAATCCAGTATAAATCTACCTTTACACCAAATTCAATACAAATCTGTTGAACTGTTACGACGTGATAAAAAGTCAACGAACGTAAATGGAATGCAGCTGAGAAGTTAAGATATAGTTTCCCCTCATCTAAACTAGATAGCGCCAAAGTCAAATTTTCATATGTATCGCATTACTACGAACTTGGCTATTCTTGAATTTGTTTTCTTTTCTGTATATTGGTATTGTAGATATGGCAAGTTTGATATGAAAAGTGATAATAGTTGCCCTTGGCTATTAAAAAGAGAATTTATTCGAAATCTGATTATTGGTTTAAAAGATAATTGACTTTGCTATGTCAAAATTGGACTTGATTTGCTATATTTTTATATTATTGAATTTGTAGATTCTGGTAATCAGTTTGTTAGAAGAAGGTTTTTGTTAAGTTAGGCTTTTTTTAAGTATTTTTAAAACATTCCGGGCAAATGTAAATCAAATCTTTAACAGACATCAACTAGTCTAGAGCTTTGCAAGTAGCTAAAAGGCAGGAAACGTTTCCTCAAGCAAAGCTGCGAATGCTTGAGCAGGCAGAACGTCAGGCGACTTGAAGAGCTAATGAGACTCAGGAACAAATGCAAGCTCAGCAAGAAGAGCAAGCTGAGCGCCAATCAAGCTTAAGAGCTGCTGAAACGTAGGAGCAGTCGCAAGTTCAACGACAACAGCAAACCAGATATTCGACATCGCAACGCGCTAATGAGACTGCTGAAGAAGCGGAAGCCTGCACACGACCTGTTGCTAAAAGGGTGGCACAGCGACTGAAAACGTTCGCTAGAAACATGTGGTCTGTATTTTAAAAAGCTGCGTTTAGTACGATGCGACTCTTGATTACTCCAATCATAGGCTCATAAAAATGGAGGAAATTATAAAGAGTGCAGATTTTACAGGACACGGAAATGTAAAGAAGAAATCGCAGGAATGTGTTGTTGTGGTGGAAAAATACCTATTCCTTTATTAGAGTAGCCAGTAGAACTCTGAATCCTCTATTTTCTTACGAAACAGAGCAATCGTGGATGTTTCTGAATCGTATTTAAAGTATAACCCTTGTTTCCATATTACATATATTGGAGCCGATAAATATGTTGTTATGCTAGGATTTTCAACGACATTTATTATTCAAAGACAATTTTATCACAGAATTGGATCTCTTCTTCCTGTGTCGGATATGCAACCACAATTTCCGCAGCTTTATTTCATGCACGATGGGGAAGCAGAAATTAAAGACATTGTAGAATCATTTAAGGGGTTGAGTACAGTGAGTACTACATGATGGCAACCATTTAATTTGTAAATTTAAAACGGCTCTGGAAAACATGCCGCACGAAAATTGTAAGGTAGTTATCCACCCCGACCGTGTGCCACATGGTTAACATGCGAGACGTTACAAGGCGCCAACGACCAACGAGATAGTGGTCGTGATGGTGGGCAGTTGGGACATCATGCTGCATGTGCGCGATGGCACGCTCTCCAGAGTCGTTAACAAGCACAAATATTCCGATGCCCTCGAGTACCCAGTGATACTTCGGAAAGGACAGGAATGGTACCATTTTGACTTACCCCAAATTAATCCAACAACTAGATTACCCATGTCCAATAAAAAGGTATCCTGTATGAATTACTATGAAGTTCTCACTATGGTGCACCATAATGATTACAATCTACTTTTGCGCTGTAGACAACTTTTGCACAAATTTCTGATAGATAATTATGTGAAGATGGAATGTGAGTACTTGACATATGTATCTGTAAATCAGAACAAATTGTGGACGGAATATTATATTCACTTACAGGATGAACAAAAAAAATATATGCTGATGTCAATCCCTATAGTTTAGGGCAACTGGTTATTCTTCCATCATATTTGTTAACAGCACACAGTACCTCCACGAGTACACAAAGAATGCATTCCTCTTATGTCCGAAACTATGGACGATCAGACCTGTTTGTCACATTTACTTGCAACCCCACATGGACTGAAATTATGGAAGAATCAATGCCCGGCCAAAGAGCGATCGGCAGACACGATCCAATAGCTAGGGTTTTTTTAAATTAAGGACCAAAAATTGGTCGCTCTTCTCACTAAAGGCCAAATAGTTAGCGAGGCTGAATGTTTCATGTACTCGATTTAGTGGCAAGAGCGTGGATTACCACACGAACATTTATTGCTACGGCTCAAAGAAAAATTGCGTTCAAACCAAATAAGTGTCTTTATAACTGCTGAGATCCCTGACCCGAACTCCGAAAAAAGGCTGTACGAGACATGGAACCTGTGGTGCACAAAAACCTGCCATCTCTGTGCATGAAGGACGGAAATTGCAGCAAAAATTATTCCCGAGCGCTATTAAAGACATACAAAAGAACAAAAACGGATATCCCCTCTACAGACGGAGAGCTTCAATGGACGGTGGGCACTCTAATACCATTAGAATCCGTGGTGGTCCAGAGGAAGCGGTGGTGGACATCAGCTGGATAGTCCCTTATTCGTCCCTGCTAACCAAACTATTTAACGCCCACATAAATTTAGAGTTTTGTAACTCAGTGCAGTCAATAAAATATATTTGCAATGGGAATGATCAAGTGGTTTTTAATGTTAAGCGACGGAATGTCAACATTGACCCCAGGGACGAAGTGCAAATATTTAGGGCGGCCCGGCATTTGAGAAGTAACGAAGCTGCGTGGAGACCTTTGAGCTTACCGCTCCATGAGAGATACCCCACTGTCACCCACCTGACGGTGCACTTGCCCAATGGCGAGTGGGTATATTTCATCGAGCAGAATTTTCGTTAAAAAATAGTGACGCTTCCTAGGACGACACTAACTGCATTTTTCCAGATTTGGCAAAACGATTCTTTCGCTAAAACACTGCTCTACGCCAACGTTTCTAGCTACTTTAAGTGGAGCGCGCCCAGGGAGTAATGGAAGTACCATATTCAAGGGACTCCTGCCGAGAACTGGCCAGGCGTGTAGACAGGAGATGCACTCGGCCGCATATACAATGTGAACGTTAGCACCTTTGAGTGCTACTGATTGCGTATTTTACTCAATCACCTGCAGGGACCAACGAGTTTCCAGGATCTCAAAGCAGTGAATGGTCAAGAGCAGGGAACATACAGGGAAATGTGTAAGACATAAAGTATATTGGAAGAAGGCAAACATTGGGACGCAACGATGGAGGAAGCCGTGTTATGTCACTCGCCAACAAAAGGGAGAGAACTGTTTGCTTTTTAAATTAGCGCTTGCAGACCGTCCAACCTGCTCCAGTTATGGGATAAATAAAACTAAAACTTGTCAGAGGATATATTTCACAGGTTTAAAGGAATTCATCAGGCCGATAACGATCATATTTTCAAAGAAATGCTTAAAATTATTGAGGACAAAATCATTTCAATACTAGGAAGAAATTTAGCTAATTTTGGAATGCCTACAACACAGCGCGCTGGAGAATTGTCCAGAGATGTAATCAGGGAACTCGACTATGACACCGCAGCTTTAGACGACCACGTTAATGAAATGGAATACCAATTACGACCTATTCTGAGAGAAATCTTCCATAAAATATTGCGACTTATCGAGAATGGGGAAAGAGAGCTCTATTTTTTGACGCAATAGGGGGCATGTGCAACAACTTTCTCCTTAATTTGCTTTTAGCTCAGCTTCGCAAAGACCGAAACATAGCATTGGTGGTTGATTCATCTGGCATTGCTGCAAAAATTTTGAGCGGTGGACGAACTGACACTGGATTTTCAAGTTACTGCTTAATCTTGCAACCGAAGAAACTTTTACGTTCAACATTAGCAAGAGCAGCAGCCGTGACGCTCTTTTGCAGCAGTGCAAGTTAATCGTGTGGGGCGAGTGCACTATGTCGCAGGAGCGAGCAATTGAGGCCCTATACCGAAGCCTTCAAGACATACGCGGCAACCGGATGCTGATGGGCGGTGTGGTCATTCTATTAACTAAAGATATTCGGCAGCTCCTACCGGTTATTGAAAAGGGGACTCTAGCGGATGAAAGGAACACATGCCTCAAGGTATCGCCATTGTGGGTCACGATGGAGAAGCTACACATCATCACCAACATGCGAGTCCACCTTTATAACGATCTGGAATCAGTTACCTCTGCCCATAAATTGCTGGAAATTGGAGAGGTTCGCCTGGAAACAGAGATGAGAGGGATGACCGAGTTTACAAATCGTTTTTGCAGTGTTGTAAACTCAGAAGACGAGCTCATTGCTAACGTTTTTTTCGAGCTTACAATTAAATATTAATGATTACCACTTATTATGTGAGAGGACTGTACTGGAACCAAAGTATTATTCCGTCACTAAAATTAATTAAAAAGTTTATTTAAGATAGCCGGAGGCGCAACGACTTACTGCTCCATGGACACAGTCATGTCAACCGATTTTTTGAACTCCTTAGTGTTATCCGGGGTGCCGTCCCACAAACTCGAGCTAAAGGTTGGTGTTCCAGTTCTGCTGACGCGTAAAATTGACGCCCCGAGATTGTGCAATGGTACCAGATCACGCATCACAGAACTGGGAAGCAATATTGGCAAGGCAACAATACTTACTGGTACGGCCAAGGGCAAGCCATACATATTCCTCGCATCCCTATTGTACCCAACAATTTACCATTTCAATTTATAAGACTACAGTTCCCATTAAATACCGCATTTTCAGTGACAGTAAGTCCCAGGGTCAAACATTGAAAGTGGCGGGGGATACATTTGGACACTCCATGCTTTTCCCATGTTGCTTGCTCTCAGGTATCATGTGCCCAAAATTGAGATATTTTGGCTGAGAATAACAAATCATACGATATAGTGTACATAAATGTATTATAGTAATAATTTATAATAATAATAAAGAATTACAATTAAGATACAGCACTTTGTAATTATACTTAAGGTTTCAATTTTGCTCGCCAGTGAAGCTGCGGGTAGTAGATAGTAGTTTATAAAACAAATAAGCGAAGCGACCGCGGGTCCCCCCTCCCGGCAGCTCAGTATACAGGACAATTACGATAACAGAAACTATATAATACTTGGCAACACTTTGTACGAAGACAGCTCGTCTGTCTGAGGATCTATGTTGAGATGAATCCATTAATATACAGCTTGGCGTGCCACTCGTCGCTTTCCAAATCAACACTGAACCTCCGGCGACGGTATCATTCAGGTTAGTCATATACTGTAATTAATTAGGACCTGCCTTACCAAAAACTTATATTTAATGTATATAATCATAGTTCAGTTAAATGCCTGCTCTGTATTCATAATTAACTTAAGTTCTTCCCTAAAAAGAGTATATACATTCCATAGTTCCCAGACTATAGTATAAAAATATTTAAAACATAATAACTCGTGAAGGCACCTAAATCTCTCCACCTCCTGAAGCCAATTAAATACTATCAACCCCCCCTTCTTTTTCACTAACTAAATGCCTCACTCGCCCTCACTTTCTTGTAACAGTAATTACTATAAATATTTAAATATATCTGATTCGAATTCAACATTAATACCATACTTAGAGGGCAAAACTATGTAATTTCCTTTCCTAAACATGGATTTTAAAGTAATCCTTTTTCAAATATTCCCAGTTTATTAAATTATAAAATTATATTCTCAGCTATCTGATAGAGTGGCAGCAATGCGGTAAGTAAATGGCGCTTTATTTCTTCGCCTGTGGGCATAGGAAATTTATATAGTTCAAATGAAATTATTAACATAGTTTATTAATTCAATGTGCACAACTGAGAAACTTAAAAGTGTTCAATTACTTAATCATATGTGTCAAAACATATTTTAATGGTCCCGACGAGTTTCTACGTATTTACTTGTTCAAATAACGTAATATTATGCCATTTATCTGATTAATAATATATGTGCTTCTTACAATAATAAGTCGCTTCACTAAGAAATCATAAATATAATATTTTCCAGTTGGTTCTCAAGATATTTTTAGAGGAATTTAGTTGACCCAGTGTTCATTAACTCACTGCCATTTGCATGCTCAACACATAGAAGGTCGCAGGCGCAGGCGTTTGGAAATGCTGTGCTGACAATTTTGTGCAAGTGCAGACCAGCACTCTTGCACTCTTGCCTTTTGAGAAACGTGCGCAAATTAGCAAATCCTAAATTTTCTCTAGCCCTGTAGTTTAACGATTTACATTTCCTGTGCTGTTCACTCTTCAGCAATTATCCTATTTTCATCCACTGTTTCTGTCTGCTTGTCACTGTTTACTTTTTAAGTTTAGCTGGAATGTAAATACTGCACACAACCAGAATGTCAGTCTTTGGGTCAAGCAGTAACTGTGTTCCATGGTTTAGCCAACCCTGTGATTCGACCATCTGCAAGAGTCAGAGATCCACCAGCCCCTATTTAATAGGGTGCACAAACTTCATGTTTTAGATCTTAAGAGTGAATTATTGTGTGTTACTCGAAGGGTTCTAACGAAATGGGAGAGTTGCAAGAGTCACACCCACCTCACTTGCGAATGGGCGAGTGCAGGCGAACCCAGGCGCATACAGTAGTTAGAAGCCGCTTACCATTGGGCGGAATTCGGTTGCTCGCACGGAGGCGAAGAGCACTTTGGGTCTTTGGCGGAGTGGTGACCCACTAGAGACGCCTTTTCACGCGAAATTCGAGTGAACGTCTTTCTTGGTCTGTCACTAGGTGGGAGGTCTGCGCTCCAAAGTACGTGAGACGAAAACAAGTTCCTCAGTTACGCCCATGGCTCAGTTAGTTCCCTACTCAACACAGTGACACATATGCCGTTCGAGGGCTTAAGGTCGCATAAACCATCTGGCGACTAAACCATCCGAATATATAGATAAAACTTCCTGTGATGAATCATTAAAATTAGTTATGAAAATCGCGATTCTGTGTCGGACCATCGGATTAAAAATTGAATAACCCCTTTTCTGTTGCGGATTCGGGAAAAACAATTACACTCTCACGTAGTCCGATCAGTTCTCTACATACTAGTACATTATTCATATTATTTATTTCAGAAACTTGGAAGCATCAGCGCCGATAAGTTAAAAACGTGTCACTAAGCCGAGAACAAAATGCAAAAATCCATCAAGTAAGCCAAAAAGAGAACGAGTCCAACCACTCAGCAGCACGGAGAGGAGTCGCCTGCATCGATTGAGGCAGAAAGAACAGCAGACCGATGCTCTGGTGGAAGCCCAGCGCGGCCGAAGTGGGTCCGGAACAAGCGGCCTACCGAAACATCAGGCAAGTCCAGCGCCTAGCACCTCGCGAGTGCGTACCGAGAGGCAAGCAACAATACTATCGTGTCTGCATAGAAGAGACGAGTCTATCGATACAACACATGAGGTACCCAGGAATCTCGGGAAAGCTTCCCCTACTCAGCAAGTCCAAAGGCTTCTCGTATCCATCCAAACCAGATCACCTGCCTCCACTGACTCAAGTTCTTACCGACTAGTGTTTGATTTCCAATCTCGAATATCTAGTGGTAGAAGTCACAACTCCTACCCACTACATTTTTGTCTTGTTTGGAAGCTACCTGACCTAGTTATAGGAGACTAGGCAACACTAGCTCAGGCATAGGGGATTTAACTTAATCTGACCTTGGTGAGTGCCGCATTATTTGTTGTAATTGTAGTATCATTTCACTGAGTTAAGGAAAAGAAGTAATAAGTGTCTCAACTTGTTGCAGAGTAGGCAAGCTTCTAATGGGTTTTCAATTCTCATACATAATTTATTTTCATAGAAAAAATAAACGACCCGAGCCGTATTTATGTAGTAACAGTATCATAACTTATTTATACAGTTTACGAAAATGGAACTCACAATTAACGGTACCCAAATAAAAATTTTCATTTTCTAGAGTTTAACTTCTCCAGTGACATTGTGTGACCATTTAAATACCATAAAATTTAAGAATGTTACTTTATCCAAGCCGCAATATAAGTGGAACAGTAATGTTTTCATTGATATATTTTCTAAAAAAGATATTAAGAAATATGCATAAATATGAATGAATTCATAATTATAATAAAATCACAACACTTTCTTTGCATTTCCGCGCATATAGTGAGAATTGCAAGTTTTTATATGAAAGTAATAGAGATGTGAAATCGCAGGAATATTTATATAAAATTCGTATATAGAATTAATAGAAGTTGCTGACTTCTTAACTGAATTTTTAAACATTCTTTTGAATTTCAAGAAAACCGAAAGTGAAATCTTTTGGAATGTAATTCCAATTCGAAATAAATGAAGGAATAAATATTACTAAAAAAAATTTTGAAAATGTTTACATTTCAATGTGCTTTTTGAGAGAAAAAAGGGAATTTTAATCATAAATGCAAATTATAATATTTAGGCCTCCATTTTAGACATATAATTTTCCCACAACTATGCAATCGTTATAGGATTACATCGTGCTAATATTGAATTTTTGTGAGTTAAGAGCACAGCTGTGGACACGGGACATAGCTAGAACTTGACAGTGTGTTCGCATTAGCGGTGCCAAAACTCTAAGCGCTGCTCACACTGCATTTCCCGCCGTAGCAGCCAAAATGACAACGATCAGCAAATTTCTTATCCGCGCGCGCCACTACTCCGCCAGTAACAAGATAAACAACGCCACACTCTTACACCCGGCTGTTAGGACACTAACACACACTAAGCACTTTTACACATACACACTAACACCATTCTGCTTTATTATAGTAACAAAACTAAATTTATAATCTTATGCAGATTTAAAAAATATAAATTAATTTCAGCACAGGAGAACACCGAACATATATTAGGCTGCATTCTTATCAAACTTATTTATTACATTTTAATAGGCCTATCAAATACTATCAGAAAAATGAGGCTTAGTAGATATCTACAAACTGAAGACGATACAAAAATATTGGCAATAGGTACAGTTTCGTAAAAAGGAGGTTTGATGATTGTAGGATTTTCACTCTTATCCGCGAACATTCAATATTGAGCAGAAAATATAATATGATGAAAAATTTCGCATTAATTATTGTAAAACTTTACACTTTTGAGTTTGCTAAATGATATAAAACATATGAATTTAACATATAAATATGTTAATACTACAAATTAATTCTTAAATATTATTTTATATAATGTGTTAATGCTATACAGTATTTGTGAATATTTATTATATATATTGTGTTTCCTTTAATTAAGCATAAGACTGGATACATCCTTTCCACACCTAGTAAATAGGAGGTTTTGTGCTGCAGCACAATATTTGATCTTAAGTTTTACTTATTTACATTATTATAATAAAATTTATTTATGCCCTACATAACAAACACTAATCCTATTCCATCCTAACATATATTGAAAAATTATGCGCTGACTTTTAAGACTAATCGTGTAATTTATAATTTCATCAGGACTATAATATTCAGCATTGAGTTGTAATAACCTTATTATATCTTTCAGCATTTCTGTAATTATTTTGAAATTATGGGCGATTGGAGTAAATTAATGTCGTACTTTATTATTTCAATATCTTTTGCCATTATCATTTAACAATTTATAGTTAAAAAATCTTACTCTCAGATAAATTTAGGCCAGCCATTAGAGGTTTTAAATGTTAGTATCATGCCGACAAATAAAAATAAAGCAGGACTTCTTGAAGAACACGCTGACGCGAATCGGTCCCACCCGCAGTGGCCTGCCATGCTCGCATGGAAGAGTATTTGCACACCTTATCAAGTACCAAGTTCAGAGCTACCGCACCTTGCAGTTACACAAACGGCAGAACACTACCCTGGATATTCCGACATTATACTGGAAGACCTCACAACATTGGCAGCTCTCCTTACCTTAGTATCACTTGCCTCTTTCTATCATATATTACTTATTCCTAACCGTAGCAAAAATTCTACGCCCTTGTCCATCCCTGCTGCCAGATGATGACTTAGAACACATCAATATATAACCCTCACTTTTTCATCTGCTGTACCTGCTAAGAGATGATAACATCTTTATTTAATCGATATTGGAGGAGATGTTATGAATCAGTAAAGGCAAACAAGCCTAGCAAACTGCAGCGACGTGTCGGTTTCCAGGCCAGGTGAACAATCAAAAACACAATACAACAATAATAGCTTATATAACACATCAGCGAGGCGAAAGGGGATCTCCCCTCTTGGCAGCGCAGAAAATAGAACAATTACGACACCAAAAAGTGTATAATACTTGCCACATTTTGTACAATGACTGACCGTGCCAATCGCTGATTTCCGAATCAACACTCAGCCTCCAGCATCTGTATCAATCAGATTAGTCATACACTGAAATTGATAAGGACCTCCCTGGCGAATAACTGATATATATTGAATATGTTAATTCTTAAATTAAAAACCTGCTCGGTCCTTATAATAAAATTCTTTTCTTCCCTCATAACCCAGAAAGCATGGAAAATTCGAGCCAGAATCGGGCCAATAAAAGCTAGCCGACAAACTCCGGCCAGCCGATACTGGCCCGATGTCATATTCCGGGATTAGCCCGATGTAAATGTGAACTGGAAGCTGGCTGTTTGCCAACAGTTTAAAAAATACACTGTACTGCTACCAGCTATATACAAGAAGTATTGCGGCCCAATATACACGAAAAGTATGGGCCAGAATTGGTCTGATAAAAGCTAACTGACAACCTCCGGCCAGCTAATACTGGCCCGATATCATATTCGGGAATCGCCCCGATGCAAATATGGACTGGCGGCTAAACGTCAGTGTCGGACCTGCGACAGCTGGACGTCGTTACCATGCCCGGCATGCGATGGTAGGTGTCATTACAAAGATGGGCCTGCGAATGGATATCTTTACAATACCAAGCCTGTAAGGACTGGATGTCGTTACGGTACTGGGCCTGCGATGGCTGGATGTCATTACAATGCGGGGCCTGCGTACGCTGGATGTCGCTACGATGCAGTGCATGCGAGGTTTTATGTTTTACGATGACGGGCCTGCGATGGATGTATGTCGCTACCATGCTGGGCCTACGACGGCTGGATGTCGTTACGATGCCGGGCCTGCGATGGATGGACACTGTTACGACGCCGAGCCTACGATATATGGATATTGTTACGATGCCGAGCTTGCGATGGACGGACATTGTTACGATGCCGAGCCTACGATATATGGATATTGTTACGATGCCGAGCCTGCGATGTCTGGTTGTCGCTATGATGCCGGGTCGACGATGGCTGGATGTCGTTATGATGCCGGGTCTGCAGCAGCATGATGTCCAGAAATTAATGTTTTACATTGAAAATAACCTTAACTTTTCGGTCTATAATTTTAGTAATCGGTATTTCCTCTGTGAATATATTAATTTCACTTATTTGTGAACACATTATATGATACGGAAATATTTTGGTTGCCGAGAATGGGATTCGAACCTAAGACCCAAGAGTTGACAGTGTAGTATGGTAGCCTATACTCCATGGGGTAATTTGCTGATAGACTTCGGTTATTTAAAATATACCATGACACGAATTATTATAAAGGAATTTATAAATTCCATGACAGTAAAATAAATAATTTTAAAACACCGATTATTTCAACACTATTTCTTCAGATGCTTACAAACGAATTAGATTTCTTTAGTTTTTAATATATCTGTAGGACGGTTGTACAAATAAAAAAAAATTCAAAGTAATCAAATGTCATGGACTACCACGTGACACATATATAATCACGAGAAAAAATCATGCTAACAGTTAACACGCAGTTTTAAAAATACATCATGCCATTAACAGCTAGCTAACATCTTACCTGTTCAAAACACTTTCCAACAGTTTATCGGCAAAAAGACCTCACATAAATATATTTATTGCGATAAAATAGTATTGTCACGAAAACGTTACAATGTCGGATTAAATAAGGTGTTGGCCAGCTTAACGAAACGACAAAGATGCTATATTGGAACCGGACCAGAATATTATTTGAGGTATTAGCAACAGGTTGGCTGTGAAATATCACTGCGACAAAATTAGGTGATATCCATCAGTTATCCTAAATAATACATTGGGTCGTTGTCTTTTCTCTAACGGCAAACATTCTGCCTCAAAAAAGACACCAAGCTGTTAGTAGCTAGCTAACATCTTGCATATTCAAAACACAGTTTCCAAAAGTTTATCGCAAAAATATATAATGGTTATATCTTTATTGGGATAAATATCCTTGTCTCAAAAACGTATCTGGGCTGGAATAAATAAAATGATAGCCAGCTTACCGAAAAGACAAAGATGCTGTATGGGAATCGGCCAGAAATATTTTTAATATACTAACAACATGTTTGCTCTGCAATATCATGCCTACATATTTTCGGTGATAGCCATCTGTTATCCTAAATAATACACCGGACCTTTAACTTTATCGTATTGGCTACCAATCTGTCTAAACTAAGATATCACGCCGTTGTCAAATGGCTATCTTCGGGCATTTAAACGACAGTTGCCGACAGAACAGGTATCTGGCCAAAAATTTGCCGACACTTTGCCGACAGGTTGTATTTGTTAGGAATAGTATAAAACTTCCATAGTCCCTGTACTCGTGTATAAAAAAATGAAAACATAACAGCACTTACCGAAACATTAATCATGCAATAATATGAATTTTCTCCTGTTGTTTCATATTGACGATACGTACTTGCAGCATGTGTACTATGACCACTTCAATACGGTCATGGTGTTTGCATAGTTCAAGGGAATATGTTCTTTGTGCTGAAACAAGGACTATGCCATTTTTGTGATCGATAAGGATTCGCCGGTTCAAATGGGAAGGTACAGAGGTGACTTCGATCAGTTTATAGTAATATGCCGAACATGAGTCAAGATGCCGTTTTCAAGTTCGGAGATGGTTTATGCTTCGATGATGAAGGTAATGGGTTCATGGAAGCTCGCCTTGCCACTGTTCACAGGGGCTTGTCGCTTCTTGGGCAAAAGATCGAGAGCATGAAAAATGAAGAGGCAGAATATTTAGTGGCCATCGACCGGTGCGTAGAGGGCGCAGAGACACATATAATATACCTGTTCTATGTGCTAAATGCACAAAGTCGAAGCAGAATTGAATGCTCTTCAAAATTTGTTAACATTCTAACTGGCTGCGCAAACCGATGTTGCGAGGCATAGCATGAAGGTGTTTGATAGGTGCATCGTCCGATTTGAAAGGATCGAAAATTTACTTTCCTCAAATTGAGAGTGATTATGTCTGTGTGGTTGTATGTATGTTTATTCCATTCTATGAATAATGGCAGACCAAACTGAACTGACAAGTGAGTTGCATCGGGACATCGAAGCTGTTCGTGTGAAATACCTACCAACGATAAGTTACATATTGGCTTTCGTATTTGTGCAAGTACCATCAACTGCTACAGTCTAGTCGTACTCATTACGCGAACGATAACCCCTTACCACAGTGATTTAAGGATACAACCCATGCGAAATACAGCATTATTTCAGGACTGTCTCCACTATTGGTCGAAGGTAGATAACGGGTTTTTGGACAATCCGAACGAACTAGATGACAGAATAAGGCAACTGATCGCTTCGCAATCTACAGGGAACCAATCACACACCAACGAGATTATATCCATCTTAGAGGAACTCGTTGAAGCTGGCTATGTCTTGAGATGATGTAAAACACCATTATGGAGAATTTCACAGGTCAGCCAGAAGGAATTATCCTCGGGGAAAATACATCATGAATAGATTGGACGGTGCTTTCCAATACGATCTGATCTAAATTCAAGACTTGACTAATGCGAATGAAGGCCACAACTATATTTTGACCACAATAAACCAATTTCCCAGCCTGGGCCAGACCGTTCAAGCCAAAGAATGTGCATGACATTACCGAGGCCATGACGGATGTGTGGAGAGAAGGACACAAACCGAAAATGACCACACCAACAATGATATAGAATATTTTTATGCTACTTTACATGAACTGATGATTAGGAATGGTTTAAATCACTATTACGCATACTCTAGACTCAAGGCTTACATCCTCGAGTGTTTTCACCGGACTCTAAAAGGTAAACTGTGGAGACATTTCATGGCGAACGGAAACTACAAGTGGCTGGTGCTATTGCCGAAACTCGTCCACAAGTATAATTATACAATTCATTCTACCACACGCATAAAGCCCTTAGATATCAAGGAATACTCCCCTCTTCTGAACGTGTACTCCAACCACAAGATGATGGACCCGAGCAAAGCCTAAACCAATATCGGTGACCTGGTACACTTCTCCAAACAACATCGAATTTTCCACAAAGCCTATCGTCACAACTAGTGCGTGGAATTGTACAAAGCTGTTTTTATACGACATACTATCTGCGCATGTATTGCCTCGAAGATGTACATGGCTAACCTATCGTCGGAGGTTTTTACACAGAGGAAATCCAACCAACAAAGTTCCCCAATGCTTATTTGGTGGAAAAGTTTCTGAAACAGCATAATGGACGTGTATATATGTGAGGTCGCTGGGACAATCAAAGCATGATGATTCCTGGGTCGACGAGTAAGACATTCTGAAATAGGAAATATTAATATTTTTAAGCAATGTTATGTACATCTATTTTTTTTTAAATAAAAGCATGGTTTACCTTAATGAACATAGATTTTATTCTTGTTTCTCTTTATATGCGGTATTATGTGATTATAAATACCTAGCTCTGTGAAAAAAAAAGCTAGGACGGCATTTCCCATGCATATACAGTTGCAGACTTAGTCTATCTTACACCGAGCAGGCATGGAATATCTTGAAAGCACACACATATGCACATGTGCAGTTGCCTGATGCTGTGGAGGTGCAGATCTCGTAGTCATCCGACACAGAGAAAGTGCAAAAACGACTTGGAAGCACGTATGCATGCATGTGCGCATTACCTGACACCGCGCAAGTGCAGATGTGAGGAAATGCTAACGTTGCTACAGTGCAGGTGCGAAAACCATTTTGTAGCACATATATGCATGCACATGTGCAGTTACCTGATACTGCTCAAGTGCAGACCTGTAAAAATTATAACATTGCATTCCCCCCACCCTTTACGACCCCCTCCCCCTTTTTTTTCGATTGAGAAAACTGCGCCGAACACCAGCAGCTCCGACCTCGAATACCCTCAGTTTTTATAACCGGATTCTACATGAATAATTCGCACGGGATGCAGACCAAGGTCAGTTCGCCTGCCCTTGGCTCGGGGTCGACAACAACCTCCCCCCTCCTCCAAATCCACCTTTCCTTTCCCAGCAGTGGTGTCTAGGTGTAGGCCTGTTATGACGAGCGTCACTCTAGACTGCTAGTAGTTTATTTTTAAATTAAATTTCATAAAACGCAGAGTTGAATAACACCTATATTCATTAAACTTTTTTTCGAACCAAAATAAGTATTAATATTCACATTTGTTTTACAAGGTTGTACCTGGAATGCACTACTGCGTAATACTAAAAAAATCATAATTATAAATAATTTCATTGGCAAGACTATTGCAATTTAAAAGTGCGATTGTAAATTTTAGAAATCGGAGGTAGTGGGCCAAAATGAATTAAATATTTTTTTGGTAACACATTTGTGTGGTGTATGAGACGAGATCAATACGACCCCCAATGCACTGGCTACCGAAGTAGCAGGCCAATAGAGTTAAATTTTTTTATAAAATAATTTTGTTATTAAATGTAATAAATCAGAATTTGCAGTGATACTATATACCGATATAGTTATTAAAAACCGGAGATAGTAAGCAAATACGTTTTAACTTTATTTAAATAATTTATTTTGTTAAAATGTTTCTACTAAACTAATTTCTTGGGAAGACAGGGGGACTAATATCCAACATGGCATCGAGCCCTGCCTGTGACCCTAACAAATATGGCGGGCTGCACCGACCAACATGGCCACCAGCCACGCCTACCAAGATGGCGGACAACTCTGACCTCTGATGCCAGATGCCATGTCCAAAAAAAAATATTTCCTTCCTTATTACACTGGCAATGTCCGTTCGGCTTATGATTTGGAAACATCTAAACTCAGTCCGCCAGAATTGTACCTCAAAGTGGGGGGTTGAGCCGATTTACTAGTCGACTCGTTAACGCGTGTTTAATAAAAACAGCAAACAAATTTTTTTCTCGCTCAGTGTTGAATACGCAACAGAGTAATTTTACTCTAGTAGTGTTTCCGGTTTCTGATAAAAGTAGTAAGCATTGTGCACTATGAAGTGTTATACGACTTCTGAAAATATGTGCGAATCAACCATGTGTAATGAGAAGAGACATGCCAAATTCGCGTTATAATTCAGCACGAGGCTAGATTTCACCGCTCTCCATACATTAGTGTGCGTGTGTCATTTGTTCATTGGCTTCTGCAAAAGCGAGGACCCACAATTCGTTTTGACTAGGTGGGGCGTGATTGGACTAACTTGTCGTTACTTGCTTCCTATTGGTTTAAGGCAGCCCAATGCGTGTCCCTGGCCACGTCACCGGATTTTCGCAAGTGGGAATTGTGCCGGACGATGCCGTTGGTCAGCGGGTTTTCTCGGGGATCTCCCGTTTCCCCCGCCCCTTCATTCCGGCGCCGCTCCATATTCATTTCAACCAACACCATCGGCTCTCAAGACCTCGCTGTTAAGAGCCCCCCAAATCTCTTCACCATAGGCGTGTTAAACTAGCTGTAGTCCAATGACAAGAGTAATACAAACGCATATGTGTTTGAAGTCTATACTGTCTTCAAGTGATAACGCGAATTTTACAGGTCCCTAGTAATGAGTTGTTTCAATTAAAACATTGATTGCTATGAATTTGCCTTCTGCGCCCACAAAGTCAAAGTTTTAGGACAGTCTATCTTCAATGATAAAGGATTTCTATGAAAATTTAACACTTTTCTGAAAAGAAAATTTAAGTGATTATTTTTCTTTATAAATGCCAGTTTCAAGACACTTTTAAGTTATATACGACTTGAATGTACAATACTTAAATATGTTCGGCTATAAGAATCAAACGAAATGAATCAGAGTTACGAAAATTTACTCACGTTTTACACGTGAATGTCTGAATGGATGTAGGATTTGACTCATTATCGATACAAAAGTTGCTGTCGGAGCACAAAAACGCCCCGATCCCACAATGTCGGCTTCACTAACTCCATGGGAAGGAGTGGCCGGTGAGTGGTAAGGGCATAGAGTCACATTTACCTGTCTATAGATATGGGATAAAAGAAGACAGCTCAACTCGCCTCAGACCCATATCACCATAGGATGATTAGTACTACTAACTTTCCTATGCCGCAACATGTGATGGCATGTCTGTGTCAGCCGATTATCATTAATCAGCTACCAACTATTGGATTTTAGCCCAAACATTTATTCGAAAGATTGCACTCATATTTTATTTATTTTGAAAATAAATACTGTTTTGTTATTAAGTACAGTGAGTTTCTTACTACTCCTTTCTCGCTAGATTATAATATGCCTTCCTCAGCTGGCACAAGTGAGGAAAGTTGAGTCCTAGTACCGGCCTGGTTTAAAATAGATGGACTTTATTTCGTCCGGATCGTGAATATTTTTGATGAAAACACACCATTGATTGTGAACATTGAAACACCCAGAAAGAATGGCCCGAATGAGTCAAAACTCGGAGGATGTGTACAACAGTGTACCAGTAATACGTGGTAACGATTGCAGAGAGATGGCATATATGTAGGCCTGGCAGTGCCCTCTCTTGTGTGGCCGGAAAGGTTAGTTTTACACCAAGATCAGTCAGTAAAGATACATAGAAGAAGTGAAAGCAAGTGCCACTGTGCCTCGTCGACGTCAAAGGGCGCCATATCAACATGTGAGTGATTTCGAAAGGGGAAGAATTATCGGTCTCCGAGAAACGAGTTTTTTTATACCGTGACATATCGGCTCGCAAAGGGCATGCTGCTACGACAGTAATACGTATGTGGAATCAGTGGATATAAGGTGATTGTACGCAGCGACGAGCGGGCACTGGACCATGCAATGTGATCACAACACAGCATGACTGCCATCTTGTCAGCATGGCCGTAACGGACCGTACAGCCTCGTCCACAGTGTTGGCTCGACACAGGCGCACTGCAGCGGGTGTGGTCCTGTTTGCGTCGATGGTTCAACGCTGTCTACTACGGGCTAGACTGGTGGCACGAATGCTATTGCGTCGGCTTCCATTGTCCAGAAACTGCAAACGCGTCAGACAGCAATGGGCACGTCAACGCAGTCGCTGGCGTGCTTAGAGGCAAAATTTTGTTTTATTTTTGGACAAGTACCGTTTTAACCTGTCCTAAAATGATGGCCGCGTACGTATTAGACACTACCAAGCTGACCACAATCTTGCAGCCTGCATTGTGGAGTGGCATAGCGGACGAACGCCAAATGTGATGGTGTACAGCGCCATTGGATGGAAAATGATTTCGACTCCTGCGTATAGAAAGTAATCTGAACAGTACTCGCTATATGAAGGAGGTTTTAGAGCCCAAGGTAGTGACCCTCCTTCAGGCAACTCTTGCACGTTCACGTGTCATGTCACCCATCTAACATGTCTGTGATATAGTTGGTCGCTGACTTGTTTGTCACTGACCTCCAGCAACCACTTTTGATGCTTTGTGGACTCGCATACAAACCACATTGGAGGAAGATTCCCAGAAGATCCAGGTCCTCTTTGATTCCATGCAACGATGTTAAGGGGCTCTGATTGCAGTACAATGAGGCTTCACACCATACTGAATTATCAAGGACAGAGATCATGTACAGTTCTGTAATCATAATCAACTGTATTTTGCCATGTACCTAATCTATCGTACGAAGTTCATTTCAATTATATGTATCCATCTTGGTGTTCCATTTTTCACAAATCAACGTATAAGCAACAATTCAAATAACACATAGCATTTTCATATTGAGCGTTAGAACTCTAAGGTGTTAAACTTGCTGTGATAACACTGATCTGGACATAATTGGCAAATCAGGTATTTTACGAAGAAAACATTACACATTTTGCTGATGGTAAGGGTGCCACGCCACATAGTGGGGCAAAAACACCCATTTTCCTGTACAAAACCACAAAATTTAAAGATTTAATTATTTTGTAAACAATTCATGGTTATGTATTGCAATATCTATTGCAGTTTAAACCACAAGAAATAGCGCATTTGCTCCTTTCTTTTAGCAGCGAGACGTTTGCACTGCAAAGAAGCTGTATTGTATGGATGCCATTTTTGCGATCTACTGGAGTTATAAGTTTTCTCGTATTTCTATAATTTTAGGTGACAAGGTGATACAATTATCAATTTTGGTCATCAAAGAACCCCTCGTTACGATGTTCGTAAAATAACTAAACAATATAAATTTATATAATTATATTCACTTCCAGAATGTTTCTTATTTAGGTCGATTTCTTCATACATCTTTGTACTTTCGCAAACCTACAAAATTTGCCCCACGAGTCCCCCACGCTAATGTTTTACCAAGTGAATAAGAAAAAATTCCATTACAACGTATTAAAAAATTGCTTGCAACCTTTTGACACCTCGAGTAAAAACAGCGAATGAATAAGCGAGCGCGAATCTGCTAGACAGCAGATCAGGGTGCATGGCAGGAGTGGCGGACGTGCAACAAATCACGGAAATTAAGCCACGCTCTCCTCCTCAGGAAGCTGCGTCCCTGATTATTGAAACTGATATAACCCGCAGCTCTTATCAGACATTGGAATGTAGGGCTAAGGAGACGCGTGCGAATTTGTATCAATCCTACGAACAGATTCAAATAATAAAACAGTAGTGCAACCGTAAGAACATAATTGAAAAGAGCAGAAAGTTGAAATTTCACTACAGGTGCTTATGGAAATCACTTCCACTCGTGTTTTGTCCCTCCAGATAGATATAAGCAGTGCATTTAATTATCCCGTGAAAAATGTTGTTTTAATATATAAGTTTGGATTTGACGTGAACAACCAATCACTGTATAAACGAAAAGTGACTGGGGAAAGTATTACGACGTTATTAGTCTTTTACTTATGACAAGACTCGGGACTCTTCAACTGTTTTCTAAGGATGTTTTGTAAGGATGTTGTCGCCCACTTAAATTGGAATTCCAGAAAGAGACTAGGCAGTCTATTATGTATTACGAATACATTGACAAGCAAATAAAAGTACTTCTTCCATCAGAAATGTTGTAACCATGACAAGAAGATTGGTCTGTCACACATCACATGTTGATGATCATGATTGACAGGAATGTGAGTTTTGCAATATCAGAGACGGCATCGAGTCAACAATGCAATTTGTGTGGAGCGCTCCAGAATATCATGAATAACATAGATAACACGGAGGAGAGACCAGTTAATAAACAAGCTCTAGAGTATGAGTAATCAACAATTTATGCTTAAATACGATTTCTCAGTTTGTTGCTCCATGTAAGTTGTGTGATTCGAGATAGTCATGACATGCGAAGCAAGAATGTAGGTGTGTGGTTGAGGAGAAGAAGAGAGAGGTGAAGTCTGTTCTCCAACTAGTAATGGGCCTGCTTATTATTAATGTCAAACAAGGTCGAGGTACAACGAATGATGGAGATACAGCCAATAGTTTTTTCGACGAGCCCACATGTTTGGTATCTATCACGGGGCTTTCTGATGTCCTGATAAAGAGGTGTGGTATTATATTGCTCATTTTATTGTGACGATATGGTTATCGCCACAGTATTTTTATTAAATAATTTTAGTGTATGTTTGATGCGGTTGGCAGAAAAACCTGATAAATTTTAGCGTGAGCTGAGATATTTATAAAGACTGGCCCTTTAGTCATGTAGTTGTTTATTCAGATAATTTAATCAGTTAATCTTATCTATATTTATATAACATTGTGTAATCAATATAAATAATTTTTACTATCTCATTTATGCAAATCAATAATCTAGGATTAGCGTATTTTATTGAATAGATAGTTTCACATGTTCACCGCCTTAGTGTAAAGAGCGACCATGAGGTATCGCAAACGTGCAGACGTGTGACGTCAGAGAGGGTAGCGCTCGTGCCGCGTGCGCGAGGCAGTGGACAGTGAGTTGTCAGTCGGTCGGCAGTCAGCTGTGAGCTGTTGTTGCTGGCTACCTCTTCTATTTTCTACGCCGAGGCTTTTGCCATTTCTAAGGCTTTGGAATATTGTCTCAAATATTTTCTCCACGCCAATGTGTGACTGCAATGAGAGTTTGCAAGAAGTCAATCGTATACTATTTCAATGTGGACTTCTGAGGGAGAGAGAAGAACTGTTCCACTATCTTCAGTATCATGGCTTTCCAGTTCCCTATCCATGCATTTATTTACTCTCGCCTGTACATCTGGCTGCCTACACTGCAATGTACGACTTTCTATGCCTTAACGAGATCCGTTTTTAGTTTGTGACTCTTATCTTATGCTCGCTTTTATGTTCTACACATTGGACTACTGGGAAATGAAATCCGTTTAGGTTTCTATACATAATTCGACATTTCCGTTTTACTGCTCTACGGGTTATACCCAAGGCCATGTGCCTTCGCACGTTTGAGATGAAGATGAAGTGAGCTGTAGCAGTGTGTAGCTGGGCTTCAGCATGATCGCGCGGGGTAATAGTCTGTTGACGCGAAAGTCACCACACCGACGGGCCGAGAATGTGTGTCGCTGGCCAGTGTCGGTCTAGCGGGGTAACGGACTCAGTTTGTCGGACTGCGCGAGTGTATCGCGAGTTCCCGTCGGGTGAACGGAAATGACATGTGCATTAATGATGGAGAGAATGAACGGTGACTGATTAATGTCAGGCTACGACAGGTTTTCCTCCGCTGTCGTACGACGTACATTTTGTTCCCGTAATGCTAGATTGTGCGCCGATAGTGTATCATCGGACACCAACTAAATACTTGCTTGAAATAGCGCCGTGTTGAGCGCAACTCGAGACTGTGAAATGGACCTGCGAGGAATCAGAATTTCCCTTGTGTTAAATATTGCGCGAGGTGCGACCCGCCCTGGGAATTGCAGTATAAAACAGAGACGTAATATTAATGTGTTATGCAACATAAGCAAGGACACGGGGCTGGACAGAAATTAACTTTTCCCGCTGCGACTTAAAGCTGTGCTGAGTTTTATCACTACACGAGACTGTTTAAGATCGCTCGTATGATGTTAGCTACGAAAGTCACGGGAATGATTGCAGGACATTGGTGCGCTGAAAGTGTCGTGGTAAACTTTAACTTTTTGATAACGAAGTGCATTTCAAGATTTGATGCCTTTCTTGCACCATGGTTTCCTGGGTAATAGTCGGGCCAGAAATATGCACTGTTATTTTTGTCGGGTATAAAATTATGACGGACTCGCGAGATGGAGTTTTCGTCGGACTTGCACGTTCGTGTAATGCTAACTGCAGCCCAAATATATGAGCGAGTGCATCGTAGAAGAGCGGTGTGACCGAGTGAATTGCTTATTGGAACGAGGAGTTCATCAGCTGGCTGGGATCCTGAGAGGCGACATATTCGATGTGACGGTGCCGTGGTAGGGGCTCCCCGACAACCTCAGTCGTGTCGTCGCGCGAGTGGTCGGGCTGAATTCGTCGCATCGTCGGGCCTGTAGTAAGACCGCTGCTAAGGTACTATAGCTGTATGATTCCCATTATATCGCTCCGCAGAGCGACGCGTACAAGACGCGCCTTGTCAGATCACGACTTCCTCGTGTTGCCTCTAAGGTGGCATTTAGTGTTGGCATTAATTTTTGATGTGCGTAAAAATGTTCATAAACATTATCGAGACGTCGTGGAATGACGTAAAATGAGAGTGAACTATTTTGACAACGAACATTTTGAACTGGCTGCACTTTTTAATTGGCTGAAAGTGTTTCAGATATTTTTAATGCATCATTTTATCGTATCAGCCAGAGACTGGCTGGGAATACCACACGAGAATTTGCGATTTGAAATTTTGAAGTGTAGTGAAGTAATAAATATTGTTGCCACCTGAGACGTGACTGCGAAAAATTTTTTATGCATGACTGTTGTTAAGAAAATCTCTGCTGTGCTTTAGTTATAATCTCATTCTATATTAAGGGCGAGGCATGGTTCAGATGGGAGTGTGATGTCAAGTACGTCTGACTTCTTCCAAGGGCGGGGTTGGGGTTAATTTGTCTTGGTGACGGGGTGAGGCATTTTTTGTTACTCCCCTCCTCCACCTGTGGGGTTCGGAAGACGTCTCATTATCCGGTTGCTATGCTGTTCGCACCCAATATTTTCGTCAATACGCCCTTTATAGAGCGCGGTTGTACGTCCTTGAGTACTCGTGGTATGGGATGCTTCCTACAGTGCACACAATTCAAATTCATGGTTCGCACATTATTGAATTCGCTTTTCTTCCGATAGGAATTGTAAGTTAAGAGGCTCAGAAAGCCCGATACAAAGATTTTCACAGTTTATGGTATAGAAAATGTCGCAAGTTAAGCAAAATAGATGATTAATACAGATCTAATGAACTTAATTTTAATATATTCTGACCCTATGATTTCTTCTAGTAGAACACTGGCACCAACAAAAGACAGAAAAATAAGCCCAGAAGTTAGATGTCTTGTAGTAGAAGTTCGTAGCTTGTATGAAGATGGTGATGATGATGAAGTTGATGATGATGTTTAGAATGATTGTATTAATTGCAGTATTTTGCGTTTTAATAAGATAAACATTATTGCTTTTTATTATTATAACAAAAATAATAGTTTTTTTTTTTTTTTTTTTTTTTTTTTTTTTTTTTTTTTTTTTTTTGTGGAGTTTTGAGTGTGTATATAATGTTTCCTTTTGACGCCTTGATGCTCCAGTATACATTGATGTATTCTTCATCTTTGCATCATGTACTTAAAATGTTGCTATACATCTGATACAAATAGAAAAAAACTGCACTACACAATACCAGAGGTTTTGTCCATGAAAATGGGTGTTTTGCCCAACTGTGTCCGGGCAGTAACGGCTTTCTAATACAATAGTAATTTGTATGCACAAGGTGTCAACTCATTTGATTCAGCAACCTTGTTCACAAGCCCCTCGGACTAAACTCAAAAGCCAGGATGTATATATTCTCGAAATTATGCTTCCTGCAGTAATTTTAACGTATGGCGTCAGAAGTAGAGGCTTAGTCTCTTAAACGCAAATACGTACACCTCAAATATTAGCCTATTATACACACACACATATATAAATATATATATACACACACACGACGTATCGGCACTTTTCTATTGCTATGAGAGAGAGGGAGAGAAAGGGGCACATGGTAAGTGCATTTTTATACAAAACCACTCTAATTAACACTTTTTTCCACTTACCAATTTTATTTTATAGGAAAGTTCTTTTTTCATTATCTTGTTCTCTTCATTCGTGTGTTCCATCTGAAAAAAAAAACATACCGTAAAAATTCTCTTAAAACAAGAGACTGCTAAATATTTCGAAAATTAGTAGTAAAGTTATAGGCAGTTTTTTGGTAAAGTCTGCAGTTTTATTAAACTACTTTCCAAAAGTTAAATGTTGGTTGTTTATTTCTCAGTAACGTTGACAATAAACTACAAAATGTAAATCATTAAATTAACATCTCAACGAAATGGAGTATGTATAATTTGAAATTCGAAATTATTACTAAGTGTTTCAAACACGTTTTATAATAACATCTTTAGGTTACTGAATATTTTACAATCTAACATGGTGCATGTAACGGAAAGCGCCACGATCCGTTGTTTTAATTTTTTCCACCCTTGCTTAGATGATTAATTCTCCGTCAAAATATACCATACGCTACCCGCTATAGCGAATACTCTCTCGCTGGCCAGTAAACACGAGTTGTAACACACAAACACAACAACTAAAAGCGACACTTTATTATAATTATCGTCAAAGTAATTTATGATAAAATCATTGGATTGTTTCGTTTCATGCGCTTGTGCTTCTTCCGAATTATTTCGGTAACGACAAAGCAATTGTATTAACTAGTGTCAATAATAATTTTGATGTTTTGCTTACATGCTAGTCAAAGATATTTAAAACACCTGGACGGAGCTAAATAAACTGCAGTTGAGTACTTATTACAGTAGTAATGTAGTAATATAGTATATGTGGAAATTAATGTGTGTTATTATTTATTTACATGAATTACACACAAACTCTTGTATGATACAAACCAAATAATGAACCTGTTTTCTAGTTGAAATATCACACTTTTGGCATACGTTCTAAACAAGGGAAACAATGCTAATGAGATCACTTTCCTGTCTGTGCGAAATGATTTTATCTGTGTTTGTATGTGTCCGTGTGTTGTTTTGGGATGTGTTTAGGAGGGGGGGGGGGGTGTTGTCCACATTTAAATTTTTCAAACTGTTAATTGAATTTCACCAAAATTGCTGCACACATAGTAATAACTAAGAACACCTAACTTTTAGAGATTTTGATTATTCTGAGCACTTACTTTAAAAATCAGGAAACAGTTCACCTATTTAAACCAAACTCTGTATGCAGGCAGAGCTTCGTGTTTGCATTGAATATTGAAGTATGTATTGCTGCTAGTCCGCCATTATGGAAGACAGTACCTAACGAAAATACTAAGAATTTACATTTTATCAGTAAAATTATCAAAACAATACTCACCTAATTTAGCATGTATGTAATACTGGGACAAGCCAGGTGAAATATATATTGAACATGATTAGGTACTGGTCTTCAAAAGGAGGGCCACATATATGTTTCAGTTTTTTTGGTACGTCTACTGTACTATTTAACAGATTTTGACGATATTTTTAATGCTGAAACTATCTCTCACAAGCATTATATATGCCATCACATAGCCACTTTTGTTAGCCACTTTGTAAGATAGTGCCATATGAGTAGTTACAGTTTACATGTGATCTCAGTAAACAATAAACTGATTCCTACTACATTTCGAAAACAAGTAGTAGTGTGGCAGATAATGTTAAATTATATGTTTTAGGTATATCAGTTACTTATTTTCAAAATATACGCCTGCCTTCTACCCACTGATTCTACACACGCATCACTGTCGTAGCAGCATGACCTGTACGAGCCGATATGACATATATAATCGAATCCATGTAATCAGTGCCAACTGAAATTTGTATGCTCGCAGTAGATATTTCCGACTATCAATTGTGTGTATATGGAGTATCTTTAATCCGCCATTTTGCTTGATATGCCTCATGAAAAAAAATTATATTTTATGTAATATCATGGGAAACAATTGACAGAGTTCTACAAAATTTAGCAAACAATTAGCACTGCAGCAGGTGGTTCTAACTGCTATTTTTAAGGTCAGGCACTTACTTTTTCAAAATTGTGGCTATATTAATATTTTACCTCAGTGTCTCTCACTAATGACACTTATTTCAAACTAACTTTGTGAAATCGCAGTATCAATTACAACAATTACACCCTCATTTTTCTGCAATTTTGTAAGATAGCCCAGCAATATAAATTAGGCTTTTATGTCATATATAAGGAAAAATATTAACACATTACTATCAAATTGGGTGGAGAAGTCGTACTGTGGTAGGCCATATATATGTATATATACATGTATATTCATTTATATGTATATATACATATATATTCATTTCTATGTATATGTACATATATTTATTTATATGTACATACACACACTGAGTAAGGCACCTAAGGCGCGCTACCTGGTGAACACCGCCAATGTCAGTGGTAGAAGAAAATGTTTGAGACAAAAGCAACTTGGTTCTAAAGTTCTAATTACAAGATAGTGATGATTTCGCCGTACGTGAAAGGGTAAAGAATATACAAAGTCAATTTCGTTAGTTTAAATCAAGTGATAATTATTATGAACACACCTCGATAGTGTGTATTATGTAATAAATGGAACGATAACTTGTATTATCAACCCTCGACAGTGAGTATGAAGATGTAATGAAAATTATGACATTTACCTGTCATTCAAAATCGCTGAAGGTCAATGACGAAGCAAACTGCGCCGCCTTATGGATCAATGGACGATTAGTCTGTGCTGTGCTGTTGTAGCGATCGGACAACATCTGCTTGATGTTATTCGAACGGGCACAATGTGCACGAAGACCGAAAGAGTTGATATAGTTATCATTTATGGCGAATGTCACCGCAGCATTACCGTAGCAGTGCGATTGTTTGCTGAGCGATATCCCGATCGTGCCACATCAACATGATCTGTCTTTGCAAACACAATAAAAACATTTAAAGAAACTGGAAGCGTGGAAAAGAAAGGACACCAACCACGGAAAACAGAAACTGACGAGGGAAATACAATTAACATCTTAGGTGCGGTAGTATACAATCCTCACGTCAACACGAGGCAGCTTGAACGTAAGAGTAGGATCAGTCAATGGAGTACTCTGCGAATATTACATATAAACAAATTACACCATTCCACATTTTACTGCATCAACAGCTACATGGAAGTTACTTTGGACATCGGGTACAGTTCTCCGAATGGTGTCTACGAAAACTACAAACCGATGACACATTCCTGTCCAAGATTTTGCTTACCGATGAAGCGTCATTTAAAAACCATGAGAGTACCTATCTTCGCAACATGCACTACTGGTCAACTGAGAACCCACACTGGCTGAGAGAAGTGGATAGACAGAGCCCATTGTTTGTAAACGTGTGATACAGTGTTGTACATAATCGCCTATTTTGTCCATATTTTATTGATAGGACACTAAAAAGCATAAAATATTTACAGTTACAGATGTGCTGCTGCGAATTATCGGAAGACTTCCCACTGGACATAAGGCAATCCATGTGGTACGAACACGACGGATGTTCAGGTCATTCTGCACTCAGAATTATAGCGGTTATTAACATAACTTTCGTTCGTCGCTGGATTGGTCGGTCCGGAAACACGAAATCACCTGCATATTTCCCAAACATAACATCTATGGACTTTTATATGTGGGAAAAATTAAAGAAACAGGTCTACAAAGACCCACTTACGACGCCCGAAGACACGATAGGCCCTATAACACGAGCTTGTTCTGCGATAAGGCGAGATGAAATTCAACGTGCGGTATTATCCGCTCAGAAACGCTTTGTAGTATGTATAAATGCACAATGTCGCCAATTTGAACACCTGATATAATAAAATAACAAAGGAAGCAGAGACTGAGACTGACATTTGTTTAAACAGACCCACTACAGGATGGCTACAATCGCTAAAGGATGGCGTTACATCGTCAAATTGCTCTGTGCGGCGTTGAAGTTTGCTTCATCATTGACCTTCAGCAATCATGAATGACCGGAAAATATATTCGTATTCATTACATCTTCATACGCACTGTCAAGAGGTGCTAATAAAAGATATCGTCCCATTGTTATTACATAATCATATGCACTGTCGAGGAGTGTTAATAAAAATTAATTCCATTTAGATTAACTAAAATGACATTTGTATCTTCTTTACCCTTCCACGTACCAGGAAATTATCACTGCCTAAAGTTATGAACACATTGGACCCAACTAAAATTTTTTCTGGTATATTTTCTTCTTCCACTGAAATTGGCGGTGTTATTCAGGTGGTCTGCCTTATGTGCCTCACCAGGTATATATATGTACCTAATCTGTTCAGAAAACATGTGTACGAACTCAGGCGTGATTCATGACCAGAAAAGAGGAAGATTGTTGTAGGACACCCGAGGTCCATTTCAAATAATAAGGGCTGTAGAAGACCTTAAATGCGGATGGCAACAAGCATATTACGTGGGATATTATACAAAGTACTTACATAAAAGGAACAAAAATTGGTATATGGATTAAATAAACCAAGATCTTCAATAAAAGGAAGGTACGGGGTTTTGTACACACCCCAATCATGGAAATAATAGGGGCTGACACCCTTTCATTGCATGAAAGATGTACACCGTGGGGTTAAATTTGTTGTTGTTAACAACAGATACAACAGAACTTCGTGATTAGCAAAAACATTCCCTACTTGCAACTCTCTAGGACCCCCTGTTTTCATGTAAAACACAAACAAAATTTACAGTGGTAGCAAGGCCATGGCCTAGTGAATAGGCAAAATGTACTGCATCCAGTGGTAACACATATTCGTGGTGTGATGCACGATGGTACATGTCACAGCCAGTTCCCCTTTACTCCCTTTTGAGCATTGTAGGTTCCCGTCCCATGTGCCCCAGATGCCTGGTATTCGCAGCATGTCACTGCTACGATTCATTATGTACTACAGATGTGAACACGGATGTGTACACAAAATCTGAAATGATACATGGTCTTTGTATATAGTGAAGTGAGAGGCAACGACAAGGCAACTGCGCATGTGTACAGTCAAAGATACCTTGTACGATCTCAGCCTGACCACAATATATTCGCGCTACTTAAACAGTGATTATGGTAAACTGGCACATTTTAGCATCGTTGTGGGCCTGGTCGAACGAGAACCGCAAGTACTCCGATGTTGGAACCGGTGGTCTTAGAGAATGTAGCAGAAAACACTTTCACAAGCACCCGTACGATCGGGTGGAGAATGGATGCATCGAATGGCACATCATGGTGTCTCCTCCATTAACAGCTGGTGCGACCATTTCATGTGCGTAGGGTAAAAGCATTGGGCAAGAAGCTTATGCCCCTCGGCTAGAATAAGGCAGTGGTAGATGCATTAGGGTACAATTGATCCTGATTTCTCGGCTATTGTAATGTTTACAGACGAAGCCACGTTCAGACAGGAAGTCTTTTTCAACAGTAGAAATATCCACATGTGGGACGACTGCAACCCAAATGCAACTGTAACGAGATGCTACCAATACCACTTTGCCATCAATATTTGGGCCGATATAGTAGGGGACAAGGTTATTGGCCTATACTTACTGCCAAACCATGGGTCAGGATTTCAATATTATGATTTCCTGCAGTTCAGACTGCCACAGTTATTGGAGGATGTTCCACTACCCATCAGAGAACGTATGTGGCTGCAACACTACGGTGCACCATCCCATTTCACCAGAATTTCGTGTGACTACTTCAACACAGCGTATCTCGCTCGTTGGATTGTCAGGTTGGGCCTCATGCTTGGCTGTCACGCTGCCTGGACCTTACGCCAATATACTTGTAGCTGTGGGGATTTCTTAAGACTTGTGTGTATGACACACCAGAATCATTATGAACAGGACATGTTAGCGAGGGTCTTGGCATCCTGCGTTGACGTCCTAGACACACCAAGAGTTTTACAAGTCCACCAGCTCTTATATACCATATGAACTACTGCACATACATTGGACGAGCATATTTGGTACATATGTTGTGAAATTGGTTGGGATACTGCCACCTGCTTAATCTCGAATGATTGCAGTGTCTGATCTGTTGTGCTGTTTGGTAGTGCAATGAGTACCGGTAGCACATTACTACATCACGGAACATACATATGTTTCTACACAATAGTACAGAGTAACGCTACTGGGCCCATTAATCCATTAAGTCATTATCACTAAATATGGGATAACCATTCTGCAAATCGCTTCCCCTTTCTTTGTTTGTGGCAATTTAGGCAAGTAAATTTTCGTTTTTCAAATGGATTCGTTAATCGTCATGAAGCTAAGTTACAATGGAACTTATCCAAAAATAACACCTTATGAAAATTATTATTTTTTTGTAATCTCTCTTCATGCAATTATAACTTAAGCAATTCGGCATCGCCTATAATTTTTACCAAACTATAATTGAAGAGTATGTATAAAACCGGGCTAAGTGCCAAAATGTAAACAATTTTTTTTGTTGAAATGTGTTCTATGTGCCAGCCCCTATAACATAAATAACGGGCTAAGTTCTAGCTGATTTTGTAGTAGTGCAGCTGTTCACCACAAGATCGTGCGGGTGGACATGTCCGCCGGCGTGTACATTAAAACTGGGATAAGTGCCAGAGCGTCAGAGATGAGTGTTAAAATCTCTGCGTCGTTGTTTCAGTTAGTGAGTTGTTGTTTGTTGTTATTAAAGGAACCAAACATAAATATCCAGCATTATGAAAGGGCGTTCTTCGGGCAGTAAAAGATGTAAAGGGAAAGGAATTGTTCATTCTGAAATGAAAAAACAGAGATGTTCTGGCAAAATGTATGTAAATATACCAGCAAAAAGAAGTGCCAACTAAAACACATCCTGCAAAACAGGTAAGCTGCACCATAACGAACTATTTATTACACGCATCTGTGCTGGTTCGAAATATAGTCATTTTTCAATGGATTTTAACCATCAATATTGCTACACTTAATTTCTGATTTACTTTTACAGCAGTTGCAAAACGACAGTACATTTTATGGCACAACTCACAGTAGAACCGTTAGAGTTGTTTAAAAGTCCATTCACATTAGTCGGGTACCATTTTTACTAAAGTAATGTCATTGAAAATTTACTAGTTTGCATTTATCGCACATAATTTCCCCTACTAATATAGAAGGTACAATAATCACTCTTTTATGTTCTGTTTTAGATTACCTGCAAGTGCAAGTATGAATGCAACAATATAGCTCATGACCACAAACTGAAGCTTTTCATGGACTGTTATGATATGAAGAACAATGAAAAACAAAATTTGTATTTAATGGGTCTTCTGGTCATCATCCCAGTACAGCGAAGGAGGCAGGAAAGAAAGATGGTGAAAATGTAAACCGGCGACAAGCCACTATTTCCTACACTTTACCTAACGGCAAAGGAAATATTGTGCATGTGTGTAAACAAATGTTCATGGAAGTGTGTAATGTGACTAAGAGAAGAATTGAGACCTTAGTTAAACCAAAAAAAAATGGTGAAACAGTGTACACCGAGATACGGGGTAATAAAATAACACATAGGAAATGTTCAGTGCGAAGCAGTCGTTATTGAACACATACAAAGCTTTCCTCGGGAGCAGAGTCATTACTCTAGAAAGAAAAGTTAGAAAGATTATCTCAGCCCATATTTAAGCAGCAATAAACTGTACCTTGCCTTCAAAGAAAAATACCCAACTTCTTTTGTAAAATACCATTACCATTATGAAATATTCAAGACTAAGTTCCTTATGCTAGCATTCCACCATCCACGAACTGACACATGCGGGACATGTGATGTATTGCATATGGAAATAAAAAGTAACAATAACACACAAGCAGTACAGAAGTTAGAGCTTTATCACCGCAAAGCTGAAAACGCTATGAATACAATGAAGGAGGATCACGCTAGATCACAGCTTCCGTCAAGTGACTGTACCACCATTTCAGTGGATCATTAGCAAGTTCTGTCTCTTCCAGAATTAACATATTCCCAAATGTATTATTTGCGTCTGTTATAGTGTTTTAACCTGTGTGTACACGTTGGAGACAACAACAGATGGCACATGTTTATTTGGCATGAAGGATTAAGTGTGCGTGGTGGTAACGAAGTGGCGTCATGCATTGTCAAGGCAATCACATCTGGTATGACTAGGAAGAAAACTTTAATTGTGTGGAGTGACAACTGTGTAGCCCAGAATAAAAACTGCATGCTTATATTGTGTGGTGCTATTTGCCATGTAAAGGATATGTTGATGAAGTGAACCACAAGTACTTTGTTTCAGGACATAAATTTCATGTTGTGACAGAGATTTTGCTCTTGAAGAGAAACGAAAACGTGTCTAACATTGTCAAGTATCTACAGACTTAATGAAAGTAATGGTGACTGCTAACCACAAATATCCTTTTATGGTAACACTAATGCAACCAGATGATTTCTACGACTTTAAGATTGCTGCAGATAAAGCATTAAGCACTTCTAAAGTACAGATTTCCAAAGTTCAGTGGATCAACATGACGAAGGCTCATCCTGTAACTCTGAGAACACGAACAACGTTGTCTGAGTTCGAAAGGTGGTCATCTTTTCACATTTTGAAGAAGAATGTGAAGAATAAGGCAATAAAAAATATGCTACCCCTATTAAATTGATACTCCAGGAACTCTGAAGAAAAGAAAATGACCTCGCTTAGATAATCCCTTACTTGAGAAGTGATGACAAACCTTTCTATGAAGAACTGTTAAATCGACGAGACTAAGCAACTTATTTTTTATTTGCCTCAAAGGAAACAAGACATGCGTATCTTATGCAATTATTACTTACTTCTAAACCATAATATCATACCTGGTAAACATTACCTTGCTTCTGTGGCTTCTCACGTAGCCCATTATGTATGTATTATGTGTTGTCTGTTAGCACCTTCTACAATTTTGTGGGGTTTGAAAATATTTGTGTGATTTTGAAGGTACTGGTGAATTTGGTTTTCCTCTAGCCTATTTATTTGGTACCAGTGAACCAATAAATAATTACTAGAATACATAATGGGGATTTTTAATGATTTACCAAAAAAAAAAGTAAATATCTCAAAAGTAATATTTTGGCACTTTGCCCGGTTTTCATATCAAGTCTTTAATTGTCAAGTCCCTTATTTGTTGTTAAGATATATATGTTATATCTTAAAATGTGACTTACATAATCTTTAAGGTGAATGTCTTTTATTTGATACACTATAATATTATTAATCGTATGCGATGTATCCCAGGGACCGCAGTTTACCCGTTTTTGACCATGTTATTTACGACCATAAGATAACAAACAAATTTATTAAAATATTTACTTCCAACAAAAACTGAATTTTCTTGAGGCCTTTAAACAGACAAAAATAAAAATACCACAAACCATGGCACACAAGGTGGCGTAACAAATAAGTATAACTACCCAAAAGGACTCGGCACAATTAAATACAAATTAAACGATTATTAACAATAAAATATGCTAATGAAAGGAACATGGAAGCGCAAATACAGCATAATGCTGGGTGACCTATGTGGTACAAAAGAGAAAGAATAAATAAAAAATATATGTATCCAAATCTTACAGGTATGATTATATAACACATTGGCCAGGAGGAAAACTTAATTGTCTAAAATGAAAAGTCGTGACTTCTTGTTGTCGAAATTAAATATTATCTTCATTATATCTCTCAAAACAAAGAAGACGTTAACAAAAGACTGCCATCTTATTAAAGAATCACATTTCTTTCAACATAAATTACATACAGTCTAAATAACCATAGAGAGTGAACACAATAACATTTACTGCCCTCAAAAATGAAAGAAATGTAAGTTGACCATCATCCAGTAAAACCAGATTTTTAAATAATTAATAATCGCTTTCATGACACAAAATTGACATCCTGTTCTTAAATATAGATATTATTCCAACTAATGATGCTGATAAACATGTAATTCATAGCCCTGGTATACATACTTAACAAATAATTATGCTAATTCGTTATTGCAAATCATATTTTAAGATATCACTGATATATCGTAACAACGAATAAGTACCTAACGGCAATATTTTGAAAACAAAATTGACAATACTAAATTATTGTTAAGTCACGTGTGTGTGAAGGTAGTCTATAAAATTATTTTGTAGTAAATTCTTTATTTGATAAGTCCTGCTGTAACTTAGCATAATGACGACCACCGATTCCACATGAACAATGAAACTTAACAAGACTACGCAGCCACCAATAAAGAAAGGGGAAATGATGTGCAGAAATGTTATGCCATGATAAAACGAAAACTTAAGTCATTACGTGTAGAAAACACTAGCATGAGAGTTGCAGTAACGATCAGCCTGCCAAGTGCACCAAAGTAGTAGCAACGAAATTGGGAGTTACCCACCAAGGAGATAAGACCGAAAATATTTAATTTACGCGTTGGTGCAACTTGCCAAATAAACACCAAAAAATAAACACCACAAAAAAATTATAAAATGTACAATAAAAAATTACATTGCTACCACAGCCATAAAACTACAACATTTAAAACAAAAACTGAAAATTCCGAAGAACACATCCACCGAAACAGGGCAACGCACCATTTTGGTTCTGTAGTCGGACAGAATGTGACGAGAAGAAGCTCGTGGAGCGCAGAGAAAATAGTAACAAAAGTAAAACGAAAAGAATAGATTTTCGATGCTAGAAGTCGCGGAATGTACAGAAGTAGCGAATATGCTCAAGCGCACACAGCTGGGGCCAAATATCACGTGAACAAAGGAGCATTTTGCTGTGTGAAAATCACGCAACAAGTAGCAGGGATATGCCCAGCAAATTTGAAAGAACTGCCGCGAAAGAAAAATTTAGTGGAAGGGGTAGGGTAGTCACGGGTAGTCGTAGATAGTCACGAGTAGTCACAAGTAGTCACGGGCAAGTCACAGGTATTCGCGTGTATGTATTTCCATAACTCCATAAAACCTGAGCGAAGCGATGGTGGGCTGGTAATATCGCTGTTATATCAGTTCCAAACTCGAGTATCCGTTTTTCTCCTACCATTGTCTCGTTTGGAAGAGAGTGAGGTCTGTCAGGACTTCTACGTAGATTTTTTGTGGCTTCAAACCGCTTGCAGCTGGAAGGAATTTGGAAAGAAACATAAGTATGAAACAGAATGGCTCTTGTTATGATTAAGATAGGGTTGATAATAACTTTAGAATAGGCAATAATGAAAAGAATAAGAATGTAAAGCCAGGTAAAAATATGTATTTTTAAATTGCAAAATTGGTTCTTGTATGTGAAGGGCCTTGTGTCATTTACAGGGTCTGGATCCTAGTCACTATTAATTTCGTTGAAAAATAAAATAAAATTTTAAGTCTCATTTTAGCCAAATAAAACAATTGTAGCGAATAATTTACTATTTTATTTTAAATATAATTATTCAATAAATTCTTTTGTATGTAGACAGAAAAAAATCCCTTTTTTTTTTTTATTATTAGTGGAGCTTGTTACGGCTTTATGAATCACATTTTTTGAGACCTAATGTTTCGCAAATTCTTTTGATGTGGAAGTAGGCCATGTATTTTAAGTTTTTATAAATCTACACATGTAGCTCCAGTGTACGACAGGACTTAGTGTGTAACAATAGCACGTCGAGGAGACATCCGCTGAGGACTCTAATGCATGAACTGAGCAACTATTATACTGCAGTGCCTCTTGAGTGTTAATGAAAATCTGAGATGTGAGTGTAGGGGCAGCATCACTGGCTATAGTCTGTAAGTACTAATTTTACTACATTGACATTTGAAGTATTGAGGAATTTGAGAGACTTTTAATTAACATTGTGAAATTTGACACATTTTAATAATTTGGACACTACTGCCGTTTTCTGTCACAGGCTCTTGGGCGATTGTGGGGGATATAAGAACCGGTTGTGTTCGGTTGCGACTGAGTACAATAATTTCATTGGTAATCAGTTGAGGAATTAATATCTGTTCCAAATGCAAAGTAGAAATATTTGAATATCGTCAATTTTAAGCAGTTTTTAAGAAGTGTCTGATAGCTTTAGTGGATTCTGTGTATCATGATATTTAATGGGGACGCCTTGCCGTTAATTACTGAGTTCATAACAACGTTTTTGGTTGTTATACACATCAACAATGGGGAAATGGTAAGCGCTTTATTAATTTAATCTTTGTTAGGGAAGTTGTGAGTAAGGAGACTAACAGAAAATTATGAATGTTATATATTCCTTTCTTTTTTGTTAAATTAACTTTCACCTACATGTTTCATGTACCTTTTAATCGCTATGTTTCAAAGTTAGTTGTTTAGTTGTGAGTTGTGATATTTATATTGCGCTGGAACTGCCATGAGAAGGCACTGTATATTGGGTAAGTGTTGCGTATTTCGTTTAAATAATCAATGAGTAGTGTGAATAATATTATTTTAAAACAGTGAGTATATCAAATAAGGACTATATTTTAAGTAATAAGGTGCATAAAAATTCACTGATGCTATATCGATGGAAATAAATATCGGAAAAATACCAAAATCCACATATAATTTTTTTTATTATAAAATAGCCAATTAAGAGTATGAAGATTGAAACATGCATTCTTCCTCCTTTAAATGTAATATACCTATCACTGTGCGTGTATAATATTTTGGAACCGAGTGACTCTGAGCTGGGCCCAGCATGCAGACCCGAATCCATGATGAGCGGTTAGGAGGTCACTAGGTTGAATGCAACAGGAGGATAAACTATTGTACTGAGGTATGGGAGTAAGGACGGTAAAAGTTCTCCCATGAAACAGTGCACAGTACTGTTTCAAATAGTAACAAAGCATGCCGTAACCTTTCACAGATGTAAGATTATTGAAAATTAAGCAACACTGACCAAGAAACGAATACAAAGGATAGAACTGATCATTTTCCTAACTTAGTTTACGATTGCAGAAACACAGAATACAGAAATATATATGTGACTGGCTGCAGGTAAGAACAAAAAGTTATGTAAGTTATGAGCCTACTTTGCTGCTTTGCAATATGGCATAACATAAAATTTTTCACGATCTGCACCTATTTTCATAAATAATGATTGTGTCACGCATTTTACACTTTTTATGTATGATACTTGTAATTTGCCTATGTTTCACCTACGTTTTGTTTACATAATTTATATATTTTTATTTTTCTCATGGCTAAAATATTTAAACGTAGATGTACGAATGGCAATAATTTATGTGTAATTAAGATAGATAGCTAAATTGTTTTGTTTATATTTTTGTTATTATAAAATATTTATTCTTTTTGGTCTCGCGTGATTTTTTCAGGGAATCTTATTGTGTTATGTTATCTTCTACAAGACCCATAACAATATGATATAGGGATTTAGGCCGTTTTGGAGTGTGTCAGTTTGTTAGTTAGTGAGCCTTGCGATTAGCTAACAGGTTAAAATCCTGTACTCCTATTTGCTAGAGAGCTTAACATAGGGTTAGGCCAGGCCTGTCGTTTGAAAGCTCTCTCTCTTTGCCGCCATCCTTCAACGACTTCAGAAGTTAGGTCAGGACGCGCGTCCGGATGTTGGACGTAACGGAGGATTTTTATTTACGGGTAAGGGGTTTTCAGTTGTCACAGCTTTCTATAGTTTTAATTTTTGTTTTTGCTTCAAGTTGTGTGCTGGTAAGCCCATCCTCATCATTTTAAGCAGCTGTTAGTAGATCAGGTAACTAGCTAAGACTACGTAACGTCTGTGAGCCGGCGTGCCACGTTAAGCAGCATCGCCCCCTCTAAGTCACTACCTCCATTTCGTTTGGGAGAGGCGCCGTCCTGAACCCATCAATAAACTGGTATTTTTAACGAGAGCTATCTTTCATACAGTATCTGAATTTTACAACTTAAACTTTACTACGTAACGCCGTTGGTGTAGAACGTTCCATGCGATGCCATGTTGGCAAGGCGCCATTAATAGATTCAGCACAATATTAACCATAATTAACCTGATAGTGATGTTAAGTGTTACTACATTACTAAGTCAGACGAAGTACATATAATTTTTTTTATTTACATGCAATATCGTTATTGTGAAAGGACTATATTTTTGAATGCATAAGTCAGACTCTATTTATGTGTCACACAAGGGTATGTTACTACAGTTAAATATGACCATCCTAACGGCCGCTATAGATTGAATACTCTTCTTTTACTTCCCTATTGCGGTTCAGGGTTATTTATTCAGATTATTTTCCAGTATAAAACGGATAAGATATATTGAAAATTAAACATTTAAGTATTGTTTTCAATAAATAATTATCGCGGGAATTTTACACGTCTGATATCTTTCGCATGTGCAGTCACCCGACCCCTCCTCAATACTTTTCACTTCAAAATAACAAACCATTTGTGTTGCTATATGATTAGCTATGTTCAGTATGGTTAACAGCTGTGCGGCAAATAATAGTTTGCCTGCTACATTTGTGGGGCTGAAACATGAGTGTTCTACGCATACTAAGTCTTCTTCCTGAGCTGAGAGTCGTCAAGCAGACATGTCCCTTGGGAGCGGAATACATTTCTGTTTCACTCTCTAATTTTGTTCATAAATACTGCCAACATCATACACTGTTTACTTGTAAGGTATGTAAGGTATACTTATATAAAAATATATGATTCATAGTTTCTGACGCACAACGAGGTGACTTTCAACACGCCGAAGTTACATTTAGCGAAGGTAAATGGCAACAGCGTACAAGTGCTAACACCCCACTCCAACTACGTAGAAGTGCCTACAGGCTGAGAAACACCACACCGATAAATAACAGGCTCTCGGAATACATGGTTTCCGAAATGGAGGAAATCACAGAAACAACCCAGATGTACACCAGCGTACCTCAGGCAGCTAAGAATACAGACACAGCCAGTAATGCTGTACAGCCCAGCCAGTCGTCCGAGACCAAGACCACAGAAACAGCTGTTTCACCGCCATCACTATTTCAACAACTCGCAGAACTTATGCAAGCACAGATGGGCGAAATACGAACACAACTAACGAAGTCACAAGCACGATTAACAGAGTCGCAAGCACTATTAAAAGAGTCGCAAGCACGATTAGCAGAGTCGGCAAAAGCACAGCTAAGTGAGATTACGTCGCAGCTGACGGAAACAGTGCATTCCCAGGTTTCGCTACTAAGAGAAGATGTAGCTACTAACCTACAACAGCTGGCAACGGAAGTAAATACTGTTCACAGAGAAGTTACTGAAACGAGGGAAAAGTTAGAGAAAGTGAAAAAACGTGCACTGTACAGTTTAACGAGGTCGAACAGAGGATTAACAGGCTAGAAGCTTAACCAGATGCCACAACTGACCTCAACACATTATATCAAAGGTCATGGAGAAATTCACGTCACAAAACACACACGTCGATCATAAATTAAGACAAGTAGAGATAGCGACTGCCGACAAACTAGCAAGGGTAGCTGATGAGGTAGATCAGATACATCAGGTTGTGGAAGGGGTAAGAGACCTTTACCTGAGAATGAATGAACTTGACCGTGGGGAGGTGCAGCCTCTGAGAACGAGTACACTACACACTGAGCCTAGGAATAGTGCAGTAATTGCCTAACAAAATGGCACAAAAATATCAGCTATTCCACTGACCAATGCACCAATCAGTATCTTATTACACCACCCATCGAAAATGCGGGTGGAACTAATGCCCAAATTCTAAGGAAAATGGTGGGAAAAGTCGATTAATTTCCTAATGAAATTCTGTTTAGACTTTGATCAAATAGGCAATCTGTAGAGGCAACAGACTTTAAGGGAAGGAGACAAGCCTGGTCCAACTGAACGATAACCACCACTGTACACGGGACGCCAGTCTAATCAGTATAGGGGAGGTCTTCGACAAAATAATAATGGCCATCCCAGAGTTCAAGCGTTTTGAGTGGACTGCTACGAGCCATATTCGCTAGGCCAAGGATCAAATCAAAATAACAGTCAACGTACTTTTGGAGGAAGAAATGATTACTCATGCAGGAGAAGCCAAAAAACCCGTGGACACCGCATGGACCGCGAGGAGAGGTGGGGTTCAACTCGATAGCCTACATCACAAGACACGCCTTCGCCGATCTTCAATCAGGCTCTAACACAATGTTATCCGCACTCGTCTGTACCACCGAGTAGGAACATAGGACAGCACCAAATCAGCAGAACAACGCAAGATAGTAAGTACAGCAGTCAGCTGGAGTCAGCTATAATCAGAGGTATACAGACTATTTACTGTCACAGCCCAGCAGATATTTCGAAAATAGGACGCCACTAGATCCACAAAAATATCTCCGTTTGTACTGGCACCGCCTACTATAACATGGAGAGAGAGAAAGAGGGTCCACAGACTACAAATGAAAATATTAAAAAGTTAAACTAGAAAGGGTCAGGGAAACAGGATCCCGCTCGCTGGCCCAAAACACCGATTTTAGTACCAAGGGGGTCAGATTGTGTGGTTAATATTCCGTAAAAAGTCGAAATTGAGCAGAAAATTGGTAAAATATTTTCATAAATAGAGTGCTACTAGCAGAGACCGACAGGAAATTTTTATTGGACAATACTGCTGAAGACGATGTTATTATGCCGGAAATTTTGTGTCCTGAGTTGAGATTAACTGTATGTGGTTTGTCAGTGCCATGCTTATTGGACAGTGGAGTGGAGATGAGCTGCTTTGCCGAAGCCTTTGTTAACGATGTTTGTGCACAGGATTTAAGTTACCAGTCGTACCGGTACCTATTAATGGTGCATTCCCTAAGTCGAGCCCGATAGTTTGTAGGCAAGTTTTGTTAACTATTGAGAGCCTAGGTTGTACTAAGAGAATATCAGCTTTAGTCATTAAAGGTTTGACGAAGCCCGTAATCTTAGGCATTGATTTTCTGATGCATTACATAATCAGTTTGGATTTTGGCAGTTGGTTAGTGAGCACCACAGACAGGGAGGATAGCACTGTAACCACTCCGGACTGTTGGAGATGGTCTGACCAGTTTGTTTGTCATCTTCAAGTACCAGAGTTCAGCTAACTAAGTTTCTGCCTGTGAATGTAATCGCTTCAGTGGAAGATATTTTGCACACTGTAAGCAGCATTGATGGAATTAATCGGCAGGAAAAATAAGTGTTAGAGCAGTTGCTATTTGCTAACCAGACGGATCAGTCAGATACTGTTTGGATGCACGTAAACTTAGTAGTATCACAATAAAATCAACAGAATGCCCACAACCTACTGACGAACTATTAAGGCTCTACCAGGGAGTTCGCTATCTATCAACGATAGACTTTACTCCTGGCTACTGGTAAGTTCCTCTTACTGATGATTCAAAACAGTACACAGTTTTTATGTTTCGGAATCAACAGTTCTGCTTCGAAGTACTACTTTTTGGGCTTTCAACGCCGTATCTTAGTTCACGAGGTGCATGACTGTCATCTAAGGCAAAAAATGTGCCAAGTTCGCGTGTTGTTACGTAGACGATATTTTGGTTACGTCGGCCGCATTCGAAGAGCATTTAGAGCACCTGCAGACCGTGCTAAATAAATTGACAGCAGCATGAATTACGGTAAAATTAAGGAAATTGCTTTTCTGTCGCGCAAAGATGTCTTTCTTAGGACATGTTTTGACTCAGAAGGGATACGCATGGCGCCGGATAAACTTACTGCTATTACGAAGTTTCCTGTGCCTAGGATGTGAGACAGTTAAGAGCGTTCCTTGGATTTGTCGGGTTTTATCGCAACTTTTCAGATAAATTTGCGCAAGTGTGCACACCACTGTGTGAACTTTTGAGAAAAGATGTAACCTAGAAATGGACAGCAAAGAAACATCAGGAGTTCGAAGCTGTTAAATAACTAATTTTGCGTGAGCATGTAATCCATCATCCCGTACAAGGTGCCACGTATTATTTGTACACGGACGCATCAAGTTACGCTTTAGGAGAGAAGTTTGCTCAACTAAGCCCCGACGGTGTCGAAAAGACGGTCGCTATGGTGAGCTGAACACTTCATAAGGCCCGAGAAAAACTGTATCGTAACTGAGAAGTAAATGCCAGGTGTAGTTTGGGGGCTACAGCATTGCCGTAAGTTGTTGTTGGGCGAGCGTATTATACTGCAGACTCACCACCAAGCATAGATAATCTTACAAACAGGAAGAATTTTCATTACACGCCTGACGAAATGGTCAGTGTTAATACAGGAATTTTTATTAAGATTTTCAGCATATAAAGCGAACCTACAACGTCACAGCTGATTACCTTTGTCGTATTCTAGATGGAGCGCCGAAAATGGGAAATGTAAAAACACAATTGAATTATTTGTTGCACAAGCCGCTAAGCACCCAGAGTTGTCACGACTATAACAAGAAATTTTCGTAAATGTTTTGGAAGATGAGAAAGCGAATAATTTTTGCAGCAAAATGCTAAACAAGCTTCAAGATGTGTCAGCTGAGCATCCACTGAGGAATTCTTTTTGTACGAGCCCTGATGGAGTTTCATTTAAGAATGGTTTACATCAGAAGGAATTTGAAACAGAATGGAAAATTGCTGTTTTGGAAAAAACTACAGGAGAAGCTTATCATTGGAACACATGGTTTGATTGGCCATGTAAATATACGGAAAACATATGAAGCCCTGCTTAGGTAATTTTTCTGGAAAAGAATGCTACAGAAAGTTACAGTCACTGTACGAGCCTTTGATTTGTGTCAAAAATGTAAGCACCTGCAAGAAAATTTTGTAGTGGAAATAAGGCCTATTGTTCCAGAAAGTCCATTGGATTTGGTGTCAGTAAATCTGTTCTGTCCACTGCCACATTCGAAGACTGGAGTGATGTATATTTTTGAAATAATGGATGGGTTTTGAAAATATACAAAACAATACGCAATGAGACAGGCCAGCACTAAGACAGTTGTAAGTAAGTTGGGCCTATTCAATAAGGAAGTCGGAAAGCCTGTGGGTGTATTATCAGACAAAGGTATTAAATTTACTGGACACTTATGGCAGATGAGTTTGAGAGAGAAGGGCATTGTACCTACAACCACGGCTCTCCGCCACCCTTGCGGCAGTCCTGTGGAGAGAAGAATGCGAAGTTTGGCAAATAAATTGCGGATATTCTGCCATACGGCTAAGCAAAGTTGGAGGGATAAGGTTCCACTCAATTCCCGAGAGTATGAATTTCACCACCTGGGAAGCGTTAACAGGACAGCGATCGGAGATATACGACCCAAGTAAGCTGCAACAGTCTCCAAGTATAGTACATGGCGACGAACAGCATTCGGAAAAGTTACGAGAAGAAGTTATGCTACTTGCACGTCATAGTTTGCATCTAGCCATGGAGAGACGAACCAAATATGCGAAGTATTCTAGAGTGAACAAACTACAGCCAGGACAGCTAGTTTTGACACGAGTGGTGGGAGTGAGCAAGCACTGGGACAATTTAATGGTTAAGCTTAAGCCTTTGTTTGCGGGACCATTTGAGATAAAGCGAGAGGTCTTTCGCGAATATTATGAATTAGTTATCCCAGGCACAAACGAACTAGTTAGAAGGCATAATTTGATAAATTTACGAGTGTATCGATCACATGAGAAAGATGGTTTAGCACATACTTGAAGGAAAATGACAGTGTAAGGAGAAGCTGAAATACTGCCTTGTAGAACACAGGCTAGTGGAAGGCATTATGTTTTATGAAAGTGAGAACTTGGTCAGAGGATTGGTTTATGTGAAGCTACGAGAAGAGTGAGTGACCGGAATGGTCTGCTGCCCGTCGATGAATCACGATATTTAAGTAGTTTGCCTCCAAAGAATTCATTTCTAAAGCTAAACCCAGCATGTTTCTGAAGAAGACTAAGCAAGAAAAGGTAAACTCTGCTAACGCCACGTCAGACTTTGACATGTTTAAAGCGAAGGGCTGTGTTCATCACAGAAATTACGCCTACTGCCTTATACCAGGGATCCTAACCAGGGAGGAATACGATCTAATCTACCTAAAAGACACATTAAGCTGCCCAAACACGCAGGGTCAAAGTAGTCTCCCTACCTCATGTCCAAAATGCCGCTTGATCAGCCGAACCTGAAATTATATAAACAGACGGACCGGAATGCCTTTTAGGGTAAACAAAGTAACCGTGTTCGTTAATAACAACATGTAAACACCCTCATACTACGATAAATGTACCATGATTTCTTCTGTGTTGCTGATTGGTTCATAATTATCTACATTGGTAATGAAGTCTTCCAGAAAAACCAAAGAATAAAGTGACTATGTTTTATTGTGTAGATCATATTTTTCCAGCTTAGTTTGGGCCACTGGTGTTCTTGAAAGTTGTTGCTGATTGTATATAGTAGATTAAGATTGTTGTTGACTTTATGTCTTGTGTCATATGTCATATTTTGTTTAGTTGATATGTTGCAATAGGTGTTTGGCAACATGATATGACGTTACTCCAGTGAAATGCCTACAGTTAAAGACGGAGTTTCTTGTTGATACAATTGTTGTGTATATTCATCATGTATTTATCCTTTTTGAAGTGTTGTGTGTATTGTGATATGCTGCCTAAGGAACATTAAGGGGAGCTAACCCTTTAGGTAGAGGTCATTGATAAAATGTATATACCCTAATAAAAATTTGACTGTAATGTAAACAATAGACAAGTGAAAGTGAACAAGTGTCGCTTGTGATCTAATTATCACCAAACATTTATGATGCTGCGAGTACAGACACTTGGTGTAAAACCTACACACCCGCACTTCACTGCACATGCCAGTATTGGTAAACACGCATTAGTAAACACACACATTTTCGCTGGAAACTAGCGAGTCTCCACAGTGACGACAATGAATGCGACGGAACTGCAGTGCGACAATTGTGATGTGCTGTTATCCCACGATGTGCAGTATAGTGTATGTACAGGTGTTTTGGAGCTGTACATAGTCCAGTGCGACGCCAAACTACTGCACTCATCTTATTTATAAAATATCAGTGGTCGCCTCGGAATTCACTTCATCAGCTATGGAATCGCCCATTACTACATCTGGGATAATTCTGGCTTCAGTAAGTTATTCCAGCGTGCGCGACATACATTCCCTAAAACATATGTTGATTATTTCCGTCAGTAGCAAAGACAGGCATTCCATGAGGACAGTCTTCACATGGCAAATACGACACAATATACTCATAAGCTTGTAAATGTTCAGGAAGGAATGGATATACTAGCTATATTTCGTGTCCCAGAAAAGCATTAATAAACTCTTTTGGCGACACTCATAATTAAGAGCAGTCTACAACTCAATAAGCTATGCCATATGCTAGCATAGCATTGTACACTTCAAGACATTCCTCTTCACAAGTATGACAACAGTGGCCGTTTTGCATTATACCTGGAGTGGACTGATGAAGAGAGATAAGTATTCCCTGTAGATTCTGCATTGTAGATCTAGGTGATGCAGTGGACGGTTGGCGTAGTAAGCCTCCGGCTTTGTAGGCGAGGCCTGGCATTGATGTAGACATTTTAGTAAGCATCATGCATTATTTTTGGTGTGCACGACTGACATTGTTCTCGGTGTAGATGTCTGGCATCGTTCTCGGTGTAAACGCCTGGTGTCATTCCCAGATGTACAGCAGATGCCTAAGTCTCACTACTGCTAATTCAATTCACATGCATGCACACACACGAAGTGACCTTAGCAGTTGACGACTTAACACAGAAAAAATTAATTAATTTTTCCTTATATAGTTAACGGATTCCAAATGGACACCAATTTCCTTTAGATTTCCTTACATTAGGAATTCTTAGAAAATAAGTTGAAATATCATAGAATTTAACAGATTTCAGCTTCGATAGCAGTCATTTCAAGATGGATTCGTGCCATTTCATTAATATTACTTGGAAAAAGAAATGTTCATAAATAAAATGAGTTTAAATATACACATTATATGCTACATAGTTTAGTCGAAATTCTAGACTGGGGATGTTTTGAATTGAAACTTTGGTTATAAGTAAATTTTAGTGTTGTAGAGAAGTCTATACATAAAATACATATTTTTCTCAGCTATGCACATATATTTAAAACAGATTGAAAGTTTTAATATGTATGCACGTCTCATGTCTTCCATCGTAATAGTTGAAACTTAGATAAATGGAATGATACTTGTTTGAAAAATGGTCTTCTTAAACTCACCTAATTTTAGCGAATGAAAATATCTTTTGTATTTGCCTAGTGCGATATTATTCATAGTTTCCTGGAAATTATTTAATAAGTTTACTAGAAAATAGGACAAATTTAAAGTTTATGGTATAAAAATTCATTTCTTGGAATTAAAATTCATTTTAACTTCAGGGAAATAATTTCATCTTTGGGACTTGGATAGTATATTTTATTTCACGGGATGTAAGCCAGGGTTTCGAGAAAAGCATAAACCTGCCTTTCTTAACAAGTCAATAGACAAGCGAAAGTGGAAGTTTGAAGGACAATGGGGGTAGGAGAACTTTACATGCAGGTCAACACTTCTGGGGGGGGGGGGGGGGCGGGTTCAAAATTCGCTGGTCCAAGAGATGTCTGGCAGGTGGACAGCTCTTGTGCTGTGCAAGGGGCTGGAGGAAGGGTAGAGGGGAACCTAACAGAGGCAGTGCTCCAGCTAGGTGAAAATGCATTCTGGTCTGGAGGGGGAGGGGTGGACGCATAGTGGGTGTGTGGGTGCAAGGAACCTGTTGTTTCGAAAAAGACACATTCTGGACTATGGAGTTCGAGGGCTGGAGTGGAGAGGGGGCACATAGACGAAGACACAGTCTGTTCTAAGGTAGTGTTTGGGGGATGGGGGGTAACACTCTATGTGGACAGGGCAGAGGTCCTTCCACCTGCAGCTCAGAATCGCCATGTTAATTTGTTGAAACCCTTGTTCTGAATACATTGCTTTCTCCTCTGAAGCACCTCTTCTAACATCACTGGTCGTGGTGTCGGTTGTGGGGGGTCCTGTGCTATGATCGATGGAGTAGTGGGTCCCTGATCAGCAGGCTTCACCTGATGTTAAAGGTTTTCATCGAATAGTATCTGCTTTGGGCTCCAGCTATCATTTTAATATAAACATTTTATAACTATACATTTATCTGGGGAAAAATATTTTCATGTGTTAAGCCGATACAGTGCCACTGTTATTTGAAATAATTTTAAAAACTTTGAAAGTGTAAACTCAGTATATAAGCTCGGTCGACGAAACTTCATAGGATCTTCAATTATTGTTTTGTTAACTAGTGCGGTGAATTTACTTGACTTAACAGAAATTTTGTTAACATTTTTTGACTTGATGTAGTATGTAAGTAATTTTAAATACGTTTTCTCCGAGGAAGGATGTATATTCAAATCCTAATTATATTTTTTCATTAAGTATGTGTGATTTCCATTTTTAGGTTAATCTTCGACATGAGCCGAACATCGCGCTAATCTTAGTTGGAAATTAGTAGTGAATTATTATTCTTCTTACTATAGGGACATTTATTCACAGCAGTAAACCATTTCACTGGACACATCGTTAAATAATGTGAGTAAATTATATTTCTCAGTAAGTGAGACTAGTGTTAAAAATCTGGGTACATTTTTCTTAGTACCAGTATGTTTGTGCTAAATTGTTCCGTATTGTGAAAAGTTTTCAGTGAGATGTCATGCTCCTACGAAAATTATTTTGATAGGTTAATAAATGTGCTTCCACCTACAGAGGATTGATGCAGGTGAAAAATGAGTTTTCTAGGAAATATTAATTAGTTTGAAAATTAAAGTACATGAGTCATATTCTGTTTTCTTTCCTGTGATTTCAACTTAGTTGCCTACAAGGCGCACTCCACATCTATACTCAGGCTCTCGATACACAGCTTATAAGTCAATGTAAGTGATGTGCGCAATTCATTCCTACATCAGACTCCACAATGAACGGTTATGTTTTAAAATAATTTAAGTTGCACGTACAAATCAGAGGAAGATGTACGTGTATGTACATTATGCTGTTGTGCCTGGTTAAAATTTAATTCAAACTGCGAGTTTGTAAATCTTTAATTGTCCGTTGTTTAGTGTGTTCAAATCAGTTATTAGTAAGTTAGGGTATTTTGAACGTGTGCTTTGTTCCATCTTTATGTTATCAGAATGGGTGGTAATCCAATTTTCTAATGAAATATTACTTCATATATATATAATTTTGATCCATTCGCTTAATTTTGTGTTCAACTCTGCCACAAGCTCCATGTCTATAACTCATTACTTGACAGATCTCATAGCCAGATAGACATATTTTGGGAGAGGTACTAGTGTGATTTCATTATGCGTTTTTTAATTCGTTGTTTAGTCAACTAATGTAATTTATATATTCCTACTAAAATTTAATTTATTTTGTCATATAAATCATATTCACATCTCGCTCGAGTAGCTATAACCATAGTCGCCTGTCAGACGCCATCTGCGCTCCACATATCTGATGGCTCATAAGTTGGCATGTGTCATACACTGAAGTTATTGCTTCAGCCATCTCCCTACCAAATACACGTATTTCTCCTCCATTTAAAATTTGATTAATTATAAAAACAGGATAGCTGGGTTCCATAATTCGTTTAGTGATAATAACATACTTAAATTCGTTTAATTAATTTCGATACACATATCTAATCATATGGGGCAGATTTCATTTCCCAGAAATACACCCTATAAGACATTCATTTGGATAAATTGTAGCATACACAATATAAATACTATCTTTCAAAGTCGCCTATATTCCAATACCGTCTACAAGCAATATCACCCAAAAAAATACTTATTTCACTCTTGCACAAAACTCAACATATATATATATATACCCTAGACAATGTAACATTTCCCTCAGTCGAGTGCCAGTCATCGTACTGACATCATCGCTCCCCTATATATACCCCTTGCACAACACACCACACCTCAGTACAATCCCAGAGCTCTGAGGGTGAGGATGAACCAGAGCCGTTCCCCACCCAAAAAAAAAAAATTAAGTACAACAAACTATACACACACAAAATCCATCAAAGAAATTTGATCAAACTTTCTCATCAAAGAAATTTTATAAAATTTCTTTCATCACATCTTATCAGATTACGATCGGATTAATAATTAATCCCGTCGGATTAAATCGATTTAATAATCGAGCGTACAAAGAATTAATCTGATATCAATCAGATCAATAACTTTGATATCAAATAGTTAAACCATTAATAAGAAGTGAAATAGACTACTTGTGTTCTCTATGCTTTGGTTCCAGTGGAACTTATCAGGTAGGTGCGTTAGTGGATTTTCTTAATATGAAAGAAATAGGTACTACTGTAGCATCTTTGAAATTATTGGTTCGACATATATCAGTACAGGCGTGTTGTTGGGAAGTTTTATCTTAAGTAATATTATTATGAAAAGACAATGAGTTATAGTATCTTAAATGATGATGCTTGGTTAATAGACATATGAAGTAAATTGAATGTGCTACCTACCATCGAGTAAAGGTTAATCGGTGTTTTGGGGACAATGATTGTAATAGTTTATTTCACAGTAATATAGATAGTCAAAAGATTAACAAATACTGTTCAGTACAATAATTTGTTTACTAGTAATGATTCGTTGTATTGCTCATTTATAGAGATTAGAACAAGTGGGGGTACTTGTACTAACATAGTAAGTTCAAATTAAATTTTAGCTAAATCGTCCTTTTAGTTCTTATTGCAGATGCACATAATCGCACACTTCATCTTTAGGGGTATCCGCACCAGTGCAATCTGCATGATTCCACGAAGAACACAACACACATCTATACCACAATGCTTTGTCCGTCCCTATTTCTCCACAGATACAACATAATACATTAGGTTCTTTGCTAGGTGTGAGTAAAACACTGCAACAAATTTCATCCAGTTCATCATCATCATCATCATCATCACAGAGGTAGGAAACATATAGATGACAGTGGGGTTGTTTGCTTCTTCGGTTTTTTCTTCCTCTCCCTTTCTTTACTGACAATGATTGGTCAATGCCCCTTCGAACATTACTTGTAGGGTTTCCTTTCTTCTTTGCTTTCTTTTCTTACTTCATTTATTTCTTCTCTTGCGATTCATCTAATTTTCGTTTCACTGGTGTGCCTGTAACTATTACTGAATGTTGTTTATTGTGTGATTGTCTTTGACTTTTATGATCTGCCTCCTTTGAAATAGGAGACATATGAGCCAAGAATGTGTTGGTTGTAGATCCTGATGGTTCGGAATCTTGAACAGGTTATTATCTGGATGTCTATCTCGCGCAGCACATGTTGATGATACAGCTTCATTGCCTGAATCATGGGCAGGTTCAAGAGGTGGTACAGATTTCGGAGTTTCAGGATCAGGAATACCTTAAACTGTGACAGTCATTACTTTGTTGCCAGGAACTAATAGTCTTCATTAAACTTGTCGGGGTTTAATGGGAATATTCCAGCAGAGTGAAAACCTGCAACTGCCTTTTCCATTAAGGCTACTTTTATAAATGCTTTGTTTAAGAGCTCGGCTACGTCATATACAGTAATTTTTCATGACCTGATGTAGTAAGTAAATGTCACATTCCCTGTAAAGAGCATCCTTTTGAGGGCCGAAAAATGTCAAATCCAACGGCTGAAGGCGAAGTCATGTGTGGGATGGATATGACACCATATGAATGAAGTTTCTTTTACAGAAGTCGTAGATCTCAACATAAATATGGCTGCTGTGATCATCGAGAATGAGGAGAATCGGATCACTTTCAGTAGGCTTGTCATGTTTTGTTAAATGGTTCAACCACTCAAGAAAAATGCACCCATTTATCCATCCGTTTTTCGAACATTTGTAGGTTGCACCAATAGGTCCATTTTTTTTAAGTGTAGGAGTCATTCTTTTCCGGGGATATATTAGCATTAGCGGGATGTAGTTCACAGAGGCACTCACAGAAAAAAACATCCGTTATAGTGCGACCTCTTCCAGCATAAATTGCAACCCCTACTCTTTTGGGCCTTTCAAAGAGTTAACTCCGGAATACTATAACATCTCACTTCTTCCCGTTATTTTACTACCCTTATCTCTAATCGCTTGCAAAGCTCTCTGTAAATTTTCTGGATTCTAGGAGTTAATGTTCGTCTTTCGGGAGTACATTCATGTCTTCTAAGAACAAAAAAACGAACGCTTGACACTAATGTCGTTTCTAATTCATTCGTATGAGAGGGAATGTTCGCATTTCCTAACTCTCCTTCGAGGGGGAACTGTGCGCACCTACTGCCTTACTGTGCATCATTACCCGATTACAATTTTGGAACGAAACATGGCCGACACGCGAAAATATTATAAGTTTAACAAGTGGGATGCATGCAACTACATCATAAAATTACACACTTTAATAATATATTTAGTTATAAATATCTGAACAAGACCTGTTCACTCACCTTCTTATTTCCTGGCAGTAATACGTAACATGATATGCACATTTTTCTTTCTCCACCTCTCACATTCACAACTACAGAAATGGTGCGACATATTCTGCCTGGTACTAGGTAAATTATCCATTGATATAGCGCAGCACCAGCTTGACTCAATAATATCCACGGATTTTCGAGAAACCGAGGTGCGCACGAATTCCCCGTCTTCCCCCAAATATACCAGGTTTGCTGCATGTTTCCATTCGTTGGAATTAGGAATCATAGTCTATAGTCAAGGGCGGAATTTTTTGCACAAAAAACGCGGTTTTTGGAGGGCCACTGTGGGCAAACTGAAGGGAGAAAAGGATAACCGACCCCACCCCTCACTCATCTCCCATCCTTCATCTTTGAACCCCCCCTCCCCTCCAAAGGGTCCCGCCTCTCACCCCCTGGGAGGAGTTAGAGGGGCAAGGTCATTATGTTTTCCATTTTGTGCGTGATTGGGGGTGTGATTTTCGCCTTCGAATCGGCCTGGAAGGCGCATTTTTGGACCGATTTCCTTCAAATTTGGGGAGAGGGGTGATATTGAGTGCCCCCCCCCCCATGGTAGTTAGGCCCTCAGTAAGTCTAAGGTCTAAGTTTTAAGTCTTATGTCTAAAGTTCTTCTTCTTATGTCTTACATTTTAAGTCTTAAGTTTTAAATCATGTCACACTTTCACTATATTTGCGACTGCATGTCGGGATGTCCGAACGAGCGCCGATAGGCGCGAGCGAGCACATGCTGAAATTCCCAGATGAAATTGCACCATAAATACTAATTCGTACGGATACCAGCTTCATTTTTGGTCCCTCAGCCCGCGGTTTCCGTCGGCCCGACTCCTGGTCATACTATATAATCAAGAACAGAAGATTTGCACAAAAACGCTGTTTTTGGAGGGCTGCTGTGGGCAAACGGAAAGCATAAAGGATAAGCCGACCCCTTCTCACTGATCCACCATCCATCTTATTTGAAAGTCTCCCCCTATAATACCCCCCTCTCCTTCCCTTGTGAGTAGTTAGAGGTACAAGGGGGATATGTTTTCCATTTTAAGTTTTTGCACGAAAGACGATGTTTTTGGAGGGCCGCTGTGGGTAAACGGAAGGGAGAAAAAGGAAGCCGACATCCCCTCACCGATCGCCCATCATTTCTCTTTAAAAGCTTTCCCCCTAAAGTACTCCCGTCATCCCCGCTGGGAGACGTTATAGGGACAAGAGAGGTATGTTTTCCGTTTTGTGGGATTGTAGTGCGTTCATGTTTCACCTCTTTGAGCCTCTTTATGGTGAAGCCAGTATGGGCAAATGATAGTAAGCCCACAGGGGAAGGTCTAAGCATGATTTGGGAGAATTGCCCCACAAAGGGAGGGGGAGGGTTGTTCAATGGCCGCAAATGTTGTTTGTGTATATTTGACTCCCAAAATCAGTGTAATCAGTGTTATCCTGGGAGTCTGTGTACATGTGACCATTTCGGTCGTTGACGAAAATCCTCCTTCGGTGAGGGGGAGGGGAGGGACAATAGCCCATTCCTCTTTTCTTTAGCTCTAATTGGCCTGGAAGACATATTTCCCGACCGATTTTCTTCACATAAGGGGGGAGGGTTGCCTTGGTGTACCCCTCCCTCCCCCATGAACAGTTGGGCCCTTTGTAGGCTTTACGCCTTAGGCCTTAAGTCTTAAGTCTTAAGTTTTAAGTATTGAGTCTAAAGTTGTACTTTTACCATAAATGCTACTGCATGTCGGGATGTGTGAGCGAGCGCCGATAGACAGGAGCGAGCACGTGCCGAAGTTCCTAGACGACATTTCACTATAAATACTAATTCGTACATTTACCTACCTGCTTCATATTTGGTGACTGAGCCAGCGGTTTCCGTGGGGCCGATCCATGGTTAAAACATAAACGGAAAACTGCAAATACAGACGATGTATTTCTGTATGACAGATAAGCGCCTACTGCGTTATTCTAAATCCATTAGTTTTTGTATTGGAAACATAGGCTGTATCCGAAATGGCAGATTGTGTTGGCAAAATGATCACGTGACCCGATTTTGTTTACAAACATTGTGACGTATTTGGTAAAGTGATATTTCGTATCTTGTGTACGGTATAGCGGATGTTAGCAAAATACAAAATGGCAAAGCCAGCTCTATGTAGGTTTTGACATTCAAAACACATACGCGAATGCGTACTTGAAATGTCTTTTAAAACTAATACCTGTTCATAAAATACACTAGACATGTTTTTAAATCCAAGTAAGTGTTATGCTTTGTTAATACATTTCGCAACACATGTTTTATTTTAAGTAGTTAATGAAAATTATATTATTTTATGTTTATTGATATATTTGCAGCATTCTAATGATGATTGTAGAAATTTTATGTCCATTTTAAGCATTTTATTTTTATGAAACAAATTTACACTGTAAATGTAAGAATGTGTTGCCGGGAGTGCTAAACAAATGACGATCGACAACGCCTGGATTGAAACCTACAAAATAACAAATTAATAAATAACGAATTTGTCCTTCGGACACTGCCTTAGCTTGACTATTAGTGATTGGCACTAAGTCATTGCATTCAACATATGTTTAATGTATAAATAGTTATATTTCGTAATGTACCTAGTCTGAAGTTGGGTATGGGGTCTCTCTTTGTTATGCCTAGATTTCATTTGTTCGTTCGTGGTTATACTACTAATAAAAACTTCAGTGTCAACGTTTTTCGCACTGTTATAAATCCGAGATTTCAGTGTAGAATATACAATGGTGTGCTGTGTTACACTTGTGTAAATGTAAACACACATCTGCCAGCTTTTCAGACAATATCCACTAATGCACATCATTACTAGAATCATGTATCTTACAGAGACGACAGTTGTATTGTTACTTTAAAACAAACATCTGTAAGAGTTCAGCCTTAAACGTTATCATTAATGTCCTTTTCCCGTAGTGTGCATAAGGTTTTCTGCTTAATTCGCATTCGTTTATGTACGTAAATGTTTTACATGTTTCAGGAAATGACATATGCACGCACACGGGGAAACGAATGTGTGTAGGTCTCGCTCCCTTACAGCCCATAAGCTACTATTTTGAAAATCGATATATATGTATTTCATAATTCTTATTCCTAATATTTATTTTTGTGAAAAGTGGAATGGAGGCATTAAAATTTGAGAAATGCCACTCAGCAAAGTTTTTTAACAATGTATACTCTTTAGCCTTTAATGATCTAGAAGAACCGGGACAAATGTAATCAGTTTCCGTCGTGAATTGTTATAAACCGGGAGTGGCATTGATTTTGTAGTTAATATGCAGAGCATTGAGAACACTACAAAAGTTTTTATTAGGCAAGACATGCATGAGTGGAAATGTTATTTCAATATCCGACATTTAATTTTTATAAATACCAATATTAGTGATAAAAGGGAATTTACCATTACTTGTTAACAGTTTTAATGATACATTATCGAAAACTGTGTTTACTGACTCAAATATATATATATATATATATATATGAGTCAGTATATATACATTATCGAAAACTGTGTTTACTGACTCAAATATATATATAAATATATATATATATATATATATATATATATATATATATATATATATATTTGAGTCAGTAAACACAGTTTTCGATAATGTGTATATATATATACACATATATATATATATATTATATATATATATATATATATATATATATATATATATATATATATATATATATATATATATATATATATATATATATATATATATATATATTCAGCACATATTCAGTATGTTTTTTCCGTCAAAAACCTTGTTCAGAATCTTATCAACTAACTAATTGCTATAAAGGATGCAAATAAGTATGCCTATCTGAATGTATCGGATATCGAGCCTAGTGGAGTGTGCTTATATACATAGTTAGTGCATTCCTAGTTTCGGACACAGCCTTAATGACACTTGAATCGACATACTTAACGTTGTGATTATTTTTACGAACAATAAACTTTTCAGTATATTGCAACCCCAAACTGTAAACATTGTGTTCAATTGTAGACTGTAATGCGTCTAACACATATTTCTCCATTATTGAAGAATTATTTCCGTTTAATTTTTTTGCACATAAGAACGTAATGTAACGTTTACTATGATGTGTGACACAATTTATTATTAATAAGGCGTTTTTAATTGTAAGTGCTAACAGTACTCGTATTTTATAATTAACAACTAAGGTATAGTAAAATAATAGATTGTAATTAAAACAATGATGGATATATATGTATGATATTTCATTTTTTCATAGGTAAATATAACTAAACAGTAGTTGATATCGCTGCATATTTCCGCAAACACATCATTCTACGACAGAAAGGAAACACGCGCCATGGTCGACACTAGTAATTCATGAATTAGGTATTCACAGCATCAACGAATGCTGGTAAATCGCGTGTGACAGTCTCGCCTTTGGCAAATCTTGAACGAACACATGGGTGAGCCGAGGCCAAGGTCATGACATACTTTTACCGGCTGTGGAATTGGCAACCTTCGTGGATGAGGACGTCGAGAACACTAGCGCTCCTCTGGATCATTCGCGGAAGTAACACATAAAACTGGTCAGACTTTTTCCTATCCCATGGCCACTCTAGTGTATATATTTACTCAATGCTTGGGATTTCTCTAGCCACTGAGCCACTGTGACCACACGTGGGATCGCTCTAGCCACTGGGCCACTGCGGACCCACTTGAGATCGCTCTAGCCACTTGACCACTGTTGCCACAATTGAGAATGCTCTAGCCACTTGGCCACTATGGCTCCACTTGTGACCGCTCTAGCCACTGGGCCACTGTATATTCACTTGATATATTTCTATCCACTGAGCCAATGCATCCTCACTTGGGATCGCTATAGCCACTGGACAATTAAGATGCCACTTGGAATAGCTGTAGTCATTGAGCCACTGTGGCCCCACTTGAAATTTCTCTATCCACTGAGCCATTGCGGCCCCACTTGGGATTGTTCTAGCTACTGGGCCACTGCGTCTGCACTTGGCATTACTCAACCCATCAGGTCTCTATGGCCCCACTTGATATATGCCTTTGTCCATCTGGAAGAATATATATTTCTAACAGTCAAAGAATTATAAATACCGTGGGCCACTGTGACCTTACTTAGCATTACTCTACCGACTGGACCTGTGTGGCCTCACTTTATATATTTCTATCCACTGAGCCACTGCGGCCCCGTTTGAGAGTGCTATTACCACTGAGCCACTGTATGCTCATTTGGGATCGCTCTACCCACTCGGCCGCTTTGGTTCCCTTGTTATTACTCTATCCACTGGGCCACTGTGGTCTCCTTGTTATTACTCTACCCACTGGGCCACTGTGGTCTCCTTGTTATTACTCTACCCACTGGGCCACTGTGGTCTCCTTGTTATTACTCTACCCACTGAGCCTCTGTGGTCCCACTTAATATATACCTATGTTCATATGGAAGAATATAGCTTTCTAAAAGTGAAAGAATTATATGTATCGGCCGTGTAGTTTCCGAGATTACCCGAGACATATAAACAAATAAACTATGTAACATTAACTCTTTAAAATAATAGTATAGATTTCAACATATTGAATTTTTATTACTGCACTATGATAAATGTTGATTGGCTCTCGTGCCAACATTCAGACATGGGAGTTTGATAATCTGAAGGAAGTAAGTTAATTTTCCATTTATGTATATTTATCACGAAATAGTGGTTATCAAGATATCAATCATTAAAACTGTTTTTAATTGGGCATTTTAAATACTTTTCTAATATCTGAGACTGGAAATTATGCACATGTTTATTTTGCAACCCTTTTAATAAGAAAATTATGCCCTACAGTGACTCAGAATATGAGTTGTCTGATAAAATTTAGTATTACATTTTGACGTGTTGTTTCCTCTTTTTAGTTAAAACTTAATTGTTATCACGTTCAATACCATTTGATACTTATTATTAATATTAGACACGTGTAAAACGCCATATTTTATACATAATAATTACCTACATTCCTGCATGCACCAATATTGCAAGGAAACGTAATTGTGAAATTTTATCTAGCTCAGTATACTCTGATATACACACTCAATTGGTATCCCGCCTGAAAAATAAATCGTAACCCTGCATGCAGATATTCTTTAGATAGCTTCCTGGCAATGAGTTTACTACGGTTTTACGGTGTGTTTCACTCTTTGTTATCCTTTCATGGTCGCTCAATGAATGAAAGATTTGTATGAAGTTTCCGACCCCCCAAACTGTCCAGTAATTTGGCACTGGCAAGTCTTTATAGATTTCAGTTCACAGTTCACGAGGACGATAAGCACACGCTGCTACAATAAATAACAACTTATACTGTACCCGAACAAATACGAACCACTCAGAGGTGCGTCATAGCATAAGAGACAAGAAATCAGAATGGAAGTACACACGTCCGTACGGTTGGCATTTAATGGACGTATCGTTTAGACGCTCACTCATGCCCATGCAAGGACTTAGTGGCAGTGGCACTGCCTGCAGTGACGTCACAAGGCCACTTCCAATGACACATTCGTGCTTCTCTTACAACAAGGTATGTCCGTAGCACATTTCATTACATTATGACCAATATTGGGATATCTATGCGCTAACACCAGGGACCGAATATTAGAGAGAATCCTGTAAATATATTGCCTGTAGATAAGCTCGCATGCTTCCACAAAGTCAGCTTACATCAGCTGGCTCAGCCGTCCACCGACTTCTGTCAAACATCATGCTGTAAGTAAAGATTAGAGCATGTATTGCAGTTGACACGAAATGAAGTACGGAAGAGTATAGCTCACTGAGTGAATGAAATAGTTTAGTGGTTCTGCTTGCGCTTACCTCACACTTCATCCTCTGAAGTTGTGTTTGTTCCATCGCATTCGTTTCGGAGGTAAACAGCAGGAATTTTTTAATAACCTCCAGGGACTCCTGTATTCTATGAGCTGCAACCAGCAGGCGTAGATGCTGCTGAACCTCGAGGGGCATTTGCTGAGGAAAAGAGTACAACACCAACCAAATAGAAAGAGGTAAAGATTGTTAACTATGTGATTTTGTGTGAATATGCCTGTCACAGTTTTTGTATGTATCAACTGAAAAAAAATTAACGTTTGCAAATTTATACTTTAAAAATAATTTAATAAACAAATTATGTCTGTAATTTGTTTTTTTCTTGACTGATGTAGACACTTAAACAAAATAAATTTAATTCTGTGATACATTAAAACAGAGTTCTACAGAAACACGACATAGAAGTTGTTATAAACATATATGTCTCGTGGACTATAAGACTGTATGAATTAAGAAACCGCCGTGTCATTGCCGTGATATAGAGACATAAATAAACTTGTGTGAATTTCATTATTAACAATAAAGTATCCTCATGCCACACTTCCAGCAAAGCCAGCTCATCAGCCTGGTAAAACATAATGAAAAAATATTTGAAAAATTGAAGTTTATGTTGTCAGCACAAAATTTCATTGAAATGTATACTATTACCCAGACAACACAAAATTTCAATTTCCTACTGTTTCATTGTTTTCCTATGTTACCTCTGGAACTGTAATCCGGTTACGAATACTGGCACTGACGCTTGCAACGTTTAAATTCTTTGGCGGCTCTGGCTACAGTCATACTGCGAAATACAATGGCAAATCGACCGAAAAGTAATTCTGCGTTTTCTCACCGAGTGCGCTGCAGCTTCCATCGGGACGCAGTTGTCTGTTAATCCCGTCCTCGGACACTCAAATACGTAAATCTTACATAGCCCCCGTCAACAACAGAAATTATTCTTTCATTACTTTGTTAAGGTATAACGCCAAATGTAGGCATATATATAAGTAGTTGAGTATGTAATACTAGAAATTTAAGGGCACAAATGCATGCTGAAATAAAAGAAACTTGTAAATAAGGTTAATAGCTCTATAAACTTATTTAAGATTTCAACGCATATTCAATAGATGAGACTGACCTATTCGTCTGCCACCCATTGTTAATAGAACTGTCGAATTGAGATTTTCAACGTAAAGTCATCAAAATTGTTGTTTAGGATTGAATTTTCAACAGACCCACCGTTTTATATGAAAAAAATATTTTGCCTTACTTGAATATATTAATAGTTTTGTGTAAGTGTAGACATATTTCTTACATGGACAGAGTTCTAACCTCAATCTCTGTCCACGTTGGACAAAACGCATCGCAATGTTGGAACAAGAACATTAGTTACCGCTTAGTTTACACGCGAACTCTAACTCCTATTCACTCTACTTCAACCTCGAATTATTAGAACAGTGAAATTCTGTAATATGATGTAGATTATCATTTACAGTAAAATAGGAATTTGAAATTGTTAGGAATAGGCTATTTCCACAATGTGTACCTCTTTAATTCTCTTCTTGTTGCATCAAGTTCAGAATCTTAACCAGGGTGCAATAGTAAAATAATAAATAAAGCATGAAATTATGATTAGATTTACATCGCGAATACACAAAAAGGTCTTGCGCTACGCATGTGTCTTATAAGTTAAGTTGGTGAAGAACTCCAGCGACTTTTTAAGGAATCTTATTCGTCGTTTCTGAACTTGTGAATAGGTCAATTAAGGAACATACCAACTGAAGTGTTATAAGAAAATTGTAATCCCTTTCCACAGGAACAGGGAGACGCTTTTTTCTAAGCGAAGGGTATGTATGTTGTAAGATGAAATTATTACAAAATAATACGAATATACCATAAAATTGCCTCCATCTCTTTAGAAAATGTATACTTAATGCTTTCGTTAGAACAACCAATTGTAACAATTTCTCTCTTTAGAAATTAAGTGGGCTATACCAAATTCGTTAAGGGATGGAGGTCTTAATCAAATAAAATTATTAATATAATTTCCTTACTTTTTTACAATAATTAGAGCAAAATTCTCTAAACTCAAATTCTCACAATAAATTGAAATCACTTACTGTTCATAATTGACAGCAATTAATTAAATTTATAATTACGGCAAAGAAATAAATGAAATTAAATAATTAAATTCAGTCCCAAAAAAAAGTGTATCAACTTATTAGATTATTTATGGGTCCACGTTTGACAGTTCGAATATTTACAATAAAATCAGTATTGTATTTCCATTCAGTCCCACCTCAGTTCAGTCCATGTCCCGCCAGTCACAATGTTCTAGAGTCCTCTAAGCGCCCTCACGCACAGTACGCTTTACTCGTTGGTTTCAAGCCTTCTCGTCCATTCAAGCCACGAACAGCTCACTCGCCATCGTCCCGAAATCTCCAGTCGTCGTCCACACGTCACTTCGTTCGCGCACTCTCGCCAGGCGGCCTCCATCAAAGATTGCCGGCCGCTGGGTTGCGGTAGTATATATAGGTCTTAGGCCGCCACCTAGAATCTTCCCGAACTCGCGTGATGCGTCGCGGAGGGCTGAGGTGCCATCCAGTCCCACCAGAACATTCTTGCATCGTCTCTAAACGTATCGGAAACTCTAGCAGGAGAGAGGATGTCTGTGACGCCTGCAAGCCTCTCCGCTGTCGGCATTCACGGGATTCCCAGAAGGGGAGAAACAGGAGGCCGCGAGCGCATCGTTCCAAGAAGAGGAGAGGGCAAGTTGGGTTTCCGATTACGGCTCGTGGCAATTGAGTCGGCGCCAGCTGAAGCACATAACAAAATGATGGAATAGAAACCATTTGTTTGGCTGAATATTCGAACTGCATTTTTTTTCCCCAGTTTTCGTACAAACTACTGCCTTGACAAAAACACTCCTACAGTCAATTTTAAACTATCGAGTAGTAAATATTAGTCTATATTTAAAATTACATTCGTCACTATGTTAATATGTAATTATATCTCTCTTAAAATACCTGACCCACAAAAAGTGTTTGGTTAGTCTAGAGGTGTTTGGACATGCAGCCTGCGTGCAAATGTATTGGACACAGAGGACTGGACCTCGTGAGCCTGTCGTTGTAAGCAACCTACCAGACTGGGTTCCTCCTCTATCGACGCAAGTGCTGCGACGACCACGAAGGGCAGCACTGTCCAAGACACTACATTCACACGCATGGCGGCGGATTTTCTCCTGGAAACACACAACACACTGGGCGTCTTAACCTCACTCCAGTCTCCTCCATCTGTCTCGCCTCTGGCTTCGTGCACTCGGTTTATGGATGGATGGATGCATCAGGGGAACCATATGAGCCGTGCACTAAGGCTATGGCACGGTTCTCAGTTGCCAATATTGTCATCATTGACAAATCCCAAAACAGAAATGCGATACAAACGTCAGTCGAAAGAGTACAGAAAACAATAGCAGCTAAGAGAGAGAAGCGGGTGAACTTGTTCAAGGTTAAATTCTCAAAATTGCTGGAGTGGCCTTAGTATAGATTTGCGTTAATTTTCTCGTGGTCAGTTCTGAAGGAAAAAAAAAAAAAAGTTAGTTTTGCTGTAGGAAACAAGCAAAATTATGTCTACTTCAATAGGTTTTAATATAATTTTTGAAAAATTTACAACTTAGTTTGGTTTTATTATAATTTTCTAATTATCATATCATATACTTTACTTTATTTTTCTAAAACAAAAAAAAAAGTCAACGCCTCGTGGGTGCATATTATTGACATTAAGTCCTCTAAATAATTTTAGTACCTTGTATGTACAAAACATTTTTATCTTTGGATAATGTGTTTTTGAGTATTTTGCAGCACTGCGGAAATTTTGCGTATCCTTTACGTTTTAAACGGCTTTTCTCTGCACTCCGCATCTTTTCAGGTTCTGTTGAGTCTAATATGTCACTTCGTGGAAAAATATTATTTTCTTTATATCTTGTCAGGCACGTTTATAATTTCTGATATGATTTAATATTCTGTAGTAACCTAAAGAATCAGCGTCCTAACGTTTTATCTTAAACCGTAGGTAATTAATATTTTTTGTAATGGCGTGAAGTTTGTGCAATGTGTTTGTCTCTACGTGAGGAAAAACCTGCAGCCGCTGCACAAAACAGGCACCACACAGGCAACTCTATTTGAACAAACAAGGCCACACATATACATGTTTATATATGTATTGTACAGCCACCGTTATTTGTAGGGTTCATTTTCTCGTAAACTGAGCGGATTAGCAGAACATTTTTGTTCATTTAGTCATGGTGAATAGAAAATCGGCTTGTAATTTTAAAAAATACTTAGAGATACGTCATAACTTAGTGCGATATGATACAAAAAACACTTTAATTTTGACTGGCTATATTATTTACAGTTACCTTCCCAGTAGTTAATGAGCTATATTTACTCATATGGTAGGAAATGATTTATTCATTAATGGCCAATAAAATCTTATAATTTTAAATAAAATATGGTTATTTACCAATATTTTCATCTATGAACAGGCACTAAAGCACAGCACGTGAAAACTCCACTGAATTGTGGTTCCAGACCTTTTAAAAATGCGGGGGTTCCTGTTTACATGCATAAGACTTTTTATATGAATCTGTGTGTATTATATAAACACATACACATTAATATACACTTACATTAATAAGCATACGTGACCTTTTAAACTTAAATATTCGTCCATGTCTATAAACGTTATTATAGCGCTCTTATGGTTATACATATTCATTTTTTTTAGTTACACAGCCTTTATGAGGCATGGATGTACTGATACATATAAATATGTGATCTGTAATGTTACCACAGTTACTAAGTAAAATATATTGAAATAAAAACAGGTATGTGATCGTTTTGTAACGTTAAAGTTTATCAATTGGCCACTTTTATGAAGGAGTTCGTTACAGTCCTGGAGAACGAGACTCTGTGTTCAGGTAACACATACAGTGGCTCTAATAAATACTCGTCGCGCTGTAATTACAAAATCGGAAAGAATTTGTTAAAGATATAGTATAGGTACATACATGTTTGTACCAATTTATAATAAATCTAAACAATTATATTACAAAAGCAAACAAAACAATTCACATTTTACTGAGTTTGTTTACAAAACACCCCAAAACAATCTAACAGTTCTCAGTGTAATCTCCAATATATATTCATCCGCGCGCAGTAAGACACATCCCATAAGGTAGCCAGCGGTCTCGCCAGTGCATTTACAGACTAGGCACAGTGAATATAGTTGGTCGTTAATAGTACAAAGTGTAGGGAGGAATGGGCCGTAAAGGCAAGGAAAGAACAGAGGAGAAAGACGCATCGTAGTATGTCAGTCTGATGCTAGAGAATAGTGTAAAGAATTAAGTGAAATCATCTGTAGGCCAATCACAGCTGTGAAAATCATTATATAAATGTTTAAACAAATAAACAAAATACAGAAATGTTGCATGTATGGCCGTCTACCTGTCTAGGCTGATAAGGAAAAGAGGCTTATAATCAGAAAAGTTGAATATATATATTATATATATATTATATATATATATATATATATATATATATATATATATATATATATATTATATTCAAAACTGAGTGTACCGAAAATTTAAGTAGAGTTCGCAAATGAAACAGGAAATAGTGTTTCATTGAATACAGTAAGGAATCAACGAAGCTAGCTTTAATGGACGAAAGTCCGTAGAAAACCATACATAAAAAAGTGAATAGAAGTAAGAGAATTGCGTAAGCAATAGACAACATAAATATGGACTGCGAATTTTGGGAAAACGTGGTCTTCACGGCCGAAACAAAATTTTACGTTTTCAAGTCCGATAGGAGAGTGGCCGTGTGGATAGTAATATTTAGTCACATGAAAGAAAGGAGCTTGACTACAGTTGTCAAACATGGAGGAAGTCCGGTACAAGTCCGGGTGTATGAGTGCAAATGGCGTGGGGGACTTAAGGCCAATTGAATTTATCATTGACAAGTATAGCTATCTGCAGATTCTGAAGAACTATCTTGTCAAAAAAAAGAGTCGAAAATATGGGCCTGATTAGGAACTACATTTTACTTAGTAATATAACCCAATACCAGGATGTTGCTACTGTATATCATCCTACATTACATGCATGCCCCTCCTCAGACACCGGACATCTAGCTGATCAGGCACTTGTGGGATATTCTGACACGACACATAAGAAGAAGACCCATTTCCAGAAAACATGATTAAAAGGTAGCTTTGTTAGAAGAGTGGCGAAAAATACGTAGAGAAACGACCGTGAAGTTCGTTAAGTCTATGCCATGAGACTGGCAGAGGTTATTAAAACAAAAGGTGTCTCTACGAAGTACTAAATGCTAAAAAATTAGTTGAAATGACAAGCAGAATACACAGACGAATACTTCTTGAAGATTACATTGAGAACTCCTATGTTGTTTCGGGATGTTCTTTCTTTTTTTTTAATTCATTCAGTAAAATGAGAATAATTTCGTTTACTTTTTTAATATTACTAGTTTTATTTATTAAAAATTAGTACCACCGTGTCTGTATATATATTAAATTTTTAATAAATAGTTTAATTGAGTAATTACTGTGCGACGAATACATATACGAGTCACTGTATTTTCGTTGTGTGTGACATTTAAGAAAATACAAGGAAATTTACTTTGTAAACTACTTTCCAGCGAGCCACTCAGTAAAGTTTTATAAGTATATACGGTTAACTTCAATGTTTCTATAACCTCTAAGAAACAATTGTATTTATGGGGGTCCAGGCCATGTGGCCCCTGCGACCACGAATCCGCTCTTGACTGTACTACTAGTTGGCATGATGGGACTACTAACAGCTGGTGTGATGGGATCATGCTAGCCGCTGATTTTCTTACTCACCTGGTAAAGGTAAACGCTGGATCGTATAGTAAAACAGCTCCAGAATAACACAATTAGGCAGACTAGAGGGAGGCAGCAGTGCACTTCAACAAGAGTTATAGCACAATATGTTTGCTATCACAGACGGTCATTCTTGACCCAGACAGCAAGGTCGCAGTAATCCCAAGGACACGCTTTTTATCGTAGATGATAACCTCGTGTCTACAGTTTCCCAACTGTGAATATCTCCAGATGGACATGGTCACCCGAACTACGTAGCTTTTAAAATTCGAGTAATTGTCCTATTTGCTTATTTCTTCGTGGTATAATTATATAACAGCGAAATAGTTATTGATTAATAATAAATTATATTTTAATATTTAATTATTGGGTAGTGTATATATTGGGCTTTTGGGACATGATATCTGATAGCAGGATCCAGGATCTATATCCTGTCTTGGTAGGCGCGTTCAGCGGCCATGTTGGTCGGTGTAGTCCGCATTATTTGTTGATGTCACAGCCAGCGCTCGATGCCATGTTGGATGTTCTTCACCCCCCCCCCCCTTCAAATCCCAAAAAGAAACAATGTTTTGATAAAATAGATTTTAATAAAAAAATTATAACAACAAAATTTAAGAAATATAGGAACGTTAACATGGATTTTTTATTACCATATCGGTTCAGAGTGTCGCTGCAGATCATAACTCAAGGAAACACAAAAACGCAAACAATTAATGTTCCTTTGAAATGATTCTAAAAAAAATTAAATAATTTCAGCCCGTCACTTCAGTACCCAGTGCATCGGGAGACGAATTGATACCCTTCCCCCTCCTTAAAAAAACAGTATCCTAAAGTATTTGTAAAAATTAGCATAGAAACTACTCATACCCTGACCACACACCAACAAACACTACCCCAACACCCAAACCCCTCCCACTAAACTCTCCACCCTTTCCCCCTACCTTCTCTCACTCACACACCAAAGTCACAACTCGACTCTTTCATCTTTCAACCATAAACCCCACCACATCACAAACCGCAAACCCCCTCACCCCCTTTGCCAACCTCAAAAACGACTAACTCTACCTCACGACCTCCTTGGGGCACAAAATTCTAAAAATCGACTATCATGTAATGTCATAAACCCCCCTCACCCTGCCACCTAGATATAAAAATCTATCATACCAACATTAATTTAATTTTTGTATATTATGTATATTATATATGTATCCATTATCTTATAAACACATAATTAGGGTATAGTACATACCCTAGATCACAATAACCTCAAATATTCAGAACAGGAAATTATTAATGTTTGCATTTCAAGTACATTTAAAGGTTAGCCATGATTCATTTAGCTCGTTTTTTTTTCAGTTGTATCTTAAATCATAGTATGTTCACATTTTCGTAAGTCAGGTTGTAAGCAAGCCAATATTTATACTCATATACGATTCTAATTTGCGATCTCTTGAGGCCAGGCTCGTGAAATTCAGTTTGCAACCATAATGTCTAGCTCCAGGACAGTATGCATGCATAACACTACAAACCATTTATAGTCATAGTATTAAACTTAATTGAAAATAAAATTTTCGTCATATTGTTTTCTTTTTTTTTTATTAAAATCGGTTTATAAAGTGGTCATGTCAGAAGGAGCAGGAACCATGAAAGAAGATGTCTTTGTGGAAAGAGATGCTGCTCTTTTCGATGAAGTGCCAGGTTCTTCGTTGATACTGGTCACAGATGTTGGTAGTGGAGCCATATGATCAAAATCACCATCCATCACTCCGCTATTGGATGCCGCAAGAAATCCCTGTTGCAGATCCGGCACCGAGGCATCGTTGATGCCTGTAGTTTAATTTTGCTTCAACTTAGATTTTTACAGTAAGTATTGTTGCCGTATGAAAGCGACCCACGTCGTAAGCACGGATATTTAATGTGGTTGGGATGTTTCATACAACCATGAAATTCATGGTGATATGCGGCATGTTGATGCTTGTAGCAGTAGCTTCAGGGATAAATTTTCTCTGGTGGTGGCGATACAAGCAACGTTCCGAGCTCTGCTGGAGATATTTCAATCAAAGACCTGGATGGTACAGTCGAAAAAGAAACTGACCTTGTAGTAAGATATGGTGTTGTTAGTTCATCCAAAAGTTGCAGTCGACCCCATTGAAGACATCTCAAACAAGGAATTCGATGGTGCTATCGACATAATCCTGTAGATGGCGATAGTGGTGCTATTGCTACACGCATCCCATCTGAAGAACTCGATGGCGCTTCTGCTGGACTCACGACCGAAGTTTCCATAATATTATGCAAGATACCATACCCTGCTGCGACGATCTGCCACTCACCAAGACCTCTATAAAATTAAGCTCCATAAAATGAACCCAGGTACCGTCATGGAAATATTGTGGTTCATCATGGTAGACGAAGGCATATTCGCTGGTGTATATGATGATGAGTTTACAAGTTCAGCGTTCGTTGTCGTCGTACGCAATTGACTTTGTGGAGAGGTATTTGTACGAAATGATGTTACCGTTGTCACACGGGTCGACGACGAAAGTTGCAGCAAAACCCAGACATAAATTTCTTCCCAGCACTGTGGGAGCCTTAAAGGGTTACCTATCGCAGAACCATAGTCTTCTCACATGTCTACGGCCCTTTATGATTAAATACACTTTGTGAAAACCGAATGTAAATTGTAATACTGCGTATTGTGGATAATTTTTTTTGCAAGTAATCGACATCAATGATGAGTGAACAGATCCCATTTGTTCTCAGCCGCAGATGATCCACCAAATCGAGTGTCCAGCCAGATTCCTTCAATATCATTTCTTACTCCTCACAGCATCCCTTCTTTATTCTCTTTTAGAAAAACCGGCTTCCATGTCATCCGCATTGCACTAAGGTACATTCGAGATATTGATTGCTTCTTTTTGTATACATCTGGTTTACTATGATACATTCCAACCATATATTATATTTCACTGCTCAGTATTTCCCCATCGCCTCTGTAAGTTAATTTATTGCATTTTGTTTCATAAGGTCGGTATTGAATACACACCTTTCGTCAAAGTTATCGGATTTGGAGCATCATACTGCTACGGATGGCCACAGAAGTGGTTGCCAAGCAACGAGACGATGCGAGTCGCAAGGCGACTTCGGCCAGCCGAGCCGTTGTTATGGAACACAAATTTCGGGGGAATGAGCGCGAGTCGGGATGGGGGTATATAAGCCCGGGACAAGGGCGGCTCTGGGCGCCATCTTGCCTGCGATGCCGAAGGCCATGCCCGTGGACCGCCTACCGAGAGGACTACCTGCCTTGGTCCTGCTTCGACGCCCGACGAGCCCGGTGTCGAGAGAGCCTCATTGTAGACGCCGCCGCAACAAGGGTTAATCACCCTTGACGTGGGGACAACTCAAATCGGCATGCTGCTCCTTGCACTCCACATAATGTCGGCTAAAGCGGGCGTGAAGTTGTACAAGATCCACTCCGGGGTTTAGTTCAAAAAGCTAACGCCCGACATCCAGTATGAAGAAACGATTCCCTTGGACCAGACTTTTCTGTGAACATCTTATATGCGAGGATGAACCACTAGGCCTGCATCATAGGATGTTGCACCCTGTTGTCACTGTTTCTGATGTTTTTGTCAACGATCGGTGTGAGTAAACTGTTTAGAGTGTTTCTCGCATCTATATGGCATGCATATAGACTTCCTTACAAATGCACTGTTTCATTCCTTTGTGCTTCATCAGCATTAGCGAAAGTCTTGTTGTTGTAGCTGCGTGGAAGGAACCAACGATCTGCCCACGATATTCACTGCTGAAATTTTCTGCTTCGATGATTATCCATTGTGTGTAGCGCCAGTTACCATCCCAGTACATATCTGATGCAATGTCGGCAGTTAACACTTAGCAGGCAATGAATGTATTCCAGTACGGGTTTCGTGATACAATTTCAGGTGGACTGTTCGTCGACCAAACACTGATTTGTATTTTTCACATGCGAAAGTAATATGCTCTACATTCCAAATACAGTTAATCTTAAGTCGCCGAAAATTTCTTTTCACACTAACGACACAATGTTCTGGAATACATTCAATTTTGTGTTGAGACGTTGCTCCCCTCTTGTAATCCGTACATCATCTGATCCATCCAACCCCAATGCAGCCCTAGATACCAGCTGTTAAATGTAGTTCCTTACTCAAGTATGTCATCTAAAACGAAACAGTAAAAAAATGCATGCTATGTAAGATTAAGTGAAATGCATAAAATACCATAACAGACTATATTTCCAAAAGAATGCCAACAATAAATTTGGGTAAGAGAATTCAAGTGGTGTAAGATTAACTGCATTTTACAAAATAAATTGTTTTACGTTCACAGTTAAAATCAATTCCATTGTCAAGTCTACCACATTCCGATCAATTATCCGTGCAGAAGAGGGTTGAAAGTATCCTTTAACATCAATCCCTTTGCATATGCTTCTGTTTAATAGAGTATTTGAACCCCATAAAACATACATTTCTTGAAATCTTAACAAAAGGTAAACACTCGTAAAGGAGACATAAAATACATCAGTTTGATGGTAGCTATGTATATGTTGTTTTCTTAGATCACATTTTATTCGGTACAATTAAACACAAAACATACTAAATATAGAAAATAGAGAATTGTTGGCAAAACTTTTTTAGTCCTGAGATAAGTAAGTTGTAATAATTATGTCCTTAAATATTTTAACTATAACGTGAAACTATTCTTTACGTTTTACTATAGTGAAATAGTCAATATAGAATAAACAAAACTATAAAATTCTGGAGGAATTTTTGTCACTTTGCTCTCCTTATTCAATTTCAATATCAGTTGAATGTGGTCTATTGTCTTCTTCTTTGTCGCTTTTTACACCTTCAAAAATGGATGGCGTTCTGGAAAAACATACTTCAAAAGGTATATCATGTTTCGTAAGGCGATTGACTGGCCGTGGACCATCATAGACTTTTCAAGACAACATTTGAAAATCCACGCCTTCTTCCTACTTTAGATGGTTTCACATTGAACTGTAAAAAAATCCTTTCCTATGTTGAGAGTGCCTTTATAAAAAGTGGTGTATGCTTCACTTTTCATATATCGTAACCACTGGATTGAAAGCCAATTTAATTCTTTGTTCTCAATTTCTTTTTTGTTTTCCTTTTTGTGATTTCTTTTTCTAGTTCTGATGTTGAATGAAAATCTTGTTAATGCATTCTGACTATGAGAAACTTCTTTGTTTTTCTGGCAGTCGCAGTTTTCTGGCAGTTACTTCATACTAGTCATCAGGAAAATAAAAAGTAGCTCGTTTTCTTCCTGCTTTCTCAATAATTCCAAAGTCTGCATTATTAGCAGATATGAGTGTCCAGACACCATGAATTTTTTATCAATGATTTCAATGTCTCTACACTGAGTCAATTTCATCAGCAAATGAAAAACTTTCTCATTACAATTTTGCCCTCTCAGGTGTCACTGTACAATATAATATGATTGTTGTCGGCTACTACATTACGCAAATGTCTAAACATACAAGACGTTATTTCTTGTGATCCTCTAGATGAAATGGTTTCATCTCAATTATAGCAAAATGGTTGACCTGTCCCTGCGTTATGTATGACCAAATTGTAACAATACATGTAACGGCGATATTATTCCTCTTACACTTTCGATACTGGGAAAGGGAGTGCCTTTTTGCAGGTACATCGATAAAGTATAAATTTTATGAGGGTTTTCTTCAGCTAGTTTTTATTTTTGTCATTTCTCAACTATTCCCTTGCGTTTTCAGCTTTACGCAAATTAAGTTCGTGTTGAACATCCAATTCTCTCTTTCTTACTTCATCCTCTTCTATAGTTATTTTATTTTTATACAGATCACAACACTTAAAAGTATCCTTGGTTGGTGTATGAAAATATAAATTTAATCTGCTGTTAAAAATGTATCTATTATAGTGTTCTCTGACTATATGTATATTTTTTCCCTACAACATGTAGCATAAAGTTGGTACACTTTTCGGACATCTAAAGTGGGGGTCAGGTATTTTTTCTCAGGATTATCTTTCCTTGAATAATGGTTTTGGTATGCTGGGAAACTATTTATATAATCAACATTTTAATTGATATCATCAGTTATCTTCTGTACATTCTGTTGTTGACGTCTTAAGTCTTCCCCTGGAATTCTTTGTTCCCTTAGTTTTCCCAGAGCTTTAGTAACTCTTCCATTAAAAACCGATCATGCCTTCAAGAAAAACTGTTTACGAATTCGGATGCTTTCATTTGTCGTTTGTAGGTGATATACATATGTTATGTTTTTATGTGGTTTTGAGTGATCGCGCGGTCTCCTTTGTTTTATATTTCCCCTGTGAATCAGGCCACACAATATTTTCTGTCGGTAATTACACATTATAAAAAAAACTACAAAATAGATTTACTTTCTTCAACAGTAATGAGAGAATTACATTTTCTAGGGCACTTGTAGTTGAAATAATTGTATTACTTAGCGGGTACTTTATTCCCCTTTCGATTAATATATGAATTACCAATATTGCGTAATTTATTTGTAGTTGATTGTTGATGTGTTTCAGGTTTTAGTTGCCTCTCTCTCTCTCTCTCTCTCTCTCTCTCTCTCTTCTCTCTCTCTCTCGATGCTTTGCTTTCACTTTGTAGTATTCCAACTTGTTGATCCTCATTATTACTAAGCACTTTAAACAAACTATTTCCCCCTACTTTTCTTCCCATGTTGTGTATGATCTCTCCAACTCCAACTCCACTTGAACTTCTTGTCCTTAACAACGGAAGTAGATATTAATACAGTTATGGGTATAATACAACCAATAAATAATTTTCTGAAACTACTAATAAACACAATCGAAAGTCTATTTTATTTTTTGTATGGGATACAAGTTTCTATAACCTCCAACTTACAATAGTTATTAAAATAACACACATGCCTGAAGTGTCTGAATCCTCATTAGAAACAAGTTAATAATCTTTATCTTTATCAAAATCAGCCAAAAGGTCTGTAGATTCTCATTCACAAAAGTCATTTAGATCCATTTTTTTTCAAGCTTCTACTACAACATGCTACAGCACACTCCAGTATATATCCAGAAATGATGAAATAATTCAAGTGGTGTATGTCTGACACACATAATTTCATTTGTATCAGATGGCATGATCTGATCAGGAGGTTTAGTGACCGCTGCCATCTCTGGCACAAAGGCTGAACTATGACTCACATCATTTAATTTCCAAATAGAACTCAATGTCTATGATAATCTAACATGCCTCTCTCACTAGCACAACATACCCGACTTACACCACTTGCATTCTCAGCCCCTCAATATACATCAAGTGCAAGAAGCAACATTAAAAATACTTATATAAAGATCATACGTTTAAACAAAGAAAGTGTTAGGGAAAGGCCTCTTAGTGCACCCTCAACATGAAATTACACAAAATTATTTAGAAACCCTCCAAATATTCCGTTCATGGGAAGGTAAGCATTTAAAAAATCAGTCAAATATACATACGAAATATTAGCATCTCAGCAGGTCTAAAAATGAATCAGGAATTAAACCTGTTGGAAAAAACCTAAACAATTGAATAACCATACGAAGCCAAGACTGTAACATAGACCCATCCTAATCCTGAGTCGAGCCTTGTTTGGTAAAAAATCGCGACATGTAAAAAAAAAGCATACTGGAAATGTATATAAAAAAAAATACCTAAACTGATAAACACAGAGAGAAATCGTCATGCCTATCACAGCTCACATCACGAGTTCCCCGAATTGTTTTAAGCAGTGGAAGCATTGCTTTCACATTCCACTGATATACATACCAGCCCTTTATTAATGAGAATTAAGCTTATCGAATAGCTACAGTACTTATTCAAGCCTTCACATTTTTCGTCATTTTTATACTGTTTGCGCCTACAATGCGTGTATTACCTGAATATAATGCGACGAACTATGTTTGGATAAAGACCAAATAAAGGATGAAAGGAAGGGGTAATTAATTAATATCGACCGCATATTTTGAGTCTACGTGAACACGAGTCTTCGGCATTTTTTTCCGATCGTCGGGAATATTTTCTAGCGAATAAATCTAAAACAAACTAAGTTTCGAGCTCATAATTTAATGGAATAAAGTTGAAAACACATTTTTTGCACATCGTCCATTCATCGGACTATGGAGATATGTACATCTTTATCAGTAAAAAATCGTCGATGAGGATATCCAAACTGATCTTGCATATTTATTCCATTATATTACATGCGCGAGCGAAAAAGAAAATTAGTTTATTTACTAATCGTGTTCTATTTTCGACCTTCAAATGCAAATCATCATGTCTACGACACTGGTACGTGCACAAATGTCGTAAACCCGAGCCCCCATTGCCTGATGTGTATACTAGTGACAGTAGTATGTAAAATGCGCTGCGAATCACATGGTAACGGCCACGTAGGTGTTTACACATTCCGGTGGGATGGATCTTCGTGCTTACTGCGAAACTAACTCAAGCACCCGAAACCGCGAATAAAAATAAAATTTGTTGTTACCACCAACAGAAAATTCTCGCACAGAACATACCGGAACATTGAACTATATTTCATGCATACCTATATTGTGACTTGTATCTATCGTGATATTCGGAGTAGATACGATTGGTCGGTTGAAACCCATCGGATTCTGGAGTAGGAGCCAGGCGCCGACCGTCATGTTGTGACGTCAGCGTCCGCCATCATGGAAGTCATTGACCTTTAACCCTTGACCTTTGACGCCAAAACACCTAAAAATATTTGAAAAAAATTAAAAAGTTTCGAAAATTACAGAAAAATGTATAAAAAATATTGGTAGATATTATTTAAAAGTTTGAAAATTTATTTTAAAAATTGGAAATGTATTATTAAAACATTATAACAATATTAAAAATTGTTAAAATTTATGTTTAAATGTTTATTATTTAAATTCTATTGCTGTAAAATTGTTTTAAAAACTTAAATTTCCGGAGGTCCCCCCCCCCCCCCCCAATCCACCCGCCCTGGAAACTACTGGCTGTGTATTCGGCATGCCTCCACCATCGTCACCTATACACAGTCCGCCATGTTGGATTTTTCGTTCGTCATTTGTTCCGAAAGCCGCCAATAGGTAGACAACTCGACCAATTAGTCGCTGCGCTCCGTTGCCATTTTGGTAAGCGTTACTTGTTTTTAACACTTAGGTGCCGCTAATTATTTACTCAAGTTAATTTCTACTCTCACCAGACAATGGTCATATCTGTTTATGGTTTTTTCGTATAGTATAGGTGGCGCTGTCGGCACGCTCCATATTGGATGATATTTTCAACACACAGAGGTAGTCTTGATTCCGTCGCCAGGTTTGGTGGCGACACTCATATTTGGAGACTTAAATAAAATTGTAATTATTGCCAATCCTATTTTTGAAAAAATATGTATTTTCAAGCAACGGGTTACCTACATGCATTACTTATAAAACTGATCTTTTTTTTTTAACAACTTTAAGACCGATTATAAAAATTTATTCGCCATTTTAAAAATAATTAAATCACCATTGCACCTTAACAATTATTTGCTCTTTAAATGTGTTTTGTAATATGAATTCCAAAATTTTTATGGCAAACAAGGTATAAATGAAACTAGCAAAATTCACTAAAACATATTTTATTTGGTAAAATATTACTCTACTACAATCACATTAACAGGTCTTAGGTATAAGCGAAACCAAGCCTTTGTACACTCATGAATTCCATGGCGATGCAGAACGAGTGATGATATTTGGGCGGCTCTTAAGAGTGAGGTCTTGAGAGCCGATGAGGGTGATTGAAGTGAGCATGAACCGGCGCCGGAATGAAGGGCGGGGGAAACGGGATGTCACCGAGAAAACCCGCCGACCAACGGCATGATTCCCATTTGCTAAAATCCGGTGGCCCGGCCGGGGATTGAGCCCGGTTCGCCTTGGTGGGAGGCGAGCGTGCTAATCGCACAGCTACCGTAGCCCCTCAACGCAGGATGAGTTTCAGTGCAAACTCCATACAGCAAAAACGACACTGATGGACTAAGAGTACAGTACAGGCTCCAGGACATTTTGGCTCATCCAAAGGTGCAGGAACCGACGTTGATGGTACATACGCAGATGGTGTAGGAGTGTAAGAAAGAGAGAAACGATGGTTATCACAGCAATGATGACGTTTCCAGAATATCTTTCTTACAGAACTGACACTGAAGAATCGATTAGCCTCGCAGTTTAACATTACACCATTTTTGTGTTTGCAGAAACAGTCATTATGGTGGAACAACCCACATTTGAAGCAAAGATACTTAACCGGTTTGGATTCTTAATACATCCATACATTTCATGACGACGTGCAATGTGTTCGTGCGAAAATGCCCTTTCGCAGTAGCTGCAGTGATATGTTTTCTCCGATGTGGATGCATCAGTCGATGGGGCGAGATCTGTTGAAGACGGTACAGCCAAAGAACCAGATGGCTCCATCAGCGGTGCGGCTACTGCAGTCACTCGTGATGGATCTACCGGAACGTTCGAAGACATCGTTGTAGTCGATGACGCTGCTGAAGGACTGTCCATGGAGTCGTCCAAGTATAGTAACTAATATACCTAGATGTTCTGCTCTCCACGATGTCTGCCAGCAATAAAAGCTTTCCGCCATGAATCTGTATGCTTGTATAGCAAAACACTCTTTACATAAAACCACATACCCCCACATATTCCTTCCGCCAGTAAACAGTGGCAACTTCAGCCTGGTGTATGTGGCCACCTGTGGGCATGCATTGACACACTCCCTCTTACCGCCCACATAGCTAAAATCAGTCCACGTGAGTGGTTCCTCGGTCATTGAGACGGAGGGCTACATATTATGAAGTTTTTTTTTTTACAAAATTGTGTTACGTTTTAATATTTATTGTAACATAACGAATATCTCCATAACATGTCGTTGGGTTCCGAAGACGCACGACCCAATACGATGATATTTTACTGCACACATTTGTAAGCGACAGCTGCTTAAGGGAATGGTAAATTTCCAATACTGAAAAATTCAGTATACTGAAACGAGCCAAAGATATAAAAACATTGGCTCAAATAGATAATCTACAAGGAAAATTTCTTGACACCCCAACAAAAAATCGGTAGAATCCCCAATGCCGTACCAATGAAATAAGTAATTCCAAACTCTCTAAACGACAAAAACAGTGACTCCGTCATTTAACATTGAAAAGCCGCACCATGTCCCAATTGAAAGCAGATGTATAATTCCAACTTTTGCAGAAATATACACCCTAACAACTACGGAAATTTTAGAAACAACGATCAAAAAATGTAGAAACAACAATGAAAAACACTAATAGAAGCCTACACCCCACCGTCGATGAAAAATATTTCAGTAGAAGCAGAAGTATACACCAATATTGACGAAAAATTGTAGAACTAATGATGGAAAATATTCAGACCTATATGTCCTATCACCAATGAACAAATGTCAGGATGAAAAAAATACAGAAAAAAATGTCCACGCAGGTTCAGAACTATACAGACATCGATGAAAAGAGTAACAAGATGCAGAAGTACGTAGCCCACTAACGATGAGAAAATTACAACACAAACGATGGACTAATGTAAAATCAATAACAAAAAAACATTAGCAGAAGTACATACCCCACCATCGAAAAAGTGTAGAACCAAAGATGGAAAATATTCATAATTACATAACCCACCAACGATGAACAAATTGCAGGGCCAATTACGAACAAATTCAGAAAAACATGTCTGAAGATACAAAAGTATTCAGCCTCCAACAACGGAAAAGTTGCATGACCAGCGACGCTCCGCACAGGTACAGAAGTATATATAGTGCAAAAAGATGAACAAATTTAATGACGAATGCTGAAAAATATTAACACACGCGGAAAAAATGCCCCACACAAAAGTACACAGCCCACCAATGAAAAGAATTGTGCCACTCAGAAGTATACACCCAAACAACGATAAAAAAATGTCAGAGTCAATGGTAAAAAAAAATATTCGCAGAAAGACACACAAGTATACAGTCCGCCAAAGAAAACAATGTCAGGACCAACGATGACAAATAATAAATACAGAAAATAAAACGCTCACACACAGCCGCAGAACTATACAGACAGCAATGAAAAATGTGTATTCCGATAAAGGATAAATACAGAAAAAATGCTCCCCTCACATGTACAGAGAAATGCAGCTCACAAAAGAAAACAGTCCCAGTATCAACGACGAAAAATACTAAGTAATACAGAAAAAATATTTGCACAGTTCTATACCGGCACCATCGAGTAAACGTACGTAAACACATTAAGTATCATACAGATGTTAGCAGCGAAAAACACCCTAGAACGGTAGACATACAGTTATAAGAACCCGCAAGAAAAATATCATCAAAGTACCGGTACATAGAAATGAATAAGTAGTAAAATATTAAATAAAGGTATAAAATCATATAATCCAGTCATGGGGAAAATTGAAAGTTAATTGAATGCCACAAAATCAAAACAAGTTTCAAATAATGTGACACCTCCAGATGTTTTTCGCTGGTACGATAAAGTTACCATTTTACCCCTCGCAATTCCGACAGGTGGATAAGCATTGGATCCCTCCATAAATTTACTTTACGCATAACACATGTTTTGTACGTAAATATCAATATGAAATTGTGAAATAAAAATGGCAAGCACATATCGCATTGTAGCACATCAGAACAGCTCTTCATTATGATCGTATCAATTTTGTTAGGGGAGAAAAGGAAGTGAAATCTCTTTAGATTTGACACCCCCGATGTGATATACTGCCCTTGCATCCCGGCCTCATTCGCCCTCTCCCAGGAACAAACACGCATTTTCTCTCGTTTGGTGTTTTTGCCCCTCATTTGTCCATGTACAGGTTCGCCCGTAGCCCAACGAATTTTATCATGATGTCCCCTCCGCACTCGTCTTAGTAAGTTGCCAACAACTCTCTTGTTTTTGTCCCAGTAGCAGAGTTGTGTGGGAGGTTAGGTGCTGGGGCCAAATTCGTTTTTAAATTTGTGATCTCTGGCCAAATTTTGGTAAAAGTTGGGGGTTAGTATAGCATACATATACGAGTCCGTGTCGGTTTACAGAAGCTCAAGGTCATCTGCGTACTGAGTGTTTATCACATCGTAATAAAAATTGTTCATGAGTGTTTTCTACAGGTCGAGGACAGTGAACCTGGCATATATGAGTTTCTCGAAGAGTATGAAGTCATGCTCTAGATGGAGGAGGGAAAGAGTTTCTTGGTATATTGTCCTGTCTAAGATTGTCGGTTCTGCCCCCAGTTTTTTAAGTCGCTTTTCACAGCACTCTAGCTCCATTTATTGACGTTTTCTCTTTATTTACCATAAGTTTTCCAAATGTTGCGTTGTTTGCTAATTTAAAGAATATTTTTTTCTAAATCGTGCTGAGCAGCTTGGCGTTTTGCAGTATTTAAATCTAAATATGGTTCAAGCCAGGGACTTTGTTCTAATTCGAGTTCACAATGCATTTTCGCAAGCATCAATCCATGTTTTAGAGCCAATTTTAAGTTACGGTAGTAGGCGATGTATTTTTTTTTCTTCCAGGGTCATTAGGAGCTTTGGCCATTTAGAGTCAGGCGGGCATGATTAACGGGAAGAAACGGTAAATCGCAGTGTTCGAAGTGCAGGGTCGCAGGGTACTCGCCATCCAGCTCTAGGATGTAACCCGTCGCCCTGTCGTCAGCCACGGACATGACGTGGATACAGCCGTCGGCCCATCTAAAATTATGTATCGTGAGCGACAACTCGTGACCCAGTAGTATAACTTATTAGCGTCGAGGTACTGCATGTATCGTCGGCTTGCTGGAGTCGTGTGTTTTCGACGCATAGATGTTGTGCTACTGCATGTCATTTGATGCACTGGGCCACTCCACAGCGAATTCAGTTTTCTACAAACACGTGTGAAGATAGTCTGTTAGAAGTTCGAGCTCGATCCCCGTCATTCGCAACATGGAATCGAAAGCGAATCTTGGGGTGCTGATTATGTAGTGTACGTAATCGAGGGAGCTTGTATGTGGAGATGTAGAGGTTACTTAAGTTCTCGAAACATCGGTCATGATGAGCACGTCCGACTTCAAATAAAACTCAAAATATCCCTTAAGAGAGGCACAGCGAAACTGTTGCCATACCTTCTGGGCACCTTCGTCGTTGATTCCGAGTCCGTAAGGTTGTTAAAAAATATGTATTTAGGGGGCAGCTGTGGTTCGTTCAGCTTCTCCCAGCTGTCGACATAATTGTAGGGGAAAACGCCTTTGTGTATGGTGTTGTTAAATTTTGAAGGTGGTAATTACTCGGCCAGGGATGCTAGACTGCTGGCCATGAAACAAAACGTATAATCCAACTAATTAGAGAAACTATCGTCCAGCTGTATTGAAAACGTAATCATTTTCTCGCCCGTGTGTAGAGTAATGAATGTCTTTTTGTATCTTAGCCTAGATATTTGATAGTAAAGTTCTTGTCGTAGCTGAGGTTGTGGAAAAATAGAGGCAGTTTTTTCGGGCAGCGGCGCAGCAAATTGCAGTTGGTGCATGATGTAGGTCTTATGTAGCATTAGGGAAGTGCTCGTAGTCCCTCACTTTATAATTTTGATGCGTGAACATCTATTCGCAGTAGCAGCAGCTCGTCGCCTGCGAGTTGCTTGCATGTTCGGCTGGCGTGATTAGTATCATTTGCCTCGACGTGTTGCAAATCTCCTTAATGAGGCTCTGTTACTCGTGTGTTGTTGGCACTCAATGCCGCGTCGCCTTGTGTGACGTCTCGTGTTGACCGCTTTCCCTCTGCCCCCTCCTCCCTTCTGTCACAAAGAGGGGACTGGTAACGCGTTCCGTGACATTATGGACGTGGATAGGCTGTTCTATGCAAATGGCTGCTATTACCTCGACCGCACTGGAACTTACAATTACTGCATTACAACATTTTACTTAAAATACAGTGTGCATACAATTTTATATAAATAGGTATATTTTACAGTGACCTGCGTTTCATTCATGATTTTTGTTGTGGGTGGAGTGTCCCGCGCCCTTTAATATTTTGTTCATAGATCCTTTCTGACCCAAAATAAGTATCATTCTTACTAATTTCGTTCTCGACATAAACAATTGTTTCATAGATTTAATTAATATGTATATAATTTTTACTATGTTTTGTTTGTATGCCGTGCACACATATATTGAATTATGTACCAATATTTTTAATCAGTATTAACTCATAGTTTGACGCAAAAAATGGTAAATTAAATTTAACACAAACCTATCATAGACATACACTGCTCAATATTTCTATAACATATATAAGCACGTCCAAAAACAAATGTGGGTAGCGGGAAATTGGCACTCAATGAATTAGTCCCAGGAGGTCGTATTTGCGACGTGCCCTCGTTATACACTCGCGATTGACTGTTTAATATGCATGACCGACAGTAAAAAGGTCAAATCCTGAAACTGTACAGCATCCAAGTCCCACAGTTAAGGTCCAACTCATCTCTAGAGCACGTAACGTCTGGAATCATCTAATCAGGTCAGCAGAGCAACCAAATACTCTCAAATTTCGGGTCGGAATCCCGAAAATAGCCCCAAAGTTCCGCGCTTGTGCACAAAACGAAGCATTTTTTTGACCTCCTAGGGAAAAATGCCTATCGCTTAAGCGTATGTGGATACACTGTGGATTACACTTCCACAGCCGAAGTGGGTGTGTCTATGACACTATTGTGCGATTCGTTAATACCTTTGTCATTTCACTAAAGTCTTCCATTATCACATCTCTTCCAACAGCCGACGCATGAAATTAATTATATGTGCAGCGTATCTCTAGTATGTCTAGCACCACGGAAGTTGCTAGCTTCCGGATCACCGTAGTGATTGGGTTAGACGGTATTCATTCCATCCTGTTTTCATATGAATATAAATTTAGTCAAGTGTATGAGATTGTTTTCTTTAATTAACATGATAATTATACTTAGCTACAAAACAATGCACGTGTACACAATAACATCGTGCGCTCAGGCACGCGTTTGTAAACATCTTCGCGCTCGTCTGCGCAATCATAATGAATCGCCCACGGGGGAGTCTTTCAATGCATTGTTTCACAAGTGGAAGTGGGTCGCTCTTTGCTACGGCTTTGGTTCTACCATTTGGCAACTATCTAAACCGTCCCTGGCACGTACAAATATTTCCGCTTGTCATACACGGAAGCATTTTAATATTTCCTATTACTAATATAAAAAGCACGCAAAGACTTAAATATCACTATTTGATTCACATGCATCTAAAATGAGCGTTATAACTGTAATATAAAAATTATCTCAACATTATTATTATTTAGCATAACACTTCGGGTTTATTCATAATATTTTGTTCATGTCAATAAATTTTGTTTGCGACATTTATTCAATTTAATATGACGTAATACGTCGTATAGACATTATTATTTTTACTAGCGAAATTTTTATTTTGCGCACACAGACACTTTTAGTTTTTATTCCCTCGTACTTATTTTCATTCTTTATTAAAATTATGTTTATTTAGTAGAGAATGAATTCAAGAGATGAAAATAAATATATTTATATTCAACTGCATTATCTGTTTAGTTATCCATCTCACAATTACTTTACTGTTACACGTAAACATGCAAGACAAGGTTAAGGTTGTCATTTCTTTTTATGTTTAATTGTTTGAAATGTCTCTACCCTGTATCAAATGAGAGTTATTATTTATCTTTTTTGAGTTATAAATAATCAATACTGAAAGATTTATTATTTAACACTTGGCTTATAATTTTAGTTTTAATTATTAATTATTTAGCGTGGGTAAAGATCCTTTATTTATTGATAAATAATGTACTTGAAGGGAGTGCACAAGTTCTTAGGCATCCCTAGTTATTACTCATGATTTAACAGTGTGTTTTCTGAGATTGCAGAGCCGCTTAACTTTCTAAAAAGAAAGGAGTGGTGTTTCAATGGGGTCCAGAGCAGGAATCGGCCTTTAACAGGTTGAAAGTAATACTGTCTTCGCCTCTGGTGCTTCATTTGCCGGTTTTTTTAGCCGCAAGTTTGTAATTCAGGTTGACGCCTCTTCTCTGACTCTTGGAGCTGTTTTGCGCCAGCAGATGAGCTACGTCTTGCCCCTGGTGGATTTCGCCAGCCGAAGCTTGACTGAGCCGGAGTATAAGCTTAGCGTAAATGAAAAGGAGTTGCTGGCATGTATGTTGGGGCTCGAAAATATTGCCTCGTACATTGAGCACGACGAGTGCGATCTCTACACGGATAATCAGACCTTTAGTTGGGTGCTCGCCCATTCCGAAACACTGGGAAAATTAGGTCACTGGGTTTTCTGTCCTTCGCATTTCAGATTAAAAATGCACTATTTCGGAGGATCGGAAAATCAGGTGGCTGATGCCTTGTCACGCATGCATGACTCAGCTGAATTTAAGATTGGTGAGTTTTTGGCCACCGAAACGTCGTTCATCGTTGAATATTATTGAAGGGTTTCCTGAACTGTTTATAAATTTGCATCATGCTCAGGTTGAGGATGATTTCTGCTCGCAGGTGTTGAGCGACATTAGCAATGAAGTCGATGTTCAGTTTGTGTACGGAAACGGGATTTTGTATTTTATTGGGAATAACGGATGGGCTGGGAATATCCTAGATCCTGAATCATTAAGGTCTTTAGTTTTGTCATACTTTTATGATTCCGTATTTGGTGGTTAGCTGGGAGTGAATAAGAACATTCTTATTATTACTGTTAATTTTACTTAGCCGATGCTCATAGTTTATATCTCAGATTATATTCGCACATGTGATCTGTATCAATGCTGTAAAAAGACACCTCGTGCCAACTTCGGGCAAGTAGTTACCCAGATCCCCAGTGCTCCATGGAGCAACATACATTTTGATATTTAGGGCCTCTGATTCGATCTAGGAAGTTTCATGTGTGCATTCTGACCATAGTAGATATGTTCACTAAGTTTGTCATCTGGTTACCTTTTAGGAACGTGAAAGCGGCTTCAATTGTTATGACTCTCACTGATCAGGCGTGGAAAGTTTTAAGCGCACCATTACAGGTAGTCACTGATAATGCCAAATGTTTCACTTAAATTGTTTTAATATATATATATATATATATATATATTATATATATATATTCTGTACCTATATATTTATTTCCCCTATTTATTTGTCTTAAGCATTCCACTTATGCCGGGTTAGAATACATTAACGTTTCACCTGTATATACAGGTGGTTCATAAGAAGTGATGGTCTAAAATATATGGATTAGAAGTACAAATGAAGAGAAGGTAAAAACGGTTTCTAAACATGGGTTCGGAATTTCACTGTTTACGAGGCAATGACGTTTGTGCGCAGGTTAGGCCGCCAGTGAACTCCGAGCGCCTGGGTAATGTAATGCGGCAATGTTTTGTGAGCAGCGGCAACGGACATGACCCGTACTATACTGCCATTTCCCCCATCTGCTATCCAGCCCCTTTCACATTGCGAGAGCCTTAGTATTAAATAACGCCAAGCAGTGTGTCGCGAATGTGTTGGTTATGTACATTGTGTATCAAAGGTCTGTGCAATAGTACGTACAGAAGCATGATTAACTTGTGTGAATGTATTGTAAATATTGACTACGATTAGAGCAACGTAGAGTATGCAGATATTCACTTCATGTACTGTAAATCAAACTGCAATGAACAGGACACCACGCGGCTGTACGCAGAATCGTCTCTTTACAGAAGGCATCCCGACAAGCGAACATTCAACAGTATCCATAAACGCCTTTGAGATACTGGGTCCTTCGCACACCAGCAACGTTCAGATAAATCGAGTTCCATACCTTCTGTTGTAGAAGAACTTGTGCTAGAACGCGTAGGTGTATACCCAGGAACTTGACGAGGAGGGTGGCTATGCAAGAAGAAATAAGTGCAAGCTAGGTATGGCAAATATTACAGCGCCATTTACTGTACCTATATCATATCCAATGTGTACAAGTTCTCAAGTACACAGACTTCCTGCACAGATAGAATTTCTGCCAGCAGATACAACACAAGCGATCCTTACACCTCCAGTTTTTAAACCATGTGTGGCCTACAGACGACGCTGGGTTAACACGTGACGGCATTTTTAATTTCCACAGCTGACTTATGTAAGTCGCAGTCAATCCTAATGCAATGTAACAGGCACGATATCAACTAAAGTTCTCATTTAACGTCTGGGTAGGAATACTCGGCTACTGTTAAATGCACCACATTTTCTACCACAAAGTCTAAACGGAGAATGGTAATTGCTTTTTCTGTGGGACGATATTTTAACATTACAACATTGCACCAATGCCAGTGAATGTGGTTTATGCACAATGATGCAATATCTCATTTCCTTCTAAGTGTAAGACAACATCTAAACAGATGATATGGTTACCAGTGGATAAGGAGGGGACGACCTTGGTGTTGGATTTAGTTTTGGTGTTATGTGAAAATCTTTTTAAATATAGCAGACATTGCCACACCTGAAGAACTTCAGCATTGGTTTGTACAGGCTTTCCCGGAAATGAAGAATGGCCCCGGGATTGCTCAAGTGCATTCGTCGTTCTTTGTGGTGAAGACTTCAAGTGCATGGTCAACATTTTAAACACATACTACAAACGTCTTCAGTTAACATGGTCATATTGTACTGTACATTGTGTGTCCACAGACGTCACTATTGCTCAACCCAAACCATGGCTTTTGTGTATGTTCAATCACAATTCTGTGGTTCTCAAGTCACAAACATGACTTGTACTGTCTCGTGATTAATACTATAAATCACATTCTCACTGTATTTTGGCATCCGTACTTAGCATTCTGTGGGCCCTCACCCAGCACTAAACTGACATTATCTCGTAAAAGGTTCATTTTTGGACCCATGTTTTCTCGACATTTTTGCTTCTCTTCATCTGTGTGTCTCATCACTAAATTTTTTGACCATCAGTTCTGAAATATTTTGTATATATAATGGTGGAAAATGAAAATTAAATAACACTTAAGTCTTGACATAGAAATGCCATATGCGCATAGGACACTCATAGATATCAGTGCATGTAACAATTAACAGTGCTGTGCCGTCGAAAGAGTAGGAACCACGTATTAGGCATACCATCGTTGTGCCCAATACAAATGTAGTTGACTCGGTGGAAGAGTAGTTTATTGTTTCAAGCATCGGCCTATGTAAGTGTTGTAGACATACCATGACGACATAGAGGACCACACTTCGTGCAAATAACTGACTTTGAATGAGGTCTTATTGTGAGTGTGAGGGAGGCTGTTTGGTCCTGCTAAAGTATCAAAAAATGGTTATGGCATGAAGTGTCTCCTGTGTTTCATTGATTAAGCCGGTGGTTCAACGAAGGGGCACATACTCGTTAACATGGTTCGGGGTGGAAACGGCATACAGATACCCGCCTGGGCCACTGCATCAGAAAAGCAGCCATTTCTGATGGCACGACGAACGCCACACAGATTAGGACCATTGTTGCGCCCAGGGTGTAAGCTAAGACAATCATGAACCGTTTGCTAGACACTGGGTTACGATCAAGTGTGCCGCTCGCCAGGCTTACCCTCACATCTCATCAATGTGCAGCCCTCCTTGGATGGTTTCACAAACGACGCAACTGGAGGGACGAATTGCTAGGAGTTGTATGTAGTAATGAGAGCATGTTCTTCCTTGGTCCCAGAGACGGTCATTTGCGAGTTCGGTGTCAACCCGGAGAATGGTAAAAACCAGAGTGCTTATCGCAGTAATATAAAGGACCAACTCCTAGCATCATGTTCTGAAGCGCAATCGCCTGCAATGACCATAAACCGTTCCTCGGGTGTTTGTTGAGGAACACTAAATAGTGAACACTAAACTGAGAACATCATCCAGCAAATTTTGTTGCCATTCCTACAATGCCTAGAAGACGTCCTCTTTCAGTGGGGCAATGCCTTTGAGTAGAAGGTTTTGGCCGACTTTGGCACAAGGGATATGGAGAGTAGGAACCAGGCATCGACCTTCGCCATGTAGGAATTTCCTTTTTCCCCTTTTATCCGTTTTTTTCCTTCGAATCATTCCACTTTTTTATATACAAAATTTAATACATTTGAATAATATTTTCCTTATTGTCTTCAAGTTTTCTTTTTTCCCTAAAAATTTCCCATATTTGTCTAAAGAAAACACATAGCCTTTTTTTTTACAATAACCAGCCATTGGGAGCTATGAGGGGCTCGCTGAGGACTGAAGACTCAGACCCTATTTCCGTGACCTTTGATGACTTTGAAAACAAAAGAGTGGAAATAAATGAACAAATTCATAAAAGTCAGTGATAATATTATGTTACTGACTACCACATCATATTGGATGCAGATTACCTTAACCTTGACCTTGTAACCTTGAACCCAAATTTTAAAAATCGAAAAATGTGTTATTAACGAAGTATATAAAATTATTAGGTATTACAAAAAACATAGCTTTAAAATATAAAAAAATATTTTAAATCTTATATTAAAAAACATACATTCCCGGATATCCACACAGCAACACGCCCAGCAGACGAATGTGTCCCTACACTCACCATTACACAGTTAGCCATCTTAGTTTTCTAATTTATTATTTTTTTTATAAATTGCTGGAGGCTGCCATCTTGAATCCTTTCGTTTGTCTTTTCTTTATATATTTTCCTGGAGGCTGCCATCTTGGTTTTTTCTGTAATTTGTTTAAACATTGCTGGAAGCTGCAATCATGGTTTTTTGTCTGTCATTTGTGTACACATTGCTAAAGTTTGTTTTTAAACTTTGTTCAACTGCCACATTGGATTTCATATGTTTTTCTTCACCTAGGTTGCGCTAGTGTATTAATTTACTCACCAGGCAGTATCCACATATATTTAGGTTTTTAAAGTATATGTAGCACTGTCGTGCTCTCAATGTCGCATTCTATTTTCACACATTGGTGACGTTACTTTCTCGATTCAACCATCAGGTGAGCTGACGGCACTCATATTTAAAGACAGGAAAAATCTGTCATATTTCATCCTATTAACAATAGTATTTTTTTCAACTAACTGTATACATATATGCATAATTTATTAAATAAATATATTATTAGAAACTTTAATGCCGATAGAAATATACGATACAAAATTAAGAAAAATGAATTGTTTAAAATATGAATTTATCATTATTTTAAATACACTTTCTGAAGAAAGCAGTTCAACACGTCATTCGATGCAGTTTGGTTCCTTCCGTTGAATAATGGTTGAAGATATATCAACAATGTGCTAGTCATACCCAAGTTTGTGAAGGTCAATCAAATATTTGGGTCTATCAACAAGTTCATTTGGATCTTCAGGAAATATGTAGTCAGTATCCTCAGTGTCTTCTACCTTCTAAGCATTTACTAGACGAAGGAAATCGTTGGTGAAATGTGTGGGAACTTCGAGGAAATCACCATCATATTCAACATTAGCATGGTATTCATAGTCATTATCATCAACATTGTCACTATAGTCATTTTCATTTATACTGTCTTCTTTGTTGTCTTCACTTCCTGTTTCAACATCAATATTAAATTTGGTTTTCTTTGTAAGAGACACAATGTCATTATCAGTACCTACAGTAGACGATTATGTATTTTTAAGTTCGTCGACTTCTCACAAACGTCTTGCAAGTGTTCATTCCCCACATACCCACTCTAGAGCACTCATTCCATCGTTAGTATCAGCAGTCTCGTCATAATCGTCTGTGGAAACAGTACCCATCGATGCAGCAGGGAATATTACTGTCATCATTTGCTGGCTCCCAGTAGACGAACGCCTGCAGATCTCGATGTGTTCCTTTTGCATAAACTTCATGTGGTTATTGTTGTTATGCTTCATCGCCCGAAAAGGGCTCTTCCAATAGGCTGTTCACTGATGTCGACGAGCATTGCAACTTTTGCAGAAGGACTTGGCACAGTAACATAATTGATTTCCATGTAATTCCCCAGCAGTGGGTGAAGGTACATCCTTAGACATAAGTTCTATAGTACACTTCGTATGATCATTTGCTTGCATCATATTCATGAAAAAAACTGAAGTCCTTTTCACAGTGGCGCCATATGTATCTACTTTGCTTAGCTACTGCTCTATATATAAACTTATTAACATATTTATTCAGTGAGATTCGAGCATTTTTATGTGTCCATTGAAAGAAACATTTTATCTAGTTACTTAATTGTGATGTAAAAGCATATCTGAAACTTATAGCCTTGGACAAGATATCCATTTTTATCATAATTCCAATGCATGTATGAGTCACTAAAACCCTGAAGATAGTCAAATGATACTGTGTCTACTTGCTCGTACACCAAACACACACACACCTACACACAAACATGCACCACAATCCCCACTACTTGCAACACTATCATCACTATATGCTTCACAATCATCAACACTTGCACCACAAACATCACCACATGCACCACCTTAATCAGCGCCAAATGCACAACGTGAACCAAAATCACCACCGCATACACCACAATAAGCAGCACATGCAACACAATTAGCACTACATGCACAACAAACAGGAGTCATTTTGGAGTCATTTTGAGTCCTTATGAGTAATTATGAGTCATTTTGTAGCCATTGCCAGTCATCATGGAGTCATTTTGGAATCAGTCTTCAGGAGTCAGTCTGTAGGAGTCAGTCTGCAGAAGTCAGTCTGCAGGAGTCAGTCTGCAGGTGTCAGTCAGCAGGAGTCAGTTTTAGGAGTCAGTCGGCAGGAGTCAGTTGTCTGCTTTAAGTGTGGCTATGAGTTCAAACTAAGTGAAGATAACACGAGGACGAAATATATTTCACATTATAAAACAATATATTTTCGGACAGAGCAGCGATGATAATTTAGGGGCTAGATAGTTGGTGAGTAGTTTATTCTACTCGTCTGGCAGGGTCCTTCCTGGGATAACTATAATATACATTATTCTCGAATCGAAGTCTTCTAATTTACATTTCAAATAACAAATATGGGAGCACTCTACAGTAACCCAAATACTTGTTCGCCCCAAAAGAAAACATGCAGATACTATTTATTATATATGAGATAGGAATATACATTGTTATGTACAGATTAAATTTGTAAAATATAGATATAGGAGAGGAATATATAATTATGTATTGAATAAATTCATAATATGTATATGTATGACAGGAATACATATGTTAATGTATATGTTAAATTTTGTACTTGCTTGTTTTCTTCTGGAGCGAACAAGTAATTAGGTATTTTCAGAGTGCTCCCATGTTTTTCATTTGCAAAATATTGCAGAAAGTTTTAATTGTTAAATAATGTATATTATGGTTAGTCCGGGAAGGATCCTGCTAGACGAGTTGAATTAACTTCTGACTGGCTCGCTAGCCGCTAAATCATCGCTGCTCTGTCCGAAAATAGATTTTATTGTGATGTGAAAATATATATCTTCCTTGTGTTATCTTCGCTCAGCTTTATCTTATGGTCACACTTAAAGCAGGTAACTGACTCCTGTCGACTGACTCCAACTGACTGACTCTTACACACTGACTCCTGCAAACTGACTCCTGCAATCTGACACCTACAGACTGTCTCCTTCAGGTTGTCTCCTGCAGACTGACTCTAAAATGACTACAAAATTGCCCCAAAATGATACACAATTACTCTTAATGACTCCAAATGTCTCATAATGACTCCAAAATTTATTCTAAATGACTCCTGATTTTGGTCCACGGGGTGCTGATTGTGATGCATGTGGTACTGATTGTGATGCATGTGGTGCTGATTGTGTGTGGTGGGGATTGTGGTGTGTTTGGGGCTGTTTGTGGTGAATTTGTGAATGTGTGTAAGTGTCTAAGTGTATCTGAGTGTGTAGGTGTGTGTGAGTGTGTTTGGCACATGAGAAAGTGGAGAATGTAACATTTTTATTCTTCAGGGTTTTAGTCAGTCGTGTATGCATTAGAATTTTGATGAAATAAGGATACCTTGTCCAAAGCTGTAAGTTTCAAATATGCTTATCCGTCACGGTCGTGGAAATCGTTAAAATATTTGTTTAAATGGAGGCATAAAAACATTTAAATGTCACTGACGAAATATGGCAGTAAGATTATATGTAGAGCAGTAGCTAGGCAAACTATATACATATGGCGCCACTGCGGAAATAACTTCGGTTTTTTAATAAATATGACGCAAGCCAATGATTGTACGAAATATACTCTACAGCTTACGTCTATGGGTTTACCCTCACACACTGCTGGAAAATTACATGGAAAACAACGCTGTTAGTGTGCCAAGTCTTTCACTAAAAGTTACAATGCTCGTCAACATGAGAGAACCGCGTGTTGGAAGAGTCCTTTTCGCGCTATGAAGCATTACGACATTGACCACATGCAATATATGCAAGGTGAAACAATGAAGGAACGAATCGATGTCTACAGGGAAGTAGTATATGGATAGGTTGGATACAATCCTTTTTTGACCCAAAAATCCTCGAATTTGCCCCCAAAATCAAGTAATTTTGAGTCAAAATCAAGCCATTTTCCTACCGATTTTCGACCCAAAAAGCCTTGAAACTCCCCAAAGAAACATCAAAATCAACCAAAATAACTCAATAAATCACTCAAATCAAGTCATTTTATTATCCTCTAGAAGCTACATTTAGTACCCATTTAAAACCCCTAAAAACAAATAAAAAACAATTTTACCTCAAAATCAAGCATTTTACCTCAAAATCAAGCAATTTTACCCCAAAATTAAGCAAATTAAGACCGATTTTCATAAATAGTAGCTCAGGATTTTTTCAAGTATTAAGCTCAACATAAAGTCAAAATAAAGCAAATTTTTTTTCTTTTCAAGCAAATTTTTAACGTTTTCTAGAAATACCAGTTTTACAAGCGAGTAATCTAAAATCAATAATATTAATGCTTAAAATCAAATGAAATATAACAATTATTCCAATCAATAGAATTTATATATTTAACTAAATATTATGAATAAATTGTCCTTCATTCAATGATATTTTATCTTTATATGACATAAAATCATGTTTCCCATTTTTTTATTTTAAAGTTTTTTTTTTCAAATCTTTACATATCGATTAGGTAATGTAATTAGATATTTATAATCTAGAATACATTTAGTTTTTTTTTTACCAAACTTAGATTCATAAATTGGAAATTGTGTAGCAACATGCAATTTATTAATTTCTACTTCTTCTAGTTTAGATAACTCAAGTGAATTGTTTAACTTGTATAGCAGAGACTTCATTTTGTTTTCATTTATAAATAAAGAGATGATTAAATAAAAATAAAAAATATTGAAATAAAAAATATTTTCCATTTTTAAAGTTAATTTTTTTTATAAATTACGAAACGGAAAACACAAAATTTGTTAAAAGTGCAACGAATTCCTAAACACAGACAATTTTCACTCTCATAAACATACAAAAGAAAAACATACTAACACCTGTAAAAAAAATGTGTCGCCGAATATGCCAAAAATCGTTATGAAATAAATAAAGAGACGATAGTATGTAGTTATGTTTTAAATAAAGAGAAATCACTATGCGATTGTGGAAAATATGTTTGTAATTTAACTCTCAAAAGACACAAAAATAGTAAAGCACTCAACACAGGATTGGATATTCCAACAAAAACACGTAACGAATGCAATGAGAATAAATAATAATAATCATTCCCCTGATAAAAATGCTAAGGATAAATATGTATCAAAACGAAAAAATTGTTATGGTAAATATGTGAAGAACAATATATCAGGGAATATACTGAAAACAAGATGTTATCTAGTAAAATTTTACAGTCAGTGTTACTACCCTAAACTGTTACAATAAATACGGCTCAATCACCGACAAATAAAATGTGGACAACATAAAAAGTTTAGTATAACAGAATAATATGACGTATTGTACAAATTATAATAATAATATATATATAATTATAGGCTGTTCACGGTAAAGTAAGCACTTTTGAGGTCCTAGTTACTATTTTCTTTCAGCAATCTTTTATAACTTAAACCAAGTTTATAAATAAATAATGCTTTGTAAGTAATTAATACTGTGTTTATAGTCCAGTGCACTCGGAAGTTTACGTGTAAAGCTAAAATAAAACATAATTTTTGACCATTATTCCAAATGAGAGAGCTTTCAAAAGTGCCCACTTTACCGTGAAAAGGCTATAATACTATTCATTATTTACTTACCACGGCTATGAGACTCTTCCATATAAAGTGCAAAAGTCAATATGATATGAAATTATGAAATTAAAATTAAAATCTGCATATCAATCAAATATATGAAAAAATACTATAATACAATTATTCTACCACATAAGCATTCATAGATAAGAAACTAACTCCAATTAATTATCAGGAACACACATAAAAAACGCACTACTTATTAGCCTTCGCTAAAAGGTTCGTGAATAATATGGTGTATACTGGACTTGTCTGTTGATGAAAAAAAAAGAAGTCCGTAGCTAGATCTATGGTTCTCCTCCTGGGTTCGAATCTGGTACTGCACAACTCCCTGTTGACTGCGATTCCATGACGACATAGGTACTCCGACATCCTTCCTTCATTCACGGTTCTGGAGTCGACCCCCGACTCAACTACTGAAGCGGTGACCACGTTTCTCGAAGGTGGAGCTATTCCTCGTGACGTACCTCCTTCAGAAAATGGATGATAATATCTGAACAGAACTGACTCGGAAAAACCAAACGACGAAGTTCTCAATCCCTTTGAATGTTCTTCGTCGATTCCTCTGTTATGATGACTCGATATTATGGAGTTACTTGTTCCTCTTGCATACTTCTGTCTTTTAAACTGGACAACATTTAATCATAAAAAGAACACGTCTTAAAATTAAAACCTATATTAAATTAACTTCAGTAAAATCTCATTAGATCGGAACCTCTTACTTATTATAATTCCATAAACCAATACTTTTAAGTACCACCTTAAAATATTCCTAACATTACATAAAAACTGTTTTCAAAACAAAAAAAAAAACATCATCATATATTAATACAGGGTTAAATATCACAAATTGACAACTAAAGGATCTGTTTAATATTTATACATCTATTTTTTTCCTTTTGATATAGAGAAAACTTTACTTATATGTACCACTTGTGATAATCAAATTACGCTAACAGCATTCATCGAATTCGGATGACGACTAGGTGTTTCAATAAAGTACATTATTATAAGAATATTTTGATCAATTTTCGATTTATTCTATTATTTTATATTTCTAATTTATTTTAAATTTTTTAAATTTCCTTTATCAATTAGTTTTCTAATAGATAACAACATAATAATAGCGACGAACAAATTAACAACTGCGTTAAATGAGAAGAGATGGCGGAAACTGAGAATTATATCTAGAGATTTTAGAATTAATTATTGGCATAATCTAAGGAAAACAGATTTAATTACATATATTTTGCAATTTATTACAAACGGACAAAGAATAATTATACAAATCTATCCTTCTCAAACTACAATATAATATATAGAAAACATTAAAGTACATTTTTAAAAAAATATTCCCATTTTATGATCAGGTTTTTGCGTCAAAAACCGAAATTAAAGAAGGAAATAAAAGTTTCGGCGATTTTTTTTCATCAAAATAATTTTTTTTACGAATGCATAGACCACCATTTTAAATTCGTGAGGTACATCGCATTTTAATCGATATTTTAACCTTTTGTTAAACAAAATACAGTATTCACATAAATAATTTTCAAGGCGATACGATAGAAAAAATGAAATATGTTCGAAATTCTGTTCGCGAAACGTAATACGCGTATTCAAGTTAAGTATTGGAATGTACGTGGTTGTTGTAATGCCGGGGGCAGAGTTCCCTTTTTGGTAGTGTTTTTAGCGATTTTCGTCTGTGTAGATTTTTTGTGGGGAAAAGTTACTTCACTGTTCTAATTGTGTGGAGTGTTTGTAAGCGGTGTAGTCTTCTTTTTTTTGGCATCCTCTATGAATGGTTAATATTTTATGGCATACCTGTATGAATCATCAAGCGTGCTGTACTTTAAAAGTTATAATATGCTTGCTTTACTCGGGGATATATTAACACTTTTGTTTTCTGTTTGTTCCAGTGCATGTGTGTTTTCTCCTTCCGATACTTCATCGATTGGTTTTCAAGCGAGACATTTTCAAATGAAATTTATATTTTCAAATAAAAATGCAGAATTGTTATTGTTGGTCATAATGTATAGATGGGCTCTAATATATATTGTATATAATTTCTGTGTCCCTGCTTCCTTGATTTTTCTTTTTAATTATGCGTCCTTCTCCTTGCCTTCCTTTAGCGAATGAAACTCCGTTTAGTTTATAGAATCGGGGTCATGTGAGCTGATAAGATGAAGCGAGGTAAGTATCAAACTGCGCCAGAATGCAAATACTAGGGAAATGGGAGGTTCCTGAAAATACACGCCAAGGCTTGATTCCCTCAAGCGAAAATCCAGGAGTGTCCCTGCTAGCAATAAAAAACAGTTCGCCTTAAGTATGCGATCTTTCAAGCTGCTGGACTACCATGTCCTGTATGCAGAATTGACCCATTACCGTATCAGAGAAGTACAGCTATGGAAACTTCAAGTTATCGATATTCTACCCGACTCAAAATTTGGTTATTATTGTGCTATGTAACAAATTTCAGGGTTCTCGATATTCTACATGACTTTAGCCAGCTAATATGGAATTTTTACGCTATTATTTACTATGCATATATTTCAAAACATGTCCTGTTTTGTTTGGGACACGAAGTAATTATAAAAATCGAGAAGTACTGCATACAGAACGGTGCCTTGAAACTATCGGGCAGCCGACCGACTTTCTACACCATACAAAACCTTAATTGTACTTTAGTCAGAATGAGGGGAAAAGAATCGCAGCATGATCTGAGACATGATTTTCATGCCTTTTTCATGGCTAGCAACATGCCATGTTGCGAGCCATAACATACATCATTTTAGGAATGTTGAAAGCTCTCGTCACAGTTCGCGACATAACATACAGTAAGTAATGCTTTGTAGCTAACAATATTTGTTGTCGACGAGGTCTACGAAACAGGCGTAACTTTGAATAATGTTTCAAAGCTAGTGCTCTGCTTCACGACATGGCTAGCAGAGGGATATTTATAACGTTTCACAATACTCCAATAATCACTACTCGATTCAATTTATGATTGCGATGGGTGAGTAGTTACACGATGTTTTACGCGAAGAGGTTACCAACTAGATTTGCATTGGTGAACATGTTTTGAGAATGGTCTCCAAAGTGTGATGTTATGGATGTTTGGATTGCAAGTTAGTCTTGCTGGTTGTTCTGGTGGGTTGGCCTGATAATTTAGTATGGTAGTTTAGTCTGGCCAGACTTGTTGGTTGATAATATGTCCTTTGTTCAAGCCGGTCTGGGCAATGGCCTGCCTCGACAAGAGTAGGTCTTGGCAGGAGCAGGTCTGTGAAGATCTGGCCTTGGCAGAAGTCAGCATTGGCAGAAGCCGATCTCGGCTGGATCCGGTATTGGCATAAGCCAATCTCGGCATGTCAGGTTGGCCCGAATGGCTGGTCAGTCGGGTTGGCCACTCTGGTTAGTAAGTCGAGCCATCTGGTCGGTAGGTTGACCGAGTCGTGGCATAGCCAGGTAAAAATTGACAGTCTGCATGGCTGGTCGACATGATCAGTTGGTTGTTTGGGTTGGGTGGCATGTTCGGATTGTGTGGCCAATCTGTTGTGGGTTTTATTCTGGCTGGCATGACCTGCTATTACAGTTGGCTAGTAATTATGCTCGTTTTACTGGTTGTATAATTGTTTGACATGGACGTTTCTAATGGTTAGTTGGATTAGATTGCTGGTGGGTAGGTAAATATTTTTTTTGCTGGACTGATGTGGCTTTTTATATCGTTCGCTGGTAGTATCGGTTTGCAAGGTTGACCAGCATGGTCGTTTTGTATTGTTTCCTGTCGGGGATGACTGGTAGATTGGTTCAAATCTCTTTGTGAAATGGACTGTATGTATAGTTATCTGGTATGGATAGTTCCTACGGTTTCTTCGTATGGTTGGTTTGTATTGTTTGGCTGGTGTAGTAAGTTTGTATGGTCGTCCGGTGTGATTGCTTGATATGGTCGGTTGGTATTGTTGGCTGATGTTGATTTGGATGGTACGTATTGTTGGTTTGTATGTGGGTTTTGAATATGCACCTGGTATGGTAATTTCGTTTAGTTAGCTGGTATGATCGGTTTAAATTTTTTCTCATGTAGCCTGTTTGTATGATTGGCTAGTGTAGTAAGTTCATGTGGTCGTCTGGTTTGGATACTTGATATGGTTGATCTTAATGTGGATGGTTCGGAATGATTTATATAGTACAGATGTTTGGAATGAGCACCTGGCATGGCACGTTCGTATGGTAGGTTGGTATGGTTGGTTTGTAGGGTTATGCTTTATTGCCAGTTCATATAGTCATTTAGTATGAGTGTTTGATATAAATGATAGGTATGGTTGGCTTGTCTTGGTAGTAGTTAGATTAACTTCTGGTATTGTGATTCTCTATTGTTTGCCTTGCCCACAGGTGCCTAGTTGGCTACAATAGCTTATTAGCCTAGTTTGTTGTTATGGTCAGCATATTTGGACACTCTATTTGGTTTATCGATATTGACGATTGGTTGACATGTGTGTGTTGTTCTATTCTTGGTTTTGTTGATATTTTCCACTAGTATATCAAGTCTGCCTTGATATTCAGTAGACCTTGCTGGCTAATATTGGAATTGGTTTGGTCAGCTTTTATGGACAATCTGTAAGTTTGGCTTATATTGTTGCCTCGTATGGGGGTTTTTTGTGGTTTGTTTTTATTGTTTTCTTCTATTGTTGACTGATTCGGTCTTGATCAATAGTTTTTAGTCTGTCTTAATTGATTGCTTGCCTGATTGGCTTTCATGGGCACGTTGTGTGGTCTGATGTTATGGACAGACTTAATAATTGGTCGGAGTTGATGGATGGTCGGTCATGATTGTTGGAGTCGTCAGTTGATGTGGTCGTTTTTTATGGTTTGCTTTTTTGGTTGGTATTATTCATTGGAATGCACAGTCAGCTTTGTTAGTTGATAATATTGGTGTGAGAGTTGCTTGGAATGTGTGATTGGTATGATTAACTAGTATTAAAAGTATAAAGGGTTGGTAGGTGTAAATGGTTAGTCGGTTGGTCTTATGGTTTGTGTAGTAGGCCTTATTAGTCAGTTAGCCTGGTCGTGTGGTATGAATTTATGGTCTGGTGGGCCTTAATGTTCGAACTTTACCATTGGTCTTGGCAGTTGGTCAATCTTTCAGGCGGATATGTCCAGTCGGACTTGATAGCTGAATGGTCACTTAATCTGGGCGGCTATGAAGCTATTGTCAGTGATTAGGAAAAAGATTTTATCTGTGTTTATAAATTGCCATAAAAAGTGGCATGTACACATCTAATTTATCTTTGGCTGTCCTTGTATATTCTAAATATCAATGGCCTAAACCTATTGGTTTGAGAACCATATCGCCTACACTGTATGCAGTCTAGTTGGAGTCAACTACAAAACCACAAAAGACCAAGTCGGAATGATCGCCTCCCTTGGGAACACCATTAAATGGAAGCTTCATTTTTTCCTCTAGTCTCCAACAGTCAACTTATTCGAGCACATTCTTTGAATTTTTGCAAATTTTTACTTTTGAGCTTAAATATAATATGTGCAACAACGACCATGACCAATAATAACATGCATATAGTGATGGAAGATTCGAAAGCATTACAACTGTTCATAATGATAGCCGTGAGGGAATAGGAGACAGAATGCATTCTATCATCTATCGCATCAGACAAGTAACCATAATGTCGTGCAACTATGGCATAATTATTAATCTGCAGAGTTAGGAATATCGCATAACGAATAGCCAATCACGATAGCACAATGTGGCATAATAAACATTAAATATTATTTCCCTTTTAGCACAGCCAACTGGTAGTAGTGTGTGTCTAGGTGTAGCTTATCATGTGTGTGATTAGTTGGTCCAAATAACCAACGAAAAATATATGTTGGTTGGAGTGGATTAAACTATAGTGGGTAAATGAAGCTGCCTGTATTGATGCGAGATGGGCAGGCTGGTGGCTTTATGGAGAGGGTGATTAGAACTATAGCGAGTAACCCTTCATGTTATAATTAGTGGTGTTAAAGGGGAACCGACAAATCAGTCATTGAATAATAGTAAAATGGAGTAGAGGAAACCAACTGTGATGTTTGGATGGTGATGGTTCTTAAGGTGTGAAGAGAGCAGGGTTTGGGGTGGGACAGTGAGCAGTTTAGGGAATGGGATGATGGGATGGGGAGTCGGATTGTGGATTGGAGCATAGTTCGGACCATTATAGTGTTCGATATATGGCCAGAAAAATGGTGAGTGTGTTAGGGGGCTATGTGGAGAGTTGGTGACTTGGTTTGGTGGTGAGGGGTGTCGTGCCATGTTGTGTAATGGCGAAGGAGGTGGAAAGCCAGGTACCTTGATTGTGGTGTTGGTTGATGGTGAGGGGAGACCGATATATGTTACGTGAAGCCAATAATTCACTTTTTTGAGGGACTGGCAAAATTATAGATAATACATTTAATTAACCGGCACAAGAGTCGAAGGGAAACAACAAATTTCTTCCAATGCCCATACCAGGGAGTGGTTGTGCTGCGATATATGAAGTTATTGCCTCAGTTTTTAGGATTTTTTTTTAATTTTGAACGATTTTTGTTGATTTTTTAAGTTAAAATTTACCTGGATCAAGACGAAGGTTCACCCACATTCAACATTATAGTCGGTATAAGTAATGTAACTTTTCTTCGATATTTACGAGTTCTATTGAGTTTTTCCATTTTGGTTTTGTGTGCAATTTTTCCTTGAATGTCTATGTTCAAATTTTCTGAGGTCACTCTCTATGTCACTCACTTCCAATGTGGTAATTGGTATCAGTAATGTAAATAAACATAACTACTGACCCATCTGATCCATTGGGCATAGCTCGGAGACTACTCTGCCATCCTGCTTTGATGTCAGTGGTATGGCATCTACATAGAGAAGCTGCGAATCCACTTTGGCTACCTGTGAGGACTATGTAGCTCATGCACCATAGAGCCCCGAATACACTTTACAATTAACAGACATTTGGCAACGAGAAGCCACGAATCTGATATGCTCATTTATATACCCTAATTTAGAAAAGTTTTGAAGAAAAGAGCAATTTTGGGCAAAATCGCCAACTTCTGATGTGATTTTCGAGGTGAAACGATACATTTTGCCAAGTTATCGAGTGTAAACCCTGGCAATGACATCAACAAATATAGTGGGCGGCCTCATACTCCAGTCCGCGATCACTGAACTCAAGCAAAGATAAACGTAATAATTTAATTGACCCACCATTGATGTCTATTAAGTTGTGTCAACAATATGCACATTAGAGAAATGTTGAGAACAAACCCATCAATTATTCATAATCTAAAAATATGCAGAAGCTGATTATTATTTTGTAGATTACATTTGTTACTGTTACTGAGGCTAAAAGTCCGAAGACCAGGATATGTAAGTCCGATAATGTAAAGCTGGTATGGGTAAGTATTCAAACAATTGGATGCACATAAAGAAATTCTGTAATCCTGTATAATTCTGTGCCTTTACTGTGAACAGCATATACAATCCTCTTTGTTGCAGGAACAATACAAATATTGCTGAAGGTGTTCTCTTGAAGGAACTATCTGTTCTATAATAGATACAGTGGCCCTGCTATAGGAACTGGAAAAATTGTTGCAGATACATTCACTGACAAGATCACAACGTACAGCTATTTTGAAATTACTACCGAATTAAAAAAATATTTAGATGTTACCAAAAACCAGACTGGTTGTTTGTACAGGAAAGTGATCCCAATATTATATTTTTTCTTGGTGTCGTGTAGGTTGGACTTTGTTACCAGACAAGACGATGCACAGTGCCTCACAGTGAAAGTTGTACACCTAGCAAAAACCGGCAATATATTGGAAATCAATATTCCCCCGAGTAAAAATTACTTGTAAGCCAGATTTTTATGCATTCCATATCCAACTTTCTGAGTATATAAAGATACAACTTAGTTCTCTGATTATATTAGTATGAAATGGAAAACTTTAAAACCACTGCAGATTGAATGCCACAGTAAAAGTGGTACACTGTCCAATAATTGCCCCCCCCCCCCCAAATTGGAATGACAGGCATGCAATGTCGGGCTCACACATTCAGAACCACGCATACCTTTCTTCAGTGTGTGAAGGCAAGCGTTACATTCAAGAAAGCTTTTGTAGATCAACATGGAATCTGAAAGAGGTCAGACATATGTGGCAGTCAGAAAGCTGGTCATTTTGCATTACCAAAAGTGTAAATCTCTGCGTGAGATCGGCAAAATCGTGAAGTGTAATCATTCTACAGTCCAAAATATAATTTGTCACTGTTGTCAGTACAATAGAATAGAGAACAAAGACAAGTATAGTTACAGAAAAAACTCACTGCATCAGACGAGCAATGGATTCGACTTCAAATAAAGGAGAATCCCTCGTTAACTTCACCAAAACTTTCCAGGGAAGCAGAAGTCGTCTTGGGGGAAAAACCCTATCCAGAAACCGTGAGGGGAGTACTTCGTAGAAGTGACTTCAATGATCGAGTAGCACGCAGTACACCATACATCAGCAAGCAGAACAGACATCCCTGGTTCCAATTTTCCACAGATAACGCCGATAAATCATTTGACTACTGGAAAACAGTAATATTTACCAATTAAAGTTAATTCAGTGGCTTTGCATCGGGTGGGAAGGTTAGTATCTGGTGTAAGCCAAACACAGGTCTGGCAGAAAGATATCTTCGCAGACAATGAACTACGGGGGTGCGTTCCTGATGAAATGGGTATGTATGGCGGCTTCAGGTGTGGGGAACTCCATTTTTTAACTAGTTCTATTGATCAAGATGTGTATTTGGACATACTATGGGAATAACTGACACCGAGTGCAGAGAAAATAGTCTTGTGAGATTGTTTCACGTTCTACCAGGACAACCACCCGAAATATAAAGCATATAAGGTATGTATGTGGTGACTCTATTGTTACCCCCAAGTTCTCGATACCACTCCACAGTCACCAGACATCAAAGTAATAGAAAATCTCTGTAGTTTGTTAAAAGTAAACATTCACAAATATCCCATCTCAAACCGCAATGACTTCAAAATTGCCTTTTGAACAGAACGGGATAAGATTGAGCACTATTATTGTGAAAGTTTGGTTCGATCTGTGCCAGAAAGTCTTAAGGAGATGAAAAAAAAACTGTGGTCGTCAAACTAAATACTAACAGTCTACCCATGCCCTTTACTGACAGGAAATATACAGATTGAACCATTTTCACTGCGGAATACATCTTGACTTGAGAATATGGAGTTTTTGTTGCAATCTCATAAATTATTTTGTGAAGATATTTGCTTTTTGTATCTGTTGTATGATAATTGTAAATACATTTATTCACCAATACACTCAGTTTTCATATATAAAAAATTTGTATTACAACAATGAATTATCACAGAATATATATACCACTGACACTGTGGGTCACTGTATAACAGAAAAAAAGAGGTTATTATTAGGTACACAGTTGAGTTAATGTACCAAAGAACTTCGTGTGTGTTTATAGGCTGTTCACAGTAAAGTGAGCACTTTTGAATGCCGTTATTTGAAGTTCATTTCTGTCTGTTTGTTACATTTTGCCAACTGGTAAAATAAAAATTACAAGATGACTAATAAACATACAGTATACATATTTTGCACCAATAAGTTAATCTTTTAAGCTACAATAAAATATGATATGTTGTTATTATTCATAATGGGAGGGCCTTGAAAAGTGCTCAATTTGCTGTGAATAAACTGTAAACAATATAAAGAATGATATAACAAAAAAAATATTTTGCTACACGTGATTGAGGATAACAACCATAGTTCAACAATGCATATCAGTATGAACTGATGCTCATGGTTGATCTGTTCAACCCTAGAGAAATATTCCTGGACATATATCAAACAGTAAGACAGGAATATTCAAAACGTGGAAAAATTGAACTATCACATTTAAGAGAAGTAAAAACCTTGAGATGTATCTTCAGTAGGAACGTTTGTGCGTGATGTTTTCTTTGCTTTAGGCGGGAGGGTTAAAAAAGAATTAATTTACACTATTTACCAAAAACCTATTGGGCACCATGAAGATAGGTATTTCAGTAAGTCAGTGGACTAGTGTTGCACGACCTTCGGCGTAGGAACGCTGGTGTTTGTCGGTGGCAGCATGACCACAGAAGCCTATTGTAACATTCTCTTACGGCCCTTTATCAGAGAGAGGAAGCACGTTAGGCCAAAAGGAGCACCAGTTCAAATCTCCCAATAAAGGCCATAGGAAATGAACAAACACACGGATAAGGTTGTGACATGAGCGCATGCTTACCACACAAACAATAATGAAAGCAGAAAGCCGAACCTTGACATGATATCCAGCATCCAAATTAATTGTCTCAGAAAAGTTGTCGCTCCAGTATGGGCATAGGTACACAACAATCAGTTTAAGAAATGTTATGTTTTCATAACCTCTCATGGAGCAATAAGTATACTCAAAATAAAAAGAATTACCACAAGGGGTAATGTGAAAACTAATCAGATTCGGAAACATGTATTTTATTTTAATTTCTCTCAACATTTTTTTTTAAAATAAAATTCGTTAAACAATAACAATATCAGTAACAACAGGTAATATGACAATAGACATAACAACTAAAGGCAGAGCATACATCATTAATATCATTAAAAGTTCTTCCTTTTAATTTATTTATTTTTTTTTTTATATTTTGGTATTTATCTTTTTGATGTTATATTGGATAAAAGAAAACAAAATACTCTTGTAGGGATCCCCTAACAACTTAACGAGTACTCCTTTTTATATTAATATTTGTTTACTTTAGGTTTTCGAAATGACTGTTTGCCCTGATTGGCATTGGGGCCAAGGCGACGAATTCGTGTTGCCACAAAATTTCACAATTTCACACAGTTTAGGTTACAAAGGGTATTGTAAAATTTTACTCATTGAAGGTCGATACATGCTTGCCACCAAACTAATGTTCGTGCATCGAAAACTAAATGGCTTGCATGCAAAGCCACATGCTTAAAAAAATAATAAATTGCATGTCCTGAGGAAGACGCGAGAAAATCACAGCTGAATGATGGGAGAAGTTAGAAACACATCCGGAATAGATTTGTAAATCGGGCGGGGAAGCCGACAGCAAAACCCACACCAGGACCAAAGCAAACATAGTAACTTACCCGCAGTGGTGAGAATCTAACTGTTACATGACGATACTGGAAAACGGAACAAGAGAAACTTAATAAAGAAAAGATCACGCCATGTTTTTGCCAAAGAAAAGTGTTGACTTAAGTCCTTTTCGCGAAGTCGTAACAAAACATGTATCGACGTTCGAGTGTTACAATCGATACATACAGTTTGACGATTACAGACAATATACTCTAAGAATACATTTGAGAAATATCTGGATGAATGGAATTAGAAAACAAACTTACTCATGCTTAGAATTTAACAAAATTTTATACGAAATCATATAAATTTGTATGTAGAACTAAACTTCAAATAACATCTTAAGTGTTTGACACATACGTTAACGAACAATTGGTCCGAATAAAACAATTCGAAAACTTCAATTCGGTTGTTTGAACAATACAAAAAAATACCTAAATAATTAAGGACAACAATTTAGCAAAATAAGTTAAAAGGTTATAGAAATAATAGTCATAATTACTTAATTTTACTATTTAACTACAAGAAAACTAAAACTTATTTGCTGCGAACAAAGATGCAAAACAAACAAAAAACCAGATACTTTAACTTGACAGAACATGCAGCGTATATAAAAGAAAACTAAAGGCTGAAATATTACTGTTTTACACAAACAAACACATGTATAAAATGGAAATTAACACGGTAACAGTAACTAACAGATTGATATACATTTTTAATTACCAAACAAAGTTAGCCAAAATTCATTAAATGCTGGAACCAAACGGGTTTTACCGGAAGTCAACAAGATTATTACTAGCGGGGAACAATAACAATAAAACAAATCCGACCAAACAGAGATGGTGCCACGAAAGCAGCACAATTCTGGATAATGAAATGTTCCCAACATTGTGGCGTTTTTATCGAAGAACCCGTGTTACTTCTAGGAAAACAATGCCAGGTGCCATGTTTCAAGGGTTTCTTTGCAGTGGTACACCTACAACAATGTTCACTGATTGGACTGGTACGCACAGAGCCCCGACCTCAACCCTATAGAACATCTTTGTGACGAATTGGATCGCCGGGTGAGGCCTCGTCAGGCGCGGCGAAAATCCATTGCTCAACTCATGGACTAGTTGCAAGAGAAATTGTGACGAATCCCCGGGGATATCCTACAAACACCCGTAGAAAGCATGCCAGACAGGGTGGCTGCTGTTATAGCCGCAAGAGGTGGCCCTACTAGATTCTAACGGGGTGACAACCACCGAGCAAACATTGTGGACAGGTGCCCAATTACTTTTTTGTAGATAGTCTATTTCAGTAACTACCCAGCTCCAATTATATAAGAAAATTGCAACTAAAATTTAGAAGTGCCTTTCACTTTGGTTTGGGGAATACCGCTACACTGAAGTAAGCACTGATTATAGAAAGATGGTTACTTTAGACACAATTACAAAAGAGAAATTTAAACAACATTATCCAAGTAGGCCTAGCCGAATACGCTGAGAAGATGACGGTTCTACAAAATTTAACAAATTCTTGTTGCTTTTTAGTGCCCCTTAAAATCATATTCTGTTTTCAAATATAACTTGTGACTTTCGTCATCCACGAAAATGCAAATTCAAAATTGTTCTTAACGCTAAACATTCGCGGTTATTTTAAACAGTAGGGTAGCCAGCGAACATAGATGGTGAAGCAGAAATAAAACCTGTGTTACTAGAGGCATATACTCTGCACCCATAACTAACTTCAATATTACGTGAGATTTGGCGTGCGTGTATTAAAAAGCAGTGTCGCTTTGTTACAAAGAGTGATTAGATACTACATGGCTGCCTAGATGCTGAGACTGTATGATGACCCCAACGAATGAATCATAACAATAATCGAATTTTTCTGTAAACCATCCATCCTATTATGAAATCAACCCCACATAAAGTTGTACGTTAACTGGCCTTGAAGTCGCATGCGGTGACTACAGTATGTTTTTAAATTGCTTCCATTCCACAATTAATATATGTCTCTCCCTATGTCAATATTATGTTAACAGAATACCAGTTGTTCAACGTTTTCTACGGAGCAATGCACAAAGTCAAAATTTGCGATACTTCAGGACTGGACACACAAACCCGGTCATTTTGTGAAATGTCAGAAATTAGATGCCTATATGGTTGACCACTATTTCCTTCTTGACGAACTCCTATGCAGCACAGCTATTCTAACCCATATTAAGTTTTCAAGATGCTTATATATTGTAATTTACGTTTTTGCACACGTCCCAACATACATTTGTTATAATTTCAGAATTTAATGTAGTTATGACTGCATTTTAATTGAAATTGAATCTACGGAAAATAAGCTATTCTTATCACACTCATTCCCTAGAGATAGGCAAAAAAAAATTGTGCTCAAGTACAACGAAGTCAACATTAATATTTGTAGAAACGTAGATAATCAGAAGTATACATAAGGGAGAAACAACAAATACTGTACCTAACTTCAAAACTATATCACACGAATGAAATATTTATTGAATTCTATCAAGATATGAAAATTTGTTATAAAATTTAGTGATCTGTAGTTACTGGAATTCTACCATTATCGATGTTGTTTATCAGTATATCAATAAGTTTAATTGTATATAAAAAAACTATAAGCATTGAAATATTTTAGATCTAATTTAATTTTAAGTTTGGATTATATAACTGTTTGCCAAATGGGAGATGCAGTAACGAATTCAATTTTTCTTCTTTACTATTGTGTATTCTGTCGGTGGGGCTTAACTTCTCATCAACAGCGAGGTTAATCAAAGGCAGCAAAAAGTGCAGAGGAGCGGGAACAAGACGGAATCGGCCAAATGGCCCATGGTTAGGTGTACCATTCCATTATTCAACTGGAGGGATTACAATAATCCATGGGAAACTGAAATTAGGACGACCGGACAAGGAATCAAAACCAAGTTCGGATGGGAGTCCAGTTGTTTACGACAGTTGTTTAATTGAATTTCCTTTCTGGGTGGGAAATTAATTTGAATACGTTTTATGTACATTATAATTCATTTGTTATTATATTTTCAGACGTTGCTAATCTTACCCAGTTAATTATATTATCCTTTGTTTCGTTAATAACTTCCCTTGTGTTTGTTCTATATCCATGTGTTTGTAACTTTTTCCTTTAACTACTGTAGTTTTCTAACCTTATCAATGATTTGCTGTTGCTACACTTAAACTTAGCCTCTCTCAGTTTCTACTTTCGGAGTCGGCTTTAAGGAAAATGCTAGTGTTTTGACAGAAAAAGCCAAATTATATTTCAAAAGAGGATAATAAAGTTACAAGAAAACTATGAGCTGTTTGAGAAAAGTCAACTGGGGGTCGTGTGCAGGGGTAACAAACTTCGCTGCGAGCTTATGCCACAGAGATCGGTAGAAAGGTGGAGCGACGCAAGCACAGCACCATACAGTAGTCAGCGAGAGCTGGCTGAATGCAGCGGAGTGTGAATTACAGTATGTGATTAAGCACGACCCATTAGTCACAGACATCAGTCAGTTGTAGGGCGAGAACACGGCTCGGCAACCAAGCGTATATCCACGTGGATATGTCCACACAGCATATACCACTTGCTGGCAACGCGAGATGCTTACACGTTCACACACACACACACTCACATATATATATATGTATATATATATCACGTAATTATAATTAAATGCACATATGCATTTAAGGTACTTTACCATGATTCTGTCTTATTTAATTTGGAAATTTTTGGCATGCTCTATGCAGATACATATTATATAAATTTGCTGTGTGAAATGAGTTATGTTTGAAGCGCTACTGTTTTGTTGTGCAGTGACAAGTGCTTTTAAAATTTAAGGGAAATACATTATTTGGAGGCTGAAAAAGTGGAGGTATTACAATTTTAACACCCGAAATACTGTAGAATCTGTACGTACCTGCAAGCAATTAATAACTGCAAAATAATGTTGTCTTCGTTTCCAAATATTTAGTGGTCAAATTATAAACAAATAACTTGGTAATTGTTAAAAATATTGTTAGCCCACCCAACATTTTTTTTTCACAGTTCATGCATTTATAGAGTAAAAGAAATATTAAAGGTAAATTGTAGAAATTTTTTTGTAATTGCTTTGCTAATATATTTCCTGTTCAAACTCTTTAAAGTGCATAGGTACAAGTATTATGAAACACTGCATTTATAGCAGAAAACGTCTTCTTTATGTTTAACACTTGTTACATTCACTGGTAGAAAATGGAAAATGAACTCCTGTACACAATATTCCTATATGAATGCAGGTTGTAATGAATCATCATACAGATAGTACACTGTACATGATAATGGTCACAGGGTCGTACACCTGTGGACAGAGGCAACAGTGTCTCTTGAAAAACGTCATTATCTTGTGTAGCCGCCTTTAGCGACGATGTAGTACTGTAAGCATACATAGAGATGATCATAAAGACATCGGATGTCATTTTGGGTAGTAGATACACACTGGTTGTTGCTGCTCTCCTGGTTGACTCCGCACTCGCAAACGACCATCACTGGAGCCAAGACAGAATCTGCTCTTGTCACTAAACACAACTCCTCGCCATTCATCCGTCCAGTCGCGTCGTTCGCGACACCATCCGAAGAGGGCTGCACAGTGAAGAAATGTGAGAGGAAGCCTGGCGAGCGGCACGCTTGCTCGTAGTCCAGCGTCTAGAAAACTTTGATATTGATCCTACCTGACACCTTGGGTGCAAAAGGGGTCCTAATCTGTGTGTCAGTCACCGCGAGATCAGCAATGGCTGCTCGTCTGATGCGGCGGTCCAGGCGGAAATTCGTATGCCACTGCCGTTCGGAACCAGGTTGACGAGCATGTGCACCATGCTTGGACCACCGGCGCCACCAATGATGCACAGTAGACACTTCACTTCCTACGCGTTGAGCAATTCTTCGGAAGGATTATCCAGCCTCCGTCAGGCCCACAATACGACCTTCAAAGTCTGTTAATTACAGGAAGTGCAGTGTACTCTACTGCCGTGGCATGACTACAGTATGCTTACTACACACATGGACGATGCTTGAAACAACACATTACTCTTTCTCCGAGTCAACTACGTTTTTATTGGGCTTAGCGGTGTTATGCCTAGTTTGCGGTTCTTTCTTTGTACACTGCACAACACTGTTAATCATTACATGTACTGACCTCTATCAGTGCCCCATGCACACATTGTGTTTCTACGTCACCGCTTCAGAGATGTTAATTTTTCATTTACCACCAGCTTAATATTTATGATGAAGTGTAGATGTTCTTTGGCACTGTATTGTATCTGCTTTTAATGTTGATGATGCAGGGCTTGTATTGTGATTTTTCTTGTAAAGCCTGCTTTCGAGCTGTTGTAGAATATACATTAAGCTCATGTTTTGCTTGGCTGATGACATTGAAAAGTTGGAAAATAGTGCATTCCCAGCTAAACAAGGGGCGTAGTAGGCCAGTACATTACATTCTGGAGGCCAGTACATGCTAGGCAGTACATTTAGCGAAAATTCCCGACATATCAATGACACCGTGAGTTTAAACGGTTGATTGAAAATATGTATTTTGCTCGACTTTTTCAATATATGTAGAGAAGTGGTGTGTTTCATTTTAAAAATATTATTGCGGTAGAAATAAAATTATCATAATGATATGAAATCGAGAAAAAATATGTAATATTCAATTGTGTAAAACGTGTGTTTGTTGATTGCCCAGGTTAAAAGAGGAACAGCAAAACAATCCCTGTTATTAGAAAAATACATATAAAATGTTTGTATTTTGTTAAAAAAATATCATGATATTGTAGTCATTTTAGCCAAGATATTACATAGGCAACAGTTTAAGGTGGTTGACGGTTTTACTTTTCTCTCTAATGTGCAAGTATTATATTACATTACAAAATATATAATGTGTTAAAAATAAAGTAAAAAATATATGCATAATTATATAACACTTGAGTTTAACCAATCATATGTATATGTGTCTGCTTGTGTGTATCTTGAGAGAACGTTTGTGAGGTGTACTTTATATAGTTATTTTTAGGTTTGCATATTATTATTTTTTATTCTTGTTTGTAGGGTAATTGGTATAAGGGAAGGGAGAGAAGATTCCGGGGTTTGCAAACATTTTTTCTGAATTACAAATCAATACCGATAGGCCAATTTCTCGCGATTTTTTTTTGTCTCTTAGTCATGAAGCTACATTTTCTCCTATTGGCCCGACCTCATCAGCTTCCTCAGCATATGGTTATAAAAATGTGACAAAGACAGTTGAATCCTCTCAAGCGAAACTCTAACACAGACAGGATTGGGAATATCTGTTTCTTTTGTCGGAAAAAATCGTTCGATTTTAACTCCTTCCCTCGTTAGATTTAATTGGAAATTTACCTCTACTCTACCTGTGACTGACTTGAAAGGCGTTATCAGCCATGGCAATATTCTACAACCAGGGTCCCCATGCACACGTTGATCCATCTTACTGGGAAATTATGTCCCACACCCGGGATAATTCTCCGTATTCAAACGTCGTGAGCACTGCCTTGTCCTTCACCCCTAACACTTTTGTAAATGTCTCCCTCGGTATGGCATGTTGGCTGTATATTAATGCTGGGGGAACATTTGGGGTTTACATACTCATCCCCAAATATGGTAGGCATTTTATTTCAATATGAGTATAGGTGATAGCCCCTATCACTGCAGGAATACGGAAGCAGGTTTGCCCAACATCATAGAAACATTGATTTCTCTGATAGTGCAGGAAAATTCAATGTCGATTCCCGCTTTCTCAATGGTGTCCAATAAGGAAGGTAATACTTTTATTACTTTGGAAAGATAAATACTGAGATCTTCTGCTATACCGCACTGAAAACCTGGGTCGCCAAATAAACTAAAATAAGTTACAATATTTCCCTTGATTAAATGTGCACCACCCCTAGTTCCATCGCTTTTAGGAAAGAACACTTCAGTCAAATAAGCTGTGTTCTCAATCAAACCGTAAAAACAATTTTAACTCACTAAATTGCCAACGTTCATTGTAGATTTTCCTCCCGCGTGCTAGCATAAATACCGTCATTCCGTCATCTTACACAACACTCAAGCGTAGCTTTCTAGAGGTTTCAAATATTCATGTACCTGCTCCAACAAAATCTAAGCAATTCACTTTTACATCCACAGGTTTCATGAAGTAATTGCTCTAATAATTAACAAAGTACGTACTTCATGCAGTAATTATTACCAATTTTTATTCAGCGAAACTCAAGTTATTGCTGTAATTTACCCAATCACGAGCCATAACTCCACTTTAATTCCATCACTGTATGTCTCCATTTAAATATATGCAACTACAGGAAGAGACTTTTTTCAGAGCGTGGGTTTGAAAGTATCTGTTATCCGTAAAACACCTACATTTGAAGCACGTTAATTGTATCAGTTTAACCCAGCAGCCAATTGCACAGTGGTTAACGAATCCAATTAAACAATACGCACTAAATTAAAATGCTTCCAACTGCTCTAATTCATTTTGCCTCGGAAGTTGGCTGCAGTTTGGGTGATTAACGATTTGGGGCTGTTAACAAAAAAAAACATTATGGTGCTCACTCGCAAATCAGTTACTATTTAAGACAAAAAAACTCCATGTCCACGTCGGTGAAAGATATTTCAGAAAATAGAGCATTGTGGTTTCCTTCGCTACTATGCAGTGTGGTAATAAATTTTCAGACTTTCCAACACAACGGAAACGAGTAAGTAATAATTTATGTGGAACCGTTGGTAAAGGAAAATTGCTTAATAATTAAGTGGCTTTTCATATGAAAACTTACGCTAATTAATTTTAACAATGCACGAGGAAAATATACCAGGTTCTTGTAACATTCGCCGCAGGGAATATCACTTGTCCTGCAAGATAATTAACCTCTCACGTCCCTCATTCAAAAATGTATACTTAAAAAAGAAAAATGACAAATACTTGCGAATTATAGAGTTTAAGGGAAAGTTGAAATATAAGCATTTGACTAATATCTGGTGAGCGCTACCTTCTTTTGATTTTCTTGTTGACAAACTTAATGTTCTCGCGCATTGGACATGTCTCGGATCGGACCGAAACGGCGACGGAGAGCTGGGAGCACTGCTTCTGATGTAATTGAATAGGAAGGCGAGTACTAGACAAGCCTCGGAACAGATCGGCACAAGTAGATGGATTTGGTAACTTCAGGCACAAGGGGATTGAGGAAAGGATCGAGGATCCGGCCGCCATCTTGAAATTTTCCCTAGTTTCCGCAAATTACCCCGCACCCTCAAAAACATCCATTTTCACCTTGAAATCAGTCTTTTTCACACAAAATTTCCCTTTTTTTCCCCCATCAGTAAATTTTTGGGCCATATTTAATATTTGGGGGCTTTCCTTAATACTTGTAGGCTATGATTTCGTGTTGTTTTTTTTTTTTTTTTTTCTTTATCTATCGTTCTGTATTGCCTCTCTATCATGCCATCTTGTCTCTCTCATTCCACCCATTTATCGCTTTCCTTTCCCTCTTGTCTTCTTCGTCCGCCGCCTACATAGTTCCTTCACCGCCTGCTTGGGGCACTTCGATGTGTGCCCTCAGTTTTGTTTCCACTTGTATTTTGTTTGCATCGGTTGTTGCTAGGGCACGCGCCAGTCGTTCGACCACCGTCTACATAGTTTCTGTATCGACTGCCAGAAGCGCTGGTGTCCCTCTCGATCAGTCGCCATATTGGATCTAGGGTATGTTACTAGGAGCGCTGGTGGGTAACCCACCATGTTGGTTCAAGTGTTACCCACTAAGGGTGCTGCTTTTAGGAGTACAAAATATCGCCTAGAGGTGCGCGGGATCGAACTGCTGAACCTGGAGTCGGCAAGTAGATGTTTATGACCACTCGGCTATCGGCACATGCGCTGTGATAAGAGTTAGAAGAACTATATGACTATGTAATATCAGAAGTATGAAGAAAAAGTAATTTTTATAAAAATTAAGTATTTTAGCCTGCCACTTAGGGACATACTAATGATCCCCCTTTACAAAAACCTGTAACCCAAAAAAAATTGTAAACAATTTGTAAAAACATAACTGAGTTTTAATATCTGGGATTTTTATTAATTTTCCTATAAAAAATCTCAATTTTCATAGAAATCTAAACTCGCAAGACCTCTGCTAGAGTGCACGAATCGCTAGTGTGTATATTTATTTTACGAATTTAAAGATGCAATTTTCCATATATAAGACAGTGTATAGAAACTTCCAAGCATACACGGAAAATACAGGCCAGAATAGGGCTGATTAAAGCATGCCAACAATCTCCGGCCAGCCGATACTGGCCTGCTGTCTTATGCCGGAAGCGGCTCGATGGAAATATGAACTGGCGGCCAATTGTTGGCTGACAGTTCGGGCCTGCGACAGCTGGGTGTCGTTACGATGCCGGACTTACGGCAGAAGGATGTCGCTACAATGCCGGGCCTGCGATAACTGGCTGTCATTACGATGCCGGGCCTGCGACAGCTGGATGTCGCTACGATGGTAGGCCTGTGACGGCTGGATGTCGTTACGATGCCAGGCCTGCAACGATTGGATGTATTTATGATGCCAGGCCTGCGACAGCTGGTTGTCGTTGCGATTACAGGCCTGTGACAGCTGGATGTCAATCCGCTGGCGGGCCTGCAAAGGCATGATGTCCAGAAATAAGCAGTATAGCAATAAAAAACACTAAATTTTCGATTAACATTTTTTGTAATAGGTATTTCCTCTTTACATATATTAATTTTATTTACTTCTCAACACATTGTATGATTTGAAAATCCTTTACTTGCCGAGTGCAGGACTCTAACCTAAGACGGTTGAGTTACTAACCTATACACTACGGGGTAGTTGCTGATATTCTCCAGTAATTTAAAATTCATCATAACACAAATTACTATAAAGGAATGTATAAATTCCATAACATTATAACAAACAAATTAAAAAAAATGGATTATTTTAAAAACCTTTCTTCAGAGGCTTGCAAACAAAATAATTTTTGTTATTTTTAATATATATGTCGGATGGTTGTACAAGTAAATAATTTCAAAGACAACAAATGCCAAGGAATACCACGTGACACAATATGATTACAAAAATAGCATGCTAGCGGTTAACACACTGTCTCAAAAAAGACATGATACCATTAACAGCTAGCTAACATCAAACTTATTGAAAACGCTTACCAAAAGTTTGTCAGCAAAAAGACATCATGCTTATATCATTATTGCGATAAATAGCCTTGTCTCGAAAATGTTAACAGGCCGGAATAATTAAGATAACGGCCAGATTACCGAAAAAAACTAAGTAGTTTTATGAGATTCAATCCAGAATAATTTTTAAGGTGTATGTAACTGTTTGCTCTGCGATATCATTCTGACAAATTTTCGGTGATATCCATCTGTTACCCTAAAAAATACAGCATGTCATTGCTTTTATTTAACGGCTTGCAATCAGTCTCAAAAGAAGACATATCGCCGTTGTCAGATTGCTATCTTCTAGCATTGAAACGATAGTTTCTGAAAGCACAGGAATCGGGCTGACAATTTGCCTATACTTTGGCGACAGGTTGTGTTTGCTGGGTTTAAGTATTAATGATCTAAATAATTTTTCACAAAATCAAACATACGGCAGCCCCTGCAGTCACACTTATAACTGTTAATGTTATAGTGCATTTCTATTAGGACCTTGTAAAATATATTAGATTTTTAATACTGTCGTAACAGGCGACGAGTATAGGCAACGTCCATTGGGCACCGTGGTGGAAGAGGGGCCCAGTGTAAATGTCCCCGAGACAACTGCATGTGAACTGACTGTGATTGCACGTCAGCTACTGTACAGCCATCTAGGATTCGATGCATTCACAACTAATTCTATTCATTCTATTTAAATTTATTTTATTTATGATTTTTAAAATGTCCAAATCATAAAAAAATACAATATAATGTATAAAAATGTTTTTCAATGCAAAATCAGTTTAAGTTATCTAAACTTCACACTTTCCTATCACAGCTGATAAGACATTAAAAATAGAAAAAAAAGCTCGTGGTGAATTGAGGATTCGAACCCCCGACCTCTCGAACAGTACTTGGGCATGCTGAAAACTGGACTATTTATCCAATAATAGTCAATGCTCTTTAAGCTGGTAAAATGGCCACCAAACGAATAGGCTTCCATTCTCTAATGCAAGCATGTTAATATATAAAACTTTTTTGTTTCTTTTAATCAATGCATGATGACTCATGATCACATTTATTCCAGAGATTTTTTCAGTTTAACTTCATCGATTTTACCATTCTGATAACTTTTTAAAGGCAAATGTTGTAGTAAACATTTTGTTACTCTCTGACTAATAAATGCCAATACTACCATATATTGTTTATATATCGTATTTTTAAATATTTATAGAGTAGAATGCATGTTTTCGCAAATCGTCTTGTAAGCATGTAAATATGTAGATGCAAATTCGAAAATATTTGCGAACTCGTAGGAGGCAGGCTTGTGAAATTCAGTTTGCAAGTATCATTTCTAGCTACAAGAATGAATATTTAAGTTTTTTATAACCATAAAGAGTAGCCTATATATTTGCTTCATAGTGGTGTTTTTAACAAACACAGTTTATAACAGACTGATTACCCAACAATATAGGTTTAATAAGGAAAATATTAATGTTTTAAAAGTTATTAAAATATATTCGTATAAAAACACTCAAAAATGAACCCAACTACTTATATACCACCTGATGACCATGTTACCCCCATCTCCCCAGAATTTGTTTATGGTAACAATAATTACTTTTCATAGGCATAGAGTATGTCAAATAAAAAGTCTCTGTTTATTACTTGATTTTAAAATGTATTTAATTTAATTAATTTTAGTAGTATCTAAATTGTTTGTAGGGTACAGCGGCAGAATGCCAAAAATGCTCTCAACTTCGTTTCCAGTCTCCTCTCTTAATGAATAATTATTACACGATGTCGGTATCGGTAAATTATTTATTATCTCTAAGTGTTGGTAGGAATTAAAGTATGCTACATGGCTTATTTTAATTGTAAATTTTTATGCCAAAACCAAGCACAATCATATTCCCAATATCAGGCGAAGTAGGCATGATACAATGCCAGCAAAAAATTAAAGATATTTCACTAATTTTATATATATTTACATACTTAAGACTACATAAATTAAATCAGAATCCTTATATTTTACACACAATTAAAGTAGTGTCTTTAGAGCAGCATACTCGCTTGTCACATAATTATTATAATATGATTATATGCAACTCGAGGCAGTCTATGCTAGCAAGCATCCAACAAGAACCCTTGGTCATATATTCTTCTTCTTTTCGACAAAGTTACACGACTGCCGCTGTCCAAATGAGATTCCTAAATTGAACCCAGATGTTTATATACCCGCACACAGGGACCATAACAGCAACTGTTACTCATACATGACATATTCTCTACCAACCAACACCAGACGAAATATACTCATGGTTCATACCTCTTACTATAGCTCAAGTCCGCAGTGACCTTACCAAAAATTTACTTACTGCTCCTACTCTCTGCTCTACTGGTCGACACCAGCCAATATATACTACTCAAATACCACCATACCAACAACCATCCACTATAACATAAGTCATACAATAACTCTCCACACCCTCATCTCATACAACCAAAAAAATCCAATCATTCTAATCAACCGTTCCACCCATACACCAAACACAATATCCATCATAATTTAAGTGCACCGATCAACTCAACCGCCTAAGCCAGACCATAAACAACACCCATTTTACTTGTTCTACCAACAAACACCACTTAACCCTCCCAACCTTACCGCCCACCATAACTCTAGCATACCTCAACTATTTGTCCACCCATACTATGCAAAGCAAACATACTGCCCATACCAGTGACACAATCAACTTCTCAAATAATCCACCATTCCGACTTATACAAGTTAAAATACACTAACAGCACATGCCAATCAGTTTAACTCAAGCATATCTTAGTATTACAGGACTCGTCGACACACACATACTGTCCACACCATTCGACATACACCAACAATCGCAAGACAGATATACTGTAAAATGTATCACCCAACATACCAACAATACCATCCATGATAACAAATGTGTACCAATTAAATTAATAGTCCAGACCAACCCGCAACACAAATAGCCTTACCAACTGTCAAAACATCATTGCTGACTGATACCAGGCCGACAAACATACCATCAACTATAACTCCAAGAAAAACTCAATTCAACCATACCACGCAGCACACCAGTCATACTGTCCATCATAACTCATGTGTATCATGCAAATATACAATTAAGACCAGATCATAACATAACATCCATTACATTTGCTCTGCCAATCTAATCCTTAGCCACTTAATGACACCTAAATGACCTCCAAATGACAAAACAACCTAACCACAATTTATTACTCAAGTATACCTCAACCATTCAGCCAACACAAGACTTACCAAAGATTTCCTACCACCAATACCATCTAGTCTACAAACCTTCACCAGACTGAATATACTCATCACTCATACCATCCACTAGAATTCAAGTAAACCGCAGTCCACACCCACTAAAATATGCAATTCACCAACATGTCTGTCATAGCATCATTACCATCAGACACCAGCAAAATACAATGACACTGATAAAATCAACCACTTGATTATATCAACCATTCATACGAATAAATGTGCTGACCCCACACCTCAGACATACAAAACAAAATATCAGTAACACTGCTGACCAGGAGTACTTGGGTAGTATGCCAACCATAACCCAGGATACTTCAGTTATACCACATATGTCACATTATAGTTATACAATGCAAAATAACAACTACTCATTTCATACCACCTACACAGTTCATTAACCACACCAACAATAACATACTTAGTAACAATCCTCCAATACCATACATTGATATAAATCTGTATATTAACCAACAAACCAGTTAGTTATGCCAGCCATCCATACTAATAGCTGCTCCAACAAAACCTACCAGGTAACAAACCTCCAGCATACATAACCAATTCGATAAACCAATGGTACTGAGTACCAAATTTTATATAATACCTTTCACCATGACATTAGCTTGCCTCAGCCATACGAAGTCGAAAGCCATACAACCCAGCATACCAACATAATATATCACCTGAATAAATTAACGAACCAACACAGCAGAAAACCACACCAACCCAAAAATACAGCCCAAACTATATAATTAGCTCTAACGAAACCATAACTAAGTCATGCTATTGACAATACAGGCAATATCAACCACCATGTCTCAGAATTACTGGTAAATAATAACAGTCAACTATATGGACTACCATTTCAGCCCTTCTAAATTCACCAGTTACGTATGTAAATAAGACATACCAGCAGGCAAACCAATCAAATATTCCAATCATAAGCTCTAAGCATGCTCTCATAAGATCAATAGTATTATTTTAACCAACAATGATACCCACGAAGTCTTAATTCCCATATATATAATACAATCCAGACATTATAACCAACCATACTAGCTAAGCATTCTACCCCTTTCATACTAACTAAACATCCCATCAAACCATTCTGCTTTTACAAAATAATTACACAATTAAACAATTCTCCCCACACCATTAAATGTACACTTTCGTGATACTGCCAAAACAACCGAATGTGTTATCAGGTCATACCAATCGACATAACTGCTATACTTGTCATACAAATAAACGAACTGTGCAACCAAATCATACCGACAGGTTATACCAACAAGACAACTATAAAAAAAAAACACATACGGACAGCCCTCACCGGCAGAAAATACCATCACGTTACTCCATCCATTTCTACAATTCCAAAGGACAACAAACCATGAAGACATGACCAGAGACAATACCAACCAAAACATACTAGTTAGACATACCAACCTAACATATTACCGAACCTACCTATAAAAACCATGCAGAGAGGTCATACAATACAAACATTCTAAAACACGTCTACCAATTTTGAGCCCACATTCAATTTATATTATCAGAATGACCCACATAAAATTCAAGCCATACTTTTCGACCTTTAATACTAACCCTCACACCTTCTATCATATCTCCTGCCCTTCAGTTTAACAGTCATACAGACATGTCACACTCAGAGACAAACCTATTTCATCAAAAATCTTCCCCCTACCATCAACACAAAATACTACAATGCTGCGATCACACATTTTAGACATTGCTACTACCGTACTGATAGGCCATACAAGCAAGTGACACCACCAAACCAGCCAGCCAATTATTATAATCGTTCATTGCTAGTGATTAAATTAACAGGTGATATAATCTCAACATAAAAACCAATTGAACAGACCATGTCACCATACAATCAATTCCAGCAAACTAATCGGTTAGATATAGTAAATGTACCATCAATCCAAACCGACCATACACATATCTATAACACAAATGTCGATGAACCAACTATGCATTAATATCAAGCCAGTAGACCACACCACCAGACTAACTGACCATAGTGACCTACCAGCCATATCGACCTCTTCCTCTGTTACTCTCACAGGAAGAAGAATGTCATGCTAGACAATCTGTAAACTGTTTTATTCTGTTTGTTTCATACCATACACTGGAGGAGTAGGAGGAAGAGAAGAATGAGGAAGGAGGAGGTAGCATAAACATGTATCTTGATGACTTTAAGAATGTTTTCTTGGTAATAGAATGTCTCTTCAACACATTACTTCAAGTAAAAACTGCCACACTTCATCACAATGTGAAAATATTACCAATTTACAGTTTTTATTATATTTCTGCTACCTGGTGAGACAATTGTTTGATTTTCTAGCAACAGGTTCATCACCTCTAACAACCTAATATTAATAAAATTTTCCGACCATCATTTTCAGAACATCCAACCATAATTAATGTAATAGCAACTAACTATATGGCCCGCATCTTTAACTACCCAACGAAAAATGTTTAAAATATCTCATAACATTTGATGCCATATCATAGCCACTGTCGAAAACTTGCCAACTATCAATTCCTACGGATTGTTACATCCAAAATATTCTATTATGTGATGCCCCGACCACATTAACAGACCATAATATCAGTCACTACCTAAAGTACATTTCAGTAGGCCATATCGACTATACTATACAGATCCCTTCATACCAGAAACACCAACAAAGCCGCCATACAGACATTCCTACGAAATATTCCAGTGAATTATTCTGACAAACCATTTTATCATGTCAAACTAACCACATGGTTAGATCAAACAGAACATCCTTACAGATCAACTAATGATACTGAAATGCCATGTCAGTAGTGAGAGCAGGGGCTTCTGAGATAAAGCATGCAAGAGTGGCACAAGTTCAATTTGAAAAAGTGAGATTATGTCACATCCCCCTCTACCCTCTCCCTACTCACTTATTGGTGTATTGTACTTAATGCGTACATGTTATGATAAAGGGACTTACCGTAAAAAATATTTGGGAGTTACGTAGACAGAGGTTTACACTATGTGTAAAGCTATTCCGCCATTTAATTCAAACCATAATCAATATCTTACAATAATATAATTCAATCTACACTTTATTTAATTCAGTCACTTTATATTGCGCCAGGGGAGCGTGTTATGTTAATATATTCAAACCATCTGCAATATTATTCATGATTATATTACAACCACGTAGCTAGCTAATGTGTGCCCATTCTATGTCCCTGCTGGAATGGATTTACCTGTAAAGTTGACAATGGCTGAGGGCTAGTTCGATCACGGCGGCTCGAACCCCAATCGGTCCATCTTGTTCCGTCGTATGTTTTGTGAAGTAGGGCAAGTTTTGGGCTCGATGCTCTACAGGCCTTATAAATGACTTGTATGTATAAACTTTCTGGTCTGTTGCCATAACTTCCGCGGTGTTGCCTTGCCTTCGCGACCTCGCTTTCTTTTGTCGTCTGCCCTGTGAGTTCAAGCAAGCGCCGAAGAAATGGCTTGCCTACACAACATTACCTTCCCTGTTTGAGAAGCGAGCTGCCCTCAGCTAGTGTAGTGGATTGCTGTTTAGTCAGAAGTAAAGGCTGAGTGAAGGAGCTACCCTGCTTTCTCTCTTGATTTTGGCTACTCGATTAAATATATATTTTTTTAATGCAGGACTGACGTATTACTTCTTGTGTGCTTTTACTGCTGAATGAACGTACTTGGCCGTGCACCTGGAAGTGAACTTGTTTCGGGCAAGGGGTGTACATTCTTACACGCGGGTTCCGCGGCTGCGCCTCAATGGCAGTACCCTATGTGTATACCTTCTTGAGGTCCTAATACTACCTATATTCGATGTGGTTGTGCAATTACAATATTTATTTTAATAACGAACATTGAACTTGTTTTTTTTTTAATACACAAACAATATACATTACAAGTTAATGTTTAAAAGTTTATTCTGTAAAATGCTCCTCCCAATACAATTGTATTAATAGTGAAACAAAATTTTACATGTTTCAAAAGGAAAACTATTTGTAATATGTGTATGTGTATTGACATTTACATAATTTGTTAATACATCCATATAATAACATATGTGATTTTCAAAATTAAAAGCATTATGAAATAAATAAATAATCAGTATTTTAAACACTCTACATATTTACAATTAAAGATTTGTTGTTAAAAATCAACATCATATTTACATATAATTCATCACTAAAATGGATTATATAATATTATACATTTTACCCTTACGACCTTATTCTAACTTACTGCAACTTGCAGCACCATGTTTTTAATTTAGGAGCAAATGGAATGGCACACCGAGACTAATGTCTCCTAATTTTACAGTTAACGAAATGTCAAAATCAAATTATTGAAATTATTCCCCAATTACGGCTCGGTACTAGGAATGGTTTGAAGAGTGCACCTTATGCTAAACAATATATATTACAGAAAATTATTCTTGATTGTTGTAATATAATCTTTAAAAACACAAATTGTTCTCTGTATCGAGACGTGATTTATATGCTTTGAAAATGTATTGTGTCTAACATCTATAATTTTCTTTGAGATAATATTCTCGAGCAAAAATTACCTTACAATATACAATGTGTTTCTACAATTTTATATTATACCCTAATTATATAACATGTAATATGTATGTATAAATATTTTATTTTATTTTCTAATAATAATTCAGTATTCTTTTCTATTATTTTTTTTTTTTTAACTTTACCATTTCATCTATTTTATGGCCCTTAAAGAGTTATAGGCCTTCAACAAGTAAAGGTTATTACTTCAATTTACTTCAATCTGAAGATTTTGTAATTTATAAATAATTTTCTGACATTCTAAACTTTTATTAAGACATTCTTATGTAGTTTTAGCTTTGTTTAAAAAAAATTTCTCTTAAATATGTGCTTAATTTTTTGCTTCGTAGCAAAATTGTGGATTATCTTAGAGCGCATTTTGTGTATCATATTGCAGCAATAATAGTTAAATACATTACACACATGCTAGTGTTTGAATATCTTTAAATTTTCGTGTTCGTGACCTTTGTGTATGCCTGGATCCAGGTATGACTGTAAATGTGTTAGTAAGGTGTGTCAACTGAAAGGTTTGACCTCGTGCTGGAGTACTTAGTTTTCATTGTGCGCACTGCGGTTCGCTGCATCGCATATTGCGCTGCTCTTCGCCGTGCTGCCTTGGTGCATCGCGCTGTTTATGTGTGTCGTCTCCTGTGGCTGCCGTTGCACTCCGCGCTGCTACGTAGTATTTGACGTAGTTCATGGCGTCACACTGGTTGTTGTGCTGCCGTACGAATTTCGTACCTGAAACTCTGTTTCCTTATTAACCCACCTCTTGTATAAATAATTTACCTTAGCTGCACTATTATTATCTACGCTCCATTATAAAAATCCCTTTTATTACTGCTCTACCTAATTACTACTCTGCCTAATTACTGATCTGCGTGCATCTGCATTTAATTATTTTCACAAATAATTAATATTTAACACCAAAATATATCCTGTGATTATTAATACAATAATTTCTTTTATTTTAACTCACTCTGTAATACTTTAAATATTACCATATTGATTTATTGTCTATATTGCATGTTCGGTTTTACTTTATCTCACCTTCATTATATTATATAAGTGATAACATACTGCTAGCGGTTATACGCGTTAATGAACTTTTATTTACTCTAAGCAACACACAAATATTTTATTTTCGCGTAAATGTAATTATTCTAATAGCCTCAGGAGTTCTGAAATGCAAATTGCCCTCGTGAAACAGTTGCTCAATGCTGTGAAATAGGGGATCTGACGCACAGCAAAGTCTCTATCTCGATACACCCTGCTGTATAACATCCAGGACCTACTGCTAAGATCAATTCGCAATGCCTGGTTTTGTCGTATATGCAGCCCATAACAAAGCGTTTTGCAATGTGGTTGCTATGTAGTTGATTAGACCCCACAGCAAATGTCGAACACCTTTTATATTTCTCATTCAACTTACCAGAATACCATCCTGTTGGAGGCACCTCGACCACAAGTAATAATTTTTTATATGTATCCAATTATACGTACAGATCAATCAGTCGGGTTCTATCTCCGATAGAGCCTGAAATTTTTCGTATGCTCTTGAAACGAATACACTCTCTCTGTGCTGGCTGGCTAGATTACCTTATGCCCATTCTTAATCTCTCGCGAGAATACTCGAACTCCTAGGCTAATTGTCCCGATAGATATTTAATTTATTAGCATTAAGTATAACAAAATTTCTCTTCAGGTTTTCAACCTGGAAGTGCCGAGTAGTGTTTATCAACATGGAGGTCCGCATGGCGTCTTTCGTCAACATGCGGCTGGCTGGCGAGCGATGAGGAATTGCTGATAGTGCATGTTAATGAGGTGTGGTGGGAGGGGTATGCAGTGTTGTGCAGATGCGACCATAAACATGTATCTAGGCTGCGCATACTTGCAGCATTCGACTCCTCAAGTGTCGCTTTCTTGCGGCTCTTCAGCCCCAGCAAAAATACACGCATTTAACCTCGGATACTAAGTCTACCTATAATTACTTAGTGCATGGCGCTATTAAACGCATCAAAATGTCTTGTTAAATTTTTATAACGAAAACATTTCAATATCATATTTTAAACTTTCCTGAAATTTTTTATATTATACAAATTTCATTATATATCAATATATTTCATTTATTTGCAGTTTGAAATTCTATAAACATTTAATAATAGATGCACTCAGACAGTTTGATTTAATAAAAGTATTGTACTCATATAAGATGCCAACGCTTATATAAATATATTCCTTCTTAAAACACACTCAAAATTATTCTTTGTCTTCCCTTAAAATCACTAATTATATATGTTTTTGGCAGTTATTTTAATTCACTAACTTTCAGATGTGCTGTATCATATTTACAAATTTAATTCCTTAATTGGTTGCCCTGGCAATTATCTTGTTTTCGCATATAACTTATGTAATTTGCAATATTTCTCTCTTATTACACTATTTATATTATTTAATTTTTGCAATTCTGTTATCTTGATTCGATTTCTGTGTATGCGTGATCATTATGTTATTAATTTGCAGTTATTACCGAAAGATATAGATACATATATACTCTGAATGTTTTAGTTTCACGTAATAATCCACATTCTTATTACTACTTTTACTCATCACTTTTCAACTTTCCCGGAACACAGGGGCTATTCTGCTCTCAAGTGCTTATCCAATGAGGTTGGGGTTTGCAGTATTCTCGTGATACACCGCACATTTTTCATGTTATATATTTTGGTCACCACAGTATAAAAGTCCATCTCATCCCATACGCGCTTATACTGGCTGAACTTTGTCGACAGGTCAGTGGCGCAATATTCCGCTCTCTCGGGCCATTATATATTTAGGTCAGCTTCCCGACAAAGCCCAAATTGTTTTACACTCGTGTGCAAAACGAAACATTCATTTGACCTCCTCAATAAGAAACTACAATCCATCGTGTGTGCGTGAGTTTGCCTGCTCACAGGTGAAATGGATGTGACTCGTGCACTGTGTCTCATTTCTTTCAAAAACCCTTATCGTTATACACAATAACATAGCTTGCGTTCTCAAGTCGAGAATCTACGCACCCGTGCGTGCTGGTGTTCCACGTCACCAGCGTGGGATCGAACCATGGAATTGTCTAAGTTCCAGATCACGGTTCCGTCAAAGGCTGGTCGCTTCGCATTCGAATGTGTCCAATATGCGTACAAAAGAAATGAATGAAAATGACATATGACTGTAAGGGTAATGCGTGAATTATTACATTGTGTCGGCTGTGATATACAGACTAGTTAAGCCCGGTGCGCTCTGTTCGCACGCGGAACTGTCTTCTTTTTCAAGGACTCTGCTGACTAGCAAATACCACATTACTGCAGAGTCTTCACTAGGCCGTGCATACTATGTGTTCATACGACCTCTCGTGAACCTAACACATGACTGGCTTAACTGCTACATAACATTAAATTACTTTGATAAGTTCGCTTGAGCTATTCTGCCTATCGCTAATGAACTTATTAATAATATATTGCCTTATTATTGTCACTAAGTAATTTCTATTATCATCCAAATGTTACTATTTAATTTTGTAAACTAATCATGTATTATCTTATTCTATTATATATCTTATAACCTGGAAAAAGCAGACAAATCAACATTTGTAAAAAAAGAAAAGTGATATAGATGCAGCATATTTTAAAATTGCATAAACTTCTTCCGGCTAAAAATAGACAGGTCAATTTTAAGCAACAAACACATAGTAATACCTTGTGAAAATGTAGGCAAGTTAGCTTTATTGTGGGTACGTTTGGGGGAAAAAAAACATACATGTGGATTCGTATTATAAATGTTGTAAAATTTTAGAAACACTTCAATGGAAAAAGCAGAAAATTTGACTTAGCAGGATTTACACGTAGATTAGCCGTTGGGGAAACAGACATGTGGACTTGTTTAGTTTTGCACAGCATTTCTTTCTGACGTAACCTATTATGCTCTCTACTCTCATAAGTGGACGATAGGCCAAACATGCATGACAATATGTAGAGTCTTGCTTGTAAAGTGGTGTTTAGTTAGTGATTAAGTAGTAGTAATAATTTATAAAAGTGAATATTTAACTCTTTTCGTTATTTTGAGCACAAAGATAGCCTAACATATGTGTTGCAGTTAATTTCTAGCGATTTAACAAGGTATTATGTTTGTTACAAAATGTTTAGTTCATGAAGAGAAACAATTGTTCAGATATCAAGTGAATCTTCAGGCTCACACACGAACAGTGAAACGTTAGGTTCTTCATCAAATGTGGACAACAATGAATCTTGTACATTCGAAGCAATATATGAACCATTTATATTTGTACAAAATGATGTTGAGATCTGTGAAACACGTTTAAATTATTTAAATCTCAACATATGTAATATATATTCGTACAATGAAGGAAGCTTTGAACACCATACTGGATGTTTTACTAGACTAGCTGTTTGTTCAGTTATAGAAATCGAAGAAGCACCAGTAGTGAAAATCCCATTGGAGGCCGTGACACACTCCTTAAACTCACCTTTGGCGTATCATATTGAAAATGATGTCCCCGATAAGGATAACACTACAGAGGATGCAGAAATTTGTAATGAAGAACTTTATGACATGGTAGATGATGCTAATGAAAACACAATAGAAAATTCTGAACATGTGGTAAATTCAGATAGTACTAAAAAGATCGCAGAAAATGCATAAACTGATGATGTAGCAAATTATTTCGATTGGACTCCTATTGATGATGAACCTCCCTCTAAAAGAAAGCGTTACTCGTGTGACAAACATACTATATCTGAATGAAAGAATCATATATCAGAAAATATTCCACACAAATGCAATTCTTGTATAGCACGAAATGAAAGGAAAATGGCTAGAAATACTGGGGATGCATATGTTACAGCGGATGGAAAAATAAAAGACGCAAGAGTGTTGAAGCCTTGGCCTGACTGTCGTATGCAGTGAAGAAGTAAATTTTCAGGACAAGAAAAAGAAACAGTATTTGAAGAGTATAATCAAATGGCTGATAGAGATAAAATAGTTGCGAATGTGAATTACCGCGTTGAAACGTTTGAAACGTATCATGCATACCACGTAATGTTGAGGGGAACATACGTAAATTTAGATTCACCACCACCTATTATTAAGGAATAAATGGTGAAAGAAGAAAGGTTTGCAAAGGCTGATTTCAGACAGCATTGGGTGAAACTATATGCTTTATATAATAAGCAATGCAAAATAAATTGTCCAGTAGTGATTCCAGAATACCTGTGTCAGACAATAGAGGAAGAGAACCACCGAAACACAAATTATCTAAATCTGTCAGGGATGATGTTAAGAAACACATGCAATATTTCCCGGCATGTGAAAGCCATTACACCCGGAAAACAACAACCAAAAAAATACTTGCAGTCTCATCTGAATCTCACAAAAATGTACGAGCTATATAAAACTGGATCAACTAACTCTCTATCAAGAAATATTTATGGAGGCATATATTTTATTTTTTAAATTTATCTTTCAAGAAACCTAAAGTTGATATGTGGAACAAATATGAAACTCTAAAAAAACGAATAGGGGTATCTGCAGACGACATGGCAAAGGACAGGACTGTTTTACAAGAGCATCAATCAAGTGCTGATATTGCATATGAGAAAAAGACAAATGAAAAAAATTAAGCCAAAGTTAATCCTAGCTACAAAGATTTTTCATTTGATCTACAGCAATGTCTCCCATGCCCGTATCTCAACGTAACTGTATCATTTTATAAGAGACAACTATAGATATTTAGTTTACTGCTCATAACTGTGCAACCAGAGAGGTGAAGTGTTTCGTGTGGCACGACGGTATTGCTAATCATGGTTCCAATGATATTGCTTCATATATTTTAAAACTTACTGATAATTTACCAGGGGATGTCAAATATGCTGTGCTTTACCCTGACACATGCCCAGGAAAAATTGGAATTCGTATGTAGCTGTGATGTTTAGTTGTGCTCTACAGCGAAATACAAATCTCCAGTACATTGACCACAAATTCATGGTACCAGACCATACGCATCACGAATGTGGCTATGACCATTCGGCTATAGAGAGATAAAAAAAGAAGACTCCAATTGAGATTGCTCATCCTCGATATTGGTATCAACTTGTACGTTCCACATCACGTACAAACAAATTTGCTGTGTACGAAATTAAAAGTGGTGATTCATATGATTTCGGATAAATTCTGAAACAGTTGGTACCAAGAAATAAAAATGACTATGGTGTGAAAACACTGTCTGGTCAGAAGTACGATGGTTGCGCTACAGTTACAAATTTAGAGCAATTCAATACAAAAAATAAAATGAGGAAGAACTATTCCACATTTAAATTTAAAAGGCAAAGGACATCCGAACCCAGCGGTAACATTGGACAAGCTGTACAATGGTTCATGTAAAATGACAAATGAGAAGAAAAAGGACCTTACCAATTTTCTTTTTTATCATCAATCCAATGTTCCATTCATTCTATGAAGGAATTTTGACTGATGAAAGATTGAGGAATATAGATTCTGACATAAATGACAATGACATTGAAGTTGAAAATAACTGAATGATTTCATGTGTGTTTGGAAAATGTATCAATTGCTGTTATCCTTCAAGTATTATGAACTTGTTATTGTCAAGTGAAGTTTGCAATTTCAATGTTTGTTTTCCATAACATTGGGATTCTAAAGATTATAGTATTAATACCTGTCATTTTATTTTTTATCTCTTTATGTTGTATGCAGATATGTTAATAAAATTATGTACAAAAGAATTCTCACTGTGTCAGTGAGCATTATAAACACTGATGAATGAAAGTGAACAGTGCACTTTAAAATAATGTTTCAAGTTTATATTCGAAAGATTTATGGTAACTACTATGTAATTATTAATACCAATTTTGATTTCCTTCATTCCTGTATATTATCTAAATTAGATGAGTTATTATAGTGTGTAATATATTGTTATATTGTACTTGAATTGAATTGTGTTGAGCCAGACAAGTCCGATATAAGTTATTTAAACATATTTTTATACATAATGATACAACATATTGTAAATTGAACATTTTATTTTGGATTTCATAATACCAAATTTATGAAAACTTTCTTTCATATGTGGTTGAAATATAGCACATTTATAGTGCCAATTTTTGAAAATTATTTTTGTGCTACTGAAAAAAAACCTAAAATTTTACATGTATTTTTTCCCCGGCAACATATTATAAACATATATATATGTTTATATACTAGTCCATCCATAGAACACAGGTGAATTGCATTGAAATAGAACTTTACGAACTGTTTATGTTGAAATATAAAAACATTTTTAATTTATGCGAATTTTCATAATATTAATTTTCTACTAGTAGCATTAACTTGCATTATATATTTATGCGTGGGTGGAAGGGGATTGTGTAAAATAGTTGGGGGAGGTAGTTTTCTGCCTATTGCTAGCAAATAATTTTTAATTTCTAAGTTAATAAAAATTTTCAAAATATAAAATATTACTTCATGGTAATTTAATGCTTTAAATAATTCTCGCTATGCTAAGCTAAGTCTTTCAGCCGATTTATGATTGCAAAACCCATAAAACACATTTATGCACAAGTATGCGCAGAATACATTAAATATGTTATTTTAAGATATGGTTGCCCTCAAACAATCCTGACTGATAGGGGAACTTCATTTAATAATGAGTTAATCGAAACACATAACCAAACTGCAAAGTAAAAGCCCCATAACTACAAGTTATAACCCGCTCTTGTAATGGTTTAGTCAAATCATTAAATACAATTCTTGGTCAGTATTTAAGAGCACTTGCACATGAGGAGCCCGGACCATGGGATGAGTATCCAAACTTTATCATTTTTAACAACAATACGTTCTTGAACGATAGCACAAAATTCACACCATTATATTTAATGCACGGTGTAGAAGCGACCCAACCATCCCAGGTGAGAGTAAATCAATATTCTCAAAGGGGTCATGAATGGCTTGGAACATAAATGTAAAACAGAGAAGAAAAATGTATTTACTAGAAGCCCAGAGAAACCAATAACGTCAATATGACTAATCACATCTCCCCAATATAGTTAAAGAAAGTGAATGGGTCTGGGTTCAGAATAGAGCACGTCACAAAGATCTTTTCATTAAATTCAAAGGACCCTAAATGGTTACTAAAATAATATGGCCCTCAGAGATTCAAATTAGAATAAGGAAATAGGTGTTTTTAAAACGGACACAGTAAATACAAGAGACATAATAACTGCCCAGTTAAATAATATTGTATTGTTTTATTTTAAGGTGCTGACCAGGTGACAACAAAGGAGAGATGGTCAACATGGGCAGAAGAAGATAGTTCCTGTTTATTTATTGTTCATAGGAATCACATATCAATCACCCTTTCGTACACATGCGGGTATTTCTTGGAGAGACGTGGGGATAAAATTTTATTACAAAGAAACCCTACCCTCATATACACCGTACCATTGACGAAACTAAACTTGCCAGAAGCTATTGAGGTTTGGCTACAAATATCATGGTCACTTAATATAACGCGGTATGTGATAATAGTAATGAATTATACAAATACATTGAGGCAGTTCATGACAAGGTGTTGCACAATTAAAACACTTAATTTAAAAAATTGCTATTGAGAGTTCATCAGGTAAATTCAAGGAATTACGTCCTTCGGTACAGAACGAGAGCAGCCGATTAGATAAGACAAATTCAAAACATTGATTAAAAAATGTAAAATTGTTTGTGTAAAAAGTAACGGGTTAAATATTGTGACCAATTCTCCACATCGTTATGTCATAAACAACACGCCAAGCAATATGCGCGTCATTTGTTTTAACACTTACATTAGCAGAGAAATTTCCGCTGCAACAATTGGCAGCACTGAGCTTCATTTGCCATATCGATGTGGTCTGGCGGCGGAAAAACACAAAGCTAATTTAAAAAAAACTCACGTGCGCAACACACGATAGCCAACTGCTACAATTATGAACACAGTACTACCAATATACTGACTCATGCAAAAAGCCTACGATATTCGCCAATTAAGCATGAGTGACAGAATACCTTTACACTTAGTAAACACATCGCGGGATACTAACTGGAAAAATTAAAATTCCACACCTTCAAATACTACCTATTTATGACAAAATCAGTGACTCCGTGATATACCCAACGGCGGAAGGCACTCCCTTTATGCCACAAGCAGATTATAAGGGCATAATTGTTCTTTTAACAATGCTTTCCGCCAGTATATGTATTAAAAAATTTTGAAATTATCGATAATATTGAATAAACTAATTAATAAAGACCACTAAGTATGCCTACCTCTCTCCGAATATGTACGTGCAATATTGTACCCACCACGTGGTTCACCATATTCCATCTTCACATCGCCGGCCGGCCGGCAAACACATATTTCATTTACACATGAAGCACTGTACATCCACATAAAGTCACTCCATACAACACCGGTACCGCCCATATGCAAATGTACATGTACCAAAAGGACATCTCAGGTACCAACAATGCCACAAGCGAATAATTATTGTGAGCACAATAGGCAACAACACGAACGTAAGCCGATGCCACAAACATACGTAAGGTACATGGCAGCACTAAACAGCTGAGTCTATCTTCTATGTTTCAACACTTAGTTCAAGGCGTGAAATCTTGAACGCAGCTGCTGTCTGTATATGAATTAATTATATAGCGCTCAATTAAGACAAACCCCATGGGAAATTAGCATCTGGATAGATAAATTAATGTGATATGGAAAATGATGCCGACTTTAGAAATAAATATTAAATTATTAAGTAAGAGTGTAAAAATAATTTTAAAAGTAAAGTAATATTATATTAGATTAAACAAAAAAGAAGAAAGGATCTTTCCAAGGTAGCGGACTGTCATAATCACATACGCACGCATGTGCTTTCCTACATTTCATTATCCATGAGATCTGCGACTACTATTGTTTGGGGGAAGATCGCACCGATCTAACACCTAAATAACCATCATTTTGACACAAAGCACTAAACATTAGATATAAATGTTAACAAAGGAATGTTATCAAAATGTCACACAAACTGTACATACACAAAGCAAAATTTTGATACAAAGAATATAAAAATTGTGTATACTATAATTAAATTCTTGTCAAGAGTCACTAGGATTAGAATATTGTTACGACTTCAGTAAATTCACAAATATAGTACGCGAAAATTGGAATACAGTAAGGGTTTAAATGTTCCGGTATAGAGTTCATAAGGTAAACAAAGCTGTGCTCCCTTGAACAATAGAGCACAAATGTTGTAAATACTACAATATAACGTTAGGTTAAGACAAAAAAGTTCAATCAATGATGAATTCCGCTACCAAAACATAGCTAGGAAATATGGTATCACGGTAATGGGGAAAATTATTTAAATGTTAGCACCCCGGTGGATGAGAAAAGGATTACACTAGTGCCCACATACTACGCCTAAGAGATTATCGCAGCACACCACGATGCCGTGCTCGGCTGAGGTCATTTTAAGTCTTGCAAAACATTAGCAAAAATCAAGAGTGGATATTTTTGGGACACGATCTTCAAGAACATTAAGGCGTATGTAAAAAACTGCCCAGTATGCAAAAAAATTAAGGCTCCTAATGCAAAATCAATGGGACAATTTACCCCCATTACCCCACCTTCCCTTTCGAAAGCTTGGGCGATGGATGCCGAGGGCCCACCGCATGGGGTAATAAATACATATAAGTGATGACGGAGATTCTTAGTTGGTATACGGTTGTGAAGGTGATGCCTACCATTGATGTGGCTACTTGTGTTTGTTTCATAAAAGAAGTTGTTTTCTTGCAATATGGCTGTCCACCGCAAATTTTGACCGACAGAGGCACATCGTTTAATAATGCCCTAGTTGCTGAATTACTAAAGAGCCTTAGCATTACAAAGCTTCAAACTACAGCGCACAATCGCGAATGCAACGGCATTGTGGAATCTATGAACTGGGTTCTAGGTACTCAGTTAACAACCTTTGCACATGACGATCCTGCGAATTGGAACCAATATTAAAATTTCTTCACATTTAACTATAATTCTTCCATCAACACAAATACCAAATTTTTCCACTTCTATATCCTACACGGAAAGGAAGTCATACAACCAAATCAAGTAGTTGCGAATCACTTTTATGAAAGATGCAACCAGTGGTGCTCTAAATTAGCCAGAAACAGAGAGTAAGCCAAAATCAATCTTACGAATGTGCAAAAAGCTCAAAAAGTTCTATTTGACAGGCCGTATAGGCCCAACATTCGCCAAATTGGTGATTGACTGTGGCTCGGCAACTGTTCTAGAACAAAAGCACTTTCTTATAAATATGAAGGCTCCTTTCATATTGTCGATGTTCGTGGCCCTTTGACAATACAAATTCAAATAAATAAGAAAGGCACACCAAAACTGGACATCGTCAGCACGTGCAATGTCAAAGTGGCACACTACAGATACGTGTTATTCGCCGCACGACGGCGGTATACTTCAGCTACGGTGCCGCCCACAAGACGTGCGTTTTTCATCCTTCTGGCGAGCTTCTTGCTGGCGCCACCATGTGACGCTACCTTTCGCACACATGCAGGGGTATACTGGCGTCACATTGACGTCAATTTTTTGTACAGTGACAGTGTTCCACTCTATTACAGCATTACTTCCCACACACCCTCTCTTCCTGCCTCCATTGACCATTTGGTTCCACTTAAATTATGAATCTACCCCCCCCCCCCCCCTACATGTGTAAATGCCAAATACAAACATTCCTATTTCAACAGTGTATAACAAGGGTCTTTTTGACGGGAATTATGAACGAAGTGGCCTCACACACATTTCATAAGAGAGGCATTGAACTTCTCGAAGACTTCGGCAGCTGATGATGCAATCTACTTACTAATAGACACTTGAGTGGTCTAATTGCTAATGATGAACAAATACTCATGCAGTTAAATGAACTTACAAGTAAAGTTGAAACCTTAAAAACAGATATGAACCTTACTATTAAAGCTGTTGGCATGATTAGGTTGCAAGTTGAAGCAAAAATCTAATAAGCTACCTCTTCAAGCGGTGCCTAAGGAACGTTTAATTACTGACCTTAAGAGTTTGTAAAGTCAAATTGCATCTCTTCACTTGCAACTTAGTATTTCTACTTCACAAATACTTAAATATTACTCTGCAAACATTACTGCATGTACCCTTTCAGCGACTCAAATCCTAATTAAGGCTCACGTACCAATTATTCAGAATGCAGGTGCATGCCACATTTTCAGGGTTACCCCGGTTCCCCATCGATTCCAGAACGAGTCATGTACTATTAAGCTGCCTACACAATTAATTGCTATGAATGACCATGTATCGCAAATCAAAGAAATGCCAGACTCGCGGGAGCGTCACTACAGTATTTTCTACATTCCGAATGTATCAATAACAAGCCCAGAGCATGAGTGTGCCCTGTCAGCAATTAAATTACATGATTTTAATACGTTCTTTACCAAATGCTAATATACATGCTGCTCTGACCAGCAGTTGCGTGTAATTCAAATTTTACCCTATTTATATGTTATTTTTCACTCATCAACAGACTTGACTTTGCGTTGTGTTAATCAATCCCTTGATAGACATGTTATCGACGATCAGTTGAGTAACGTTGAAATGCAGGTACTATGTGGCTGCCAGGTTCTTGTTAATGCCTCCATTATTATTGATAGCAGCCAACTTTGTGATTTTCGTGTCCCCCCCCCCCCCCCAAGTCGATATATTGGTTAAAGAAAAATGCACTTAAATTACACCATCTTGCAATGACGTCTGGTATATATTTTAACAACGTATCGAGTGCTTTGGATACGCAATAGCAGATTAAACATGTGTCTCTTACTGTAATATAACAATTTAAAATCACATATTATAGTTCCACACTGTCAACTAGTACCGCCTATTATTTCCTTGATCAGGGAACATTTAATAATATTTCTGGCGGCACTTTTATTTTAGTTTTTACTCTACTCATAGTATTGTTTATCAAGATGCTGTATCTCTTATTGTTACTGAATCAGAAAGCTTGAGAGACCTAATGTGATTTTAAGTTGTTAAGCCGGCTCAGGCCGGGCAATATGTCATATTTACCGCACTGCTTGTCTAGACAAGCCTATTTCACGCTGGGACTTCACTGTCTATCTGCGTATATTGTATTTTTATTTATATTTTAGTGTTCAATATTTTGCACTAAGAATTATTATGTCATTTACTTAAGTTGTACAGATGTGTGATGTCACGCTCATGTGTCTTCAAGGGCGCACGTGGGGCGCTACGTCCTTAGGTAGCATGTCTACAGGTGTGTATGCGCCGTGTGATGTGGATCACGTCACACAGATGGCACCTGTAAACTGTCAAAGCAGTCTTTTACATGCTCGTGCTGCTTTCAGCAAACTTGTGTATAGTGCGCAATGGTGCCAACCTGGTTTTTATGTTGACAGCAGTGGCAAGGTTGCCAACACACGTGCGCCTAGTGGCCTGCTCTTAATTCTCATGTAATCTACTCGTGTTCTTCAATGTCCCATCAGTGTCCCTAGTCATAAGGGCATTAAGTACATTCGTTGATAGATCCTATTATTAGTGGTCTTTGTTACATTCTTATTACAACGTCGTGGAGTGCCGTATCACAGGAGCCGACTTTTACCCAATCCCTTCCTAGTGATCGGTGTCTAGGAATTTAACTTCACAATTTTTTTACGTTTTTCACTTGATCGATGTACATGTGGCACCGACCACCCACCCCCATTTCCGTGAGCGACACGTTGCAATGGCTTGCGTGAAGGTATTCCTCGGCCTTGATACTTCCAGTTCGTTGTTAGTTAGATATTCTTAATTTTTTTTTTGTTTTCATGGCGACATCACCACACAATACTTTTGTTTACATGCATCACAATATTCTGTGTAACTGTAATTTCATACTCACATACTCCGGCCTAACCACCCCTTCCTGATATGCCTGTACTAGTTTAAACTCACCCTTAACTTGCGCGCGAAGGACACCTTCTTTTTAAACCACTGACCGCGACATATCATAGTGGAAAAGAGCTATTCCATATCTACGCCATCCCGTTGCTGTCTGCCCTGTCGAAGTAGTCACGCACTGCCTCACTCGTTACGTTGCCACTCTCTGCCGCTCTCGACGCCTGCCCTCGCTGGCCCAGCGACCTTTCCTTTCGCCTCCAATGCAGCCGGGCATAGTTGCGCTTCAGAGAACGAGGGCCCTGTTGTGAGCACTGGGACCCGAACCTGCGGTACCTCGGTAGGTGTGCTCTGCCTCGGCCAAGCTTTTGATGACAAGGCACCTATGGTGGAAGACAGGGCGAATTGCAGAGTGGTGACGATGCCATCAGAGGCACTATTTAAAATGGCTCTAAGCTCCGGATCGCCCGCACACCCTGTACGATACTCATATGTGACGGACTCCAGGACAGAGTGTCTACAAGCCGGTGACCAAGGGTGCTATTCTCAAATTGCTATTTTCTTGTTGGCGTGACTTATGGCTCTCGACTACCCACCGTTCGTTGGAATCGGTATTCGCATACTGCCAGAAACACAGTAAGTGTCAACACATCTTCTGCCTGCTTGTCGTAGCCTCCCGGTGCTGCCGAGCTACGCCAGGTGGGAAGCCTAGTGGTGAATGCTGGGAAAAGAACACTCGCACACGGTTTCATACGCTCCACATTGTTTTGGTGCTGATTTTTGCCTATATATATTGTTGGTAAAAAAAGACGATTTGGGTGTGACCTCGTTACCAGGAGCGTATTCTGCATGAATGTAATGCATGCAGTGTATGTTTTAATATCATTCAAACGCGAACATATTTCCAAACCATATGCTTCCCATTTTTCTTTGTAATAAAAATAAATTTTCGTTGGCACATTGGACTGGAAAGAACATCTCTCTTTTCCTAATAGTTACTCGTAATGTCGTGGAAAGGCGCTAAGAGGTAGCACGTACGGTCCGCGTTTCGATAATCGAACGTTATAGTCCCCTAAAATGTCGAGGCGTAGCGCTGTTATATTCTCAGAACTTGTTCAACTGGTGTTACAACATTGTAAGGTCGTGCGAAATGTGGGCGAATGCATGTACAAGGCGACATTGCATGCGGCATGCTATCGAGTGAGATTATAAACCTTTATTCAATTTTTAGTGACCGAGGCTTGCGTGTTCTACCGTTACATTTTAATTCGTATTTTAAATTGTAGTTTCACAAGATGAGTGATGACTGTAAAAGCGACATTGTAATACGTGTATTTAATAAATATTTTCAGTTATGAGTGTTACGTGAGAAGTTAGAACTTGTTTAGGTATAGTGAGAGACCTGTATCGGCTCGCAACAATTTTCAGACAGATAACATAGTCAGGAAGTTTGTACAAACATTTAATCCTGATTGTTACGAAAAAAAGTCTGGTTTTGCTGTAGCGAAACACCTTATTTGAGAAATATATTTATTTATAGCTAATATAATATGCAGGTGTTTTATGGTACATCCAAAAAGTACGAATATTATTTTTCCCCCTGAAAACTTCATTTACTTAAGTTTCTGAGTTCAAGTACTATGCTATTAACGTATGAAAAATGGCGTTAGTAACGGCACTGCGTAGGTTATCGTTATGGCATATTTTTTAAATTACTGTTTATTGTTTTTTATGACCGAGCCAGTAAATGGAAACATTTCCCGTTAATTACACGTACACTAACTTTCATTTTGTACATAAATACGTTTTACAGAATCAGTAAATTTTTCGTAAACGGACATATACGCCTTTAGTTTTACACAGGTGTCAGCCATCTTGTCTGTCACAGCTCAGTTGGCATAGCAGGAATTTATAACACGTTCTATTAAGTCACGTACCCCAAAATTGCTTTCTGATTGGTCAGCGAACATGGCCTTCCGTCTGGAGTGCCTACAAATTGATGATATTCAGGCGTGATCGGCGAACACCCGCCTGTGGCTTTCCATTTGTATCCGAGAATGCGACATGCAGGCTCGCAGGCGGCAGCACGGCTTACTACTGTGGCCTACCGCCTACTCAGGCATGCATCTCACAATAGCACCCCAGGAAACACCGGATGACAGAGGACGTCGTTCCGGCAGTAATAAGAGTCTGGTCAAGGGACCGGAACAAAGGGTGGGCCGGAAGGGAGGGGAGAGCTGGCCGTGGCCTGCCGGAGTAGGGGAGATCTTGTGTACTCTCAAGGACTGGCATGACTGTAAAGGCGTGCCCGCGGGAGGGTTGGGAAATCCAGAGAGATCGCTCGCTAGATTGTTGCCGTGCTTGACTCTGTTGGCTGACTTCTTTGCCTTCTGAAAAATAATATTATGGGACACGTTTTCTAGCCATCAAATACCGAACATAGACATGTTTTGCACTAGTGGCGATGAATTTATTGAATTTTAGTTTGATGTATGATATGGATATTTAGTTACTTAATTTTCAGTTCCACGCAGATTTGACATTATTTAAAATTAAATATTTGTTTGTATAATGTATGTCTATTGGTTAGAGCCAATGTGTTTCTCAGCTGCTGATTGATCATCTTATTAAGCTTGTTGCTCATGTTATAAGTACCTCTGTAAATAGCTTGCCCTATTTATATTACATTTTGCTGAACAAATGATAACTTTTACAAAGAATCAACATATTCTAGCCAAGTGCACTTGGCTAAAACCAAATGATGTATTCGTCGGATTGTTTATTCTTTGCTGTATATGTACATTTTCCGCCTATGTTGGAGATGAAAAGCATGCATTAGAGTTGCTGAAATGTTGACAATGCCAAATCGTTTGGCAGATCATTTAGGCTTTATTACATATGAAATTACAGCATGTGTATTACATCCTCCATAATATTTATTTTCCAGTGGTAGCGTAAGAATGAATGCCGCAATAAATTGAATGTAAAGTCACATTTATAGTTATAATACAACCTTATGCATAAAAAATATCAATCGTGAACCAATAATAAAAGTTCATCGTTGTAAATCATGAAAACATATAAACAATAAAATGATAATTATTACGGTTAGAAAAAATATATTGGTGAATTCACAACTAATATGATTGGGATGAATCATCCAACTCTAAAAGACAACGACTTTGTTGTTGAAATAATGTTTATCGCGCTATTGAAACCTTACGCATCACATAAAATTTCATTTTATTTTGATTGCCAAACCTTGTTTAAAAGCTCCTCTCGCCTGGTTTCGATATGTGGAACGAATCCATCTTTGCTTGCTAAAAGTTATGACCCTGGCGCACATGGGAACATTCTTTGACTATAACTATCGGATGTGGTATTGGGGGTGTCTGTTGATATTGATTTTAGCCACTCGGATGGTAATACTGGTTCATGGTATTTTGCCTCCAGGGATAATCATATAAATGGTATGGAGTTCTACCCCTCTGTCTGCCTTGCTGCGCATCTAGTCACGTGCCTGCTGCGGTGGAAAATGAGTTTTGATAAATAAGTTGGCAATTTCCTCTTTAAGTTTTGCTATTTTAGCCTTAAATCTCTCTGCTTCGGAATAACGGGGTTGCGTGGATACAGCCTGACTGTACCGAAATATTCCTAATTCCACGCGCTTAAGGTTGTCTACCATTTGCTTGATAGTGTAATTTTGCAACCCTATGATTTTGTCGATCATGAAAGGTAGCAACAATTTCCACAATATGTTTATAATTTCCTCTTATAATATCCGTATCAGTCTCCTGCGGACTGTATTTGCGGCAATAGTAAAGCATTGGCACAATGCGTGATTGGCAAGATTCGCCGAGTTGCTGCCGCTTGGTATATAGCAACTGTTTGTATTTCTTCACCGTCACTGTGGGAATAAAAATATCATTAAGCTTTAACACAACATTTGGTCAAGTGAATTCTACGCCGGCTTCATGAGAAAGGTTCTCAATTGAGTGTTTTGCAGTACCCCTTTAAATGAAATTTTATTCGTCGGCACCGTTCTGCGTCCGTCCACCCATTAGTTTCGCTGGCTGCTTGGAAATCCTCTAGAATCTCGGCTACATTTTTATCACTGCCGCCTGAAAACGTCGGCAGATTTTCCGGTTGATTAACTATAATCCGTACGGGGTTTGAGTTGGCCATCTTGTCAGAGGGCTCTGCGTTTGTGTAACTGTGGGTTGGTATGTTATAACTGAACGCTTGTGTGGACTGTAGCTCATGTAAACTTCGTTGAGTGAGATAGAAATCTGTAAACGGTGTAGTGTGTACTTCCTCGTAAACGTGTGATGAGGTATCGCTAACAGTAGGTTCCGGACATTGATGGTTTAGGTGTGATTCTGCGCTAGTTTGCACCTCGTTTTGTTCCTCTTGTGAGCTCCTGGCTATCTCGTGAACGTGTGCGTTCGCCTTCGAAAGCCTTTCTCGATCTTTTAAAATGTTCTCTGCTTCGGAAATATCTAACAATAACGTCCCGACTAGCTTCTTAACTGAAGATGGTGTTCATGCAGTTTGTATGTTTTGATTGGTGTCAGTGTGCACTGTGTATGAATTCTATATACAACCACACTTTGTAACGTAAAACTACAGGCAACACTACAGCAATAGTACATGCTCCTCTACAGCACTAGCTACACTACTGTATTTACGTAGGAGACCGAAAGGCGGTACCCAAACACATTCATTTAATCCAACTACACCACATATGCTATTATAAAACTACAGTAAAACACAGTGCGGGCATGCGCTCGCTGACTCGCGCGGTGTAGTGCCAGCTAATCACGTCCGCGAACTGTTTACTATAAACTACGCTGGCGCAACTGCTGTGGTAAGTAACCTGTCGGTTTAAATGCCTTGTGCTTACGCTGTGCGCTGTATTGAATAACCTCGTTGCCCTATACTTGAGCCTAAGATGAGACCGTATGAACATATACACGTAACTCTGCAATAAAATGCGTGAAATATAACAATAACTAAACTGAACAATGAGAAAAACAGAAAACTTGTTAATCCTATGCTGGCTAGCTAACGATTGGGAAGGCAGGCACCTCTACCACTGTTCTGGTCCCTCGATCAGACACTTATTACTATCTCACTCCACTTAGTTAACTCTCAGCTAACTATATAATTACCTGGGGTGCGAGCTTGAAGGCGTCAAATAACAACTCAGATTATTTACAAAACTATACATTTCATCTCAGATTGAATTACAATAAAATATAGAATAATATCAATACAAAATGTAACTAGTTGCTTGGTCAGAATCCTCTGAATATTTCTGCAAATCAAAGGACAATTTATTATAGCAGAGATACTATTTTACATTCAATTAGTTTAACTCTTAGATCACGGCGCATAGTATTCTCGAACTGAAACGGCCTGCACTTGGAAACGAGATTCACCTACCACTGAATAATATCTCGACAATGCACGAAGCTCCTCTGTCGTGGGATGGTCCTTATGTCCTCGCAACTGACTGGCTGACGTCGTCCGGTGTCTCCTGGTCACCGGCTTGCAGACGCCTGCCCTGGAGTCCATCACGTCTGAGTATCGTACAGAGTGGGCGGGCCACGCGGAACTGAACGCCGTTTTATAGTGTCTCTGATGACGTCGTCGCCACTCTGCAATTCGCCTTGCCCTCAACTGTTGGTGCCTTGACCTCAACAGCATGGCCTACGTAGGACACATCTACCGGGGTGCTGCCGGTTCGGGTCCCGGTGCTTACAACTTGTGACAATACGAGGAACTCACCTTGTTTGCAGGTAGCAGCACAAGAACATACCTATAGTTTAAGATAAATTCCTTAAAGTTCAATGCTCAGACAATACCTTTTTTCTTGTATGATTTTACCTACAAAATTAAAACTGATTTTCTATTATTTTTGTTTCGAGTATTTATTTTCCAATAAACTGAAAATTATGCACAAAGATTCGCAATTTTATCAGTTAAAAATATTTATTTAACACCGATAGAATATAAAAGTAAAATCATAGCTCGAATTATTCAAGTTTTACATACATGGAAAAAATTTCGTTGCCATTCTTTTAAATTCCAAAATAATCATTGTGACAAAAAAAAACTGTTTCTCACTCGAGATGGTACTATATAATACTCTTAAATAGTTTAGCAAATTCATTTGACATCGGCTAAAATGGCGTACTTAGCCTTACAATACGAAAATTAAATCAGCGGCCTTCTAAAATCAAACTTTTCTTGTTGAAGCGGAAATCTTTCGAACTCGCACGTCAAAATGTGATGCAGTATGACATAGAATTGCAGCAGTAAGTGACCCGTGACGCATCTTCTTCATAGTCTTTCCTAGTTTCATGCACACATGCATTGGTACACGGAACATACAGTCTTTTATGTACCCCATGTTGATTCGCAGGAGACGAACTATTTAAATATATTCCTCGATCTTGCAAACCGAACAGACGTTCTTCTTTTATTCTAAATCGTCCCAGTAGTGGCACTCGCAACACTTTCCCTAATACTGCAATAAAAATACGTACTGGGCTCATGACACAAGTCATGACCCGCCTAGTGGTAGGACAAAACAATATGGCCTTCCAAGGCTCAGCTATGGCTTAAGGCGATGCTAGAAATCGGTCAATTAATAGGGAGCAAGTTCGTTATATTGTCGAAAAACTCCGTTGCTCTTGGGAACCAGCCCATAGGCTTCAATATCACAGTTATTCAAAACAATAAACATATAAAGTATACTAGAAACAATGATAAACATAAAAACACAAATAATTATCTCTGAGACACGAGTATTTGAATAAATACTCTGAACATATCGAAATTAGTAAAATTACATCAACTAGACCACACATCATAGTAAATTAATTATCATATAACATGTATCTGAATTAGTTTATCAGCTTATCAAGTCTCTCTTTTGCATAAATTAAGTGCGAAATTCCAGCAATTACATTGACTTAACATTTCCTTGCTAAACTGCGAAAACACCCATTTTTCTGTCATAGCCTGATTCCCAACATTTTGCAAAATCTTAGTAATTCTGAGTAAGGACAGATCATATATTAAACTAATAGCAAATACATTTAGAGCCAACACCCGAGAACATCCTACCCGGAAAAAAAATGTTATCTTAATTTACTACTGCTATAAATATTAGCATTTCTTCTAAACTGAGTGACACATATTATAGGGATTTTAGAAAAGGATCGAACTCACTCTCAGAAACCTCAGCGACGCCTTCCTTTCCGACAAGTCCTCGCAGCAACTGCCGCAACTCATCAATTGAATCATCTGCATTTGACACGAAGCCCGCATCCTTCAATACAATCTGAAGCGATTCCTTGGTAAGAGACTGTGTCAAGGTTGTTTTCACGGTGCTCACACCAGCTCAAAGCATTCTTGGTATTAGCCATTGCACTTACAAAAATTTAAGCTTCTTCACTTCCTCTTAAACATATCCTTCACAAACCACGCATAAAATGCACTCCTATTTGACGTTGCCCACATCGACAGGAAACAGAGATGCGCAGCACTCTGTTTACATCCAACGGATAGGCTCCGAAGCATGAGACAGGCAGATACGTCATTCCTTGCCCTCAGGTGTGATTTTTCTCCAAAATACTTAACGTTTTTAAATTGTGCTTCAATCAGAGAAGAAAACTGCCAGAAGGTGTTTAACAAACCCTAAGTAAGTGTGGTGTATGTAGGAGAACCCCAAGACGATAGTTTTTTTTTTTACCTTTATATAATTCAGTTGTTCTACAAAACTGTTATCTATAAACAAACAAGTTATCAAACACAACTTGTATATTGGAAAAAAAAAATTAAAATTGGTTTTAACAATTATCTCAAAATCCCACAAAAACAATTAAACACAGACGTATAAATGTACACACATTTTAAGTTTTCTCCCTTCTACATTACCCCTCCCACATAGTTATTTCTGATGAGGGGGGGGGGGAATTCACCTAAACGTCTGTCCCCAAAGCTAGGTTCTCTCTGTCTTCATAAGCCAAGAAATTGTCTTATTATACAACATTCCTGGATTATAGAAGTACTTGTTCCTTTAATCTCTTATTACTGGTCAGTTCAAAACAACACCCTGCCCAGTGACCGAAAACCGTCTGCTGGAGGGGTGAGGAGGGTATGAGAAGGGAGCGATCACCATACCACATGCTGTCCGCTCGTATCAGTTCTTGACTGGCCTGTTCTCCAGCTAGACGTGACCCTTGATGCTCCGATCAGGACCCCATTTCATCACCAGGTATGGTAACTCCAGCAATCAGTCTTCACGGTTGAAACGTTTGTATGGCTAAATGTGACAACCCGACAAAAAAAAACAGTAAAAAGGTTTTAATTTTGAAACATTTTGTATAATTCTTTGTAAAATAGGGATAAACTCTTAAAATAACAGATTATATTATGTATTGCAGGAAGTTTTCCTTCATTGGCTAACAGAGCACATTCATAAAAAAATATAACTGACTGTGTGACGAATTAACAAAAATATTATACAGTTTAAGCTTTGGTAAAAATGTCTAAATTTGTAACATATTTATTTCTGTAGCGAAATAGCTAAGTTCGCCTTGCTGATATATTGTATAGTTAATTTCTACATTTTCAACATCAGGCGTATTTTTGTCGACTCTAAACCAAAATTTCTACATCTGATATATTTTTAATTAGAACAGAGTATGTTGCAAAGTGGATGTACAGCAATACATTATATGTTGTAACTTAAGTAACCTCACCTACAGACTGCATGGTAAGTGCTAAGAACTCAACTACTAGTGGTTTTAGAGTTCTACCTTATCTGTTAACAACAAAGAGCCACTAAAATTTCCTAAATGACTAGTTTGTAGTTACATAAAGTGTTTCACAAACCAGACATCTAGGCGAAATAATAGGATAATTTCGCTTGTTAAGCTGGTAAATTGAATAATACATAAGTATCATGAACACTGCATGAATAACTTTCTCATCGATTGCAACACGGGGGGGAGTACAAAGGCGTTATTTGAAAGAGGGGAATGAAGCCACTTAGGGGGAGAGGCAGTCAGCTGACTTTACCCGACAGCCATATTGGTAGACACCACTTTTTCGTTTTCTTGCATAATAAACTATTGTGCGAACGTCATTCGCATGCTTTTAAATGGATATAAATATTAATTTTGTAAGCTAGATCACAATATTTGCAAATATACTGTTATGCATTGTGTCAAAGTGATCGGTAACCATTGTTTTTTAGAGGCAAAAGCTGCAAGCTAAAGAAAAATGTGTTTGGTCGTAAAATAACTTGTAAAGCTTGTAAAACGTTTTAAAAGTGCTTTATTAACATGACACTTAAACCAACGCCTACAGGAAACTGCATTACTTTGGAGTAAATTAGTATTCTCAGCTGTTTGTCTATTGCTGCAATAAATGCATATACACCAAAAGCAATAATTGAAGATTAAAACATACTGTCCATCACCGAGGCTTCATATCTGAAATACATGTTTGACCCTCAAGAAATCACATAATATGCACAGTATGTGCATATGCACTTATACTGCAGGATTTGTGGTAAGTTTTTTGCACAAAATTATTAAATGTGAAAATTGCCTTTCAACCCATGTTAAAAGTGGAAAAGTTCCAGGAACCCTAAATAACATAAAATATATAGGTGTTTTAGTTTATGCATCAAGAAATGTTATTCAGTTATTAAATTGTCAGAAAAAAAAACAATCAGGATCACTTAGCAGAAAGTGGTGGGAAATACCTTAATGGAAGATTTATAGTGGACAAGCTACTGTGCTGTGCAATGAAACATTGTTTGGATAGTGCAGATAATTTTTTCTCGCCCTTTGTGATTGTGTTCAAGACCAAAATAAATTTGACAAACACAAGATTCATTGATGTGAGCTGTTTGCAAGAACTATATTAAAGTGAGGGTATACTATTTCTGCAAAAACCCAGTAGATATGGCTGGAATCGTTTTTATTTCAATTTTTTGGTTAATTGTTTTGTATTTATATTAATTGTATCAACAGCTTGACTCATCAGCATAATGTTTATTACTTATGAACTGTGTGGCTGAAGTTCGTATGTGTTACTGAACACTTTGAAGGAGAGGCTGTAATGTTCGCTACGAGTGACTTTTTCACTTTGGGCTGCCCACGGTAAACTGAGCACTTTAGAAAACGCTGCTTAAGATGATAAGATCTACCTATATGCACATTTTGTATTCTTACACAATATGTATATTTAATATCGCCATAGACCTAATTACTTCATTTGTGTGTCAGTCAAGTGAAACGTCGAAATTAGGTATTATAAACTTACATCTTTTACAAATTTCTTAATGAATGCACTTAAGTGTAACAAAAAATGGCATAAGCAAAATAAATAATTTCAGCATTCACAAATGTTAACACAACAATTTTAAATCATTGTTTAGAAATGAACCTACTTCCCTTCAATAATTTCCTACTTTACTGGGCGCGCAGGCCAGTCAGTGTGCCCGTAAAACTATATGCTGGTAGGTAGGGGCCGTGAAGTTCTTCAAATGTTGATTTCAGAAGTGCTTACTTTATATTAATCAGCATTTAATTACGTAATTGTCAATTGGCTTTAACATTTTCAGCATTATCTTTATCAGTGATCAGATCTACATCTGAAATATATTTTGTTACTGGGCACTTCGAAAGATATGTTGATTATAATGTTTCCCATTAGATTTTGTATTATTTTTAAGTAGTGGACAATTTCAAGAATATGCAGATACAACTAGCAAGCATGACCTATATCTATCAAGCTGTCAACAAACAAAAACATTGTAATGCCCCCTATTAATAATAATGAAGATGTTCATATGTACAAAACTAGACAAATTAAAGAAATTCACATCAATACTGATAGAACAACGAAGTATGGCACAAATATTATTATGGTTAATGTTGCAAAGCTATATAGTAGTTTGCCTACTAATATTTTCCATGTCATGCAAATGGGATACATTTTGACAGTTTTAGATAAGAAGCACTGCCACAGTGTATCCTTCCACCGCAGCTGTTTTGTCACTGAAGAAATGGACGTTTGTAAATAAATGTTTTGAGTCCAATATACACTAGCATTCTCCACCTTCCTCGTGTTCCCTGTCGTGCCAGGCACTGAAAGGCTGCCGTTAACTAACTTCCGTCCAGAAATTAATGTAGGATATTAAAGCTAGGCTGGCATTCCAATCAGTTTTATTTTTTAATTGCTTAGTTAAATTTTTTGGTGTTCTGTTAGTTTTATTTTGAGGGAAAAAGAGAGTTGGATAAGGGCCCGGGGGGGGGGGGTACTTTAGATTAACGTATTTCGTGAGACGGTATTATTTTGACGTTGTTATTAGTGTGTGGCATTTTGAGTTACATATTGTTTTGATGGAGCAGTGGAAAATTTTGCTCGTATGGAAATAACATTTAAATTATTTGACTTCGAAAATTATAGCTTTAATGAAAACACAAAACCCAATACGTACGTCGCTGTTCGCATTCGTACAGATGTAGCAATATATACACGCACACACTTTGACCGAAGTTATCTTTACACTCGAATTTACGATGTAGACAAACAAATATTATTCACGCACTACAAAAGTGTAGAAAGTGCGCCATTTTTCAGGCTACATGCAATTCAATAATTATATTAACGGTATACAAATACATTTACAAAACACGCAAACTTACTATTTGTTATATTTTTAACCGCTTGAACGCGTGTTTTTCTATGGCAATCCTTGCGAGTTTAATTCAATATCATGTTTGTTCGTCACTTGCATTAAATAATTTATTTGCAAAATCATTCAGTAAAATCAACGTTCCGCGCATTTCCTGATACAAACAAACTTAAACTTATATACGTAAATTATAGTCGTGTCTATTTATTGTGGAAAGCGGTAAAGAAAATGGTGGAACGAGTAGTTTTAACGACGTGCTGATTAATATTACATTTCACTTAAGAAAACGTACTACAACGGTACCTACAACCAACTATGTTTGAAAAAACAAATTAAAAAAATATCCATTAAATATTCCAACAACACCAATAAGATGCTCGTATAATAAACACGATGAGCAAACAAGCACACGCACAACAGCCTTCACTGGACTGGAAACTGGAAACATAAACATGTCTAGCCTAGCCATTGGCTGGAAACGTGTATTGTTCGTACGTGTCGACATACTCTGCCATAAAAGCTAAACATGTTTTAAAATTCCAGTTACTAAAAGCCAAAAAAATTTAATATTGCTTAAAAAATATAATTTAAACGATAAATGTTGTTACTGTAATTAAGATTTAAAATTACAATTTTTAGTTCCGAGTACTATTTTCTTCCAAAGCCATCATCAAAATCGCTAATCTAACAACACGGATCCCCAAGAAGTTCATCAGCTGATACAATTTTGTATGAGCGAGAGCATTTACTGTTTACATATTGTATAGGTTGGCCAAATTGTCTGTTAGATTTTACCCCACTTATATGAAATTGACAATATTAGAGAAATAAAGTTGGCAAGTGTATTTTAAAAAGCAGTGAAAAAGTATTTGTGGATAATTTATGAGGCAGACATTTGACAATTATGCAAACTTTAATTTTGCATGTAATATTCAGCTATTGCCAAATATTTGAATACAGATTTCAATAATATACATTTATCAGAGTCTATGCGCATTTATATTTTGTTGGTAGATATGAGCACTGTAGTAATGTAACAAGTAGATATAGTACATTGTAGTTATGTTATTGATAAAGAACAATTTAGTGATTTTAGAGGTAAAGCGCAATGGTTAAGCCAATTTTCTCTTATCTCGTGTAGCTATATCACATAATATGTTACGTAGGAATACTATTAAGCTTCATAAAAATTATTTTTCCTTTGAATATTTTACAGATTGGAAATTTAAAATAATGCTGTCATTTACTTATCCTACAATTCATGTATTGAACTTTTGTTACTGTTGTCGTAAAATGTGTGAAGTATAATAAGTGAAAATATTGCAATGCATTGTTATTATAACAATTTTACTGTGTAAATAAATCAATACAAAGCCGCAGACAGGCATGTATGTACAATCTCTGAAAAGGGCAGTGCACTCTGGGACATTCCGTAAATTAATTTAAAAATAAATGTATTATTATGGGTTACTTTTATTAGTTTTGTTTTATAAATTGACTTAAAACTATGATAATTATTTATGAATATCGGTGGTAATTTTTATAACTGACATTGTATCTGTTACTATACAATTTTGAGGGATAGTCTGTACTGATTATTATGAGTGACGTTAATAAATTATGTATGAGTCTGTTAACTTCAAAATTGCAGCAAATCAGTGATCAGATTTATATATATGAAATTGTATTTGTTACGGGATACTTTCATTATTGTAGCATTGATTGAATTTTTAAATTGACTTTAAAACAAACCAGCAACATTTTAATTTTCAGTTTTATATTTAAAATTGTATGTTGGTGGATATATTGTTTATTATAATTGATTACCATTGTTTTTTAATTTGTAAATTGACTTAAAACTAGCAGCATTGACAATGAATATCAGTGGTCAGTTTATATCTGAAAGTGTATTTGTTATTAAACACTTGGAAGTATATAATGGTTATTGTAACTTTGCATAAATTACAGATGACAATTTCAATGCACTTTTTAAAATTTTAGCTACATGATTGTGATTTGACTAACTGCTAATGTAAGACCAACTCTGTGACTGATTCATTCTCTGCATACCTCACATTACGTGACAATACACCACTATGTACAAAAAACTAATTACATTCGCTAGAAGTCCATAATGTGATGAAATCTTAATTTGTCCACAAAAAAATCTACGTCGCCGCCGGCTGTGCTGTGACATTTCTGGTGTAATAATTTTTTTACGGTATGTCTTATTTTGATATGCAAGGTGTTACAGCAAAAGGAGATACTTAGCTATAGAAAATGGAATAAATTGATTAAACATAGTAAACCCCGTCATCCTACTCTTGTTTAAATAAACCAAATTGAATTGCATAATGTTATAATTTGGAAGACATTTTCAGTTCATGAAGAAGTAATTGCGCAAATAACTATTATGAGTCTTGCTCAAAATCCTGTAGAATGTTACTGTAAAAAAAATTGCCGCTTGGTAATGGAATTTCTAATTTTTTCTAAATTATTTGGAAAGACTGGTGACATTGATGATTGTGTTTAATAACTAGGTAATTTGACCAAAATTGGTTGAGTTTTCATTTTTTTTCCCCCATTTTTTTTTAATTGCACCGTTATTGCTCACCATTATTTTCTGCTGAGGCTAATTTTATTTTATATTGTAATGGAAGTACATTGTCAAACAAATAGCATTATCAATGTCGGTAAAAGCTATACCATAAGCGGGGTCACTTTGTAACAAGTTGGGATGACTTCGTGTCACAACAAAATGTCCCCATATTTCAGTGGGATGTTTAAGATATTCAGTGGTGCTAATCTGAACCTCTGAAAATTACGAAAGTCTCTTTGAAATGGAAGGAAATGTAAATAATAACGAAAAATCATGTCATAAAGTCACCGCCACTTACGGTAATATTAATGAATTTAAATGTACACCTGCATTGATTGTAGTCCCAGGCAGATATGATTGTATCACATTACAACACACTGTGAAACTTCAATCAGTAGATAGTTCTCAAAAATGTTACCTAACTTACAATTTTCAATTGCTTGGAGGAATAACGTTTTGTTTTATTGAGAGGATACTCTTGAATGCCATATATGTAGTATGTGGTCAATCAGTTTGGGGCCCCTATTGAAAGAAAACGACGGTAGAGGGGAAGGGAGCAGCGCCTGCCTGCCTGTCTGTGTTATATGTCTGATCATTCCGAATTCCAATATATCTCTTATTAAACATTTGGTAAGCAAATTATCTGATTGCAATTATGATAATATTCACATTTAAAGGAGCAGAAGGAAAACTGATGGTAAACAAAACAATTATAACAAAAATTTGCAGTTCCTGGTACATTACTTTATGCCTATGACAGTGCAGTGGTTGAAAGGTCACTGGAGAAAGATACATACTATCCATTCTGCTCCTACGGCAGATTGAAATTGGGTTCAAATGTGATAGTTATATTAGATTTGGTGTGTATTAATTGCACAGTATTCATTTTAATAACTACAAACACATCGTTTACACTGTAAAGATGTGTGAACTTTTAAGTTGTGATAACGTAGGAATTTTCCACTTTTCAAAGTTATTTTTAGTAGCTACCAGTGTGAAAGAGTACAAATACGTACCCATTCTTCGTAAATTAGTATTGTGTAAAATGATGTCGTGTCTGCACTTTGTTGTACTAGTGCAGTAAATAATTGTTCTAACCCTGTTGCATATGCCTGGCTCTGTTATCCTATTGGCTAAACTTAACATTCGATACGTGAATAAGTGAGAGAGAAATTGAATGGTAACCTTGGTTTCTTTATTTTTTAAATGTGTATTATCTGTAATATCTATGTATGAATTTCTAGCAAGTGAAAGTGAATATGTAATAGGTCCAGTGTAAGAGAAGGTGACCATAGCTTAACTGCACCTCTAAGCCATTAATAAATTTAAAAAATGTACTGTGTACAGTGGATTCATGCTTTCTCAGAGGAATACTTGCCAATAAGCATAGTGAAGTTACATAACCCATTTTGCCAGTTTTATCACTAGATGGAAATACACTTGGAACTGTGCCGCCAGTGAACCAACTTTTTCAAATAGACAGGTTTGTTTTCAGTTGGCCTTTTATTTAGTTGGTTTGTATTGTTAACAGCGAGGTCATTAACAACAGGCATATACAACAACAGAACTAGCAGGAAATGGAAGAGAAATCTGCCATGTCCTTCATAAGGAACCTTCACAGCACTTTCCTGGAGTAATGTTGGGAAAAAATGGGGAACTAACCAGAATGACTGCAGGGCAGGTGACAGGGTATTTCAAAGTGAGCAGTTGTATTAGGCCCCCAACTAAAGGGAGCCGCATCGTAAAAAGTAAAAAGTACTTCATTTGGAATAATATAAAGGGAAGGGGAGAGCTACAGCTTCCAAAATTACTTTTGTAGCACTGGATGTCTGGACTAGGATTCAAACCAGTACCCTTCCAAATGTAATTCTATTATTTTACTATTGTATCAAATTGCTTGGTCTGTGTTTAATGTGCTGAACTGGCATGTTGCTTTCATGTTTGAAGACATGCACCATTGTACAATGAGGTAGTATGCAGGCAAGGGTTCCGCTGTAGTCGAGTGGCTTGAGCGCTTGGCTCCCACCAAAACAATTTTTTTTACTCAGCTCTAAAGACGTTCGCTCCAAAGAGCTGCCCAAAGCTCTTAAACAGGCGAGTATATTTTATTTTGGATCCTACACATCATTAATAATAATTTTTGCTGAGGTTCAGATGGAAAAATCCTTAGTCATACGTGTGTGTGGGTGGGGACAGCTTTAGATGGCTTTTTACCGAAATCACAGCAATCAATTTCATATAACTGATTTAAATAAAATATAACTGTGATTGGTGACTATTGTTAAACATTATAATTACATAATGTAAACATTAATTTGAAGTGTAGGGAGCTGGAAAAAATCTAGGACAGTGCCGGTATGGATGTGTTCAGTAACAAAACAAGTTCAGTTCAATAGCATGCATGATAAATATGGTTTTGACTGCAACATTAATTGTTATTAAACTTTAACAAGACAAGTAATTCTCCTCACAGTTTGTGTACCAGATGAATTACCCCCTCCACCCCCCCCCCAAGTTAAACAGGAAGTATGGTGTACTTAACATTGGCAAATGCTCTTGATATACAGCAAGGCATCCACCACTGCTTCCAGTTTATGAAAACCAATCATTTACTAATTGGAGGATATAATTCACTACTGTCATTAGGTAAGTTATATTTTAATTACTTAATTTTCGTGCTCGCATATATCTTGGTGGCCCGAATTTCTACTTGCATGGTTAGGAGACTTGGGAGCTAAAACTGATAATGTTATTAAGACATTGGTCTCGTTCCTGAACCTGGACAATTTTTTTTTTAGCAAACACCTATTTTTGTAACAAAAAAAGGACTGAAATTTTATTCGAACACGCCAGTGGTTTAGGCCCGGGCTTACGCTAAGCTTTGTGTCATAAATGATGAGATGCGTACAATTGTGCCTGCTGCCTTAGGCAGACAGACTTTTAAATCATACTAAAATTCTCTTGTCTTTATAGGATCTGCCAAAATAAGGCCCAAATAAGTACGATATCTCCAGAAAGTTGAAGCCAAAACTAGTTTGTACAGAAATTTAATACGTAGCCCTACTGTGTTTCTGTGGAATAGGCTGCAATTTATTTTTTGCCAGAACTACTTTTAAGTCGCTGAAACAGCTATCGTTTCTTGCCATAAAATGCGTAAACTGCCATTTTTTTACATTCTAAATACACTTCACTGGAAAGCATGTCTGTCTGCTTAGGAAATTAATGACAAACGTTAGTATTTACAATGATATTGTTTGTTCAGATTGTAAGCAGGACCGCCATATTGGTGTGAGCCATATCGGTTTGTTTGGTTACACTTTCTTAGGCACAGCCTCTATCTGGACTATTCTGACATCTTTGGATTGCAGCAACGATATATAAAATTTGGTTTTCAGTTTTGTACCCGAAAAACCATAATCGGTTTTGCGACGAAACAAATATGCAAGGCACGGCGAGAGAGTTATAAAAATAAGAAGAATCACTATTTATCAATATTTTTAGAAAAAGTTGCATTCTCTGACTCACCGGCACCAAATACGTGGAAATCCCTCTTATTACGAAACTGTAAGGGTTATTTGTCAGTTCTATTAACATATTTCTGTTTAACAGCAACGAATGCGAGGTATGCTGGGAGGCTGTAGAGTAAGAATCCTTTATGGGTGTATTTGATGTGGAAAGCTCTTTATACATATCAGAATAAATTAATATAAAGTTTCCATTGTTGGAGAGTAAAAAGATTTCAGTGACACTTACTCTGATTCTTTCGATTCTGGCATTTATATTTTCCATAGAAGTGAATTATTTAGCAATGCTATTGCTGTTAAACTTTAAACATTTATACAAATGAAAATTTGACATTCCAGGTTTTTTCTTACAAATGTGTTTTAAAAAGTATTCATGTCGTTATTTTTGACCTAAGAAATGATATGAATAACTACTTTGATTTTGATTATCATTGCGACGCAGATTGTGTAATTTTTTACGACATTTACTCGTTTCTACATTTCAGAGATGATGAAGTAACACATCACGTGTGAGATAAGTTATAATTAACAAACATTTGGTTATATTTTGTTGTGCTATGCCTGTAGTTTTTTATATAGCAATGGCGCAAGGAAATAAATATAACAATAAAAAAGCATTTACTTTAATTAATTGATAGATCATAATTTGTGTGAATAATGGTAGTGAAAGTACGTATTCCTAAGCTTCAACAAGATGTAGGCGTTCGAAGCCTAAATATATTGAGCTAACGCCCCGAATTTCTTAGGAAAATTTTCACTGCTTTGTCGTTATAAGACGAGAAGCACCGCCAGGACGCCGAGTAAATGTGCGCCAAGACAAACGACGAAGCAGAAGCACTCGCTGTAACTATATTTGCTCCCGGGAAACCGATGTGATTTCGTTGCGTGTTGCAGCACCCCGTCGCCAAGAAGACATTGTTTTGTAAAGTAGTGTCCCTGAGCAGCCGACTTGCTCTTGCTCGGAGGCTGCTCTGTAAATTATTCAATCCTCGAGGGGCGGGGCGAGTGTGTGGTGCGTGGTCGCGCCTGGCAGTTGCGTCGCGTAGCCGCGCAGGCAAAGCAAACATTCACACGCAAATGGCGCTGTTACTTGCTCTCAATTCCCGCCGCGTGTTTATCTTTGGCAGGTTCTCTGTGTGCCGCCGAATCAATATTCAACTATATCCTATTCGCGGTTTATCATCACTTTTTGAACTGAAATTTTTAAAATCAACCCGTATATGCCGTATTTGGTTACTTCCTAATTATGTTACTATCACAGGAGTTTTGTAATAGTGTTAACAAATTAGTATTAATTTTTTGTTAACTATGATTTATACTTATGTTCAATTTGCAAATTATGTTTCCTTTATAATTAATATGACCAAAATCGCAGAGCACATATGTGTGTTGATAACGGCTAGTAAGGAATAGTCAAAACGCAAAATAATATTTCAATGACTTCGCACGTATCCGGTGCGTTGTCCACTTGGTGTAATTTTGTACACTTGGTTAAGCTCTGTTTGCATTAGGCGGAGGAATAACCTGGAAGTAAGATTTGGAAATAACTGTAAACAGCCTCTCTAACTCCTCTTACCCAGTAATTATATCAACTTATGCGAATCTCTAAAAATCTTTACAATGGGAGACATCTCCTAAATTAGATGTTTTGTGATCATTGGTCTTCCCAGCAATATTGACATTCTTTTTTAAGATCTTGTATTTGCAAGTCTAAGAATTATGATGAGTCTTGGTGTGGGACAAACCTTGACTAGAAAATGTTTCAGGAATCATATCTTTCTTCATCCGCACTGCAATACGCACGGCGATACATGCAATCGATATGAAAAAGAGCGGAACGTATCTTATTTTACGGACTTAAGGATGGCGATTCGTTACGAAAATATTGGCAGGCAGAAATCATTAATGGTATGGTAGATACAAAGTAACGTGGAAGCAGAGCCGTTGTTTCTAGCAGACTGCCGGAATGGTGATAAATATGTGCTGATTTACTTGTTCAGATGTTTCTCGTGCACTGCTAGGCAATGCAGAATGCCGAACAATGAGTGATTCGTTTTGTTTTCAGTGACATTGTTCGACTTTATTCTGCACGCAATGTATGGGTAGGCATATAAAACACAAAAATGTTAACAGTGACAGGCCATTTAATAAGAAACACATACCTCATATAGAGTTAATTAACGGATACAAAATTTCATAATGCGTGTGATCGTGGCACTCGAATAAAATGCTTCCACGAGAATCGATTTTGTCAACAATAATTCATTATCAAAGAAAAATATATTTTTTAAATAATACAATTTATTAATTCTCTACTCTACAATGTCAGTTAGAATGTGCACGAAGCCAAATTAACCTTCTAAAATATGCTGAAAAGAAACTATAATTTTGTTATTATTTTACTGCTTTCCTGAATATTTCTTTCAAAAATATAATTAATTAATCACAACAAAATATAATCTTACCCGCCAAGTCGACACTCATATTTAAACTTAATTATGTTATAAAATGTGTTAAATTGAAACTATGATTTAGAGTGTTGGTGTTATGTATGTCTAGTATAACAATATTATTATTTATGGGAATCGCACATTCCACATATATAATTAAACTTAAATTGAAGCACACATCACAGTTAAACACTCGCTTTTTCCAGGGTACTAATACAGCATATTGGAGAAGCTAAAATTGTTGTATTTTAACACTATATGAAGAATTACTAATTATTGTTGAAATAAATAGGGAGACTCTACAGAAATTGGTTGGCAATAATGTGTGTTTTTGTAAGGAATAATATTGGCATTTGTGTGTTAACCATGTGCAGGGGACATAGCAACACAGAAATTCAATGTTTTACCCTTGAAGACTTGTAGTTCTTGTCGCCTAATAAATGGCCACTTCCCTTGACACACATGAAAAGAGTATTGCTAGTGGTGGGCGGAAAGTAAGTACTCTTTACTTTTGTCGTCGTTACCGCACAGGATCCGAAGTAACGAGTACTGATTCTCGGAAGTACTCGTTACACACGTAACTATCACGAAACTTTCGCTGGTGCATATAGTGAAGGGACGAACAGCCGTGGGTAGTAGAAAGTAACGATCTAAAGAGTCCTCTCCTAGACACAGCTCAGAATATCAGGGTATTAGGGTCGGGCGGAAACAACCGTTTTATCTCTTCCAGCCTCTATCTATTTTATCTCTTTTATCTCTTCCAGCTTACAGTTTTTAATATTCAGACTATAGATAATTCATTTGATATATTCGTGAAACTTTTGCATTATTTTTTGTGAATACATGTAATTGATATAAACGCGATTCATTACGAAAAACTTTTGCATATTTTTTTCTTATAGACGGTCGCCCATCATAGAAAATTTATGATATCGATGACAAAATTGTTTAATTTGCGTTGTTTATTTTTATTTAATTATGCATACATGGTTCTTTATTACAATGAGATTGTTTACTGGTAATATATCAATACGAATGTGCATATTTTATGTTGTTCAAGTTTATTCACTTAACCCGCTGAAAGGATTTTCAAGAACATAGAATTCAGTCCAATTTTAAATTATTCGCTCATCTGATGTAAATATAAGGTAGTAAAAAAATTAACCGCTGTATTTTAAATTCCCAAAGAAATACATATCATTTCGTACATATATATTTATTTAACTGTAAATTATATTGAGCAACAATAATGCATTTAGTGCTTTGCGTACGTACTATTGTTCTCGCTGAAATAGGGGCGTAACCTCTCTGACTATCCTTTTAATAACTTGTAACGAAAGTTCCTTCCGCGCTACCTATCGAACCTTATACTTATGAGTAAGGAACTGTAGTAATTATTCCTTCTTCACGGCCTACGCGCTTTCTCCATAAGGTTCGGAAAAATGTAACTGGTAACAAAGTAACGAGTCTTTGATTGAGTAGCAACTAGACGTAACGAATACTGGAATGTAACTATAGTGCTCATCCCTAGCACTGACACATCAAATATGAGGATCTCGTTACTACCAGCAAAGCTACAAGGAAGAAATACCCATTAGCAAAGCAAAAGTTTGATAACCAACTCATTCTATTAATCAGAGGTTTCCACTCAGAATAATTTTCAAATAATAAAAGCAGCTTAAATACTTCAATTAGCTTGTGCCAAAATACTAATAATATCAAGTAACTAGGTAGCTGTCAGTTATGTGTCATTATCAGTGCAAAGCTATAGTCTTCTCACAAAGTTCAATGCTGTCACACAAAATTAGTTCATATTCTTGCCTGGCTTAATACAGGATATTTGACTAAATACAAGAAAAACTTTCACTAAGGGCTTCTGCGATACTTTAAAGTGATCTCTGATTACGTTATTAAAGCAGTATAACATGTCTCAGCTTCACCTCAGGAGCATACAGCTAACGACTAATTAATTAGTCTGACACATGTACCGCGTATCTTTCAGATGGAAAGCAATCTGTAACCATTGGTCATCTTCGGTTGCTATCCTGCGCACTCCGGCGGCATTAATTCTTCAATTCAGTGCCATTTCACACGTCTATGCCGTCATAATACCACATAATAATGGATTAAAAACTCTGGGCTAGCAGCCCTGGCTGCCCAGTAAGACCGCATATCACATTCAACATGGAGTCCAGGTCCGTTCACCATAATCCAATTTTCACTCAAGAGTCCATGATAACCTTACTGCTACAGAGATTATCTCTAAAGCATATTTAAAAAAACCCTCTTAACCAGTGATGTCACGAGCCGCTGCCAACTTACGTAAACCATACAATTGAATGAAATTTAACAACTCTGAGAAAACATAAGATGAAATAACCTGCTTTTGAAAATTACAAATTGAAGTAAATAATTAACGTACAGACCATCTCTTCAATTAAATATAGCATAACAATAAATATGGTAAAATTATATGCACATTGCCAAACCAATCACGTAATTCGGTAAACGTAAGCCATTGCCAATATGACTTTAAATTAGGTGTAAAATTATACATCACAGAAAGCTTCGCCAAGCTTAGTCTGAATGTTTGTGTCCCAACAACTATAAGGTACTCACGGTAATTTGAGCACTTTTGAAAGCCCTTTCATTTAGAAGAATGGTCAATAAGTATAGTTAATTTTCGCCTTAGTCGTTAACTTACGTGTGTGGTGGAATATACATACTTTGTATTTTTTACTTACATGGCCATATTTATTTAAGAAATGCGGTTAAAGAATAAAAAATCGCTAAGAGCAAAAAGTAACTAGGGCCTCAAAAGTGCTCACTTTAGCGTGAACAGCTTATAATAAAGGCAAAGATTAAAACATAAACGTTACGTTAGCAATACACAAAGTTCCATTAAAAGCCTGCTTTTAGGTTATAAAAATGTCTGCAATAAAATTGCAAGCACTAACTTAAAATTTCATGGTGCAAGTCAACATAAATTTATAATGTTTTATTTCACATCAAATAAACATAATATAACTCTAATAAATAGAGAAGAAAGGCATATAATATGGTCAATAAAGTAAGGTAGGATTTGATGCAGTTATAGTCCATTACATGTAAGTGGTCTAAAATTTGACAGACAATGTGACCAACCTACCCAGTATGTACACTGTAAATGCTCTCGCTCCTACAGTATTGTATCAGCTGATGATTTGCTGCGGGATCCGTGTTGTTAGGTTGGCTATTTTGACGACGGGTTTGGAAGAAAATAGTACTCAGAACTAAAAGTCGTAATTTAAAATCTTAATTATACTTACACCAGTTATGGTTTAAATTATGTTACTAAAGCAATATTAAATTTTTTTGGCTATTAATAACGGGACTTGAAAAACACTTTTAGCATTTATAACAGAGTATGTCGACACATACGAACAGTATACGTTTACAGCCAATGGATAGCCATGTTTATGTTTCCAGTCCGGTGAAGGCAGTTGTGTGTGAGTTTTTTTCTCATCGTGTTTATTATATGAATTTCTCATTGGTGTTGTCGAAATATTTAATCAGTAGTTAATTATTACATATTTGCTTTTTACAAACATAGTTGGTTGTAGGTACCGTTGTAGTGCGTTTTCTTGAGTGAAATGTAATATTAATCGGCACGTTGTTAAAACTGCTCGTTCCGCCATTTTTCTAACCACCTTCTACAATGAAGTGACACGAATATAATTTCCGTATATAAGTTGAAGTTTGTTTGTAACAGGAAATTTGCGCATTGTTGATTTTACGGAATGATTTTGCAGATAAATTATTTAATACTAGTTACGAACAAACGTGATTTTAGTGAAGTAAACTCGCAAGGATTGCCATAGAAAACCGCTTATTCAAGAGGTTACAACAGTAAGTTTGCGTGTTTTGTAAATGTATTTCTAAACCGTTAATATAATTATTGAAATATACGTGGCCTGAAAAATGGCGCACTTTCTACACTTTTGTAGTGAGTGAATAATATTTGTTTGTCTACATCGTAAATTCGAGTGTAAGGATAACTTCGGTCAAAGTGTGTGCGTGTATATATTGCTACATCTGTACGAATGCGAACAGCGACGTACGTATTGGGTTTTGTGTTTTCATTAAAGCTATAATTTTCGAAGTCAAATAATTTAAATGTTATTTCCATACGAGCAAAATTTTCCACTGCTCCATCAAAACAATATGTAACTCAAAATGCCACACACTCATGCCGGAATCACATAAATCCGACCAACACAGCACGACACGACCACAACTCAACCACGACACATTTCAATGTGACTACTTGAATTTACAGCACGATCAACACCACGCTCTCGTCATTTAACCTAAGTATTTAGAAGGCGCTACGTTAGTCTCAAAGGCGGTGAACAAGAGGGTAATTGTAATACATAATGATGACAAATTGGTATCGCCAATGCATACGAAAGTATAATAATTATTTTGAAAAGTTACATACAGTAATTTTCTATTAATTTTTCTTTTAAACTGCGTATTTACCACTGTAGGGAAAGCTTGCAATACAATTTCATTTTGCAAATTTTGTACATTCTGTGCATCGTATCGCACGACACGACGAAGAATAGAAATCATTTCTAATCCGAAATTGCTGGTCGGACGACAGAATCGATCGGGCTTACGACGACCTATCTTGTATTTCATTGGCTGTTGGCCACTTTCACTTATTCTTCTTAGATCCCGGAATAAGTTCATTGGGTTAAATGCACCGGTTACTTATGGTGGAGTCCTTGGTCACACGTAAAAAAAAATGCACTTCTTAACATGACACGTCACAGCACTGTCCATCTAAAATTAACAATGTGCTGCCAAAATTCAAATAAATAATATTGCATTTTGTACAATTCCATAAGTAGACACAGTATAAACAACAATACGTTTATCTGAAATAACAATATTTCCATACATTCACGCAAAAATATCATAGCTGCTCGTTGCTCCATTTCGCAAACAACGAAGTAGGAGATAGAAACAAAAACCACCCTGTTCCTCAATAATACATGGAAACACACAACAATATACACATTTAGAAATCACAACTATAAGACCTAGGAAATAATGCAGAAGAAACTAGAAATGTAACTTTGGCAGTCGAGACTACACAGGAGATGAAAACCATACAAGCAGCAACAGCATCGAGAACCAGATATTGGATTAGCATTGATGACCTACAAAGACTTCACAAGAACCACGATGGGTAAAAATACTTTTGAAGTATTTATGTGCATTAGAAAGAGCACGTTGCTTTGTGTAAAAAGGTGGGCAACTGTCTGATTTTTTTTTTAGGCCAAAACAAATTTCTCATCATCCTGGTGTTCAGGTGCAGCCCTCCGTACAACAGCCAAAATTATGTCTGAACAAAACCTGAAACTTCACACAGTGAGTATCCTAACTGAGTCTGGTTAGTAGCAGGTAATTCAGCATTACTAGGCAGGGCTTAGCTCGTCGTCCCCTGGTTACTCCATTTATCTCCAATTTATAACCGCGAGCACACTGTAAAAGTTTCGTAATCGATAGCTTTTAATATTTCTCTTCGTCACTTTTCCTTCAGCTGACTAACGTGGCTAACTGTGTTTACTTGGGAAAGGCCATCTATATTTAATGGCGTGGAAAACTTAGCTTTCCAATGCTACATTATACTTTAAATCAAAAATGGCGGGCTCATTAAAGTTCCAACACCATGACTTCAAATAAATATAAATGCCCCACAGCCATTAAAAATACATGAAAACTGCTGTACTCACTTCTCCCAAATAAACAATAATGTCCAACTGTCAAACTATCTGGGAAAAACATCCAGTACATAAAACTGCTCTGCAAATCAATTCTCCCCGTCCCTGCAACTTCATACTTCTATTCGTCGCAGCTCGTTATACATCCTCACAATCATAGATTTTAATGACCTATAGTTTCACCAGTATTAGGATACGACAGTTCATACCCGTTTTCCTTCTTCCTCCTGGTAACTATAAAAGGTCTACTATAAAATGGTAACATTTGGTGGTGATAAACTCCCAGAATTTGCTCACATTGGCAGCCTTAACTAATACCAATTGGCTAATTTCTAAATATTTAAGGCGGGACTGCTAGGTATATTTCTTTCTCCACCCGGCTACTACACAAAGCCTCTGCTCCAACAAACTTCTTAACTCGTCTCTTAGGGGTCCCTCGTCTGACTGCGTTGCCGAAACTGTCTCAGGAAGTACTGGTAGTTTGCTGGGCTCAAAAATGCTCGATCGCCGGCCGGTCAAAATCTCAATTGTGGTGAAATTCTTCGACTCATGCACCGTTTTATTCCTAACCTACACCAAAAGTGGTAATCTGTCCCTCCAGCTCTGTTGGCGTTCATAGCAATCAATTCTCAGCATATTATCCAGCGACATCATATGCCATTATACTGGATTCCCTGTGGGTTCCTTGACACAGTGGTAGTGGGCACAATATTTAGCTTACTTTCGCCTTCTTGCCAGACTTTGCCAGTAAACAGCATTCATTAGTTAGACGATACGCACTTCGGCTGACCAACTTCTTACACGAATAATTTTAACTGAGAGTGTACCACTTTTGCTAACTATATATCATACAGTTTCGTGGATTTAGATAACACATCCAGTATCAAAATAATATAAGTAACACGTCCTTTTGACTACGGGGGTGAACCAACCAAATAAATGGATATCAAATCCAGAGGACGCTGAGGAATAATTGGCTGAACCCTAGTCTGCTAAATTTTCTCATTGCTGCCTGCAACTTTGGCACAAATCAAGCAATCAACCATTGGGTGTAACAGCTTGTTACTTGCCCTTGAAATAGAATTACCCTTTAAGTGCAACATACAAGTTCTCAATGCCACTATGGCCTTACATAGCGAGAGTGTCTTCTATTAACTTTTGCTTTAAATTAATGGGATCTACCAGTTTCCATTCTTCTTGGAATTAACCTTTAGTATTATTATGGAAAAACAATAAACCATTTGGCTGATCCTGTAAATCCTATGCAGGTTATGTTCTGGTGGCACCTGTGTAAGCTTATACAGGACATTTATCTTGTCGATCTTGAACAATATTCCTGAAATTTTTTTGCCATTTAACTGGATGTGGAATGTGCGTAGTAACACAAGCAACAACAAACACGATCTTTTTCCTGTCCACGTGTGCAGGATCATCATGTGGTATAAGACATAGGTAATCTGCAGTTAGATTATCAGACCCCTTAATGTGCTGAAAGTCAATATCAAAAGCCTGCTTTATTAGCGGCCATCTTGTCAAACAGCTACTGAAAATGTTGCCGGTCTTCAAACTCAGTTATGTAGGGTGATCAGCTTGAAGTAAATTTTTTCTCTCGAAGGAGAAAGTTTGCGATATTTCTGCAAAGCCCAAACTACTCCTAGCACCTCTTTCTCGGTAATGGTGTGATTTCGTTCTAGTTCTCTCATGCTCCTACTGACCATAGCTACCATTTTCTCTTGCCTTTCGCTATCCAGTTGGTTCAAGCCTTGTCCCTAGGGCATACGCTGATGCATCCGTATACAAACAGTAGGTGGCTCCAATTAAAGTATGGTGTATTATGTATTCGTCCAGAAATAACTGTTTGATGGCCTCGAAAGCTCGCTAGCGTGCTTCTGTCCAGGCTCAATCTTCATCCTTTTTTAGTAGTTGGAACAGAGGCAATGGAGTGCTGGCCATTTTTTCGGAATAATTTTCGATAAAATCCAACCACACCTAAGAAAGCTCGCAGCTGTTTCAAATTGCATGGCGTGGGGAATCTTGTTATGGCATTCAATTTGTCGGGTGCCGTTCATTGTCGCTCCAGCATCAGAATATGGCCAGGAACGGCATTTACTCTCTGCAGAAAAGTTATTTACGAAGCTTGATGGTGCACCCACAGTAGCCAATTTAGAGAGTATGGTGTCTATGTGTTCCAGGTGCTACTTAAAAGTTTTAGACACAATCAAAATATCGGCCACATAGGACCCGGCGAAAGTATAACAGTCTTTTCCCAAAGTCACGTTCATGCAGCATGTAAACTGTACTACCTCATTACAAAGGCCAAATGGTAATACTTCAAAAACGAATTACTTGTTCCAGTACAAATACATAGTATATTGGCACGAACTCTCAGCAAACAGAACTTCCCAATAACCATGTGTTAGGTGTAAAGTAGATACATACTTGATGTTGGAATAGAGTCTTTTGTAGTTCCTCAGTAGACATTGGACTTTCCCTATTCTTGACTGTAAGTTTTTTAATGTACTGATCATCAAGACAAAGATGTATGGTGCCCTCCTTCTTTCGGACGCTAACCATAGTGCTGGAATAAGGGCTGGTGGCACGCCTGATAATCTTCCAATCTAGCATTAGTTTTAAATTTTCTTCTGCTTCAGCCAAATATTTTGCGGGAATGGGGTAATATTTGCTATGAAACGGCTCGCCTGGAACGACTTGAATGTCCACGTGGAATAGCTTATTCCTGCCTGGATTCTCAGAAAAGATAGGTGCATGTAAAACATGCAACTGTTCAAACACTTACTATTTTTTTTTTTTTGTTTCGCGAAATCGTCTCCACACTGGCAATTCATGATAAATATCTTCCGGCGAGGCTATAACAGTAGGACTTAGATATTTATTAGCTAACTGAAAAGATATCTTATAGCGAGGCTAGATCAGCAGCACTTAGATATTTATTAGCTGGACGGATTTCATTACGCAAATAACACAAATTCGTTCGAAAATTTACAAACTTCAGGTGACATGACAGTACTTAAATTATCCTCCTGGGTACTCTCCAGCCAACCTCCAAGGTCTAAGCTAACTTTGTAGGCGGCCAAATCTCCACTCCTAAGATCAACGGTTTACTGAGGCGTAACAAGTGCTGTTACAGTTATAATTTTTCCTAGGCCCTCAATAGTAAGTAGTATCATTTGGTTTAATATCGGACTTGACTTAGCTCCAACTATTCTTATACTCGGAACTGGAAAAGTAGGTATTTGAAAAGCAGTGTTGGAAATGCTCTTACCAAGTATTCTGAAATATAGCTCACAACAACACTGCTTTCTAAAAGTGCTGGTACTTGTAAATTGCAGACAGCGAGCATAAGTTCAGATATTTCCTGAAAATTCAAAATATCCTCCGCTGGCTCGCTTAGTAAACACTCCCTTTTAGTCTCGCTTAAAGTTACTGTATGCACTACTACTTCTTGTAATTCACAGTGAGAAACTGCTTGGTGCACAGGTTGATAGGGCCTGGTTGGGTTGTTTTGTACTCGTGGGCACGAATCCAAAATAGGCGTTATTCTCTGATCTGGCGGAGTGTTGTCGGAATACAGAGGCTGGGTGCTGTCAGTGTTTCCCGACCGGTCCGAATCACAGTTACCTTACTGTCTTTGTAACCTGTAAAGTTGGTCATATGCAAGCAAATTTTTTTCAGAATGAAGCTGTGTCGTTCGGGTGCCTTCTCGTCCAGTGGGTATGGCGACAGTATGGTAGTTGGTGAAACAGCATATCCAAGAACTATTTGTCTGAGATTAGTAGGTCCATATGGTGAGACTTCTCATACATTTCGGCCAGGGGGGTTTCAGCTTATTTCCCTAGCCAGGAATACCATTTTTGCAGTGCGACAGAGCTGTCAGGTTGCTCTGTATTTTCTTGTTAAAAATTGCGTGATAAATTTTTCTTTGAATTTAGTATAAGTTGTGGTTGTAGGTCAGTTTATTTCCCACCAGCAATATGCTGCGCTGCGGAGGCTGAAATTTAGGCCTCTTAGTATATTGGAGTCTGTAAGGCCAAAGCCATTAGAGTATTCTTCATAATGGGTTAAGAAATTGAGATGATTTTCTCCCATCGTACCCTCAAAATGGGTACCTACTGCACCCACAATTTTGACAAGTGAAGCAGCAGTATGCTCACTTGTGCGCTGAGTTGCGGGAGTTTAGTCTAGGTAGATGTCGCAATTGGGCTAGCAGTGTTCAGCAGCAGTGCTGGGAAGATATACGAGGGTAGGATCTCGCTGCGCAGTGTGTCAGTTACCCTGAGCTCCCTTACCGAAACACTGATTTGGTCCAATCTGTCCTCAAAGAAGTGTAGCTTTTCTCCAGCCTTAGGAATTCCGGCCTCGGTCTTTTGTCTGTTCCAAATGGTGTGCCTTCTCCATGTTCTGTAACTTGACAACTAAATGTCGGTTGAACGAACCCAGCTGGGACTCAAAATGCAAATTGACCTCTTCCATTATAGCTCCGCAGTTCGGGCGTTCCTCCAGGCTGATCATGAACTCTTTAGATTTGTTAGCCTGTATTGCGCAATTTTCTTTGATAATACCCAGCTCAGACCTTGTATCGTCGATTTCCCTTTGCAACTTGGTTGTGACATTACCTAATTTCTCTATAAATTCGCTTGGTAAGCCAGTAACTGACCCATTTAGCTTCTCGAATTTGTTTTGCAGCTGTTCTTGTCCCTTTTGTAGCTCGGATGTAAGAGTCATCTGCAGCTGCTTCTGGCTAGGCTTAGTGTCAATATGTAGCTGTGTTATGCTAGCCTGGAAATCTGCTGTGATTTTGCTTCGTAGCTGCTCCTAGGTAGTTGGTAACGTATTCGCTATGCTATCAGTTAGTTGTCCTGTTTCTTTTGCGACTCGGCTATAGTAAAATGCTGCATCTGTGTTATGCTTGCTTGTAAATCAGTCTTTAGCTGCTCCTGACTAGTTTTAATGTCCTTCTGCAGTTGTGTTATGCTAGCGTGTAAATTTGCTGTTATGGAACTAAGAGCTCAGTATTTAGCTGCTCCTAGCTCTGCTTAACTAGATCTGTAATTTGCATAAGCAGTGTTTGGTTGTTATCGTCTGATTGGGACGTGCGCACTACTGGTATGGCTTCAGTGTTATGACTTTTAATTATGACCTCTGCGCTTTCATGCTCCTACGATATTTGCTCTCCAGCTCTTTATTCCATGGTTTCTTCTGTTGGGTGCCGTGACTCAATATCAGTTACCTTATACTAGTAGGCCTTTTACTGTTTATGTGTAGGTTCCCTTAAGAAATAAGGTGTTCGGGTCCCTCTGTTCATAGCATGGAATTACTACTGTGAATGAAAACGTCTAATCAGACTTCCCTAATCTAAGCCACCCTTAATGGCACCACTTTAATAAATAGGGAGAATGTAGAGCAGTTGGTTGGAAATAATTTTTTTTTGCGAAGAACGAATATTAGCATTTGTGTTTTAATCGTGTGTAGGCGACATAGAAACTTATATATGTGTAATGTCTTACCCTAAAAGATTGGAAGTTCAGGGTTCTGAAAAAAGGGGAACTTCACTTGACACACATGAAAAGAGCACTGGCACGTAATATACGAGGATCCCTATACTTCCAGCTTAGCTACAAGGAGCATTAGTTTATTAACCATCTTAACATTGATCAGTGGTTTAAACTAAGGATAATATTAAAAGTAGCTATAGTATTCTCACACAGTTCAAGACAATTAAAATTTCACACAAAATTAGTTAATGATATTGCCTGGCTTAACATAGAATATGTGGATAAATACAAGAAAAACTTTCACTAAGGGCTTCTGCGATACTTTAAAGTGATCTCTGATTACGTTATTAAAGCAGTATAACATGTCTCAGCTTCACCTCAGGAGCATACAGCTAACGACTAAATAATTAGTCTGACACATGTACCGCGTATCTTGCAGATGGAAAGCAATCTGTACCCATTGGCCCTCTTCGTTTGCTATCCTGCGCACTCCGGCGGCATTAATTCTTCAATTCAGTGCCATTTCACACGTCTATGACTTCATAATACCACACAGTAATGGATTCAAAACTCTGGGCTAGCAGCCCTGGCTTCCAGTATGACTGCATATCACATTCAACATGGAGTCCAGGTCCGTTCACAATAATCCAATTTTCACTCAAAATTTCAAATTCTAAATTACCTTACTGCTATACGGCTTATCTCTAAGGCATATTTAGAAAACCCAACGACATCACACGCTGCTGCCAACTTACGTAAACCATAAAATTTACTAAAATTTAACAAAACTGAGAAAAGATAAAATAAAATACGCTGCTTTTGATTATTACAAGTGACACAAAATTATTTTCGTTATACCTAATTTATTAAAGACAATTTATATTATTACGCGTGGACTCCCGCACTGGACGCGGAATCCCTGTAACTTGATTATGCTTTGTTCTGCACAGAAATGGGGACCACCCTGACAGTTCCATTCTTAACCCCCCCCCCCCCCGCCCAAAAAAAAAAGACATAGTCGCTCACTGCTTTTCGTTTCGCGGCAGCTGTGTGGAAAAACGAAAGAATTTTCTGGCAATTGTTTTGCTTGGTGCAACGCGGTATTTTTGGGGAGGATTCTGGATCAGAGCTGACGATATTATAAATACCCCCTGCGACCGGAAGGACAGTCCATTAGGTAGCCAGCCACCTCTGGCTGAAATGCGGTAATCAGGTAACGTATGGTGTAGCGAGGGACAACGGCGAAGAGAAAGGATGACGACGGAGGGTGCGAGATGACGGTATATGAAGTTTATGTGGTGTGAAATGACGAGTACGTGATACCCGACGACAAGTGGGCTACTGTACAAGGGGACGCTAGGAGATCTCTAGAAATTTTCTGGCTGGTGAAATCTGGATTGAATTAAGATTGCGCTGTATGAACATGTGATACGGAATTAACTCTGAACATTAAAACTGTCGAGTGGGAATTTAACAAGCCATTCGGTAGGTTTTGATACGGTAATAATAAAAAAATTCATTGTTAGTTATTTGATTTCATTAGTTTTGCGAGAGGATTGTAAACTGAGTTGGTTTTATTGTTTCGTCGTAAATAACAAGCGATACCCATTTGTTGTGAAATATTAAGTCGAATGTATTTTCTTTGTAGTGTTTGTAACTGATGTAGGGAATTATTATTAACCCTTTCATTAAAAAAAAAATACATCCATACCTAAAGAAACTGGTTTAGCTCATTGACTTCGAGAAATTGTAATAATAATCTCAACTCATTTTATATTCAAGAAACATACTTTCGTTTCAAATGGAACAGCAGGTAGCTTGGACACACGCTATCAATTTTAAGAAATCACAGGTGCATTACAAATATTTTTAAGATCTATATGACAATGGTCTCACATAAAGTACAAAATTTTGTTTTGTGTTAAAAATTATGACAGGTACACAGGCGAGCCTAGGGCGTAACTTGTCTTTCGTTGTACTGCGGTCACGGATATAAAATCTGCAGAGTGGCAATAAATTAAAATGGATTTTAGGATGTTGAATAGAAACGTTAGTAGTACGCATGTTCCTATGCGAGCGCACAGGGTGCGGGGAGTGGATTGGTGGCTGGACCTTGAATGCCCTAGACCTAGAATTTTCCCGTTTCTTCTTAAAAATCGCTTTTTTTTTCTTACAATCGCAAGTTTTAGCAATAAATCGCCTAAAAACTTTCAATTTTTCCCCTAAATATGTCTCATTTTTTCCTAAAAATTTTCCTTTTTTCCCTCAAAAAAGTGCCGAACCACTCGCGAGCCCCACTTCTGCAAAAACGAGCCACTTTAGGTGATTTGTGGAGCTCGTTATTCTTTCTAAAGCAAACAATGTGGTATCTGAGAAATCGTTACCATAAACATTTTTAAAATATTTATTTTTGTAAAATTAAATATATTTTTATAATTAAAACATTTGAAGTGGCAATCATTAAGTGTTATATATCACCGGACTCGTCTTTTCAAGGCGCATTCGATCGTTCCGTGACACCATCATTCTGTATCGTCATTTCATTCTCTGTCATTCCATGTTGTCTCTCTCACTTCCTCTGTCTTTCTCTCTTGTCTCATTCAATTTCTTTCTCTCTTGTATCTCTCATTCCATTTCTTTCTCTCTTTCCTTAATCTTTCTCCCTTACCTTTCTCTTTCTCTCTTTCTCTCTTGTCTCTCACATTACATATCTTTCTCTCTTTTCTCTTTTTATTTCATAGGTTTTCCTGGAGTCTTTCAATTTTTTGTTGTTTTGTTTTCTCTTTCTCTTTTGTCTCTCACATTAGTTTTCTCTTTTGCTTTCTCTCTTGCCTCTTACATTCGTTCAGCTAATTACTCACACTTGTTTGATTATTCGCATTTGAACCACTCCGCAGTCTACATAGTTATTTCATCGTCTGATAGAGTGCACGAATCACCAGTGAGTATATTTAATTACGAATATAAAGATGCAGTAGTCCATTCAGAAGACGGTATATAAAAAATTATTGTAAAATACATTCGAGGCAGGACTTTGTAAAACAAAAATTAATTTTCAGTGTTTTTTAAATCGGCATTTTCTTAATATTTTACTTTATTCAAATTGTTTTTAATGTTTTACGAAAATTAAGTCGACTAGACTTGTAACCGTACAAGTGCCAGCAGTTCCGCCAGGGCAGGCGTGCCAGCTGTTGCATTCGTGTGCAGCTGGCGACCAGTGTAAATGACTCTGAGCCAAGTGCGCGCCAGTTGTGACATGCACATGCAGTGAGGTGGGTAAGCCACACACGGGTAAAGGAAGGGCGTCCAATGATGGCGAGGCTTTCTTCTCGCTGGCCTTGTCAGTCAGACATCTATGAAACGATACATTTATAAATAAGTAGAATGATTTAAATTGATTTTATGTATCATTTAAAAATTCCCCAAAAAAATATATTTGCAAAATACAGTCAGATGTATTTGAAATGCATATAGAATAAAAAATTCTGTAAGAAAATTTAAATAATGTAAATGGCACACTTTCCCATTACAGCTGGTAACATAAAAAAAAAGCATAATCAGACAACATTTGAACGCAGGACCAATGGTTTCCAAAGCGGACATGCTAGCCACTCAGCCACCGAACCCACTGTAAGGATGAATTCCTTAATCTGTACTAATATTACAAAGATTTAATGTTAGTGTATTTCTTTATATGTCTTGGATAATCTCGGATACTACACGATCGATTGTTCTAGTTATTTTACTAATAGAAATCTACGTTCTTGCGTATGGTCATATTTAAGAATTTGTGAAACAAGTCCGAGAAAAATTAGTTTCTTGGCTGATTACTAAGCATGCTCTACCAAAACTACAGGGCCGATTCTTATAATAATTTCACTGTTAGAAAGCTACATACTTCCAGATGGACATAGGTATATATCAAGTGCAGCCACAAAGATCCAGTAGGAAGAGTAATGCCAAGTGGAGCCGGAGTGGCCCAGTAGCTAGAGCGATCTCAAGTGGGGACGCAGCGGCTCAATGGATAGAAAGATCATAAGTGGGGCAGCAGTGGCCCAGTAGCTAGAGTAATCGCAAGTGAGGACGTAGTGGCTCAGTGGCTAGAGCGAGTCGAAGAGGACCGCTGTTTCTCAGTGGATAGAGTTATCTCAAGCGGGACCGCATTGGCTCAGTGGATAGAGCTATCTCAAGTGGCGCCGCAGTGGTCCAGTGGCTAGAACTATCCTAATTGGAGAAGTAGTCGCTCAGTGACTAGAGGACTCTCAAGTGGGGCCGCAGTTGCTCAGTGGATAAAACTATGTCAAGTGAGGATGGAGTGGCCCAGTGGCTAGAGCAATCCCAAGTGAGGCCACAGTGGATAAGTGGCTAGAGCCATCGCAAGTGGGGCCGCAGCGGCTAAATTGATAGAAATATCTGAAAAGGGGCCACAGTGGCCAAGGGGCTAGAGCGATCCCAAGTGTGTGCGCAGTAGATTAGTGACTAGAGCACTCACAAATGTGGCAGCAGAGTCTCAAATGAAAGAAAAAATCTAAAGTGGGGACGGAGTGGCCCAGTGGCTAGAACGAACCCAAGTGGGGACGCAGTGACTCCGTGGTTAGATATATACCAATTGGAGATGCAGTTACCCAGTGGATAAAGCGATCCCAAGTGGGGACACAGTGGCTCAGTGGATAGTGAGATCTCAAGTGTGGCCACAATGGCTCAGTAGATAAAAATATATCAAGTGGGACAGAAGTGACTCAGAGGATATTAATATTATCTTTATATTATAAATTCGCTAGTAATCGCAATTTTTGTAGGTAGTCGCAGGTTGTGGTAGGTAGTCACAGGTTGTGACAGGTAGTTACGGGTAGTCGCAAGTAGTCATGGGTAGTCAAAAATAGTCACGGGTAGTCGCAATTGGTCACGGGTAGTCACAAGTATTCCTAGCTAGTCGTAGGTAGCACTGGTAATAACAAGTTGTCACAAGTAGCCACTAGTAGTCACAAGTGGTCGCAAGTAGTCACTGGCAGTCGTAAGTAGTCACGATTAGTCACAAGTAGTTCCGGGTAGTCTCAAGTAGTCATGGATAGTCGCAAGAAGTCACGGGTAGTCTTAAGTAGTCGCAGGTAGTCATGGGTAGTCACAGGAAAGTATGGGTGGTCGCAAGTAGCCGTAGGTAGTCACGGGTAGTAATGGGTAGTCACAAATATATAGGATTGTATTTTAGTATCTCCATAAAACCTGAGCGAACCTATACCAGGCTGCTAGTGTTGTACGTAAACTGCCAGGCGAAATTGGCGAATTCCCTCGTACAACTAAAGAAATATTTTTAATGTTTCATTATATTTTTTCAATTAATGCATATATAGCTTAAGAATACTATAATTTTGAGCAGTTTTTTTAATTATTTAAAAACAAGCCATGTACTGTATTATATTAATTTCATTTTTTTTCAGTTGTCTGAATCATGTGCCTATGGTCACATCTAATTATTTCATATATAGTCATTCAATTTTTTATGTAGCACTGCAAGTCGGGTTCTCAAGCATGTGAATATGTAAATGCATATGCGAAAATAATTTTAAAACACTTAGGTGCCAGACAGACATGTGCAATTCAGTTTGTAAGCACAATTTCTAGCTCCAGGTATTTCAATTTTTTTAAGGCCTATATACCTTTTGTATTTAGCTGAAAATACTATTTTGCTTTATTATCAAGATCTGTTTATAAAAAAATGGTTATGAAACAGGATTAAAATAGGTACAGAAAAAATATTAAACCTTATTTAGTTTTTTATCTGCAATTAATTGATATTTTTTAGTTGTACTTAATTTGCATGTAGTGTAGTCAAGCAAAAAATATCTCTCATCTTCATTTCAGATGTTCTCTCTTCAAGTCTAACTACTAGACGATGTTATTTACTTATCAACTCGACAATTTTTTGTAAGCATAACTATCGAACAAGGATTTTATTCAATGTCTGTTTATGTGAATAAACCAAGCACATTGATATTCTCTATATATAAGGATAAGTAGGCAAAGTAAAACACCAGCAAGAAATTAAAAACTGTTTTATTTGAATCATTTATATATTTACATACTTCAGACCACAGACATAAAAAAGTAATCTTAAATTTTTCCACGCCATTTATATAGTGCCTTTACACCAGCTTGCTCACCTTTCATTTAGTGAATATAATCTGTTTATGCACAGCTCAAGGCAGTCTATACTAGCAAGAATTCAACCAGAACCGTTGGCTATATATTTTACTCGACAAAGATTCGAATGTCACTGTCAAACAGCACCATAAAATAAATCTGGCTTCATGCACCTTAACATTAATAAGTTTTTACTTTTAAATTTAACATTTTAAGTATATATATATAACATATTTTTGCTAATCCCGACCTATTTTCAGAATATTTTTTTACTATTCAGATTTGAATTATGTAATAGCTTAGCGTTTAATTTATATGTAGGACATCTGTTATTCACACTGGCCTTAACAAGAAAAATTACATATCATGTACACTTTCTGCTCCACTGTCGACACCAGTAAAATAGATATTAGTCACTGTACCACCATACCATCCATTATATAACCCAAGTCGTACCAGACCACCCATCAGGCCATCTCCTATATTCAAAGACAAAATTCAACAAGCAGATAACAGTTGGCCAACTGTTGGCACAGGTGGTACATGTTCGCCCACATGACTGTAAGTGTTTTCTTATGTAGTACACAATAAGACCACGTGAACAATAGTGACTGCATTTGCTTGGTAAGTATATTTGATGTGGGCCATTAAACACAAAATGATTGACAGAATTTAATGTATGGCCCATAAGCAAACATCAGTGAATCACCCATAGGCATAACATAATACGTAAATAATGTGTCGCTGATATATGACAAAGAGTATGATTATAAAATCATGTTTGCGCTTAAAGCTCTCACGCGGTAGAATAGTTCATTTCTGATATGTGGACATCATCATGTGGGAAATTGTGGGTCATTTAACACAAAATGACTTATGGAATTAAAAATAAGGTGCACAAGCAAACGTCTGTGAAATACCCACAGGCAATTTAGAGTACGTTGAGAATGTGTGGATGTTTTCCAAAGAGTACATAATATAAGGTCATGTTTGTACATAAAGCCCTCGCGTAGTAGAACAATTCATTTTTTGATAGTTGGGCATCATTATGTGGGCCCCAAGTAGCAAACCACAAGCAGTTAACAGTTGGCTAACTTTTGGCAGTGGCGACAACGTTCGCATTTATGACTGTTAGCATTTCTTATATAGTTGAAAATCAGCTCATATAAACGACAGTGAGGGTACCTATTTTACAAATACTCGTAACGTGAGTCAATGCTCTCACGACTATTGTTAGATTTCAACAGACGCCCCACAAGCAGATGATAAAGGAAATGCTAACTGTTACTCACTGTTGGGAAATTATTAGCAGCACGTTTATGGGCGATTTACGGCATGCCAACTGTTGTTCACTGCTGGGGACATAATAGCAGCATTCTTACCGCCTTTTGTGGTATGCTAACTGTTCCCTATTACTGAGGAAACATGATCAGCAAGCTTATATTCCATTTATGGCATACCGACTATATGTTGTTGTGCAGTAGCAAATAGCATATGCGTATTCAATTGAATTTTTATTTCATGTATATATGAAGTAAAATTATCATGTGGCATTGCAAATTATGGTAAAATATAGTTTTTGACCAGAAACCTCCAAAGCATAACAAGCAAAAAAAATCATTATTTTGCATTTTAATTCTACCTGAAAGTAGTCCGAAACTAATATACTAGACTTTTAAATAAAACACAGAAATCCCCGTATTGACGCTTGCTACAAACATTGTCTAAATAGCAAAGCTAATAATGCAATATGCATGTGAAGTATCAATATTTACTAAAACGGTCGTACATTAATATATAGTAGAGTAGTTGATAGCATACTTGATGGTAGACGAAAGGTTTGTGAGTTCGATTCCAGGGTTCTCCGACGAAATTTACTAATTTTATTGTGAAATAAAGTTAAAGATAACACATAGGTCTATTAATATGGTTAATACATCAATTTTATTTGGGTTAGACACAATTTTTTTTTCTTTGGAAAATGCATGGCAAGCTTCATCTATGTGGGCCACAAGTGGCCAATAGATGGGCCAGAAGTGGCTTACCAACAGTTAGCTAACGAGATATGGTTTACTTACGGCTACCAGAAGCAGAAAGCAGGAAGTGCTTGTGGTTGTCTTATGGGCAACTCATGGTTTGCTAGACACAGCCGACAGAACATCCAGAAGTGGCCCGCTTGTTGTTAACTTATGGGGAACTCTGGTTTTACCAGACCTCTAATGACAGTTAAATATTCGTATGTGGCCCACACGTAAACACATCATACCACAGTCATCATTCATAATTTGTGACACATGCATCTGCGGGTGCATTTCTCTTCTTGAATACCTGTGGATACCGCAAGTGTGCTGCTTGTTCACAATCAGATCTTCACTTGTGGGCCAACTATATTATGCTACTTGGGACAGTAAGAAAAATATCCATCATAACTCAAGCAACTATAGAGCTGAAGCTAGCCCATAACATAACACCCATTCTATGTGCTCTACCAACCTACACTGCTTATATATACGATCCATACAACCCACTATAACTTTAGCTTACCTCGACTATTCGTCCACGGAGACCATAGAAAACAAACATACAGCCCATCCCAGTAACACAATCAAACTCTTGATGCCATCCACCACGCCGGTTAATACCAGTAAAATACAATAACCACCCGCATCAAACCCTTTTAACTCAAGTATGCCTTAGCATTACAGGAATCACATAAAACATATACTCTCTAGACAATTTATTGCACACCAGCAAATTCAAGACATAATTTCTGGAAAACAAATCACCCAACATACCATCCATGATAACCCAGGTGTACCAAGCAAATTTCATAATCTACTCTGACACCTGACCTTTGACCTTAACCTTTAATAACTCTAAATGACACCAAATTAACCCTAAATGACTCAAAAATGATTCTAAATAAATACAAATTACTCAGAAATGACACTAAATGACTCCAAAATGACTCCAGGTTTGTTCTCCATGACACTAAAAGACTATAATGACTCTAAATGACAATAAATGACTGTAAATGAATCATTAATGACCCATAGCTCAATAGATCTTACCACCTATATCAGCTCCTCTACCAGCAGTCATCATACTGCATATATTAACCACTCATACCACCCACTATAATTTAAGCATACCTCAGCTCATACCAAATAAAACATACCAAAAATTGCAACTTTATTAAGTCTGTCATTACATCAATACCATAAGAACCCACAAAATATATACTAGTCACAATGCAAACATACCAACCTCTACAACCTCTGTCACACCATGCAAACCAACATGTAATCACATAAAACCAAAGAAATGCTCAATTCAACTATACCACCAATGCAATCTACTCTACCAAACATCATGAGAAGAAATATATGCACCGTTTACTAGGATTCAACCAGACCTCAGCCCATGCTGACATTACCAAAATAATTACAAGTTTAACATATTTGTCATATCATTGTACACCAACCAAATATCATACAACACATCAAATAAACCACCTGATTATATCAAACATCCACACCAATAAACATGCTGACCGCCATAACTCAGACATACGAAACAAAATATGAGTAACCCTGCAGACCGTGAATTCAGTGTACTATACAAACTATAACTCCAGTATACTTCAGTCATGCCGCACAGATCATACTGTATAAGCAACATAACATCTACTCGTTTCATAACATGCCTATGCTACCCATTAACACCAACAACCAAAACATTCAAAGTGACAATCCTCCAACACACCAGACATTAGTATAAATCACTCTCAACTGACAAACCAGTTAATTATGTCATACATCCATACAAATAGCTACTCTTATGAAACAAATATAGTGGAAACTTAATGGTACTGATCACTTATATATATATATATATATATATATATATATATATATATATATATATATATATATATATATAATATATATTTAAACGTTAACAATAACATAAACGAAGCAAAAACGAAAGCCATACAACCCAGTAAATTAACAATACCAACATACTATACCATCTGAATATATCAACGGACCACCATAGCTGATAGCCATACCAATCAAAACATACAGCCCAATCATATTATTTGCTCTAACCAGCGCATACCTCTGTTATGATATTAACAATACAGACTATATTAGACACCATACCTCCGACTTACTGATCAATCATAACAGCCAATCTAACTTCACCAGTTACACATACAAACAAGTCATTCCAGCAGCCTAGCAAATCAAATCTTCCAAACATAAGCTCCAGCCATGCTATCATAAGATCGATAGTATTAATTTAAGCATCTATTACACCCATACAGTCTTAATTCCAAGATACCACATCATGCCATTTAATTAAAGTAACCAAACATACCAGCTAAGCATTCTGCCCCTGTCATAATAACTAATCTTCCAGTCAAACCATTCCGCTCTTACAAACTAATCACACAATTAAACCATTCTCCCCACACCAGCGAAGCTATACTTTTGTTATACTTCCAAAACAAGAATGGATTAGGTCATACCAATCAACATAATGTCTATAACAACCATACAAGAAACCATCTGTACTAATAAGTCATACTGATACGTTATACCATCAAGATGAACTAGCTAAAAAAAAAAAACCAAACCATACAGGCTGCCCATACTGGTAGAAAATGCTATAATGTTACACCATCCTTTTCACCCATTCCAAGAAACTACCCATGTAGCAAACCACATATGGCGCATAGATCGTTTACAGTCGGATGCCAAACCGGCAAACAGTTGCCCAACAGCTGGCATGCACCCGACACCATTGCTGGTCCCGAAGTGACCACCACTACCTAACCATACTCTGCCCATAACTGGCCCAGATGTGGTGAAGACAATTTGCCCTAGCATGGCCCATGTGCTTACAACAGCAATGGCCCACAGATGTACCATTTCACAGCAATCAGATGGCCTACTGATGGCTAGCCATTCTTTCAACATATGTCTAACTTTATCTCTTAAAAATAATTATTTGGACCACCAATTTCAACTTTTCTTTGTTTTTAATGTCCTGAACTTCAAAAGTAAACAAACTATCCGACATGGAAATCTTATTCTTATCATTGCAGGACAGGGGGTACGAACCTGCGTACCTTACATTGATAGCACATCATGCTAACCATTACTACACAGTACATTCTTACATGGGGCTGAACTAATTTAGAATATATTCGAACTTGAAGTATTAACAAACATTAATATAATATAAACTACACCAGTTATTCCATAGCCTTTAGATTTACCATGCGAACATATCAGTTTATAACGTGCAGATAAAAAATAATAAAAATATAGTTGAGAGAAATCTTCGTGCATGAATTGCGATATTAACCCAAAAACCGCCTTTAATGTAATATTTTGCCATATGTATGTCACCTGGATGTTATTCACATGTTTTGAAGATGCAGTCACCAGTTATGAATATTTTAGAGATGTAAATCAAAAACGTCCTTCAATGTTAATTTTCTAAAGGTGAGTATATATTGTTTTTTTATCTTCTCAATGCAGTCATATATTTAAAACATTATGTTTATCAAATTATTCAATACAAATTTTACTGTATGTACAGCATTTTGGCCATAGATATTTCAATCACTATATATATATATATATATATATATATATAATATATATATATATATATACAAATAAACTATAATTACACCAGCTGATCCCGACGAACATTGTTGGGCCTCTTTTTTTAATAAAATGCATAATTAATATGTATATAACACCATGTGTTGTATTTAAATTGTAAATGCCAAATTTATAACATGAAGTGTAAATGTCATGTGCATTGTATGTCATAGTAAATTTAGGCACATATGTCATGTGTATTGTGTTTCATAAAGATGATTATTTTTACATATAAAATTGTTGAATTTTACATGTTATAATTACATTGAATTGACACAGTAAATCTGTAAATAAACATTCAACACTGCTTATTAAATGATTTTTCATTCATATTTGTTGCACAATGATAAAACTCGCGTGCAATTATTACATATGCATAGAAGTTCATAGCACTAACTTTTTTTCAGTTTCAGCACATTTGTTGGATTTCTTTGTTTATAATTTAAATTATATCCATCCTCTATTTCCCAGAAAATAAGTGTATAATCTAAAGCATTGTATGATCGAAGTGTGACTTCTAAGGCTTTAAACAGTGTTGTTTCTGTGCATAACTGACTATTAGAATCCGTTTGGTGTGCAAGTGCTTCTCGATTTTGTGTTCGTGCCTCTTCAGTTTGTGCAGTGCGTGTTCGCAATTAATTTTGCCTTCTCAATGCGTCCCCTCTATTACGTCGGGTACGTCGACCGATGTTTGACCATGGTATTGTTGGCATTTTTCTCATTTAGATTAATAATCATATCCTGTAAGTATGGGCAAAATCGGTACATAAATATAGAAGTTACACTCCAGCACCACCTACCGGAACCTAGCCTACCGAATGCAAAGCACAATAAAAAATTTTATTTTGGATCAGGAAACATTTCCTGCAAGTATGAGCGGAATTGGCCCATAAATATAGAAGTTAGACTCCATTTCCACCTATCAGGACCTAACCTACCGAATGCAAATAACAATAAAACAATTTTCTTTATATCAAGAAATATTTCCTTCAAGTATGAACAAAATCAGCCCATAAATATAGAAGTTACACTCCGGTACCACCTATCGGAATGAAACACAACTAACTACCTTAGTAGCCATCTCAATAACATATGAAGTGAATATGGTCTCAATAGATCAACAAACATTCCCTGCATATCCATACAATCCTTGTAAATAGTTTTTTTTACTGTTCGCTGCAGAACATATCTACTACAAGCTATCGCATTACATAAAACATACATAGATTTCGTCCATCACACACTACCCTATGCAAACTTATCAGCAGACGAACGACTGTCACTGATCTTTTGGCTCATGTTAACTACATTTCCTGGGTAATAAGTAAATATCCGTTCATACTTTACTTCCAGACACACACACACTCTCTCTCTCTCTCTCTAACACACACTTACCGAATGAAGTAATTATTTATAAGGCTTCATTGCTTGCTATCAGTCTGGTTTATCTGAAAATGCCAATATTTTATACCTTTCTTGAATAGAGTAACATGCCAGGGAAAAATATATAATTTCTAAAATCCAGCCATGGGTAAATAAACAGATCATATAGTATATATTGCATTCCGTTTAAAAAAATTTTTAGAAAAAGTCTTTAAAATATAAATATATCCATATACATCTTACTTACAAGAAATAAAGAATATCTGCCTTAGTTGTATATCACACGAAGGCGAATAATATATTTATACACATTTTCGGAAGGACGTAGATTCGAACATGCTACCAGCCCTTACCTATACACATCCAAGATATTCCATTTACTCTCCTTGCCAACATGCTACCACTATACCATGATATTCTATTTATTAGAGAGCATTCTCTATAAGAAATAGTTATTTTATAGTCATCTCAACTCCTACTAACTACTAACTTAAAACTTTATCTTAAAATCCATAATATACAGCAATTGTTTTATGGATTCATTTATTTTCAGATTTGTATAATTAATTTTTTTTACACATACCGATATGTCAGTGTTTCATTTACAGAAACGGAGACTTCACCCATATCACAAATTATTATCAATTAAATATGTCGACCAGCTTTTCCCCAAAGCGTAACCACAATTTAATGTCATACCAGTAACTATATTGCCCAAAACTTCATATGCCCATCGAAAACTGTTTAAAACTTCTCGTAATATATTTCGATGCCATATAATAATCGCTGCTAAAAAAACCGACCAAGTATCCACTTTATATATTCTTCCAAACAAATATTCTAACTTGTAATATACCGCGATATCTTAGAATTACCTACAATACATGCCGTTGCTTCATATCGATTATACAAAATCTCTTCCATTCATACAATCCAGGACAAAAAAAAACAATCATATATGCATTTCTATGAAATAATCTAGCGAATATCTCCTATGAAACACTCATCATGATAAAGCAAAACACATATTGAAATAATACCAACAACCATACAGTTTACCATAGTCAATGATCCAACCTTAATGAAATCTCATTCCAGTAGACCATATCACCAAACCAGCAATTCAAATGTTCCAGCAGAAAAAAACACTTATAACCATCAATACTCGCAGACTGTATCATGCCACACCGCCAATTTAGACCAACCATAATACCATCTAATAACAATCATACTACCTAACCATACTGTCAGAACATATCAATTACCCAACAAAAAATATTCCTAATTTTTACCAGCCATACTATCACAACATGCGATCCATTTGCAAAGACACATTACCAGCAAAACTAACATAGCATACAGACAAGACATATTAAAAATCGATCCAGTCATTAAGATTTCCACCCATCGGAAAAAATGCTTAACTGATAATAATTTACTTCATAACATAATCACGGCTAAAAAAAAAAAGAAAAAGAAAACTTACCCAGCATCAATTTCTACATATACTGCTAAACGAACATTCTAACATTCTAATTTCCTTAAATACCTGAACATAACATAACAACACACAATGTCTACAATCCATTCCATTAGACCATATCGGCTATACCAAGCACTTTCATTCATTACTTCCATGGCAAAAAAACAACCATATAATCATTCCTATGGAATATTCCAGCGAATTACTCAAATAACCCATATCATCATACTCGCATCATAACATCATCATCCCCATATCAGCATATCATCATACCATCATATCATAACATCGTCATATCAGCATAACATCATCATAATATCATCACAAAATTATCATTTCATCAAATTATAATCACATCTTCATCATGCTGACTTATGCTTCATTTACATAAAGATATTATCTCTAACACTCAATATGATGATCTCAAACACCCACAATAGTGACAAAGCAATTGCTAAGGAAGGTGGATAACATATCCCATCTCACATTTATTATTAGATTGTGTTCCATCCTTTATTCACAGATGACACTTTACTGGAAAAATAATTTCATTAAATAGTCTCATAATTCTCTTATAATTACCATTTAAATTCCCAGAGATGTCCATCTTAATAGCTACACCAAACACATATACATACATATATTTAATGTTATTATATCATCAGAGCTTACACTTGTTTTGTATACATCAAGACATTGTATACAACAGGAAGGCAAAATATATATTTTATGATAAAATGAATAAAAACAATAGTGTTTCAATCAATTTATCCTTATTCCACACACTTATAAAAAATACATAGTATTACTTACATAGACTCTAACATATTCTCCATTCAACAAAAGTATTTATGTTTTACTCTAATTTTATAGTACAGGTCTTATTGTGAGCACTCAAGGTATGCTTATTCGCATATATAATTGCAGTTAACACATTTGTACGTCTTATAGCTGAATGGCAAATTGACAGTTACTATCTCCATGTTGTCTGGCGCTTTACCTAGTAGCGAATGTATTACTGCAATACTTGCACTCACTTCCCGATGATCGACAAACATTACCTTTACACTTCTTCTTATGTATACATAGGATATCACTACGAGTGAACACAGTATCGCACTAATCACAGTGGAATGACTGGTTTGCTAGACTGAACAACAATGAGTACATTCATGTTGAAGTGCATGACAAGTTGTAGTAAAGGTATTTCCACAATAACAACTTTGTTTTTGTAATGCTTCTAGATACTCTTCAGAGACCCTTGCTGACAGTGTTACAGATGGTATATCTTCAACCATTGTTGCGTCTTTATATTACAAAAACTTATACTATCGCTAGATGATTCCATTCCTGACGATTGGCCTTCCATTACAACCGTCGAAAAAGAGAAAACATTCATACACGACACACACTTTTGTAATGTTTTCACAACAGAAGAATTGGTTTATGTGCCACTCGACCTCTGTCAAAGAAAGAGAGCTCTTACTCGAACGACGAACTAACTACGAATGACATCATCTCCACTTTCTTAATATATGTCATAAAAATTATTTGTCAGGTGTGGGACTAGACCACACACTCCCATACAAAAAACAGGGCTCAATCCAGCGTCATATACCATTTGACCAACTCGGTAATTGCAGAAAATGTTTTATTGTAATGAAAAAGTTTACCTTTTCCTTGGTTGACGTCATTGGATGATTTCATAGGGTCAAAACTTTACGTTCAAAATCTACTGCATAAAATCAAAAGAAATAAAATTTATGTAAAATTTTAATTTCGCAAAAATAATTATAAGACGTTTACGATTGAGAGCACTCTGAGGAAAAGAAAAATCACGTTCACCCAGAAAAAAAAGCTATATATATATAGTCTTATCTTATATATAATAATATATAATCTTATCTTATTAATAATTACAAATTAAATAATTTTTATAGGTACATATATTTAATCCTATCTTACGGATAATTCATTATTTATAATAATATCTTATAGTTATTTATCGACATTCCTAAGTTTTTTCTCATGGGTGAACGTGCTTTTGTGATTTATCAGAGTTCTCCAAATCATAAAGGTCTTATGATTTTCTCTGCGGGATTAAAATTTTGCTAAAATTATGTTTCTTTTTATTTTATATAGTATATTTTGAACATAAGGTTATGATCCTATGACATAATCCTATGGGATCAACCAAGGAAAATGTTAACACTTTCCATTATAATAAAACGTTTTCTGCAATTGCCGGGTTGGTCGAGCGGTCTAAGATGCAGGATTTAGCCCTGTTTCCTGTATGGTAGCATGGGTTCGAGTCTCACTTATGAAAAATAATTGTTTAAGCCATATATTAAGATAGTGGAGATAGTTTTATTCGCAGTTCATCTGTCGTTTGAGTTAGAGCTCTCTTCCTCTGACTGAGTTCGAGTGACACATAAACCAATGGTTTGGTTGTGAAAACAATATATAAGCGTGCATCCTGTATGAATGTTTTCGCTTCTTCGATGGTTGTAACGGAAGGCAGATCGTCAGGAGTGTAATCATCTAGCGATAGTTTAAGTTTTTGTAATATGAATATGCAACAATTGGTTGAAGATTTACCATCTGTAACACTATCAGCATGGGTCACTGAAGAGTCTCTAGAAGCATTACAGAAACAATGTTATTATTGTGGATATTCTTTAACTACAAGTTGTCATGCACGTCGACATGAATGTAGTTATTGTTTGTTCAGTCCAGCATACCAGTCATTAATCTGTGATTAGTGCGATACTGAGTTCATTCGTATTGATATCCTATATACACATAAGAAGAAGTGTAAAAGTAATGTTTGTCGATCATCGGGAAGCGAGTGCAAGTATTGCAGTAAAACATTCGCGACTAGGTAAAACACCAGACAATATGAAAATAGTAACTGTCCATTTGCCATCAGCTACAAGATATACATATGTGTTAACAGCAATGCTGTATATGAGAATAAGCGTAACTTCACTGCTAAAAATAAGATATGTACTATAGAAGTAGAGTAGAGCATAAATAGTTTTGTGGAATGCAGAATATGTTTGAGTGTATGTGAGTTATACTATGTATTTCTAATAAGTGTGCAAAATAAAAGTAAAGTTTGTGGAATACTATGGTTTTTATTGATTAAATCGGATAACAAGATTTTTTCATTCTTGTTGATCGCAGTGTCTTGATGTATACGAAATAAATGTAAGCTCTGATGATATTAGAACATTAAATATATGTAAAGACTGTTCACAAAAAGTGAGCACTTTTGAAATCAACCTTAGAAAAATGTCACTGTTCGTACTTATATTTATTTTTACGGGCATACTGAGTGAAACGCACCCAGTTAAGTTGGTAACGATGGAGGTTTGGTACGATGGACTGGTAACATCGAATAAAAAGTGGTAGGTAGCCATTTGTGATAACTTAGAGTACTTATTTGGTTTCTGTTCTTTTTTTTTAATGCATCGAAGCGTTAAAATGAACAGATCTGTAAAGTATTTACTATTCTACTAATTTCACAGTTTTATTAATTGTTGTATGAATAAAGTGATGAGGCCCATGGTGATGTTAGTTTTACATAAAGCTCAAGAATACACAAGGTTCATACAAGTAGATCTTATGGAGGGCTTTCATAAGTGCTCAGTTTACTGTGAACAGCATATATTACATGTTTATTTGTGGCTATTGAGATGGAATTATCTGGTAATTTTAAATGGTAATTAGAAGAGACGTATGAGACTTTTGATGAAATTGCTTTTCCATTGAAGACTCATGTCTGAATAAAAGAAGGGAAACCTCTATTAATTAATGTGAGAGGGGATATGTTATACAACTTCAGTAGAAATTGCTTTGGCACTATATTGGTGTTTGAGATCGTATCTGACTGAAGATGAAGTATAAGTCTGCATGATGACGATGATGTGATGAATATGTGTTTCAATGAGATGATGTGATGATGTGATGATGTTATGATGATGTGATATTATGATGAGAATATGTGATACGATATGAATATGTTTTGATGATATGATTGTATGATGATAATGTGATGATGTGGTAATGATAATATAGTTTATCTGAGTAATTCGCTGGTATAGTTCATATGAATGCTTATATGGTTGTTTTGTACAATGGATGGTATTAAGGAAAGTCCATGGTTTAACCGATATGGTCTAATGGAATGGATTGTAGATATTCAGTATTGTTATATTCTGGTCAGATATTTGAGGTATTGGAAGTTAGAATGTTTTTCTGGCAGAATATGTAGAAATTGATTTTTTTTTCCCGTGAGTATGATATGAATTCAAGTATTACGTGTTAAACATTTATTCAATGGGTTATAGTCGTAATGAATTTCTTGCGGTTTAATGTATCTTGTTTGTATGGTATGTTGGTTTTCATAGTAGTGTGTTTTTCCAAATGGATGGTATGTTGTGATAGTATACCTGGACAGAATTTGGAATATTTGCTTGGGTCATTGGTATGCTCTGACTGTATGGTATGATAGTATGTTGGCTATTAGATGATGTTATGGACTGCGGAAATGGGTTGCGTATAATGATATGGTCAGCAAGTATCGATGGATATTTTTTTTTTCGCTGTAACATTTTAATTGCTAGTTTAGTGATATGGTCTATTGGAATAAAATTTCATTAAGGTTGGATTATTAACTATTGTAAAATATATTTGTGTTTGTATTATTTGAATGTGTGTGTTTTGATATTACATGATAAAATGTTTTATAGCAGAAATGTGCTAGATGATTTCATAGGAATGCACATGTGATTGTTTTTTTAATCCTGGATGGTATGAACAGAAGTGTTTTGGTATAGTTGATATGATGTAATGGAATAATTTTTAGGAAATGTTAAGGTATTTTGTTATATAACAAATTGTGTTGGGAGAATATGTATAAATTGATTTTTGGTCTGTTCTTAAGCAGCGACTATGAAATGACATTAAAATAATACAACATATTTTAAAAAATTTTCGGTGGGCATATGGAGGTTGGGCAATATATTTGTTTGGTATGACATTAAATTATGATTGGGCATTGGGGAAAAGCTGGTCAACCTTTTTAATTAATAATAATATTGTGATAAGTTAAAGGTCTCCGTTTCTGTAAATTAAGTATCGACATACCGGGATATGTAAAAAAGGTTTTTTTTATCGAAATCTGATAAATAAATGAATCATTCAAAATATTGCAATATAACATGGATTTTAAAATGAAGTTTATTAGTGAGTGATTTGTAGGTGTTGAGATGGCTTTAACAGAACTAATTCTTAGAGTGAAAATCACTCTGCTAAATAGAATATCCTGGTATGGTGATAAAATGTTTGGGAGGAGAGTTCACAATGTTTGGCTATAGAAGAGATGAAATGGAATACTGATAGCTTATGTTCTCTAGTAAATGAAATATCTTGGATGTGTATAGGTAAGAGTTGGGTTCGAACATTTGTCCTTTCGAATATGTGTATAAATATATTATTCGCCTTTGCATAATATACGACTTAAGAATATATATTGTTCATTTCTTGTATGTAAGATAAATATGGAGACTTGTTTTTTAAAGTTTTGCATAAATATTTAAAAAAAATGAAGCATTATATTCTTTATGACATATGATAAATTACCCATGGCTTGATTTTAGATATGATATATTCTTCACTCGTATGTTACTATGTTCACAAAACATATAAATTTTTTTGGAGTGTTGAAGTAAATCAGACTGGTAGCGATCAATGAAGCTTATAAAGTTTATATATTTACTTTATTCAGTTTGTGTGCGTATGTGTGTGTGTGGAAAGTCTAGTAAGAATAGATATTTACTTTTTCCCTAGAAATGTTGGTTCGAATGAGTAGTTGACAAAACGATTAGTGACAGTAATTCGTGTGCTGAGACGTTTGCGTAGGGTTGTGAGTGATGGACTAGGTCAATATATGTTTTATGTAATACAATAGCTTTGTGGATATGTTCTGTAGTGAACGGTAGATTTGTTATTCGCAAGGGTTGTATGGATACCCTCGCAGGCTGACATATTAGGTGAGTGTGATCTGGTCGGGTGGTAGGGAACAAATGTCCTGTCATCGACACGCACCTCCCCTAGTGGCAATCTCGAATTTCGTCTCGTCCTCCACTACCCTTTGCTTTCATCTCCTTTTGCAAGTTGGTCGGCCGTTCTCGCCTCCACCGTTCGAGAGATCTAACTTCTTGAGAGATTTGCCAGAGATGTGAGTGCAGTCTCTCTTGTTTCTAAAACTATTATAAATAATGAACTGGGTATATTCATTGGTAGACTGGCTTGTGGCGTGTCTTGCTTGCATGGCCTCTCAGTTTATTAGTAGTGATGTCTGAAATGTGTGATTGGGATATGGTTGTATTTAGGGTTGAGAATGGGAGAATGGAAGAATGGTGTAATTGTGTGATTAGTTTGTAAGAGCGGAATTGTTTGATCGGATATTTAGATTGTATGAGAGGGGCAGAATGCTTAGCTGTTATGTTTGGTTAGTATGATTGGATGGTATTATATGATATCTGTAACATAGACTGCATATGTGTCTTAGATGGTTAAATTGATTGTATTGATTTTATAATAGCATGGTTGGAGTTTATGATTGGAATTTTTGGTTGGCTTGGCTGCTGGTATGGCTTATTTATATTTGTAACTGGTGAAGTTAGATGGGGTGAAATCTTAGTCAATATAGTTGACTGTTATGATTTACCAGTATGTCTATTTTATACTGGTGGTTATGGTCTGTACTGTTAATAGCATGATTGGGGTTGGTTTGGGTTAGAGCGAATTATATGGTTTGGGTTGTATATTATGTTTGTTATGGTTATCTGCTGTGATAGTTCGTTGAAATATTCAGATGGTATAGTATGTTGGTATTGTTGGTATACTGGGTTTTAAGGCTTTCGAATTTGAATGGCTGAAACAAGCTTATGTCATAGTGAATGTTATTATATATATATGTGTGTGTGTGTGTTTGATTACTGAGTGCTATTAAGTTATTTATATGGTTGTTAAGTATGCTGGAAGTAAGTTACCTGATAGGTTTCGTAAGGGTAGCTATTAGTATAGATGGTAGGCATAATTACTGGTTTGTTGATTGATAGAATGAGTTATATTAATGTCCGGTATGGTAGAGGGTTGTCATCTAGTATGCTTTGGTTGATGATGTTAATGGATTGTGCAGTGGTGTTATGAAATGAGTAATTGTTAAGTTGCATATTCATACAATGTGATCTGTATGGCATGACTGAAGTATACTGGGGTTATATTTGGTAAAGTGTCCAGTACTCCCAGTCTGCAGGGTTACTCATATGTTGTTTTGTATGTGTGAGGTGTGGTGGTCAGCATTTTTATCGGAATCGATGGCTGATATAATCAGATGGTTTTTATATGGGTGCTGTGATATTGAGCTGTAGTCTGACGGTATGACAAACATGCAGGACTTGTGATTAATTTGGTAAGGACAGTGAGAGCCGAGGTCTGTTTTAATTCCAGTAAATAGTGTATATAATTCGTCTGATGACGGTTTGTAGAAAAAAGTGATATAGGTGGTATGGTTAAATTGAGTTTTTCTTTGGTTTTAGGTGTTGAATTGTTGGTTGGCCTCGTATGATCTGGGTTATAAATGTTCGTATTGTAGTATAGTGAATATTATTTATTTGGCTGGTGTCTGATGGTAATGAAGCTATGACAAATATGTTGAAGTTACGATGTTTGGTATATTTTATTGGGTGTGTGCTGAGGTATGCTTTAACTCTAGCATACAGTAGGAGTGGTGAGTATATTAAGTCTGATTATGGTTTTTCACAATCAGGTAGTTTATTTGATGGGTGGTATGATATTTAGCTGATGTCTATTGGTAATGAAAAACATTTTGGAATTATGATTTTTGGTATATTTTAGTGGATGTTGTTTGAGGTATGCTTGAATGCCAGTGGATGGTATCAGTGGTGAGTATATTAAGTCTCATGACCATTATTAAAGCAGATGGTATGGGGGGTAGGAACTATGGAGCTATGAAGTGAGTCATTTGTGGGCTATTTTTATTCATCTTGGGTCATTTATAGTTACTTACAGTCATTTAGGGTAATTTTGAATTCATTTAGAGTCATTGAGTGTAATTTTAGAGTCATTTAGAGTTATTTTGGAGTCATTTTTGAAGTCACTTAGGGTCATTTAGTGTCATTTTGGAGCTATTTAGAGTAATTTTCGAGAATTTGGAGTCATGGGTCAAGGTCAAAGGTCAAGTGTCGGTCTGGACTATAAAATTGGCTTGGTATGTTTGGGTTATCATGGATGGTATGTTGGGTAATATGTTTTCCAGAATATCTGTCGCGATTTTTGGCATATTTCGAATGGTGGGGACAGTAGGTGCGTGTCGGTGAGTCCTGTAATACTAAGGCATGCCTGAGTTAAAAGTGATTTTTTATTGTATTTTAACTTGTGTGAGCCGGCATGGTGGTTGGTATGAGAATAATTTGATTAGTTCACTGGTATGAGCTGTATTTTTGTTTGTATTGTCTGTGTTGACGAATGGTCGAGGCATGCTAGAGTTATAGGGGGTGGTATGGTTGGTAGGACACAATTCACGGTAATGTGAACACTTTTGAAAGCCCTCTCATTTGAAAAAATATTCAATAAATATATTTTATTGTATCCTTAGAGGTTAAATTCCGAGTGTGGTAGGATATACACACTCTGTTTATTATATATATGAAAATATTTATTTAAAGTAGGTGGTTAAATGATACAAAATGGCCGAAAGGAAAAGTAACAAGGGCCTAAAAAGTGATCTCTCTACCATGAACAGCCTATATAAGACGAGTTTGTTTTTAGGGAAAGTAGAGTGGGTACATGGTCATGTCCTGGCCTGCTCTATAGTTGCTCGAGTTATGAGGGATATTGTGCTTGGTGTATTGGGAGGTGCAGTTAATTTGAATTTTTTTCTTTGGTTATAGGAGATGGGCTGTTGGATGGTCTGGTATCACTTGGTTTATATAATGGATGGTATGGTGGTATAATGCCTATTATATATTTGACTGGTGTCGACCAGCAGAGTAGAAAGTATGAGAGGTAAGTAACATTTTTTGGTAAGGTCAGTGTCAGTAACGAAGCTCTTATATGTAAATAAGTACTTGAAAATTGGATATGTTAAATCTTAATAATAAATATTAAAATTTTCAAAATAATTCTGGGATAGTAGAGAAATATCATATATATATATATATATATATATATACTATACTATACATATAATGTTACACTTTAAAAGAAAAAACTTATTTCTGGTCTATGTAAGTCTGGTTTGGTCGGTAGAACAGATGGCATGCATGAGTTACAGTGGGTGGAATATTGAATACTAAGGTGCCTGTTTGCGAGTATATATAATCAGCAGGATTCATTTGACTCTGTTTGACAGTGGCAGTTGTGAGAATTTTACGAGAAGAATATATGGCCAAGTGTTCTGGTTGGGTTCTTGCTATCATAGACAGTTTTGAGCTGTGTATAAGCAGATTAGATTCACTACATGAAAAGTGAGCATGCTGGTGTAAAGACCCTACTTGAATGATGTGTAAACATTTAAGATTTCTATTTTTATGTACGTAGTCTGAATTATGTAAATATATATGATTTAAAAAATAAAGTCTTCAATTTATCGCCGTTGTTGTACCCTGCCAACTTCCCCCGCTATATAAAGAATATGATGTTGCTTGGTTTATTCACCAATACATTGAATAAAATCTTATTAGGATAGTAATGCCTACAAAAAGTTGTCGAGTTAATTAGTAAATAACATTGTGTAGTACTTATTCTTGAAGATAGAAGACCTGAAATGAAGTTGAGAGAATAATATTGCTGTAGTACTCTACATACAGTTTTAGTACAACTTAAAAAATTTAAATAAATGAAAAAAGAAAAACAAAATTACTTGAACATTTCTTATTCTGTTATTTTAATCCTGTATCATAACCAGTCTGTTATAAACAGATCTCGTTAAAAAAGGAAATTTTATTTTAAGCTTATTACTATGTTAATAAAGGGCTTAAACAAGAAAATCGTGGAGCCATAAATGGTGCCTGTTAACTGAATTTCACGAGCCTCTCTGTATCCTAAAATATCGCAAATTTTATTCGCATATGCTTGTATATATTCACATGCTTACGAGTCCGGCTTGCTTTGCTATATAAATATTAAAAAATAATACACAAAATAATTAGTCGTGAGCATAGGCCCATAATTTAGACTCCTACTGAAAATAACGAAATTATTTTAATGCTGTTTATCACATGCCACTTAGTTAAACAAAAAAACGCTCTTAAATACAGCGTACTTACGCTATATATGCATTGATTGAAGAAATATAACGAAACATTATAAATATTCCTCTAATTGTTCGAATTTGTCAATTTCGCTTGTTTATTTATATACAACGTTAAGGCAATGTTACCTATTGTGTTCGGTGATTAAGCAGCTAGCATGCCTGTATTGCAACATAAAGGGCCCGGGTTCAATTCCTGGCCGAGGACGAATTTTTTTTTAATGTTACCAGCTGTAATGGGAAAAATGTGAAAATACATTAACTAAATTTTTTTTAAACAGATTTTTACATTACAAATTCATTAAAAATACATTTTACTGTATTTTTCAAAACACATTTTTCGTCATTTTTCAAATAATAAATAAAATAAATTTAAATAATTCTACTTATTTATAAATGAATTTCTTCACAGATGTCTGATTGACAAGGCTGGCCTGCCGAGTGCCTCGCGGTCTTGTCCTCCCTTCCTTTCTTGCGCGGGACTTACCTAGGTCACTGCACAAGCATGTCCCAACTGGCACGCACTTTGCTCGGGGTTATTTACACTGGTCGCCTGCTGCACATACGTCACAGTTGTGCCAGCTGTGACGTATGTGCAGCAGGCACAGCTGACGGACCTGTTGGAACATGCACTGTTACCAAACTACTCGACCTAATTTACGTGCAATAGTAAAAACAAATTGAATAAAGGAAAATATTGGTAAAAAAATTTGTTTTAAACTTAAAGTATTTAAAATCTAATATATTTTATAAATTTGCATCATTAAATTGGTAAATAAATATACACACTGATGATTTACGCAGTCTACCAGACGACGAAGGAATTTATAGATGGCGGAGTGGAGCAAATGCAAATAATCGAACAAGTGTATGTAATTGGTCGAACAAATGTGAGAGACTAGAGAGAAAGGAAAGAGAGAAAGTAAATGTGAGCGACATGAGATAAAGACAGAACAAAACAATAAAAAATGGGAGGACTCCGAAAAAACATATGGATTGATAGACAGATAAGAGAGAAAGAGATGACATGAGAGAAAGTGAGAGAAACGAAAGAGAGAAAAAGATGGAATGATAAACACAAACGAGAAACAAAAGAGGGAAAGAGAGAAAGAAAGTGTTAGGAAAGAGTGAAAGAGATGGAATGAGAGATACAAGAGAGAAAGAGATGGAATGATAGATACACGAGAGAAAGATGTGGAATGAGAGAGACAAGAGAGTATAAGATGGAATGCGAGAGAGAAGAGAGGAGAGAGAAAGAGAGAGACAACACAGAATAATAAAGCATGAAAAAGAGACAATGATGGTGTGACATCATGGTCGCGTGCGCCTTGTAAAGACGAGTCCGGTGATATATAACACTTGATAATCACCACTTAAATTTTTTAAATTATAAAAATATAATTAATTTTATTAAAATAATAATTAAAATAATTTTTATTTTACCGGTTTCTCAGATATTGCATTGTTTGGTCTAGAAGGAATATAGAGCCCTACAAATCACCTTAATTGGTTCGTTTTTGCATAAATGGGGCTCGCGAGTTGTTCGGTGCTTTTTGAGGGGAAATGAGACATTTGTAGGGAAAAACGGGAAATTTTTAGTCGGAAAGTGTATTTTTTTGGCATTTTTGAGCTTAAACGTGTGATTTTGAGACAAAAACAAGCGATTTCGAAGGGAAAATAGGAAATAAAATTTGGGCAAAGTCATTCAACGTCAAGCCACAGATCCACTCCCTGAACCCTGTGCGATCGCATCGCCACATGCCTACTACTAATGTTTTATGTAAGGTTAAGTTTTACTCTTTTATTACGTATGTGCGAGTAGAGAAAATTATGTAGAGGTTTCGACGTACAAAAAGTAACGTTTCTAATGATCATATTGTATCGTTTGCTATTTACTGACATCACTCTTTTCGCATAGAGTTTATTTTTCAGTTAAAAATATTTTCTTCCGCTAGACACGTGTGCAGTGCAGCCAAGTGATTTCACGTTATTCCGCGGGTTCCGTAATCCACCACTAGATGTGAACAACTTTGTTTGACATCTCCCATAATATGTGATCCCATCCCCTCGTTTACATTTTTAATAGTCCTTTTCCCATTCGGAAAATGGTAAAAGCACACGGCTACAAGTGGGCAGTGTGCAGTGTTGCCAGATGGCGGGAAGTTTTCAATTTTCCTGGAAATTTCAGTAGCTTGCGGGAAAAATTAAGCAACGAGAATAAAGGAAAAATTCGAATTTATAACATTTGTTTACATTTATATATGACTATTTCTTAGTTCTTAAAATTCTAGGTAATCGTTTACCAGGGAACAATAGAAGAAGCGTTTTTTTTAAGGAAAAAAAGACTATTTTAAATCCAACATTTCCCTGTCTTGTAATTATTTGCCACGTGTTTACTACACGTACTTCAATTGTGGTCTGGGGATTAAATGAATGAAACAAGCATTAATAACATACAGTAAACTGCATGGATACCCCCTTCCCCAACCACGCAATGAATTTCATGCAAACGCGAAATTTGAGAATAACATGGGAGTTTTAGGATAACTTTGCGGGAAATTTCCCTCTGATGATCTGGCAACACTATCAGTGTAATCTTGCCCGTAAACTCATGGCGCAGTGCTAAATATCCCTTGTTAGTTTATGCTTATTTGCGGGCCACTGCTTAACATTTCTCTTTACAGTTATTCCTTAAATTCTTGCAGGCAGGTATAGGCTACATGCACTAGCGTTGATGGCTATCGCTCACCGATTTTCCATAATCTGAGTTGTCGTCCCATCACAATAGCTAAAGCTAGCTCTCGAGCCCCATCCCTCCCCGGATAAACAGATCATCTAGCCTAGTAGTACATTAGGTGCAATAGAAAACAGTTCTATCTGAGAGATGACCTCAATAAACGTCTGTGTGAACACCGATCTACCAGTACCCAGTCGCACACAGCAGACAGCTATAGTCTACTTGGAACTGTGAAACTGAGAGGACTAGTTTAGCGGAGTTCTCCGACATGCACTTAGTCATTGGTGTCATACAGTCGCATATAACAGGAGCAGCAAGGGTGTGAGTGGACCAATGATTGCTACGACGAAAGCCTCCTCATACCATGATCAAACTATTTCACAACGGACTTCGTATTGTAAAAAATTTATTCACTGACAATTTACCGATAAGAGATTGTAAATAGTTCTCAAGAACTCTCCGTAAAATTAGGATTCGTTGTTTTTCTAATAATGAACTCTCCGTAAATTTATACGAAGCTCCGTAAATTTTCGGAATTTATACATAAAGTTGCTAGGGTGATTTCCTCTAGTACGAAATAAAAAAAGTCACAGAGATTACGTGAAAACACTTTAACTTTCGTTATACGGGTGTTTCGTTGTAAAAATAGCAATTGAAAAAATATTAGGCATTTAAACACGTATCAAAAAATTGTGGAAGCTATGATTCTTACCGCTCATCTACGACTTGCTAGTTACATAATGGTGTGTATACCTATATGTTACTTCATTGACTCTAACATACACAACAATCTCAGTAAGTGTTTCAGTGAAGTGGAGAGACTTAGGTGGCTCTTGATATCGAGGTCTTGAGAGCCGATGAGGGTGCAACGAAGTTAGTAGGAGCAGCACTGGAATGCAAAGGACGGGGGAATCGGGAGATCCCCGAGGAAACCGCCTACCAGCGGCATTGTCCAGCATGATTCCCACTTGCGAAAATCCGGGAGTGACTACGCCGGGAATGTAACCTGGTTTACATGGGTGGGAGGTGAGAAATCAGACCACCGCGGCCCCCATTACAGGGTGGTTTATGTATTGCTAATTGTTATAGATGCATAATAATATTTTATAATCTTTAAGTAGGTCTAAGTGCTGTGTTTTTTTCTAACTGCTGCATAAACGATAATTTTCTGGTTCGATTAGCTAAGAAATCTTGTTTTAGACTCGGCACTGTTCTTTCCCGTAACCCGTAGCTATATGAAATACGAAAACGTTAAGTATTTTGTATTCATGGAGCTCAGCTCCTTTTCCCTTCATTTTGGATTTGGTTTTCCTACGTTAATTTTACATTTATATTCTAAAAATTTCGTGTATATGGGGACAATTTTAGCAGTGTGTGTATCAGGTTCTTTTCTCCCGAACATGCACGACGCAGGTCGACCTCACTAGACACTACTGTAATCAGAAGAACAAATTCTTGAAGAGTACGTGTAAGATTTATGTCGTATATGGAAGAAAAGTACATACATTGGTAACATATACAATTATTATAGAATTTACTTTTTTAAATGTAAAAAAATATTATTTAAAAGTAGGCCACTTTTAATTAAAATTGCAGCATTCGTCCATTCCGGATGCTATAATACACTATAATAGAAAAATCAAGCAAGAACATCATAATAATTGCTTTGGTTTTATGCAATAAATAATTTTTAATAATATTTACGAATATTTTTGTAACTGATTTTATTCACATCCATTTCAGCCACAAATGTTTTACTTATATTCCAGAATAATTAACATTAAGTACATTATTAAAATTATTTTATATTATTTCCAATATAACCTCACGTATGACCGTAGTAATTATTATTATTTTCCCTTTTTGATTGCTGTCTTGTAAAATATGCTTCAATCCAGTCTACACAACAAAGATAAGATTGCATTTTGTTAACAGTATTCCTACAGACCAATATTCTTACAGGCCAGTAAAAAATGTAATACCTAATAAATAGCAAAATGACTTATCGTATTACCTTGTGTATGCATTTTTTCACATGAAAACATAAATCGCACTTACTGACCATTATGACAGTATGTGTACGACCTTTTAATGAGCTCTGGAATTTGAACAGTTGGGTGCACTGGAAGCCTCTCGCCATGACGTGAATTTGTGAATCTCGACTTAATCGCTTCACGTGTTCTTCAGTCCGTTGATTGACCAGCTATAACTGAACTTCCCAGGAAAAATTCTGCCTTGTCTACTGTAAGACACGCCCATTGATTTGCGTGCCTTAATGTGTTTTCAGCATGACGGCGCACATGTTCTCTTTAGTAAAGCAGTACCACAGCATTTTAAAATCACGTTCTGTTACCTATGGATCAATAACCATGGCACCGTTCCTTGGCCAGCACGCTTGCAAGACTTCAATTACTTGGATTTTTCGGTTAAACATACAAACTTTAGTTGACGGAACACCCGTTAAATGCGAAGCATGTCTTTTTCTGCGAACTGTAGGCCTATCAACATGCACAAGTGTCCGAAACACAGCAGGGATGTTGGAAAGGTTGTAACAATCCATGTTCCGGTAGTATGGGTGCTGCGTGGATGTTGATGACCGTCAATTTAAATATATCCTATAAACAGTAACAAAGGAATCTAGTTCAGTAGTAGGATTTGGGGGAGTCTGGCATAAGGGCATCGGGTATCGGAGCCGGAGCCGGCCGGCCGCCATCTTGGCTGTCGTTTACCCTGACCTTGACCTTTGAACTGTAACATTTATCTTTGGCATGTGACCTTGACCTTGATCCCGGTGACTTCTGACCCGAAAAACTAAAGCAATTGCAAAAATATTAAAATATATATAAATAAAGTATTACGAGAATTTTTATTAAAAATCGTTTCAAAATGAAAAAAAATCGTTTTTAAATTTGTAATAAATTATTATTTCAAAATTTAAATAAAAACCGTTTAAAATTTTATATATAAAAAAAAACGCACGTACGTTACTGTTATTCCCAAACAATTTCCCCTTTTCCCTCAAAATTTCCCTTTCGTCCCTCAAAATAAAAAAATAAACGATTTCCTTTACTGACTCTCTCACCTTCCACCACGTTCATTCGACTATCGCCAATTGCTATTGGCTGTTTAGTCGGCAGGCATCCATCCCCTCGCCATTGATACTGGCTTATTAGTTGGTTCCCCTCCACCCTTACCATTCCCCACCAATGTTTCTCATTGGCTAGTCACCTTCATTCCATCCCTTGCAATATATGTATCTAAGTACACAATTTCCCGCCAATGATTCTCATTGACTAATTAGTTGCTTTCGCTCTATCCCCTCCACCACCCGCAAATGATTCTCATTGACTAATTAGTGTTTTGTCAGCAGGCCTCCGCCCATGTGATAACCCTCTCATTGGCTAATTAGTCATGTGATAACCCTCCTGATTGGCTGATTATCTCAGGTATCTTCGGTAACCTTCGTGTCACCAATCTGTCCGATCGGCTACTTCCTGACTTTTCCCTCTATCCAATTATTCTCATTGGCAAATTAGTACGCCAATGCTTCCCATCGGCTCATTAGTCACCTCTGTTTGACTCCCATCAATGATACTCATTGGATAATTAGTCGTATGCTCCACTCCCTCCAATCTCTTCGATTGGCTTTATAAGACTCGTCCGCGAGGGCCTCCGGGAAAAAAATTGTACATCGCTATTTCGAGAGGATAGCTGTGTGATCATTTCGTTTTAAACGCTTGTTACGGTAGCCATGACACCAAGTACAGAAGAAACCATCAGCAACGCAGAAGACACTGGAGAAAATATTCTTCAGCTCATCCGCACGATATTGGCACGAGTAGCAACGCCATCTACGGACACGAATGTCACGACCATCAGGCAACCTGCTACCACTAGTCAACCTGCATATATTAGTCAACTTGCACCAGCCCCCAGGATGAAGTGTATTGTCACCCAGCTTCGCAGAGGGTCCCATCAGCCCCGACTTCGAAGACAGCAGCATCGAAGAAGTGAGCGTCGCAGAATTTTTTCCAAATAGGTCAGAAGATACGAGCAATTACAGTGAGTATCGTATCGGCACAAGCGAGTCCGTCACTCTGTGAGTCTCCGTGGGTATGGTTTGCACATACAAAACAGTAATTTCGGGCAATCTACGTTCTTGCTGCGGTACATTGAAAACTTCCAGCAGCAGGGAACCCTCAGTGATGGTGTTGAATATGTTGCCAACTCACCCGTCTGTGAGCCATGACATGGTGGCGACTGGGAGCCCCGGAAGGGTACCGTCTGGATGGGCGCTGCCTGGAAGGGTGCTGACTGGTAGGATGCCCTCTGGGTGCTCCGACCGGGTGCCACCTGGAAGGGTACCGACTGCGTGCTTCGTAAGGACATATCTGTCGCGATGCCGGATGTTGCTATAGGTGCAGCACCGGATACTACCATGGTCTCTGGCGGTGCAGTACTGCGCCGTCATGAGATGAAGGCATCCATATTTTCTAATAACTCCCCCGCTGCACTTAGGAGGGCATCATCACATTCGGACCAGAAATCTACCAACAACATGACGAAGATAGGTTCTAGCTAATGTCCATAGCCACAGTACAAAAACAATCTTCGACACCGTTACAATGGCGATGGAGAATAACGTTTAGTACGGCGAAATTACTTGTTGGCCGCAGGCAGCGGCTTCAAGAATAAGATTCGTGCATATTCTTACACGTGTCACAACACTGCACGGCATCATCATTCTTTGACACCACGACACCTTGTTTCTCCGCCCGACACGTCTCGCACCATACACTGGAGTGCAGTTGCCGAAGGTACTTTGGCTCTGTTTCGTGCCAATACAGCGCGTACATAGTGCGTTACCTCCAAAACAAGTCAAGCAATCGCCGCCCGATTCTGCACAACACTGGCGCATCAATACCCAAACTAAAGCTTATAAGCGTGGGTCTAACCCCCCCCCCTCCTATAATGCTTCGCATACTCCCACCACAGCCTGCCTCCCCTTCAGGATGTGCTTGTTCGCTCACCAATACAATAAAGTTACATATTCACTCGACTTTATTTCTAGGTAAGCAGGATCCTTAAATACGTTGACATACTAGTTTGTCTTTTTTTAAACCGAATACATATTGTTTACCAGTAAAGTACTAATAATTTATCGACGAAATTCTGCCATCAGCCAATAGCAATGTAATAGAGCGGGGGGACGGTCACAAGCAGGTAAATAGAGTGGGAGGTATTCCCGGTATAAGAGCCACGCCGCAACTCCCAGGAGAGAATACTGGCGGAAATACAAATCACGCATAAGAGAGGAAACAGGGCTAGCCGCGAGGAGACACGGATTGATTCTAGCGGGTTTTTATATATTTTTCAATCGGTTTGCAGTGCATGCTTGACAGGGCAGGGCCGAACGGATGTAGTAGAATTACTTTGTGCAAGCTTTTTTCCTGTTTCCTGCTGACAATTCAGTACCTGTTGGTACGCGGGACTCCTTCTGTTCCCGCCGGCCAATACTTTACATAAAACTTATATTTTCACACTTTATTTATTTAGCAAAAACCTCTATATTTAAAAAGTAAAAAAATTAAAAAAAATAAATTAAATGCACAATCTAGTCAGTTTTGTTATTTTATTTACACAAATTACAAATAAAGTAGAAATGCGATAGTCTTTTAAAAATTCAATCTGCCAGTCAAAATACGCTCGTAAAAAATTATTGACAGTCTTTGGCGTTAGATCTGGTGCAGTAGAACAGGAATCTCCGCGACATATTCTTCTTCTTCCAAGTTGAGGGCAGTCGTGGACGAACCCATGTCGACGGCGACTGCAGCAGGTGACGTCACAAGTGGAGGTTTGCGGGGGCGCACTTCACAATCCGTTGTAGATCCCCTGGAAATTTTTTTCTTATGCACCGTAGCAGCGACACGATGGCAAGACCATAGACGTTTAGTGGAGGCAGTTTGAGTCGACACCTCGATTGTAGTTTTCTTTTTCCCCGACTTATACAATTTCGTGAGGAGCAATTTTGTGTGGAGAAATTCTGTGTGGAGAAATTCTGTGTGGAGAAGTTCTGGTGGGAGCAGCCCTGGGCGGAGCAGTCGGGGGCGTGAATATCGATGCTCCTAGTGTCGCCTCTGCTCGAAGTCGCTGCAAATTCTAGAACCTGGTCCACTGTTGCTGGATGAGGTGTGTCCCTCTTCATGTGATGAACCAAGCAATTTCCAGGAGTGTTGCAAGTTATTAAATGTTGCGTTGGTTCACCCGAAGTCAACGAATATAGCCAGTGATCCCATCCATTGCATTTTTCTTCGTATTTATGTAGCGATCCAGACTCCCAGTGATTTCGCGTGGCAGTGATTTCGCGACCCAGTGATTTCGCGTGGCAGTGGGCAGGGCAGGGCAGGTGACCAGGCTCCAACTTCTGAATGCCATTTCGATCACTTTGTATTTCTTGGCATAATTCAACAGATTGATACATTCACGAGTGCTCGGGGTGATGTGGGGGACGAACCATTCTATGGTGTCCAAAGTAAGAGAGACGGGCTGCGGGTTTTCTCCTACTCCCAACACAGCATCCAAATCAGATGTGGATAGCATTATCACTATCTCCAGCCTCGCTCCTATTATTACTTTCTTATAATCACCGGAAAATCCCAGTTGCATGGAGAGCGGAACGCACACTTTGAACCTGCCTTCGTCGTAAATGGGAACACTGTAAGCATCTTCGATTCCCCTTCCTTTCATATTGGCTGCGGAGATGGTTGGACGTGAGCGATATGTAATTTTTATCGACGAGGTTATGCCCACATCACGTGACTGGTCTAATCCCGTACATTACTCGCTCGAAAAGGTGCAGAATTCCATTTCGTACCAACTTGATGGTGGTCGGGTGGGTCCCGTCCACCTTCGTTAGCCTGCCTCTTATACGCACAATGGAGTAGCTAGGCAGGGTGTAAAAATCTTGTCGCTGTGTAGGTATTCTAACATCCCTTCCAAGAGAGCGAGTTTTATGGTCGTATTCTAGGCGTTTATTCACGTCGATAATTTCGTCTACCATGTCGATTTACTTTTAAATCGAAGACACGGAGAAACTTTGCGTTTTCAGATGTTAGTGCAACCCTTCCTCGCAGCTTACTGACCTCGGGTTCGATGTATTGCGGTCATTTATACGTTTTTATATTCCCGGCGAAATTTTGTCCCATAGTTTCAGGTGAAATCGTAGCGTATTTTCTGTGTTTCGTAAATTTATCAGTTCCTTGTTTTGGTCCACGATCGAAACGGCTACTTCGTGGATGCTCTTTGCAACAATCGGAACGTAAACGAGCATTCTTTGAGATCCAACGATTTTATTTCCAGGAGCTATGGTGGGTACAATCTGGTAAATAGTACTGCTCGATTTCCCATTCACGTAACAGCAACTTGCCAAGTTAGAGTTTATGTGAATGACATTGACTGGGAAGATAATTATGGTCCGCAACGATTCGTGTTTCATTCCCATTTCGTACACTGTGGCTCTGAACCCAGTATGGACCTGATAGTATCCGGTTCCCTGAAATCTACATCTACGGTGCAAAACATTTCAGCCTTCAGGGTATTCGGATTCCCATGCAGTTCGAATGAAATGTCATGCGGTAGCGATTTCTTTATGAATTATTCCATATCCTTCAGCTCGTATGTCCCGGTGGGAATGCTGATTTCTTTTGCATCTCATGGCACTATGCACCGGAATGTGTGATTGACATTTTCTTCTATGTTGGATATGGAGTTATTAGTTTAAAAGTCTACTAGCCCCACACACCATTTACCCTCCAGCACCAAGTGAGGGTAAAAGTTAACCCTCAGCTCGGACGTTTTACCACTCAGAATGATGGACACTGGCATACTGATGAGATCGGTATGGCTGACAAAGCCTCACGAATTATATATTTTTTTCTTTTTCCCCGGTTTATCACTGGAAACCGCGATTACTTAAAAATTGCAGACACAAGTGTCCACATCTTCTACGTGTTGGGCATTTGCTACATTTCGTAGTTGTAAGTCAGTTTACAATTTTTTAGGTGCTCGCCCAGTTCGGGCGGAGGGCGCAAATTCCTAAAACTGTCATAGTATTTTGCACGTTTCCCATGTATGACATAAACTACTCAGTGCGTGCCATGCCTGGCTGTTGTGTCCTGATTAATTACGGTATATTCGTATCTCTTGGGTTGAGTGGGCAAAGCATATCTTGTAAACACTCCTATAAAATAAGATATTTTTAATTTGTGGGTAAACACTTCCAAATTCATGTTCGTCAGTGGGCGTCTAGGCAGCGTCACTTTTTCAATTTTTTTGTATTATCTTCCTCCCGGAATTTGATACCCCTCCTTCTCTTCCTCGATACGGTTAAGAATATAGAGATCTTTGTCTTTTTTTTACCAATGGCAATAGCTTCCAATGTTCTGTTATGGCGGAAGGTTTCCTCTACCTGTTTTCGACGTTCGAAGCCCGCTTCACGGCACTAACAATATTCGTGACTGCCCCGGCAATACCGGCCAGTGCGCCGGTTGCAGGTAACAGTGCAGGCAGGAACCCGCCTACCTTATTCTTCCCTTTCCTTTTGGTCTTTCGAGGGTTTTACTGTGTATACTTTTTGCTTGTACGTAATTCCACACCTAGTTTCACCTTTATTTTCAGGATGTTGGATAAAGATTCTGCATATTGTTCATATCCTTGTTTTAGGGGGTATGCGATGTTTTTTTTCTTGCAAATAAACCTCATTAAGCACGTTGATAACTGTGTCGATTCTCTAGCTTGATTCCACAGAACCTAGAATGGATGATGATCCCACAACCGGATTTCACTGTCTTTACTTCAGGACGAATCGAATAAAACTGACCTATGAAAGATCCATATTCTTCTTTTATACTTTTATGTTTCAGTTTCAGTCTATATTCGGATGAATACATATGAAATGATGTGTCTATTGTTTCGCTTCTTCGGTAAAGCTTTTACAGCTTTGCGAAATTTACGACGATATGATTTAATTACCTGCAAGATGAAAACGTCGAAAATGTCATTTCGATGCAAATTCTGCCACAGGCAGTTTACGTGGAGTGATATTTTGAAGATACATGCTAAAACTTGTAGCGTTGGTTCTCTGCAACTACAATTGGCTCCGCCTCCTCACTCAGCAGGGTGTGCTCCGCAACTAACTCGGCACTCAGCACTCAGCACCGCACTTACCTCCACATGCTCCGCATGCTCCTCATGCTCGGCAAGCTCCACGTTCTCCTGAAGCTCTGCATGCTCGACAAGCTACACAAGCTCCACATGCTCCACAAGCTCCACAATGTTGTAGTGGTAACATACGTATTATTAAGCATTATGTTAGTCTACCCATACACATTCATGCTAAAGACGAAGATATTTCTCACGAATCACGCCACGGTGCCCTGTTGCCTAATAGCGTGAAAGACCTGATATGCTGACTGTCGGGTTGTGGCAAGAAGCGTGTCCTACTGAGCCTGCTGGAGGAACCGAATGGCCTTCAGGTACGAGAATGTGTGCATTTATTCGAAATCGCTCCAGCAACCGAATTACCTACGACTGACACGAATACTGAAAACTATTGAAGGTATGAAATATTTCCCCTGCAGCGACAACGAAGCCGTCATACCACCGAGCGAAGCTCTTCCAAACTCAATATTTGTCTTCGACGACACTGCCTGCGAAAAACAAACTTGCAGTCAATAGTACTTTAGAATGGGACGACATGCGCACGTGGACTGTGTGTAGTTTCGGTCAGACTTATTCGCGCATACCCAAACAACTGTTTCGCGATAATGCTAATGTGTTTGTGCTGTTTCGCATGGGCGACACTAATTCATGCTATGTTTACGACGAACATGAATTAAAAGATACGTTTGCCTTGTGCTGGAAATAGAAATACGAATATTTTACGATCGTAAAGGACTGCCTACTATATAATGGGAGGTACAGGCGTGGGTTCGATCAGTTTATCCTAAGAACACAACGATGAGTCACGAAAGCATTAACAAATTTGATGACATCGATCGTAACAATGACTTCGAATGTGGCCAGAATCGAATCGCTCCTGCACGTAGAGAATACTTGTCTTTTATAGGCCGAAAATTGGAAATAGTTAAGAACAAAGTGTTTGAAGATTTGGTTGCTGTCAACCAGCAGATAGGAGGTGCAGAGGCGCCAATAATAGACTTGATCAATGTATCGAATGCACAGAGACGAGAAAAATTGAGGGAGTTACTAAGTTTTTACTGTCCAACCTTGCTACTAAAACGTATGTCGCGAGGCATAGCGTGAATATATTGGATACATGTGCCAGGCACCTCGATAAAGCAGTTTCGGAAAAAAATCGTAAATGATTGACTCCAAACAAAGGCATTATATAAACATATATACATACGTACATGTAAATATATGTGCATATATACATACACACACACACATATATATATATATTCACATGCATAAAAAGTCTTTTCCGCTCAGTGAAAGATTGATAACCGAGCCGAACTGGTGAGCCAGCTTCAGGGAGCAATCGAGACGGTACGGACCAAATACTTACTCGCGAAAACTAACAGAATGGCCATTGTGACTCGAAGTGAGGAGGCTCTCATACCTGTTGCCCTCCGACTAGACGAAATTAGAAAAAAAAAACCGAGTAACGTTGCTCGCGTTGATGCCAAACGTGAAATCAAGGTGGCAAAACCAACCCTCCACGCATAAACAGTAAATAAGTCCAGAACTGAATGAATCAGAAGGTATCATCACTGGCGACGAAGATGATTTGCCCCTAATCGATTTACTGCATGTACGGAAAGGAAACAAACCCGGGAGCGTGGACCTGAGTTGGCTACTCTTCTATATCATTACATCGCTTTCTACACAGACCGTACTGCTGATAAAACGTATGGTTTGCAGAAAAGTGATAGAAAATGGTTTCTCGGAAACAAGGAATTTTTTTTTTTTTTTTTTTTTTTTACCCAAGGATGTACTGCAGAACGGCAAGCGCAAAGTGAAAATCACGCAGGAGTTGAGCAAACTTTTGTTTCGTAGCCATTCCGGACACTAATCCGAATCGGATTAGCACAAGTATCGCCATCTGCGACAGTCCAGTCGCGCTCTTTATGCCAATAATAACCCCTCAACGCGGCGATTTAAGGATGTGACGCACAAAAAATTCCCCATTATATCCGGACTATTTCCCAAGGTATGTGAAATTGACGGATTGGGATAGTCTCTGGAATTGGAAAAAAAGACGACTATCAGTATTGGAACGATCCGAATGAGTTGGTAGAGAGGTTGAGATTTTTTGGTCGCTTCACAGTATATAGGAAACCCCTCTCACGTCAACGATATAATTTCCATCATCGAAAAACTCTCAGAGTGAAGCGGTGATGCACTCTTTTGATTAATTCGCGCCATCCCCACCACCGCCAGCGTGCGAGGATAATCTCCATGGCCAGCTCGTGTGCCCTCCCTTCTCCTTTGTCTTCCCCCACTCCTCTTTACCCTCCCGGCACGTGACTAAATTCCATTGGATTGGGTCACGTGAATACTGTGGGGTAGGAGTGCTGACCTTTCTCAAGTTTATTCTGCTGCCGATCACCATATCGAGATTACCATCATAACGTGAAGAGGTCATCGTTGATAGTCATAATGGATACGAAGTGATTTAATTTGTAATGTTCATTTCAGCTTAACATCGTTTGTTAGCAAAGACTTTGAATTTAACTGTGTGAGATGGTATGCCCCGACGGGAACGAACAGTATTGGTGATTGCTGGACAGTTTGAGGAAAGATAATGTGTCTAGATTTGTAACTTTCTAGTAGCTATTGAGAGTGATTAATATTGGTGGTGAGCGGCCTTAATTTATAGAGCAGCATGTTTATATTTTTTGGTTTGTGCGTTTTAAATTTAAATTGTTATCATGCGTGTAAATAATTTTGAGTCTCAGCACTTTGTATTGCAGACCCGTAGTCGAGTTTTCTAGCCGCTGCCCCGTTTGACTTGTCTGGCTCAATATCGGCGAACTGTCCCCACTTTGCCCGAAGAATAAACCTTTTAAATGTCTTTTCTATAATTTTTATATTCAGGTTCACGACGCTTTGGAGGCACCTAAAATCATATTAGGTGCCGTCGTGTAAATTAAGCCTGTCAGATTTTTAATCTAATAAATTTTTACGTGTGGCTTTTATGATAAATGCCCTTTGATGGGTAGTTATGCTGCGGCATTAGCCATGTTTTTAAATATAAATTATATTTGGAGCAAGTAAATATTTAACAATCATGTGTATGCTCCGTTCTTAAACTGCGTATTTTACGTGCGTGTTCATGGCATGCACAAAAATGTGAGCAGCAAGATTTAAGGAGATTTTTGAATAGTTATGATTAGTGGAACCTTATAGAAATTGTGATCACCCTGAAAGTGAGTTTCATTAATTTTTTGTCCTCTACTATCGACGAATTGGTTTGAGGTATATTTTAAAGATAAAGGCAAGCTCGTGAGAATACAACTTACCACTTCAAAAATCAGTCAAGGTAACTCGTAGATATCTAACAGTACATTGTCGCAGTTAAATGCAATTTTTAGGCACGTGAGATAGTGCTTATCGAACTGTAGTATGGGCGGATTGAGTAATTTTTATGTGGTGGCCAACTATATTTAAATTACAGGAGTCTAGTCAGAATAATTTGTGAGCAGAAAATTTTCCGGAGAGATAAGGGTGTATTTTTTAAATATTACTTTAAGCATATGGATTGGCCATATGGATTTACTTTTATGTCCACTGGTTGGTAATATTAAAGAAATTGTATTTAATTTGCCATTGAAATATTATGGGAACTGCGTGCCGTCTAGTAAATGTGGAGTATTGTCGGGGTATTATATTGTTTATGTAATGATTTTCATGCCCCGAGAGTGTATTCTCATAAATTCTTTCCATTTAGTATTAATTATAGTAAGGTTGTGATTTTATATTCCTGTGTCAATATTTTTGTTTGGAACTATGTGATACTCATGTTTTTATTTTTTGCTATGTTGTTGAATGATTTAAACACTCTTAATGCTTGTTGAGACTGATAATGAAATAAATTGCAGTTTTATGAAAGGTTGTTGTCATTTGTAAGTAACACGCTGAATTATTAGAGCAAATCTGCTCTTCTCTGCTTTGTAAATAACTCTTGTATTTTCTGTTTTTCATGCATAATTTCGCCGAGATTATACAGTCCATAGGGTTTATGTACTCGCTGCCATAAGATCTCCTGTCGATGCTGCAAGATTACGAGATCGCTGTGGAAGACACATTAACGGTAACGCAGTTGCGCCAACTTGCCGTGCAATGACTGAGGAAAGAAATTTCTGCCTCTACCGCCAAGCAAACGTGGCTTAGTCAAGTCGTCCCAGTCAGTCAGTCTCCTGTCTCAATAAATAAGTTGTTCATGCTTACCCTTAACCATATACATCTGTTGGTATCACTTGAACTGGTAGCAATACACATTCTTTATTGCGGTATCGAAACTTGTCTGTTTGTATTTGTGTACGGAAATTAATTTGTTAAGGCGGAAGGCCTAGTTTTTGAATTATTGTACGAGGAGTTGATGTGCCCACAGGGCGGAAACTTTGTAGACTTTAAATTACGTGTTATGCATGCTATTTTCCCTGCTCGAGTCAGATACGGATGTGAAATGACTTACGTATATCATTGCTAAAATCCCGACGAGACTTTGTGCCAGTTTGTTTATTCCAATTGTCCCCTCCACGAGGCAATGTGCTTCTCTTTAAAGGCGGAAGACTTAGTGAATATCTTTGTGGAAAATTTTTTACTGCACGTAAAAGTGCATTGTATGATGCTTTACTTTCCGAGAACTTTTGTTGAACTACGTCAGTTGGCCACTGAAGTTGTAGGCAGTGTGGCAGCCATGCACTGTTATCAGAAAAATTTCCCGCCTCCGAACAGATCTCGCATTTACACGACTACTAGTTATTCTGGCCAAGCTACTTCTATGCATAACACCATGCAAAGTAAACGACGTGGTCCAGCTTTGCGCTGTGTGAATTGTATCATTGCAGGTTACGTGGCAGCAGAATGTAATGTGGCGAAATGCAGTTTCAGCGAGCGACGTTGTTTTCGCTACGGCGAATTCGGTCACGAAAGACATTTTTGCAAAAAGGTTGGAAACGGGCAGTGACTGGTTTGGTACGTGGTCATGCCAGTCAGGATTCCTGATCAAAATCATGTAATTTGCATAAATGTTTGGTGAATATCTCCTGTGATTACAACAATTTTCCGGTGTTAATTGATATATGAGTGACGCGTTGCTTTTGGAGCAGAGCCTTTTTGAAAAAATTGTCGAATCTTAAAATTCTATCTCAGGATTGTGTTGGCGCAATGCCAGAAAAGTCTTTGTGTATTGCTAACAGCGGCAATGTCACATCTGACATCCTTGTCAAACTGCATTTCAAAATCGGCTGATATGCGTGGACCTTTCCTTTAGGGTATTTTCACAACTTTCGCGAGGCCTTATTTTAGGACTACAGTTTCTAGGCAAAACTAGGGTGATAGTAAATTTTTATGGAAATTTTCTTTCATTTGTCTTCCGCCAAATATACGTATTGTCATCCCTGCGGACGATACTACAGCGAACCTAACCAACTTTGTTTCTCAGAATGGACGAGTCGCTGATTTCAAGGATAGTTAAAAGAAACTCAGGAAGGAATTTTCTGATGTGATAACATCAAAAAGTGCCAAATCTGTTATCTTGTAATATCGGTTCTCGTTTACGGACGATATTCCTTTACGCGATCGCAATTTCAAGTGCGTGCCTCCCAAACTTCAGGCATTTCGTGACATAATATATAAATTACTGGAGGCAGGGTTTATTGTACCATTCAAATCGGATTGTTGTTCACCTGGGTTTCTAGTACGGAAAAAGGATGGTGACAAATATGTCCTGGTTGTAAATCAATCTTTAGTGAATAAAAATATCCATAAGGTACCATTTACGCTACCTACTATATACTGTGCCCTTCAACATCTTGGCAAGGCTCGAGTGTATTCGGTGCTCCATTTAAATTATAGTTTTCCCAAATGTTTGTTAGACCCTGCTTGTAGGGAATACACTGCCTTCATCACACCATGGAACCAATACGTGTTTACACGGGTTCCAATGGGGTCGAACTTTGGAAGCCAGGCCCTATCCCATGTTCTCGATCATGTTTTGTCAGACGTCAAGTATAAATTCGTGTTCAATTTTATAGACGACATTATTGTTTACAGTGATGACCTGGAGTCTCATTTGGTTAATTTAAGGCAGGTTTTTACTAGGATGTGCAAAGTATGCCTCACGGTTAATCCGGAGAAAGTCACTCTTTGCTCAGATAAAGTAAAGTTTCTTGGTTGCTTGTTGTGTAAATGTCGCCTACTTATCGATCCAAACCGAGTGGCCCCAATTTTGAATTTCCCTCCCAAAGACAGTTAAGGGCGTTCAAAAGTTCTTCGGAATAATGGGATACTACTTGTGGCTTATTGACCACTACTCTGAGTTTGCAGCCCCTTAAACCGCCTTAAAAATAACAGTATTTAATTAATCTGGGGTCCAGAGCAAGAGAGTTCATTCATAAATTTAAAGAAAATTTTGTCTTCACTACCTGTTCTCCTTCTCCCTGATTTTGCGATACATTTTGTAATTCAGCTTGATGTGTCGTCCCTGGCTTTGGGAGCTGTCCTGAGCCAGCGAACAAAATGGCGTTTAGCAGCAGTAGCCTTTGTTTGCCCTACTTTAACTCAGGGGAATATAATTTAGGGATATACGAGGAGACACTCGCTTGCACATTCACTCTAGAAAAATTTGCATCTTACATTGAACATGAGAAATGTGATTTATCTACAGATAAGAAGGCTTTAAGTTGGGTTTGAAAACTTCCTCAGCAGTTAGGGAAGTTTCGATGGCTGGTATTGCGAATTTCTAGCTTCCGCTTTAAGATGCATCACTTTCGCGGGTGAAAATCAGGTCGCCGATGCGTTGTCGAGAATGTTTGATGCAGACTATTTTGAGATGGTATCGATTGAGGTTATCGCTGCTTCTATAAATATTATACAGGATTTCCCAGAGTTTGTTATCAAGTTGCGCCAAGCCCAGGCTGTTGATGATTTCTGTTCGCGAGTTATTGATGATTCAATAAGGGGTGGAGTTCTCCCCTATGTCCTGGATAAGAACATTCTCTACTACACCAGTAAAAGCAGGAGGGCTCAGAAAATTGTTGTTCCACATTTCTTGCGTGTAATGGTGATAACCTACTGTCACGATCCAGTGTTCGGCGGGCACCAAGGGATTGGACAAACTTTCCAGAATATTGTCAATTATTTTTTATGGTCGACTGAGAAATTATGTTGTGGAGTTTGTTCGTTCCTGTGAGACCTGTCAAAAATATAAGCAGGTTGGGAACATGAATGTGGGACAGAATGTTTGCCAGTTGCGGGAGGTACCTTGGGTAACTGTTCATTTGGACGTGTTCAGTCCCTTGATTCGTTCTCGCATAGGGAATATCTGTATATTGATTTTGCTGGACACGATTTTAAAATTCTTAGTATTTTTACCGCTCAAAAACATGGAGTCTTTGACTATTGTAAGGACGCTTAGTAACCAAGTGTGGAACATGTTTAGTGCCCCGCAGAAATCCTAACCGATAATGACCGGGACTTCACATCGACCATATTTGGCGACATATGTTTTAGGTGGGCAGTGAAATACTTTACATCTAACCCTTATTTTCCGAGAGGGAATTAAGCGGAGCAGTTTAACAAAGATCTGAAGGCTTGCCTTTACATTATATTATAACCAATATCACGACCGATGGGATGAGTATCTGGAATTTATTAATGTCTTGTTCAATAGTGCATTGCGCGGTTCCACAGGTGTTCCTCCATTTTTACCATTCCTTGGGCGGCCACTTACCCATCCACTTCTGAACCTGTGGAACATTACGCCGTTTCCTTCCTCTCTTTCTGAAACTGACCGAGATGAGTTGTTGGGCGCAGTCTGCCGGCTTTGCTCTCAGCCAATCAGGCTTATAATGATACGTTAAATGTACATCGTTCCCCTGATTCTGTGGCTGTCTGTAATTTCGTTCTCGTTAAGAGTTTTTGATGAGCAGATCTGGCTAATGATATTAGGTCAAAACTGTTGCCAAAATTGGAAGGCCCTTTTAAAATAAGTAAGTTCCTCGGGCAAAATACCGTGGAACTCATTACCCCGTCATCTGGCAGACTTTTTCGTGAAGCCCATGTAGCGCATTAAAAAAAGTTGTGCCCAGAACTTAATTTGTTTTTGATGCTCCTCTATAAGTATGTTTATTTGTATTTGTAACACTGTATTGTGATAGTGCATGCCTTCAGTCTCTTTTCCCTTTTCCTAGCATGATAATTTTGTTGAGTTTATTTCCCTAATCTAATACTCCGACATTTGTTTTTTGCATGAACCCGTCATCTCCCCGATCTGTGCCGTGGAAACCACTTGCCATCGCGATGGAGAAGAGCGGCGGTGCTGCCTGAAGTTCTTGCTGTCCTGATGCTTGAAACACCCCCCTCCCCGAATCCATCTATACTCTAGAAGAGGCCCGGCTCACTGCTCAGAGAATCCTTTAGCTGATATGTGTGCCTTCCCCGGGGAAGGATGTTCTTCGTATTGTCGATTTGAAGAGACGACAGGGGGTTGCTGTTATGGCCATTTATGTGCTGTGTTGTTAAACTGTACTGAGAGTGTGTTTTGGGAGACTGTTCCATTTTTCACATTCCTTCAAGACTTCTTCTGCCTACTTGGAACTTCTAACTTGGTATTGTTTTGCAGGTGTATTTGAAGACCAGGGTTGCCAGAGTGTAGAACTGAAATCAACTTTTAACAGCAAGGGCTGTTTTGGGTGGAGGGTTGTAGCGGTGCTGCATTCTTTTGATTACTTCTCATCATCCTCATCGCCGCCAGCGCGCGAGGCCGATTTCCATGGCCATCTGGTGTACCCTCCCTTCTCCTTTATCTTCCTACACTCCCCTATACCCTCCCGGCACGTGACTAAATTCCATTAGAGGGGGTCACGTGACTACTGGGTGGTAGGAGTGCTGACCTTTCTCAAGTTTATTCTGCTGCCGATCACCACATCGATATGATCTGCATATCGTGAAGAGGGCATAGTTGATAGTCATAATGGATACGAAGTGATTTAATTTGTAATGTTCATTTCAGCTTGACATTATTTGTTAGCAAAGGCTTTAAATTTAGCTGTGTTGATGGTCTGCCTCGACAGGAACGAACAGTATCGGTGAGTGCTGGACAGATTGAGAAAAGATAATGTGTCTAGTTTTGTAATTTTCTAGTGGCTTTTGAGAGTGATTAATATTGGTGGTGAGCGGCCTTAATTTATACAGTAGAATGTTTATGTATTTTTGGCTTGCACGTTCTAAATTTAAATGGTAATCATGTGTGTAAATAATTTTGAGTCTCAGCACTTTGTATTGGAAACACGTAGTCGAGTTTTCTAGCCGCAGCCACGTTCATCTGGTCCGGCTCAATATCGGCGAACTGTCCACACTTTGCCTGAAGAATAAACCTTTTAAATGTCTTTTCTATAATTTTTATATTCAGGTTCACGACGCTTTGGAGGCCCCAAAAATCATATTGGGTGCCATAGTGTAAATTAAGCCTGTCAGATTTTTTATCTAATAAATTTTAATTTGTAGTTTTTATGGTAAATGCCCTTAAATGGGTCGTTATGCTGCGGTATTTGCCATTTTATTAAATATAAATTATATTTGGCGCAAGTAAATAATTAACAATTAATTGCATGCTCTGTTATTAAATTGCGTATCTTGCTGTCCTTGGTTCATGGTGTTCATGGTAAGCTCGAAAATGTGAGCAGCAAACGTTAAGGTAATTTTTTAATAAATATGAGTGTTGGCAACTTATAGGAACTGTCATCTCCCTGAAAGTGAGTTTCATTGTTATTCGTCCTCTACTGTCGACGAATAGGTTTGAGTTATATTTTAAAGATAAAGGCAAGCTCGTGAAAATACAACTTACCACTTCAAGAATCAGTCAAGGTAACTCGTAGATATCTAAGAGTACATTGTCGCAGTTAAATGCAATTTTTAGGTACGTGAGATAGTGCTTATCGAACTGTAGTATTGGCGGATTGAGTAATTTTTATGTGGTGGCCAACTATATTTATATTACATTAGTCTAGTCAGAATAATTTGTGAGCAGAAAATTTTCCGGGGAGATAGGGGTGTATTTTTTGAAGATATATTCCAATCTGACCATAGAAATGCAAGACTTTGCTCGGGCGAATGAAGGCCACTGCTACATTTTAACCATGATCGATACCTATAGCAAAATAGCCTTGGTCAGACTGCACAAATCGAAGAATGCATGCGACGTGGCGAAAGCTGTGGCAATTGTATTGCGCGATTGGGATGTACCGAAAAATCTCCACACCGACGATGGTAAAGAATAATTGAACGCTATTTTCCATGCACTGATTATGAAACATAACATCAATCACTATTCTATATTCTCTGGGCTCACGGCTACCATCGTCGAACGTTTTCACAGCAGTCTAAGAGCTCAACTCTGGAGACATTTCATGGCGAATAGACAATACAAGTGGTTGGCACTACTCCCGAATCTTGTACGCGAGTATAATTTTAACGTTCATTCTACCACTCACATGATGCCCAAGGACGTGAAGAACAACTCCCTGCTTCGAACATCGTACGCTATTCCGAAGAGGAGGGGTACAAGAAAATCTTAAGTCAAGATTAGTGACATGGTGGGGATTTGAAGGAAAATTTACCACAAAGGCTTCCGTCAGAACTGGTCTGCAGAGCTGTACAAGGTGATGCGTATACGACATGCGTACCCACGCATGTTTTACCTCGAGGGTCTACATGGCGAACTCATCATTGGTGGAGTTTATACCGGAGAGATTTGGCATACATGGTTTCCAGACCTCTACTTGGTGAAGAAGGTGCTGAAATGGCGTAATGGCCATCTGTACGTGCGGTGGCTGGGTCACTCGAAGCGTGATGATTCTTGGGTCGACCTGAATGAGATTTTTTGGTAACAATCCTGCTACAACTAAAATTTAATCTAAAACTTACAATTTTTTTACCATAATAAATCTTTGCATGTTTTACTGAACTGTTTTTGGTTTTCTTTCATTTAGATCCCTTCCCAATGCCTACGGGCTGTTGTGTAAGAGCTCATGGGTATGAACGATGTAAATGCTAACATTTTAAAAACTATTATACTGATATATTTTCTGTACCTTGGGGGGATGTGTGTGTATTCCTCTGCCTGTATTGCACCAGGTGGGTACCTGGAGTTGAATCTTCACCTTCTCTATGTCTTGGTGACTTATATACTTTTTTATAACTGAGTTTGTTCCCCCAGCAAAATCGTAGCGCGTCATTAGTTCTGTCTGTACAATTAAAAACAAACTGGGTTTGTTCCCCCGGAAAGTCTAGTGTCGTGCGTGTTTTTTCCACCAACACTGCACCATTTTTTTCCCGTCATATTGTGTGTAATTTTTTCTCACCAGTACTGTACCATATTTTCTCTCGTTCATGCACCGTGTATAAGTTTTCTCTCGTTGGTATATTCTCTGTAATTTTTTTTTCATAACTCATTATACCCTCCATCAGAATAATTTTTTTCTGATTAGGTACTGGGTTTTCCATAAGTATTGTATTGTATTTATCCTGTATGCTCCCACCAGAATACTTTTAAATGAAATATATATGTGTATATATATATATATATATATATATATATATATATATATATATGAAGCCATGTAACCAATTCCAACTTAACTTTGTATGCTGGTAGTATCTAAGTGACTATCAAAGCTAGTCTATAAACAAATTTCTCAGCGATTTTGGAAGATAGCACTACATGAAAAATTGATCTAATGTGTCTTATATCGGGAAACTATTAATTGATACCCACTAAACTCGTGATACGAGTTATCCTTTCTTATTTCTTAGTCCATACAAATTTATATTTCTTAAGATGGTTGCCATATGTTTTCAAAGTAAATGCATATAAATGATTTAGGTTTGTAAGCCATATGTCCCAAATAATTTCAATCGACTTTAATATGTAGCAGTATCTATGGCAAACCTAGAATGTACAAATACAGTAATGAAAATAGCACCAAATTTGAAACTGGTGTTTTTATGTCATATCTTCAGGAACAACCAACCGATTCCTACCAGACTTCGCACATAATTAGTGCCACAAGAGGCCATATTTTAAGGGAATTTGGCTTTATTTGCAGTATAGCAGTCATATAAATAATTTTGATAACATTGCAAGATATTCCTATATATCACACAAATTAACCGCTATTTATTAAACGTAGTAAGCTGAGAGAAGCTATTATAAACATAAAGTATACTTATAGAGATAATATTTCGCCCACTTTATGTAAGATAGTCAGGTGATTAAATGCAACATTTATGCCATTTCTCCGGAACCAACCATAGAATTCCCACCAAATTATGCAAACAAGTAGTACTACAGTATATAATGTAAAATAACATAATTTAAGTGGATGAGACTTATTTTAAAAATAAATAGTGGAATACAAATCATTTAGATAACTTAGTTATATCATAAAAATATTTGACAAATTCCAACCAAAATTTTTACATTAACATTGTCTTTTAGAAGTATCATGTATGCCTATACATGACCTGTTTTTAGGCCTCTATTACGATAGCGTCAAACTAGAAACTAAAGCGATTATGCTATATCTAAACCCGTCAAACAATTTGCACCAAATTCTCTACACAAGAAGTGATACGAAAGGATATGTAAACTTACACGATTTATATTATTCACACACGTGTTTTCAAAATGGTGCTCCTGTAGATATTTGAATTTTCGGAACTAAGTCGCCCAAACTTTTGGACTGATTACTACCGAATTTGATGCTCAAAATCCTACCGCTGTGATTAATTAACTACTCGCCGGCTTAGGTAAGCGGCGTTTTATGTTCGAGTCCGAGGTAAGGCACATGTGTGTGTATTTGTTATTGTCTCACTAGTATAGAATTTGTCTCAGCTTGAATCTCTAATGACATCGCTCTCAACGAGACATCAGGTCATCCTGCTATTTTACTTTTTAAAAATTCCATGAAAATTATTTGCATCCATGTAGTGGAAAGTAGGTTCATTAGCTATATTGAAAATTCTGGTATAGTTGTGAACTCATATTTACTTGAAACTTATTACGTGAAACGAGGAGTCTTCGTAGTCACGGCCTTAAGATACTTCTTCCTCCGAGAGTCTGTAGCGCATATTCTGTCACTTTCATCTTACGTGCATGGCTTAGTACATTCGCCGAGCTTTGGCCTGTTTCAGAATTTCTGTCGGAGAGCAAACATCACTGTTTCCGTACAGAAATATTACACCATTCGCTAGAGACTGTTCACGTGTACACGGGTCTTTACAATGGTGTTGTGTGATTTCTTCTAAAATAAAACTCTCTACTCAGACTGTGGAGAGAGGTCCTTGGATATCTGGTGAACTACTTCTTATCCTATAGGAAACAATATGATACAGTTTTAACTCTTCATCCGTCATGATTTCTTGCCACATAGTTTGTGTGGACTACATCCGTTTGAGAACACATACGTAACATCTAAATTCGTTATCAGCATCTGGAGACAATATAGGTATGTATATGAATCCGCTTATTTCTCCTATCCTCATTAAAAAAAATTGCAATCGTTTCTACTAAGAAATTGCAAAAGACTGCTTATAAAACATGTGAGCGTTTCCAGCAGGATTATTCTCCCGCATTTACCGACCCTTTGTTCTGTGCAGCAGCACCAAGTATGTACAGTTCCACGCAAAACATCCATTCCGCGAGTAACTACCCTACCTGCCGACCATCATATTCTGCATCTGCTCTACAAGTACATAATGCACTTTAATACTGTGAAGTAGTTTTTAGAAAAATCTCATTGCAGCCTACCAGTTTGTTTTCAAGCTGAGGTTGCGTGCCAGAGTTTTGAAAACCCTTCCACCGGGGACGTTACAAATGCTTCATTCGGACGTGGTTGAAACTAGCCGCTTTACCGCATTGCCGATACAGACTTCACATCAAGCTGCCAGCTTTTCACCAAGATGTTAAAATTTGTAATCTATAGTCTGTATATAATGTAATTACAAGTTACTAGACGATGCGTTTATTATTCATACAACCTGCTACCAGATAACGGTTTTCTAGTTTCGCACTGCTTTTTCAGAATTTATTCAGTTTGAAAGGAGCGTTGGCATCATGTTCCTTTGCCAAAGTTTCTTTAACTAGGTATTTTATATCCGTCGTAGAATTTTTGTGTCAATTGTATTCAATATTGGTAATTTTCTTTTGTATATGCACTTTTTTCATCACTATCCGTCTTTAATAATTTTTATCAAATTTCGATTTTTTAAAATGGAAATTACAGAAGACATATAATTTCTTTAACTCATCAAACTTCATAGGAATGATAGTTTATCGTGAAATTAACAACACAACAAAAGTAAAATCACCATGCATAAAGTGAAAATTGTGTTTTAGTGTTACGCTTGTGTCAAAAGTCGCTCGCCTTCTAAAGAAAATGTAAGCAGATAATCGGTGTTGAGTGCCTTCATAGTACAACACGTTGATCGTTCCTTCCTCTCTCCCCCTCATCCACAACTGCCACGCAGTGTTCCGCAGTAAGTCCAACTCCATTCTACTCCAGAACAACAGACGATTGTCAACATGGGATAATGACTCTCCTCCCTTGCGTGTTTACTTCGCTGCTCGTGCTACGTGTATTATCCCGTACATCAGTAACTAAATTCTAATTCATTCTCCTGACTTATGACATAGCTATAAAAAAGAGGAAAATTAAAATGTTTGTTTGGGAAAAGAAGACATGTTTGCAATTTTACCCTGCAAAATGTCTTCTTTCAGTCAAGACATTTAGAGTGTTGGTACACGTATTTTAAATAACGTCTACATAAAGATATCAGTAAAGAGGAACTAAAGTAGGCATTTTGTTCGATTATCTCTGGTGTGTTACGGAAGATTCCCTGCTAACCGGGGTGTTCGCTGACATAAGAATGTTACCAGGCGCTGATTGACAAATGCTTTCCGACATCTTTCTGGCTTGTGACGCAATTTTTCTGGCGTGTGGGTACAGTCCGCGGTATAATGCTGGAATTACGATGGCTTCACGTTTGACGTAACACGTTTCAAGTTACACATTCACGTGAACCGACTATGCCTTAACATGTGTGTTCAACGAGACACGTAAAAAGCACGTTCACATAACGAAAAGCTTGACAGTTTCAAGTTTTTGCCTGATAAGTGGCTATACCACGTGATCTATCTGGCCAATCACTACAGGGACAGTATTGTGTTATCTTTAGTTTTCATGGCTATGTTATAATTTTATTGTTGCTATGTTGTCTGCTAAATTATTTAACCTAGCGCAAATAATGTCCTTTTTCTCCGGAAATTGAACATAAAACATAAGTTAGGCTACATATTAAGCCATTAAACAAATAATAATAACTATTTAATAATATATATTAAGGAAAGCTATTCAGATCATGTAGCTGCATGTACGGTACATACGTATCGTAATGTTTGTACTGCGGAGGGACAACATATAGCACTAACATAACCAACAATTCGAAGCATTCAGATGTAAGGACTAATGTCAGTATCATACTATGCGTTTGTACCGCTGCGGCTAAAACTCTCAGGTTTGACGGGATGTGCACAACATATTGTTGTAAATGCAAGGTGACACACTAGAGTGTCACCTTGATTTACATTAATGTGTTGTGCCCATCTCGTCAAACCTGAGAGTTTTAGCCGCAGAGGCAAAAAAGCATAGTGTGACACCGACCTAAAGTCAATTATTGTATCTGTAAATTCGGCAACTTTAACAGACATTACCGGAAATTTCAAATTATATTTAGCAGACGTGTCGAAGTTCTTGTAGAGCTGAATGTACGTATAACAAGACATTGCAAACATATGTACTACACATATTATCTAAACAATTTCGTTTACTCCAACCCCCACACGATTATGAGCATATGTACGGGTAACATTTCTTTATCTTCCAGGTGTTTTTCACTCTGGAGGTTACGACACATTAGTTATAATACAGAAACGCCTGTCAACTTTAATATTAAAAGTTTTCCATGTTTAATTTTAAAATTATTCAGTCTGAAAAAAAAAATTTGGTAAATTTTAGATTTTATATGAAAATTTACGTGCTTACGTGGTGCAACATAGTCTGACTCTCGAAAAGACCACGTTTTATGTATACGGGAATAGTATATTGTAATGTATGTTACGTGATATTTGAAATGATCGTAATCCAGGCCTAAATTGTAATTGTAAAGGGTTTATTAATGTCCCCAGGTTTTATGATCGAAAGCTTAGCAGGGGACGGCGTACAGACATACTTATAACCTTACTTAAATTAACACCAATGCCCTACTCGAGATTCTAATCCGGAATCTCCGCGCCGTAAGCCGGAATGCATCCTCAGAGGTCGGCTCCTGATCTAAAAAGCTGTTTCACTTCTGTATTCTAAAGTGCCAAGGGACAGACCCGTCGATTTAACAAACATTTAAGGGAATGAAATAGGGGGGAAGTAAATGGGGTTGGGTTGGAGCCAAGGCGGACTGATGGCTACAGAGGAAACGGGAATACTCCGCGAGAACTGCCACGACACAACGCTATGAGCTAAAAGCGTTAGCAACATTTCATTAATAATTACTTCAGGTGATGTTACTTTAGCATTTGCTATATGTACTCAGCAAACACAACCTGCCGGCGAAGTGTAGGCAGATTGTCAGTCCGATACCTGTCCGCAACTGTCGTTTCAATGCCAGAAGATAGCCATTTAACAACAGCGTGACGTCTTTTTGAGACAATATGTTTGCCGTTAGAAAAAAGACAATAGCCGTCTGTATTATTTGGATAACATATCACCTAAATTATGTCGGCGTGATATCTCACAGGCAACATGTCGCCAATAGCAAAAATTATATTCTGGCCCGATTCCGATATAGCGTCTTTATATTTTCGGTAAGCAGGTCGTCATCTTATTTATTCCAACCCGCTTACGTTTTCGAGACATGGCTCTTTATCAAAATAAAGATAAAAATTTGATCGCTTTTTGCCGACAAACTTCTAAAAGTGTTTTTTGAATAGGCAATATGTTAGCTATCTGTTAATGGTATAATGTCTTTTTTTATACCATGTGTTAACATTTAGAATGTTTTTTTCCTGATTATATGTGTCACGTGGTAGCCCATGGCATTTTTTACTTTGAAATTTTTCATTTGTACAACCATCCTACCTATATTAAAAACTAACAAAAACTCTTTGTTTCCAAGCCTTTGAAGAAATGAAGAAACAGTTTTTAAATAATCAGTGTTATAAAATTATTTCTTACAATATCATAGAATTTATAATTTTTTATATTAATTTGTGTCATAATAAATTTGAAATTACAGGAGAGTACCAGCAACTTACCCCGTGGTGTATAGCTTAGCATGCTGGACTGTCATCTCAAGGGTCTTAGGTTCGAACCCCGCACTCAACAAACAAAAGGATTTCATATTATATAATGTATTGAGAAGTAAATTAAATAAATATATATAAATAGGAAATTACAACTACTAAACTCCTTAATCAAAAAGTTAACGATTTTTCGTAGTTATGCTGCTTATTTCTGGACATCCAGCCATCGCTGGCCCGGCATCTTGCTGCCATCCAGCCTCCGCAGGCCCGGCGTCTTGCTGCCATCCAGCCGCCGCAGGCCCGGCGTTTTGCCGCCATTCTGCCGACACAGGCCCGGCATCTTGCCGCTATCCAGCCGACACAGGCCTGGCGTCTTGCCGTCATCCATCGGGCAGCTTCCGGCATACGACAGCGGGCCGGCCTCATCTGGCCAGAGATTGTGGGCTATCTTTTACCGGCCCAATTCCGGCCCGTACTTTTTGTGTATGTCGGGCCGGAATACATTTTGTATCTTGCCGTTAGCGGTACGATGTATTTTTGACACTGTCGGCAAAAATTCAGCCGCTAGGCAATATTACCAGCGGGCTACTTCCAGTATAAGACAGCGGGCTGACATCATCTGGCTGGAATAGGTCTGCTATCTTTTACCGGACCGATTCTGGCTCATACTTTTCGTGTTTGTTCGGTATGAACTAAAAAATTATTTTTGATAGTAAAAAAATAAAAAAATCGTTTTCAAGTTTTCGAAAGACTAATAAAGGTTTTGAAAATATTAAATGCAATGAACACTTACTAATCCATAGACGTTACATTCAACTTATCAATTTTAACACACTATTGTAATACTGTGAAAAGATTTGCATTTAATATTGGTTTCACATAGAGTGAACACTTTATTGTTTCGTTTTCCATTCTCCATTTACGTGTAGGCACATACGTAATTAACTGCAAATACCCTGAAAATACTGAATGGTGAAGCACAAAATTTATTGCTGTTAAAGAACGAGTTACGTACTTAAATGACTACTTTTACGTCAATGTGAGAAATGTCAGGAAATACAAAAACCTACATGACAATGTTTAAAAACAGTTGTCTAATAATACCAGTTTTCAGTATGGTTTAAGGAAAATAGTCAAAAAATATTCCCCTAGCAAAGAATTGTTCCAACGAAAATGAAAATGATGGTGTTATTCAGGATTGCCTCTTGCGATAATTCCCACAATTTGACACAACGCCCGCAGAGATGTTGCCTCCAATTACACGTAAAATAGCGCCCTTAATAAACGAATTAAAGAAAACACCGGAGCACCGAACCTGAAATGAAAGTCACGAGAAACTGATATAGCTGAAGTAAAAAGCTAGACAATCAGTTTTCACCAAATGTGTTGCTGAAATATTTCTGTCTTTTTTTTTTTGTAATTTTTTTAACTACGACATAATGTTAAAAGTGCCCTCAAAGAACCAAACAGGATGAAAAATTTTTTTTACTACTATATAAATGCGAAAGTGTTTAGGTTTGACCTTCTTTCACGTCAAAACGGAGCAATGGATCGACGTGATTTTTTTGCACCGATATAGTTGGAGTGTCAGGGAGTGACATAGGCTAATTTTTGTTCCAGGAAAATATTTAATTCCTTCAGGAAAATTTTTATTGTAAATAGGTAGAAGAAAGTGGACAAATATGGAATACCAACCCCATTTTGTTTAATAACTTTTTGTATTCGAGTTGCTATCTTGTAATAAACATAATTCAAGTACTTTTTGCTTATTGCCTATAATGCACAACAAAACTGCTATCTTGGAAAAAAAACTTTTAAAAATAAATAGTCTTATTATTGCACAAAACATCAATTCACAAGAAAGATGACAAATATGGAATAGTGAATATACTATGGCATAATCTACAGTTAATCATGTTACACTATCGACAAAACACTGTATATATTTACTATTGTAGATATTTATGTGAAATTGCTCTATTTTTAAGCTAGCCATGTATTTTATTTACAATTGTCACAAACATATGCTCCACTTTTATAGCCGGGGCACTCGGAATGACGCTAAAGCTGGCAAATGGCACACTATATGCACGTTTCACCTTGTGTATCGTCTGAATACTGTGTTTCACAGCAGATACACGCTGCATCGTCATTAATCAGAGTTGTTACATTGTGTTCCACTTCAATTTGACTTGAATAGTAGTAAACATACAATTCTTCAGCAGAAGAAGTACATTAGTTTGGCACACTGACCTGATTTTTAGTGCCAAGAGATTTGTCTTTCCTACTACTGCTAACTGTAGTCTTTCTTTGGTGCCGTCCTCTTCTCACATCTTTCTTCTTTTGTGACAACAGACGTTTGGCTGACTCGTTCTGTATTCGTTCTTTGTACGGTGATGAAGTGATAATCGCGCGTGTCCCAGGCTTTCTACCATGCCTGGAAGTCAAAGACGTGTGTTGTTTTTTAGACCTGATGTTAGGGATGGGAGAAATTTGAGTTGGGACAATGATCCTGGAGTAGATGAAGCTGGATTCCCTAGTTTCCTATGAGAGTTCCTCTCAGCGCTCATATGTTGATTGTTGGATGTACGTGGAATTGATTGAACTGGCATAGAAACATCTTCTTTTAAAGTGTCTTGTTGGCTAGTTCCGTTACTGAAAGAGGAGCATGGCAAAGGAGGTACACATTCCTTCAGATTAAGTCTACTAGATGGTAGATCAACAACTGCGCCATCGGTTTGACTTTCCTCTGGAGTGGCAATATCATGCTCATTTCGTTCCTCACTAACAAGAAAATCATGGTCACTGAAAATATTCCTGTCAACAGGATAAAGCCCAGTTACCTTAAAACCATTCACTGCGATCGCTCCAGATTGAACCTTCGGATATGGGTGACCAAACCAGGTACCCAATACTTAATTATAGTAGGTCTTCAGAGCACCCATTAATGTCTTGTCTAGTGGTTGCATATTATGGGTGGTGTGAGGAGGTAAACATAAGATCATAACATTATTTTCTCTTGCCATATTTATGACCTCTATATTCCTGGTGTGGGCAATGAGCCCATCTAGTATTAAAAGAACTGAAGACTCTTTGGTGGGTTTCACATCCTAAAGAAAGTGCCTAAACCATAATGTGAACAAGTGTATCTGTATCCATCCAGATGGATGGCATGCTGAAATGAAACCTGGAGGTGCACATTTATGATCAGTGGACTCGTCAATTTGTGTGGAAATATAATGAGAGGTGGAACAAATGATCTTCCAGCACTCATGAAAAAATTACAGTTATCAAGGAACCCCCTCTGCCGAAGCAATCATGACAACTTGACGTTTTCCTTTCGGAGAAATAACATGCTGAACCTTGCTCTGAACAACATACAACCCTGTCTCATCCACATTGTATGTTCTATTTGAGGGATACTTCTTCCACTAAAAATAAATGAAATATAAATTGACACTATAGGATGTTCCATTAAGCCATATGTGCACTTAGGCCACACGAGGGATCATTGTCCACCACTGAAAGGTGATATAACATTATGTCGTCTAGGAGACATAAATGCCACTAAAAATAAAATGTAAATTGATGCCTTGGGGTGTGAAATAAATCCGTGCACTTAGGTCACACAAGGGCGAGTTGTGCAACCCTGAAAGGTGATATAACATCGACCCGTGACAATGCTGATTCAGAGAGAAGATATATGCTAACATAGCGCCGTACATAGCTATTCATTTATTAATCTATTACGAAATGCTACAGATGAATTTCTTTATTCAGTTTATTACATTAAAATTAGGATACTTCACATTAAAATTAGGATACAAATACTTCACTAAGTTATGGGAGGTTTAATAAATATAAATTAATTCATTCTTATCTGTTGACTTCTGAAGATTTCTAATTTCATGAAGGCTTCAAAATAACATGCGTTTCTGCTGCAACACACTTACAATGGCAGTAGCCCGTCAGGAGGCACAATACTAACCAAAAAGTTGTGCCGGTTTCCGCTAGATGGCAACGCTTGTGTTGGTTGATACTTAGGAATTCCCTATTAGTACCCTATTCCATATTTGTCTACTTTCCTCTACTGGATTAAGCTTTTCTTAGCATTGATTACTGAATAAAAAAAGCGTTGTTAAAAAAATTTGGTTATTTCTCCTTTCTTTCTTGTCCATGGGCTGTAAACATTTCCTTCCAAAAAGCCGTAGTAGCCCAATGGATAGAGAGATCTAAGTGGGGCCGCAGTGTCTCAGTGGATAGAACTATATCAAATGGGGCCTTAGTGGCTAAGTGAATCTAGCGATTCCATGTGGGGCCGTCGTGGCTCAGTGGATAGAACTATATCAATTATTTATCCCTATAACCACGCGCGTGAAGCCGCGGGTAAAAGGTAGGATATTTATATTCATAACAATTTATTAATTTACTTATTAACTTGCCCCTTTTTAAACTTGGTTATAATTTGTATTTAATTGATTACGTTGATGTGTATCCGTCTAAAGAAATAGGCTAGAAAAAGAGGAGACACAGGAAATGCACAGGTGTATATATACATTTATATACATACACATACACAGAGAGAGAGAGAATAAGAGGTTTTGATGAGCAATCTACGAACCAAAGCTACTGCAGCAAAGTATATCTGAATCAAATCTGCCACCACACGATTGTGAAACGCGAGCTAACTAAATGCATGACTGACCTATCCCGATTGTATCTGGAGTCCACGAAAATACTAGAGATCATATTTGGTAGGCGGCTAAATTTCACAAACTGGCACTTAATACAAACACCTCCTGGAGAAACGTGAAAAGATAACCACATTCCAATAAAATATGGCCAAAAGTAATTGTTAAACAATCAGTTCCCCAGAAAGACACCAGTCAGCGAACAAATACACTAGAGCGCAGCATTACAATAATCTGGGGAAGAAGGAGGCACACGAGACATAGGCTATGATGAACCTCAGACCCGCTACCGTGTCAATTTGATACAGGCCAATTGCAATTTGTCCTTATAATTTATCAATCTTGATAATACCAAGACGACCCAAAAATATAACATCCATGACGTTGGCACAGTGACCACTGATAAGTATGATTATACAAACAATTTAATTCTTTAAATACAACAGCTATAGTCTGTAATGAACACAAAATTAAGAGTCACTATACTACATGGGAGATGCTGCCGTTCATGAAATTTATGAGATCGTTAGATGACATTGTGTAGCTTCGGTCATGAATGAACGCTTCTTGAAAATAATCACTTATTCTTATTTAATAAATGCTACACAAAAATGTGACGAAAACAATTTCCCCTTTTGTCATGAGGTGATGTGATACATTCTCGAAATACAAACTTACATTTATAATAACAATATAGACACCTTTAAGACAGTTGTTTTAAAAACCTGCCTTCTGCCCAGGGCCCCTTTGACTACCATTAGGGAAGCGTTGAACCCTGACTGCGCCTGTTGTTGCGTCCCTGCAAAGAGGCTTCATTTAGTTAATTGAAAGCGGTTAATTAGAGTTGTTGAGAGATCTGGACGGTGGGGATAGTAACCGGTGCCATACGGTGAAACTTGCACGGCTCCTTGTACCAGTTGTGTCGGCACTTGTTTCATGTCTTTGTAATTCCATTTCTTTCTTTCTTATTTATTTGATATTTCGCCATATATTATTTTTACTATTGGAATGTGCTCTAAATATGATTACATCTTTGGATTATTCTGTTTGAAATTGTGGAACAAACTTTACTACCTGAAAATTGTGTAATGTTTAAATATTTACCTGTATTTATTTATACTGTTTGTTTAAAAATAGTTTTCTTGTCGTTTTAATCAATATTTACGTACATAATATTGTGTTAATTCTTAAATTAGGTAATCCAAATGGAAAACGTCATTTGTAAATTATTAGATGTCTTTCTCGACTTTTGAGTTATGTGTCGACTAGTCGCATGAGACCATGAATTCCCGACTATACCTTGGTATACATAGGTTTCCCCTCAGGTTACTTCCTGTTTCACATTTTCGCCATACAACGTGTAGTCAGCTTACTTTCTATTTAGTGAAATTTTTCATCATCCTTGTGGCGACATAGAGTTATTATCTGCCGTTTTGGGTATGTTTGTTTGCACATATTTTACTTCGTGACAGAATCGTATTACTGTTTGTTTACAAGCATTTTTTAAGTTTTGTATAGTAATTTTTAGCGGTTACCGGTTTCGACTGATGGCTTAAACTCTTGGCCAACATTTCATCCTTTTGGGATGTGATCCGCAAACCAAATATTGGCGTCCTCTTTTTGGACCATTATTCCACTACTTTGGCCAGCACCGTAGTAACGTCTGTAATGTTTCCACCGTACAAGTATCCTAAATTTTTATTTGCGCATGGTTGTTGCATGTGTCCCCTTGGGACTGATCATGCACAAATTGTGTTGGTGTAAACTATGTGCTTTTACATTTAAGTTCGTTTAAGTGTGTGGTTTTCCTTGTGTTTTTGTGTAATTTTGTTGTATTATAGTTCCATGACTTTTCTTATTGTGTCAGAACTCTTCTTAAAGGGCTAATGTCAGTATAAGTGCGCAGTCAGTGGTGTGCAGGCAACTGAAAACACAACAGCAGCGTTTAGAAACTCATTACGTGCTGCTTTGAAATATAATGTCCGTTTTTTTTTTTGGATAACTTGCCAGATATTTATGTGTGTGTGTGTATGTATATATATGAAGATTATAGATCTTGCACGGATAATCTATTTTCAACCGGCAAGTATGGAAAGCATTTGTCAGATGTTAAATTAAAGTCACTTGAGAGCCTTGTGGCTCAAACCCCCTCTTTGTGGGGAGTCACCCTTCTGTAATATTTACGGACTTCCCAACTATTGTTATTTGTGTATGTTTAGTACCTCCTTATGTTTGTGTTAATGTGGATATTGATTGTGTCTAAGGTACATTTTAATTACAGCCCCTTCAGAAAAACGTTCTTAATATTGGTAAATGAGGACCAAGAAATTTTACTCCAACCTTAATTGAAATTTTCCATATGCCATAATGTGGAAAAAAATAATTTAACTATACTTATTTAATGTTATTTAATTATTATAAGTACTTATATTTATAAATGTATTTTTAATTTCTCTGTTATATTTTTGAATGATTGCAGTCTACTAGCACAGTACTTAATTTTTCTTCTATGTTAAAGATACAGGTTTGACAACATTTTATCCCCCAAAGTTTTGTTTATAATGTTTTGGCCCTTGACAACTAGAGAAGTGACGATAAAAGTGGCCTTCTAGAAGCATTTCCGGAGTTAAAAAGGTGAAGACTACTAGAGGTTCCAGGTCCGCATTACACTCTGCAAAAATACTGCTTTAATGGCTGTTCCGAAGGGAAAAGAAGGGTTGATGGTGAACCAAACGATGTAGTGTGACGACTGTCACATAGTGGACGTACGTGTGGAATCCAGGCCCAGCTGGTAATTCACATTCATTCCGATCGAGAAATGAATTGCCGATTTTCATTGTTTCGTCTGTCCAAGTAAAGAAATTGAGTACATATTCTTTCGCCGAGCTGAGATTCCTGAACCTTGTTTTTGCCTTGTTAGTCTGAGATGATCCTTACTTCAATATTGCTATGATAATGAACTATATTGTGCTGAATTATAAAGACAGTATAAGTTTTGAGCCGAAGTTCACTTCATCTAGTATTAAATCTCTACAGTGATGACAGTTGATTATAATAAACTAACTAATTCCAACTCCAGTGGCCTGTAAGTTGATAAAGTGTTTCCAGTGAGCTTCACAAGCCGAACGTGAGTAAAAACTGTATTTCCGTAATTTTTTTATAAAAGTCCATCAAATTTAATAAATTTGGTCGTCGTTTTTTCAATAAATGGCGGCTCCTTGCTTACGCATTCAGACGATAAATGTTACGTTAGTTAAGTCCTAATTGAAATATGCCAGATAATTTTATTGCCTCTGACATCAGGTAGGAATTATTATATATCTGAACCAAATATACTGTCTGAATTGTGTTTTATGCTTAATTTGCAGAATAATATTATTTTAATTTAAAATGAGTATGTATTACTGTTACGAACTTCTTATTTTAGCATTGTGTGAAAATTATTGTTTTGTGAAGTGTCTTGAATAATATAGTTTTGATTGACATAAATATTCGTATATTATGAAGTGTTATGCTGACACCAATGCTGACGCTAATTCAAAAAAAGTCCGGCGTCCTTGCTACTTCATTACACTATTTAGAATATAGGTGTCCTTAATTTCAGATAAATATTTATTTTATTATTAGTTATTTAATAATTTTTTAGTGTCTAATTTTTCCCGAAAAATATACTATAAATAACATTTATGTTTGTGTTCTACAGAGTTCTTAATTTTTTGGGATATTATCACACTTCTGTTATTTTCCATAGTGCACAAAAATGCAGTGAAACCCGCACCCTTCACTCCATCAATGTTATTTATCACAGTAACGACCATATTCCCACCACCTCTATCACCATGTTCCAACCACCACCCAACCCATTGCAGTTAACCTAGTTGGCAACCGACCCATTTCCACACTTCCTTTAACTATCATTCCATCCACTGCCGTACACACCACAACACATGTCCAAACCTCATACTCATCCCATCCGACCACTGTTTCCAGTACACTGTGAACATATCATGTTCGCAAGCACACATGTATTAATTTGTTTTTCGCAAAATCACTCACCCACTCGAAAACATGCTGCTACTTATGGTCTTGATGTTCCAAAATTTGTGGAGTTTTTAAAGTCATTGTCAAAGTTAATCATAGTAAAATATTGCCGGGGGCACATTCTCTTATGGTCATTTATCCTTTCACACAAGGTCCGCTGAGTGAACGGACTGGGTTTAGCTATGTCGCAACATGTTTCATTTGATGTTACCATTCTCATATCCTTAATTTCTTTATCCCTTCAAGGCTGTGTGATCAGTTGCAACTGAGAACGTTTAATCATTTACAAGAACCCGAGGAGGTACTTTCTGTGAATGTCAGCAGTGTTAAGGAGGCTGACATATTATGTTTCAATCTCCCAGAATTTGAAGTGGTTAATAAAATACTAGAAGATTTAAAACCCTAAGAATGTACTCTGTTATGTTCACCATATTGGGGCAATACAAAAAAAACTGGGGACAGATAGACAGATTGGTAATCACTCATTTTACTACTAAGTCAAGTATATTTTAAAGCTTTGAATGTACATAGTTTACATCAAATTACACTCAACACTGGATAATAAGTTATGTTAAGACAGGAGAGATAAATACATTAATTACTCTTAAGTTACTGTCATTATGATATGCCAAGCCATGCTATAATTAACTACAGACTTTATTTGTACCAACGGAACATTATGACGTTGTTGTTGCCGAAGGCTGCTCATTATGCAGTCTTAGCTATGGCAGCTCTCGGCACACCCTTTGCCGCTCCATATTGAACCTCTGTCGTCTGGCTGCAGAACGACCGCACTTCGAGCCTCCGCCGGCACTTAATACTCGCCGAAGATGTACAAATATTTTCGTGTTACCAAAATGCCTCGCTGCCTGTGGGCTCGCATTGAATACAGCGTAGCTTCTCTGCATGGCTTACGTGTGTAGGCAAATGCTAAAGTTACAATTACCCGTACACACATCATCAACCCCCCCCCCCCCCCCAGTACAAAAAAATTAGCTGGTTCCCAGCTTTGGGACTGAAGAATGGTGATGAGGCACAGTACAGGATCATCTTGACCTTAGGGTTTTCGTCTGCTTCTTGACAGCAGGAAAATGTATGGTTGATGATATCTTCGCTATGGTAGGTGTTTAAGGTAGGAAGATTTGTCGAAGCATGGAAAGTATTCTAAGGAACTGCCTTGCCTTCTTTCCTGAATTGAATGGCTTTTGAAATGCTATGACGGTCTGCTGTTTTTATTTAGTATTAGCGCCCTGCGCTTGTGTTGAATGAATCGGCTGCACCCATGGTTGTGAACTTGTCTTTGTGGTAGAGGTGTACATTGTCTTCCTCGTGGTTGCTGCTGCTGGCGCAACAAATTGCGGGCACGAAACTTGGCAGCCTGCTTGAGGTCCTAACCTACCTATACATGGCTTTAAACAATTTATATATAATATATATAAAAAAGTTCTCATTTTTTTAAATATTAATTGTGGACGTAATACACAGCATGATCAATTCCTAATTTCATAGGTTTCGCAATACTGGTAATTTTTATATTATAAGGTTTTTGTCTCTGAAAGAAAATATACAAGTTAGACACATTTACAATTCACCATTTAACAAATTATAATTAATTTGTGTGACAGTGAACATTAGTATTTATCTAAAGAACTATTACTCAAAATGACATCACATATAAGGATGCTGGAAGGATTTTCTTACCGAAATGTATTATGTATTGAAAATACTACTTTAGTCATATTTTAAAACTTCAAAAATTATTCTCGTTAATCCTCTACATTGTGGTACTGAGGATAGGGTAACAAGGGAATTCTTACTGTATCTTATATATAACATTATGATAATAAGTACACTGGTACTATATCACAAATGTCCAATAATTGCCCATTTTCATATTTTAAAAAGAACCAATAAAATTAAAATTTACACAATTTGAACTCATCTGATTTTAAATCTATCGTACTTTGCTACAACTTTTATAAGCTTTCAGCCATTACTTTATACTGTAGTAAATATAATTAGTTTCATCACTCAATATGTGAGTTACAATGGAGGTTTTCATATTAACCTTTGCTTGCTAGTATTTCTTTTGTGCATACATTGCTAAGTATTTAAAATTTTTAATGGCTTTACTCAAAATTGTATAAGTTTATCTATCTAGTACAATAGTTTGAACTTTTCCTTCTTAATTTCTGCATATTTAATTTATATATGTTAAATAGGCTGATTGTTGGCATGATAAATATTTGCATATTTCATAAATTGCAATATACATTTATAAACTGTTGTCATATTACATAGCTATTTGTGTTTACTTTGTTTGATTAGTTGTGTGTACCATGTTTGTGTATGTGTGTCCATATGGATGTTGGTATGTTTAGTAGTGTTTAAGAATTTTGTATATTATGCTGTGTTACCTCACGTTGAAATATTATTTATATGCCGCACTGCACACACTGTCGCTCGCCTTGTGCATGACCTGTGGTGTTGGCTGCTTTTTCGCTGGCCTTTAGCGCTGGACCTTCTATGCTCTTGCCTCCTACGGAGGAGTCCAATGATGCATTAGTGTGTGTGACAATCAGCATTTCACATACTTCAGCTGATTGTCGTGCTGAAACAATTTCGAAATATATTAGCATTCAAACATAACAAATGTTTCTAAGATGTATGCACTTCCATATTGTTCTAAATAAAACCCCTTATTATTAATAATAAAAATCTTATTATATATATAATTCTTATTTAATTGTGAGGTGTCTACATTTTGGATTTGTTAAGTGGCTTGTTTGATTTAATACAAGTGTCCCCCTAATTGTTTATATTATAATATTTAATTATTTCTAATCAATACACACTTAGAAATTATTTGTATAGTTTACTACTACCATTATTTACTTGCTGTGTGCTGGTTAAATTGTTGTGTGTGTTTATTTATTTAGTTAATTTTGTTTTAATTTTTAAGACATTTCACTTTTATATCGTTATTAATTATGTATACCAAATATGGCTAAAATTAACAAACAAAATTTAATTTACTTTTAAGCTCATTATAATGAAATCTCATTTATATCACAAATAAAATTGGGTTCACTTTAGCCCGATTCAAATATTACTTTCTTTCGCATATTTAAAATAGTGTTGCCTCCCAGTTAAGTTATTATTGCCTTTGCACAATTAAACTCTGCTGCCTTTCTATATATCATAGATCATCACACTGTTATAATTATACTTGTGATAAAGCATTGCTGGATCATTAAATTTTCTCTCAACTTGTTACAATATGTGCTACTATTCATTATAATAATGGACTCTGATAATTCTTAATGGTTTTAGACTCAGGAGGTTGGGATTTTGGCATGTGTCCTCAGGATACCCTCGAGGCCTACTGTGAAATAGACTAGAACCACAGCAGAAATTCTTTAGTGATGCACAGCTGTATAGCATACAGTATCTACAGCGAAAATCTGTTAGTATTGAAAAATTGTGTCGCATAGTTGGCCCGCAGCAAAAGCCTTTAGGAATGGGGTAGTAATATAGCAGGTTAGACTCACAACAAAAGTCGTTACACCCTCTCAATCCTATTGCTTTGAAGCACCTCGGCAAAGCAGTGAAGTATGTCATCTCTCAAAATTTCCTCATCTATGACTGGTTCCTGCTTTTTGGAGCACCTCTACAGAACAGCAGGATTATTTGGCTCCAATATATATTTCGGGTTCAATTACTGACGAAGCCTTAACATTCTGCACTCATGTGCAAAACATAATGGGCGATTCTGAATGGTTGACTAGACAATCAAACATCGCCAACTTCCACGAACTCTCGCGAGAATGGTGCTTTCCTGGGTAATCTTCAGAACGACTAAACTCTTGTCGGTAACCATGGATTCCCTCTTCGTAGCGGAAGGGATGTATCAGGCGCACTGTTTCCAGTTCCAAAAATACGGTTTACATTAAATTATTTCGTCTGTCTCATCCCGATGCATATTATTTTTATAGCAGTGCCAGGCATATGACCTTTATTACAATTTGTAACTCAGTGTAACAAACTGTAGTGAATGCCAAAGTAGTGTTCAAAAATTTTAGTGCCTACTGCACATCGATCGACTGTGTGTGTGTGGTTTTTTTTTGTGTTGGGGAGGGGGGGCTCTTGGGAGTGCGGAAATTCAACATGTAATTAGGTTCGCATCGCATCGCATCGCCATGACCTTGGGCCTTCTCCCTCTTTGCCAAGCTGTGTTCTGGCTAACGAAAAACAATTTTGAACTACGGTGTTCAGTACACCATATAAATCTGTGACTGTATAACATATCTAACTGACTTGGTAATTTACCATATTCATAACACAACTCTATATTTACTCCTAGATATTTGAATATGCTATAATACATTTAACATATTTATTATTGAGTTTAATTATATCGTAAATTTGGCTTGGCGTGCCACTGACTGATATATTTATGTGTGGCATAAATAATTTATTTTACTTTACTAAACTCATATTTAACGCACATAAACTGTTTCAATTATTTAAATTGCTTTAGCATACAGCACATTATAAATTTTATTTAATCATCTACAATGATTCTTCAAAATATGCAAATTTTTTTATGTACGTTCACAACGACTGAATGATTCTGTCTCATTAAGACTTACATAACTTTAAGCTTCTATAACTCATACATTAATATCATGAAATTCAAATATTTTGACGTATATATTTAATTTTTAACTCTCACTGTTTATTTGTGTACATTTGCTTATTTAAAATACTTTAAGATACATGGCATAATATGTATTTAATATTCAATTTTAGTGAATTAATTGCTGCATGTAGCTATTTTATTATTTATGCACAGCAGTTTCCAAATGTAATTCATTACTCTTATGCTATTCTCCTATAGCATTTAAAAACTGCTTCTGTAATTACTTAATAATTTTTTATTGACTTGAATATTTACCCAGAGTAATATTAATTCTAACTTTACATAGTAACATATAAAATAAGAATATTCTAATGTACTAGGTTTTTGCAATGTTCTTATGAGCATGTCGCAATTTTATAACACCTTGTTGGGACACACACATTTTTTCTCTGCTCTCAACATCTTACCACACGAACGCCTAATTGCAGTACCCTCATAGTATAGTGCCCAGCCCTGTGTCATCTATACTAATATTATAAAGAGGTAGTGTTTGTAACTTTGTGTGTTTGTGTGTTTGGATGTAGGAGGTAATCTTCGAAACTACTCATCCGATTTTAAAAAATCTTTCACCAGTAGAATGCTACGTTATCACCGAGTGTCATAGGCTATATTTTAATTTAAAAATCAATAGGGATTCCTACTAAAACTCCAATAATGTAACCCAAAGTGTAAATAAATGACCTATAAAGTCACTTACATTGCGTGCGCTGCGAAAACTACTGATGATAGAGCAAAATAATGTACTACAGCTTTGCAGAACACATCATTGTCTACAAAAAGTGTCGCGACACCATACGTCTAACTATTATAGTAATGTCACAATAACTATATTTTTATTTTAAAAACTGAATTAAAACGCCGCCGCTAGAAAAGGCACCTTATTTGTACCATGGTATTAATCCTTATCAAAATTAATTACTTCACATTCAAGAATGGTTCAGTACCTGTATATTAATTTTTGAATTATTCAATTCGGACATTCCATTCAAAAGATGTAATGAGTTTAAAAATGTATCATTTAATAAAAATAATTAAAATCGTTACATGATGTTTAACTGGTCATATTATCAACAATTTATTAATCCTTATAAAAATAAGCACGTTTATCGGCACCATTACTAAATACTTTTGCTTTTCACTGTATATTATTTTGACGTATGGTTAAAGAGATAATACGAGATCAATAAAGCACGCCGCGCAGCAAGGCCACGCCGTGAAGCTACCGGTGAAGCGCAAGGTCAACGTTCTCAATGCGTACGACTGCGAGGCAGGTAGTGCAGCCAGATCGTGCTTAATAAATGCCCCCACTTTGTGCCGTTTACTTAGACGAGACTGTCCCACAAAGTGGGGGTACGTTTTACCCACGATCTGGCTGCACTGGCAGGTACCCGCGCGGCGCAGTCACGTGGTTGGCGCCGTACGCAGCACACAGCACGTTTTATTTCCGAATCTGTCCGTCCTCATTTCATTTATTGTATTAACTTAATACTAATATCTACCCGCTGATACATTCGCATGCAATTTGTTGTATTTTAAAGTATTTTTTTCATAATCGTACATCACTTCTATTTCGTTGTTTTTAACTTAATTACTCTAAAATCACAACGCCGTGCCTAAAAAAAATTCTCAGCTTTCACGTCAATCAACTCAGACAAGAGCAGCTAAAATACGTGGAGCGGAAGTCTCTTCCTCTGAAATTAAGCAGCGCCTTGCGAGTCATAGATAGTACATCTCACAAGCGCGTGCTAGGGAGTCCAGTACAGAACGCTCGCAACTTCTTAATAGTCAAAATGTAAGAACCTCACAGGCCCGTGCCAGGGAATCTAGCTGTGAACGCGACGAGCGGCTGGCTAACAATAGGCAGCGTGTCTCTGATGCTCGCGCTAGGGAATCTAGCGCCGAACGCTCGCAGCGGCTCGCTAGCCAAAATGTAAGAGACTGACAGGCCCGTGCCAGGGAATCTAGCTGTGAACGCGACGAGCGGCTGTCTAACAATAGGCAGCGGGTCTCTGATGCTCGCGCTAGGGAATCTAGCGTCGAACGCTCGCAACGCCTAGCCGTAGAAAGACAACGTATATCTACGACCAGAGCGCGTAATCGAATAATTGCTCACGGGAATCGATCAGCCTTTAATTACAACCCAAATATTGATTATGCTCAGCAAAACACGGTAAAAATTGGGCAAATGAATAAAATTTGCCCTAAATGCTTTGCAAAAAAATGGAATAATGAAGCGAACGGTATGTGTTGTGCTGTAGGCAAAGTGGTTCTCCCTAATATACAGGAATCACCACAACCAATAAAATATTTATTGTTAGGCACTCATCCATTATCTACGCATTTTTTAAATAACATATATAACAGGTATAACACACTGTTTCAAATGACGTCATTCGGTGCTAAGGAAATCCGGGAAGGAAATTTTATCCCTACATTTAAGTTAGAAGGGCAGGCATACCATTTGATTGGTAGTCTCCTTCCACCTTCTGGTCAAAGTCCGCAGTTTCTACAGATTTATTTTATATCGAATGCTGATCAATTATCGTTACGATCTAATATAGCTCCCAATTTAAAAATAAAATTAATCAAAGAATTACAGTCCGCATTAAGCAGCCACAATATGTACATTCGAAGTCTCAAATACAACTTAGAAAATAACTCCTCATCGGACAACTTAAAATTAATAATTCACGCCGACCGCAGTCCACATGGTCAACATCAAGGAAGATACAATTCACCTGCAACAAACGAAGTCGCAGTCTTATTAGTCGACGAAGACAAAGGACCCAGGGATATAGTCATTCATTGTAAAGATGGACATCTAAAAAGAGTTTCGGAATTACACCGTGCGTACGATCCTTTGCAATACCCTTTAATGTTTGTGAGAGGCGAAGATGGTTACTATTTAACAATCCCTCAACAAAATTCAGCGAGAAATAAAACGATTTCATGTATGCAATTTTATGCGTACAGGATAATGATCAGAGCCGATTGTTTTAATCCCTTACACTATTACAGAGATTTGCTTAGTCAATACTGTGTTGATATGATGGCTAAAATGATATCCGAAATACTAAATTACATACCTCAAAATCAACAACTAAGAGCTGACGACTATGTACATTTGAGAGAAGCTTTAAATCAGGATGCTAATATAAACCATGCGAATATTGGACAACACGTCATCTTGCCTTCAAGTTTCACGGGATCTCCACGTTATCTGCACGAGAAAACTCAGGATGCCATGACGTACGTCCGTAATTACGGGAGACCTGATTTATTTGTAACTTTTACTTGCAATCCGGAATGGCCTGAGATCAAAGAAGAATTATTACCTGGCCAGCGGTCATTTGATCGTCATGATATAATTTCCAGGGTATTCCATTTAAAAATGAAAAAAATTATCAAGTTATTCACAAAAGACGAGATATTTGGTAAGGTCAAATGCCATATGCTTAGTGTAGAATGGCAAAAACGCGGGTTACCACACTGTCATATGTTGTTTTGGCTGGAAAGAAAAATACAACCTGATGAAATTGACAGTGTAATATCTGTTGGATTACCGGAAAAAGATGGCGATCCAGTGTTATTTGATACCGTAACCAAAAATATGATACATGGACCCTGTGGGGATCAAAATATATCATCACCATGTATGAAAAACGGAATTTGTTCCAAAAATACCCTCGGCGTTTTGTCAATGACACCCAGACCGGAGAGGATGGATATCCAGTATATCGTCGCCATAACGCTGAAAATGGAGGCCATACTGCTATCTTGAACATTAGAGGAAGAACTGTTGTTATAAATAATAGGTGGATTGTCCCATATTCTCCAATATTGTGTAGAACATTTAACGCCCACATCAACGTGGAATACTGCCACTCTATTAGGGAAATTAAACATACATGTAAATATATTAATAAAGGATCGGACCAAGCTACTTTCAGCGTTCAAAATTCGCATGATGAGGTAGAAAACTATTTAAATAGTCGGTATATAAGTACATCAGAATCTGTCTGGAGAATATTAGAGTTTCCGATCCACGACCGGTATCCTACTGTCGTACATTTGGCTGTACATTTAGAAAACTGCCAAAGGGTGTATTTTACGACAGGAACGGCTCAACAAGTTGCCCAAAACCCCCGTAAACTACACTTTTAGCTTTCTTTGAGCTCTGTAACACGGACGAATTTGCAAAAACTCTACTATACCACGAAGTTCCACACTATTATACTTGGGCTAATAACACATTTTCAAGAAGAAAGCGCGGTCAAAACGTAGATGGGCATCCAGGAATAAAGAAAGACGTTGCTTTGGGAAGAGTATATGGTGTACAGCCTTCTCAATCTGAGTGTTTTTATCTCAGAATGTTATTGCATCATGTACACGGTCAAACCTCATTCAATGACCTAAAAACTGTAAATGGAATTGTCAAAGAAACTTATCAAGCAGCTTGCCGAGATAGAGGTTTGCTTGAAACTGACGATCATTGGGAGAATACTTTGAAAGAAGCTGCGATTTCGCAATGCCCATTAAAGATGAGGGAGTTGTTTGTAATCATTCCACTATTTTGTCAGCCTTCTGAACCTTTAAAATTGTGGGATAGCTTCAAAGAAGATTTTTGTGAATACATCAGACACAGAATACGACAGCAAAATCAGGATTTAACTTTGCAATTCAATGACGACATGTACAATGAAGGTTTGATAGATATAGAAAATAAGCTTTTGGAATTAAATGAAAAAATTTTAAGTGATTTCGGATTATCGTCTCCTATTCGCTCACGAAATGATTCAATAGGTACAATGCTGGTACGTCAGTACAATGTCAGTGATTTGAATGATTTTATCAACGAAAATTTTCCAAAATAGTCTCAGATCAATTGCAAGCGTTTAATACAATAATTGATAGTGTGATGGATAAGAAAGGCAAAATATTTTTTTCGGGTGCCCCAGGAGGCATGGGAAAGATATTCCTGTCCAATTTATTACTGGTAAAGGTAAGACAGTCTGGAAAAATAGCTCTGGCAGTCGCTTATTCAGGAATCGCTGCTACTCTATTAAGTAATGTGAAAACTGCACATTCCACGTTCAAACTCCCATTATCAGTAATTCTGGACCAACAATCCGTATGTCATATATGCAAAAACGGCCCTCTTGGTAAATTGTAACAGGACGCGGCTCTGATAATTTGGGATGAATGTACTATGAGTCACAGAGCCCATGTTGAAGCTGTGGATCGAACGTTAAGGGACCTTAGAAGCTCTACTGCCATTATGGGGGGAGTTACTTTTGTGTTTCCTGGGGATTTTCGGCAGACACTCCCTGTAGTTACAAAAGGGACGCGTGCAGATATCATCAAAGCATGTCTTAAATCATCTCCCTTATGGAGTTCTATTCAACACCTAAATTTGCGAACGAATATGAGAGCCCATCTTGGTGGAGACACGCATAAAGATTTCCCACAACAATTGCTCAGACTTCGAGAAGGAGTTTTTCCTTCTCTAAATTTGGGCACTAATTCTGCTGAAATAATTTTTAATGAGACATTAGGTCAGATAGTCCACAGTCTGCAGCATCTTATAGAAGCAGTATATCCGGGCCTCGAAAATTTACTAGAAAGAGACTTTCACTGATTGTGTTCCAGGGCAATAGTATCGCCTAGGAACGACACTGTCAATGAAATCAACAATCTCATTATACAAATAGTTCCCGGCCAAGTCAAAACATATAAGCCGATTGACACAGTCACCAATGTTTGACGATGTCGTCCACTTTCCTCAAGATTTTCTAAATCCGCTTAATCCTTCTGGCTTGCCAACTCACGAACTATCATTAAAAGTCGGTACTCCTATCATGCTGTTAAGGAATATAAGCCCTCCTAACATGTGTAATGGCATAAGATTGCTCACTAAATACTTGCAAGAAAAATTGTTTGTCTCGACCATCCTCACCGGTCCAGCAGCCGGCCAGCTGGCAAACATCCTGAGGATTCCCATGACTCCCACGGATTTGCCAATATCTTTCAAACGGTTGCAATTTCCCGTAAAAACATCGTTCGCGATTACTATTAATAAGTCCCAGGGTCAAACTTTCTCTTTGGTTGGAATCGACCTACGAAAAGAGTGTTTTTCCCATGGCCAACTATATGTTGGTTTATCACGAGTTGGAAGTCCCGAGAAACAGTACATTTTGCTACCAAACAATAACAGGGCGTCAAACATTGTCTACAGAGAATGACTTAGCCAATAACATATTAAATACTTCTATCTCAGATAAATTTCACTGTAATATAATGTATATTAACATGAAAAATTATAAAAAAGTAAAAAATTTCAAATAAAAATAGCAAAAAAACTTTAAATTATAAATTAATTAATTAATTATTAAATTATAATGTGCTTTTTTTAATGCTGTAGGAGAGTTTACCCAACCTAATTAACGCCGGATTAAGCAGTTTTTTATCTTAATTGCACTCATGCGAAGCAGGGGCGGGTCACTAGTAATATTTATATTTATAGGCCACAGTTAAAATCCGACACTTCCCAACGCTCTTTTACTGCACAGACTCCGTATACAGATCAATAGCGCAACTATAAGGCATATCACTCAGAGTAAACTGCCTCCGGTATGTTTTATGTTCATAAGTCACACTAGAACTTTTCATTCCGCAGGTCGTTATTTCATGTCGTCATAAATTCAGCAAAGCTGTAAATTCTTTTACAGCAGAAGTGACAAACCATATGCATCTTTTACATCTGTAATTTTCCAAGGCTAGAATGCTACTCAAACAAAATTGAACTTCACTTTGTACTTTACTCGCACAGTTCACTGTGATGTCTCGAAATGGTAAGTACAGGTACAGAGAGCAAGGGAAAGGCACTAATGGAAAAAAAGCAGTAACAAAAGTAAGAAAAGCATGCAAGGCTAAGAAAACATTTACTGCCCGATTTTTTCCATTGCTTTTTCCTGCACTGGGAGCTAACAAGGGCCTTATCGAACCCCTCCCCCCCCCCCCAATGGTATCGTCCGAGCCAGCAACACAGCACCGAACGAACAGAAGCACTTGTTCGAGGCACAAAAACACAATGCAAATATTTAAGCTATCGCCATTGGTAAAAAAAAACAGCGAAGGCATATACTTAAGGCCATACCAAGTAGGAGGCGGAAGTGTGCAAAAGCGATACAGCAACAAGAGGAAATAAGGAAATATCTACCGAAACGCCTGCCCACGAATGAGAATTTGAAACAGTTTGCACGCAAATAGAAAGTACCTTATTTTAGAGGAATGTTTATTAGACATGATTTGCCTCCTAAACCAGAGCGAGTCCAATGTGCTATAATTAATACGGACTCGGCAAACGGCTCTGGCATCCACAGAATAGCTTACATAAAAAAGAATAAACATGCAGACTATTATGACAATTTTGTCCTCCACACAAACTGTGAGGGTACTTTAAATATAACAAACCAACAATTACGAAAGCGAGCGACTGCCTAACACCAAATTAACATACAATAACACATTGGAGTAGATTTCTAACATATGGAACTGAAGACATTTGTGTCTTCGCTTAATGGTTCCTTGTAAAAATAATTATATGTAATGGCTATACACGAGGAAGCCAGTCATGTCAATAACGCTTACCTTGATGGGCTGTGTCTCCGAAATGCATGCTGCACATTTCCCACCACTCGACCTGGAGGGAAAATGGAGCATAAGCCTAGTCGATTTTCAAACCTACAATACGATACCAAACATCAAAGAAAAAAACTGTAAGCTGTGCCTGATCAAAAGTTTGTAAGGTTTCCCATGAGGTGATGCTGCCCATAGGCTCTTATGAAATATACTACGCTGCAAACTACATTAATGATTCACTACATTAATGATTAACTACCCTGAAAACTACATTAATGATTGTGATGGGTACAGACCCATCACAAAATTCGAACTATATTGGAATCACAGTGCTCTGAAGAGTTATATCACGTGCATCGAAGAGTTTGACTTCACGAAACCGGGTACTATTGGGCCAATGCTGGGTTTCGAGCCACACGAAGCTGACAAATCGCACGTGTCGCCACGGCCTGTAAACTTCTTGCCGGGCAATGTGTTACAATTTGGCAAGTGGCACGTACCTGAATGCAGAATGAGCAATACGCTGTATGAATTTTCGCCGATGGTCTCTTCAGGTATTAAACTGGACCTAGCTCTGCAAATCATCATTTATATTCCGGTCGTCGCGAAGAGATATTATGAAGTGATCGTGATAGTCGTCGACCAACACAGAGAGTTGGTGAACTTTCGAAACTAAGAAATCACCCCAAGCCTGCATTTGACATGATGGAAATAAGATTTATGTAGACCAAAATCAATAAAAGTAAGTGTCGGCAAAACCTGCAACCACTACGTCTCAGGTCTCCAAGGAGTTAAAACATGTTATCGAGAGATTTTACTCTGCATTCTCTGGTTCAAAGTCAATCGTCATGGAACTAGTCCTAAACATCGAAGAGCTGGTGGTTTTCGAAGACAGCATAACGAAGGTGGAACTATATGTCTATCAGCCTTTCCTGATCGGAACACACACACTAACGTCGAAATACAGATAGTTGTACTACAGCAAGATATCTGCACTCTTATTTGCTAGTCTTTTATGCGAATGAGGGGGCTCTAATGAAGGAAGATGGGTACAACCCGGCATCCACAAAAACAAGGAACAAAGGAATTCTTCTCTTGGTGGATCGCATTGCATATTGTGTCAATACTGTCGAGGTGGACCAGTCGCTACATGCGGGCATAAACTCAACGATCAAAAATTAAATTTTCCTCACGCTGAATGGACTATAAGCAGCCAAGATGGCAGGCGAGGGAACCATAGATGACTGCAGATTCCCAACATACCCTAAAGGCGAATTCGAAGTGTGCATCCCACACTCCATACTACAGGGATTTTCCAAATACTACAAATCAGTTACCTTCAATTCGGAGCAGGAACTTGTGCTACTTCTAGCTCGCACACATGCAGACACAATCGTGGCTATGGGAGAAAAGCTGGAGACAGTGCAACTGAAACTACACTTAATCTAATGGATGCTGTCTCTTATTCAGTTCAGCAATACAGAAATCATGAAAATGTAGAACAATGTGGAAAATGGCAAAAATATGGATGTGGCTTTCAGGTCGTGTAGTCTGGTGACATACACTTGATTGCCAGCAAGCCAGCGCATCAAATTGGATGGCGAAGTCCAGTTTTGCTTCAGAGAAACATAGGTACATCATTGTTGAGATATAGACCAATAGACAGCACAATGCGAGAGTGTGCGATTCGCTGTTCGACGTGTGTCAGACGGAAAATGTGAAAATATTTTTGAACACCGAAAGCTATCCATATATTGAAATGAACATGAACATTGAAAATGCGCAGTACCTGTTGGTGTATCATATGTAAGCTCAATTCCAAAATGCATATAATGGGCCCACACAATCCACGATAAAGAGCCCTGATTCTTTCAAAAGTTTGGCGACGCTTATAGTATTTCATGTGATTTAAAGGACACGCATATTAACTCCGACATGATCGGCTGCAGGTTCGAACTCACTACAAGTGGAAACTTTCCTGCCAACACGTACACCATATGCTTGATACTTCACGACTGGCTTGTATCGTACAATTGCCAGTATAAGACGTCAAAATACTGTCGTGAGCGCAGTTGAGAATGTATAAATATAACTGTCCACACACTATAAATGTTTAGTTCACTTCGTGCTACGTCATCTTCAAGATAAACTGTAATCTGCAGGATTCCAGAGACAAAATTATTTCATGCTCAAGGAGATTGCAGTGTCCTACGACGATGATGCGAAATTACGAACCCTGTCATTCTACTCACCGTATTCATAAAAACTGTTGGATGAGAAGAGCAAGAAAACCAACACCTGGCAGAACAAGTACTACCGTGGATTGGAATGGGACGAAGGCAAGATTCCATACCATCATAAGGGAAATGTGCTGCGTGACTTTTGATTTAGTACCCTAAGACCCCGATTTATGTGACTGGACCTGAGCAGAAAAAATGGCTGAAACGACTTATGCTAATTTGAAGTGGATATTATCGACGTGCAAGCCGAGTATGTATGTATTTCGCTTTGCAAGCTCTTTAAAATGTACAGCGAATCTCACTGCGACATGTCAGAACCTAACTGGGGCTGCGCACTGGAGAACATGCAGCTGCTGTGTACAAGGTTCACCTCATCCTTGAACCAGGAATCGCATGTCTATGAGTAGATATGAAATGGTCCGACTCGAAGAAGGTTAAAAAAAATTATTAGTTTTTTATTATTATTAGTTTATTATTATTAGTAGTTATAATTATTAGTTTTATGAATATTTTATTATGTGACCAATAAATTTGGTGTGAACATGAGTATTTTTTTATACCCTCCACTTTATATACAAATTATTTGAAATAAATTCTTTTAAAATAAAAATGCCCACATTTAAGAAAAAAACAAAAAATAAAAAATTTCAGTTTACATGATTAGCAAGAATTGTCATTTTTGCAATTCGGTACAGGCTTATAAGATGGCATAATCGAGAAATTCATGCTACCTATATGTTGAAAATATGAATCTAATATCGAATATGACGATGCAACAACCTATACTTTCATAAAACATAAAGAACTATGGCTGCTGTCTGGTATCGATATCTATAATTAATACACTAGTGCTACCTAAGTGATTAAAACCTATTAAATCCAAGATGGCGGCATTCAGAATTGTATAAAAAATGACAAACGAAAAAACAAGATGGAGGCTTCCGGCAATGTATGAACAAATTACAAATAAAAAAAACAAGATGGCAGAATGAATAAATATGAGGAAGTGTAGGGGAGCCCTTCGGAAATGTATTTTTATTAATATTTATTTTCTTTTTTATATTTTTTAAATTTATTATTTAATTTTTTTTTTCAAGGTCAATGATGACTAGAGTAAAGCTCAATGGCTAAGATCAAGGTCAAGTGGATGCAAGATGGCAGTCGGGTGACCTCACATTACGGCGGCCGGCCAGCACCTGTGTTCTTACTCCGGAATCCATTATGCCCAAACATACCTAATCATATTACTCGAGTTATTTTGGGATCCATGTTTTTTGTGAGCTCAGACTTCAAGTAAAATCCACGCTACTAAACTAAGTGACATACTAAGCTAGGAGAAATAATAAACTAAATTTGGCAGAAATACTAAATTGAGTTGGTACTAAGCTAAGTTAAACCTATCTTGGAAGCAAATTATGTTTAGTACTCTGAATTCAAAATTTTTTATGCCCAGTTAATTAGTGTATTTTGTATTTGTATGGGTATTGAACTAGTTAGTTTCTCAATTAGTCTTTTCCGGTTGTGACACTTTTGTGTAATTGGGCCTTATCTCTAGGTCATCTGATTATTATTTTTGTATTTGATACTTGATGATGTTTTACCATTTAGTATTGCTAGTGTAAAGGTAATTTGTGTTCAGTTCACTAAATGTTCCTTGGCAAATAAGAATAGTTTTTAGAGTTATCGTGTTTATGCTTTGCCTGAGCTTTTCCCAATGTAAAGTGATACATTTTCTTCAAAGTTACAGGCTTTCTTATTGTCAGCTTGGACAGAAAGCTTTTGTCCCCCATTTCAGCTAAATTGTTGTCTCAGTGTAAAAGTTATGGTATTGCCATTTGCCCTTCTGACTTTCCATTTTTTTATTCACAAGTTAATAGTTGTGAATTTAATTAGTTCTCTGGTAAATCCCACAATAACTTTAGTGTAAAATCCTTTCTATCTCTAGCGTTACACTTCCTGCAAAAAAAAGTCTTTCTCTCTGGCTTTTTGCAACCAACTTTCACATTGATGTAACAATCTTATGAAGGACTTAAGTAGAGTACAACCTCACTCCACACTCTCTTAGTCTGGGAGAGGTTTTATAAGCAAAGCTTCACATTGCGAAATTGTCAGCCATATTTTAAGACTTTAGGCCATGTGAACTCTACCATACATTTCAATCAATAATTAACTGTACTACATTTTCCTAAAATAATTTTCGATATCACATCCTTTCAACTTCCAATATTATCTAATCATTCTCCCAACGACTTTCTTATTAAGTAAGTTGATTCCCTTCTGGCTTCCCAGCATCATGGCACTTATTCCCGTGACGTTATGAAACTTCTCAATCCTCATTTTTTTTCACTTCCTGGACACATTAACGTAATTTCTCTTAGTCTGTCACCAATAATTGCGATGTTTTGCATCCTATTTACTATCATATTTTGGTTGTTATCTAAGCTTTATACATTTGTGCTACCCTCTCCATCCATTCAACCCTCTAGCCAAGAACATGCAGTCGTAATACCTTTGTCACTTGTTTCTAGTGGTACATCTCCTCTTAAAGTAACATTATTTGTGGTGTTGTGTTTTCATGTGAATAATGATTTGTGGCATATTTTGAATTTTGTAGTTATTGATTTTACAACATCATTGTATGTGTAACTTGAGTCCAGGGGTAAGTATGTGCCAGTTGTGTTAGCACTTGTTTGATGTTTGTAGTCCCAAAATTTTTTTTCTTATTCAGTTGGTATTTCGTAATTTTTTTCCTATTGAAACTTGCACTATTTATGCTTAATTATATTGTTTATTCAGTTGAAGTTGTAAAATTTAATTTATCTGGAAATAGTGTAATATTTAAACATTAACAATTGATTTTATACTTTTAAAAAATATTTATCTTAATTTTATAATATTACGTATGTACAGAATATTGTGTAAATACATAATTTCAGTCAGCATAATGAAAAATACCATTAGTCGATTCTGATGTATTTCTCAACTTTCGAGTTATGTAGAGATTAACCGCACAAAGCCATGAAGTCGGGAGCATACCTTGGCATATATATATATATATATATATATATATATATATCCATTTTGATAACTTCCTTCTTCTTCACATATTCTCGCCATACAGCATGTAGTCAGTTCAGTTGCTATCTAGTGGAATCTTTCATCATCCTTGTAATGAAATACAGTTTTATCGGCCGTTTTGTGTAAGTTTGTGCGTGGATGTTTTACTTTGGGGCAGGATTCTATTATAAATAATTTTACGATTATTTCTTTTCAAGTTTTTTTGTATCATAATAATTTTTAACTGTTCCGGTTTCGACTGATGGCTTAACCTCGTGGCCGAATTTCCATCCTTTTGGGATGTGATTCGCACACTTGTGTCGTGGTGGTTTGGGACTATGATTCCACTTCTTTGGCGAGCACCGCAATAATATCTGTAATGTTTCCACGATACAAGGATCTCAAATTTATTTTTGCTTGCTGCATGTGCTCGGGAGTGTTCCGTATATTCAGTCCTCTGAGGCTACGTTTCTTGTTCAATAATTAAACCAGTTTTTTTTCTTATTATTCGACTACAGAATTATTACATTTGGTTTTCTTTTGATTTAGAGTAAAATGTATTAAAAATGAAGCCTGTAAAAGTAATGTGAAGTATTAAATGATACAGTCGCAGGTAGGCTTCCAGGTGATAAATTTATGGCCATATAATGATACAGTCTGTTATAAAATGACATATACTTACAATATAGGTAAACAAAAAAGTATTCAAAAGTGAGAATTATGTATATACTTATTTATTGTTTATATGTTGTTGGTAACATGAAGAAAACGAAGTTAATTTTTGTTATGAAGAGTTCAGTATTCTTATATTTATTTTCCCTCAATTATCGTCAATGAATAATATAGTATAATTATAATATATATATTGTTATAAGTAAAACAGGAGCACACCCATAATTTGGGATTTCAGTAGTAAACTCTCGCCTAAAAAGTACTTCCATTCATGTGCCACCCTTGTGTTGTAACGAGAGTAGCTATCTATGGGTGCTCAAGCTCACGACACGAAGGTGGTACATAATATCTTGTGTGTGCTAGACGAGCTTGTGCAAGATGAGCCTCTCAGCATGGCGCGCACGAGTTTGCGACTCTTCCACCTGTGAAATGATATTCAGTGGGGTCAGAGACGCGAGACTGGTTGCAGACGTGCCTAGCTTACCTTCTACTGCCGTTAAACTTGGGGTACTGCTGTAATACGTCGCCGCGACGGACACTGCTCGCTGCTCCTCAAATTTGTTCCTCTTGTTCGTGTCGTCGATAATAGCAAAGGCCATTTTCATTGAATTAATTTGTCTTGCCCACACTATTATATGGTAAACTGAAGATGCTTTTCAACACTCGACACATAGAACTGCGTGATAATTTCCCTATTTTCAATTGTTACAATTTATGTTTAACGTATAAGTCTAGATATTTATTTGTCTAATATGAACTATATTTTCAGAATGCGAAACAATTTAGGCCCTCCTCATCCCCCTCCCCATGCCCAAAAAATATTTGCAAACCCTATGAAACGCAGTAAAACACTGGTGTTTTCAATCCAACTTCACAGTTTAACTCAAATCATGTACCACTTTATCAGACACTGGCAATGTTAGACACAAGATAAAATTTAAAAAATCTACGTTTGCCACCTTTTTTCCAAGTAACTGAGGCGGTTTCGGGAAACGACCTTGGTGCATACGTTTCCTGCAATAGAATAAATATTCTATAAAGATAATATACATATATACATACAATAACAGTTGACGGCGCTTATTGAATCGTTTTTCTTCTCTATATACAAATTAAATGTGTTCCGTAGCATCATTTCCTTTTTGTACTTCCATAATGAATGTCTTGAAAATTTTAATCTTTGGAAAAATATCTCCCCAAGAGGTCCTAAATTGCATGTCGTATATTTTGGGAGATATTTACCTGTGATTACTACGATAGCTGGTCGTTTTGAATTTACACACGTAATTTTATATGACAATTTGGTACGTAAAAACATATATTTTGAATAACATAGCAAATAATTTTTAAACTCACAAAATTATTTTCGCCTTTATTTACTTTTTATTATTTCTTAAATATCTACAACTTTAGTATTTATAGGTAGTTCATGGGTTTGTGGCATGAACAAAGGGGCACATTTCCTCGCATTTTTTAATGAGATACAAGAAGTGAAATCTAAATTTAATTGAAAATCAATTCTGTTTTCTCAATACTTGTATGTAACAATGTACTGAAACAACTGAGAGAAAATGACTATAGCGCTTCGATGACGCATGCGGTAAAGAACTGTAGACTCGGTATTTTACAGGCAATATATTTACAAAATCACTGTAAAATATTAATTTGCACTTTCAAATTTTGATAGTTAAAATTTTTTTTTCGTAATTTGTAAGAACAACTACATTATGTCCAGTTTTACACTAATTTTCTTATGTATCCAGAAAGTACTAAAAGTCTTTGATAAAAATACAAGAATGTATGAAATGAAAGCATAATGTTATTATTAAATTACACATTTTGAGATATGTTTTAAAAGACACGTCCTCAATATATTAAAAACCAAATTTTTGTATTTTTACTTCTGCATGGTGTCTGTATAAACACTGAACGACAGGGTGTAATTGTATATCTTCGATTGTGTAATTTTACAATGACCGCTTGTGTATAAACGTGAATTAGATTCTGGAGTATATGTGGGAATATATATACGCATACAAATTTTTGGTAATTTTCCATTTTGATATGTAAGTAGAAGGGGCGGGTGTGTTCTAGATACAAAGTATGCTGCAGTTTGATTAATAGGATTACCAAATTGATTGACCTATTTCATCCGCGAATTAATCCGCGAATTAATCCGATCAAAAAATTAGATCAAATTAATCTTAATTCGATAAAATTAATTTGATGCTTGATCGAATACATGTGATCAAAGATGTTTGATGCAATATATATGATGAAATTTTGTTAATGAAATTTTGTTTATTTGGTATGTTTTAGAATGTCATAAGTGTCTTTTTTTTTACATCGGCTGCATCGATGTTCACCCTTTGACACCTGGTGGTGAAATGAGGTGTGGGATGTGGGGGAAGGTGTATATATGTATTGGACAATATTAATTTTATGGTTATATATGGCATTGAGGAGAGGGAGAGCAGGCATGGGATTCCCTTGCTCTTTGCTGTCTAGCATGCGAATGAGGGCTAACACGAAGACCCATCCGCCCTGGGGCGGTGTCTGAATCTATACTGAGCTGTACATATGCGAAACGGTGGAGATCAGAAATGTGTAATTGGAAACAAGTGATTGAAAATAACGCAGTAAAATATGAAATCTAATATGGCATTCGAATGCAGGTGAGAGACAAACTCTAAAACCAATGACAATAAAAACCAACATGGAGGACTGCACCTAGCAAGATGGCAAATGCCTACCAAGATGGGGGATTATACCGACCAACATGGCTATTTCCAGTAACACTCAAACACTCATATATATATATATACACACAAATTATGCCTACAAACATGGCAGCCTCCAGTAACGCATATAAACAAATGTCGAACAAAAAAATGGCATTCGAACGAATGTGAGAGAGACATGAGTAATTGGTGAGGGTGGGGGAATGGAGGCCCATTGACTAAACAGCCAATACCAATTGATGACAGTCATCTGCTGGGGAGGGATCAAATGTGACTAATGGCACAGCTGTGTGTACCTCCTGAAATGTATGTTTTTAAAACAAGTTTTTTAATAACATTCAGTAATATATTTTAATAAATTTAATTAATAAATTTGTTATAGATTTTTGTAAGTTTTTCAGTTTTTTTTAGATTTTTTTAATTTCTGGGGGGATTTTTTGAGTTCATGATCATTCAAGGTCATGGGGTAACGTCAAGGTAACCTGCATATATCATGATAGCAGTTGTCTGTTATATATTATGCTTGCTGACTTTTATGTATTTTTTCAGGATTTTTTTTCAAGGTCATTCCATGTTATGGAGTGAAGGTCGAGGTAGTCTGCATCTAATATGCTTGGTGATTTTTGGGTATTTTTCTGGAGTGTTTGTTTTTAAGATCATGGGATGTCATGAAGTCATGGTCATGGTCACTGGCTTCCAATATGGTGGTTGACATCTACCATGATGGTGGTCGCCCACCTAGATAGCAGAATGGGCATGGGTGAGAGGTGACCTCCGGAAATGTATATATTTTTTAATAAGTTTGGTATAATTTTTTATTATTCATATTTAATGAATTTCTGATTAATTGTTAATATATTTTTTTGTATTCTTTGGATTGTTTGTGAATATTCTGAATCTTGTTTTTGATCTTTTGGCTTTTTAGTGTCAAAAATAAAGTTCTGAAGGCATGGTCAATGGTCCAATATCTTGGGTTTCATGTCAAAGTTAATCTGCATATAATATAAATGCAAGATGACTAATGTTTAGGTCTGACTCCGATTTTGGATACTTGTATCGATTTGGTATACCCTATGCCTATAAAACCAATATGGCCACCACTGCTCTGTCTGTCCTAAGAAAGCACCAAATTACTTGAATTGATCGAAAAATTAATTTGGAAGACTTTTGCCATTTTTGAGAGAAAAAACTGGAATTTTTGGGGGATTATTTTTTAAGAATTTTTATTAGTTTTAAAATAATTCTGAATAACAATTTTTTTGGAATTATTTTTCAATTATTTTGAATTTTTTGGAATTTTTTTGGGATGGAAAAAATATTTTTAGGGTGTTTTTGGGGTCAAAGGTCATAGGTCAGGGATAAAAGGTAAACGACTTCAAAGATGACGCACGAGTAAGATCACATTGCGGCGCCCCATAATCCTTATCCGGTGCCAGATGCCGATGGCTCTCAACTAACTAAATCCTACTACTGATATGAATTTACAGGGTAAAATACTCATAGCTTCGCGACCTACCGACTCAAATAACTAAGTTATCATGTAATGAGAAACTACATGCTTACAACATAAAATATTTTTAAATAGTGTAATTCATAATTGTAATTAGACTATCTACAAACATGTGGCTTTTTCTTATAAACATATTAAAAGTGTTTGTTAACCATTACTGCCAAGTAAAAAATACACACAATTGTCTAGTGCCATAAACAATGTATTTATTTACTTCTTTCGATGAATATGAGACTCCAGTTTTATTCATTATTTAAGTATTAATAATTTCGTACTGGTGAAATGTTATGTCGATTGTAACAACATAAACGCACTCGCATCATTAGACTTCGGCAGTAAGAAATATCGCACAATCTAGTTTTATTGGTGCACATATACATATAAAAATACCACAAGTTTGTAATGGACGATTTCTATAATGCTGACTCAATCAAACCTTACAATTAACAAACAAAACTCTGGTACCGTACACATTAGGACATTTTAACAGGCATTTATTATACTAATTCAGTCCGACTATGAAGAAGGTTTGCAATCACTATTTTTTGTTCATCTTCCCACTGGACGTGAAATAAATAACGAAATTGTCGCTTTTATTATGTGTGTTACCTCTAAACTGACATATTTTAATATGTTATCAAAACAAAACACTGAAATAATATCGTCAATTATTAACCTATTGTACGGAAAACGTTTGACAGTTCTCCTGGCAATAATAACGATAAAAAACTGTTATTAAAAATAAGTTTACGTGATAATACCTATTGGCGTGCATAGTGTATGCCGTTTTATGAAAGCTCTTGCAATTAATTTTTTTGGGACAATTAAAAATATTATTGTCTGATTTTCCATATATTAAAGTATAGTCATTAAAAAAATTGCATTCTGGTTTCTTTATTATGAACTTGACAATAAATGACACATTAGTTTTCTTGGGCGACTTTCAAAGTTATTTTACTTTGAGACTTTGCCACTTGAGTTTGCCGTCCCTAGCCCTGTATCACCACTCTAGCCTACCCGGCCGTGATGAAACGGCTTTTATAAAAGCCATATTGGCGCCGTTTCGTCACGCGCGTTACCAGAGTACGTTCGCTGTGCTCCACAGAGTCTGTCACGAAGTTGGGTGTTATTACAGCATCGCCTGAGCTCGGCAACTCTAGCATACCTTCGTGGCAATTTCGTGATGACAATATGGTTCGCAGCCTGAGACTTGGTAGAAATTTTTTACTACCGCCTGAAAGCATATTTAGAGTATGCCAGTGCTACCTAGTGGTGCTCCATGAACTAATTATCGTAGTTGGTTTTATCTTCACCCGGCGTAGGAGCTCTATAGGCTGAGGTCACCAGGCGGCGGCCGATGATGCCCGTGCGCGTTATTCCTGATAGTACAGCAGATGGAGAATCCGCCCAACTTGTGAGCTGTTGCTTCAAACTTTTGACGAAGTGATGCAGTCTGCTTACTTTTCATTTATGACTACGATATAGTCTTTATTCTTGTTTATTTCACGATGTAGTATAGCGACTTTAGTTTTATATATATATATATATATATATATATATATATATATATACACTTGGCGTTTTGGTGATTTAGTCACCTACGGCCAAGATTATGAAGTACCTCTACTAGCTTCAGTAAGAACTCTTCACTTGGTACGTTTGGTTTTAATTCTCTCCTCGGTAATCCCATGGCTAGAACCTGTAATAATTTTTTCGTAGTTCCTGTTCGTGTGTTACAGAGGCTCGGCAGGCACTGTCTCCGGGCAGCCTAGTCTTCTGGCCTGCAGCTACACTTTTGTCCGGAACCTGAGTGGTACATGAAAGCGCTGGCATACTGTGTTCGCAGCATACCTTTTGTGGACGTGTAACCTGTGGAACCGGATTGGTGGGGCAGATATCCGAGGAGTTACAGATATTACTTAATTTTATAATTTTTTTTTTTTTGAAGGAACTCATTAATTAAATATCTGAATTGTCGCCAATGAATTATTATTGCACAATATGTTTACAATCGCAAGTTAAGAAGGTAACATCTTATTTAAAATGTTGTTAATTAATTCCTTTCAAATTAAGTTTGAATGTGTGTGGCCCTTTTTTGATATTTCTGTCTTCCATTATTTTTGCAACCATGAAATAATATTTTATTTTGTTTGTGAAACACTGAACGAAAAGTGATTTGAAGGTAGCATTAATTTGTTTTGATTTAATCATTAATTAAAGAATATAGCTACACAATTACCAATTCCTTAACTGACTTTTGATTTTCTTTATTTATTTTTCATCCTCTGAGTAAATCGATATAATGATCAATTTTAATTGTAGTTAATTCATATATAAATTATTTGTACCATGCCACTACCATAGCATTCTTGAACTTAATTTTAAGATAATATATTTACTCATAGAATCTGAGTTACCTTGTTTCCATTTATCTTTGGCATGGGTACAAGAGTAATGATTGAATATTAATTAATATTTAAAATACAAGAATAAACTAAAATAAACTCCAAGAACAAAAATAATGTTATCTTTTCACCGAACACCAGCCTAAATCATAAGTTTTAACGTAAACAAAAATGTTTGCAGTGAAGATGGAGCTGAAACACATATTTAGTATGAATATGACTTCAATTGTTTGAAATGAAGCAATGATATATATTATAATTACGCTGTGGGATATGTATTGTAGCTGATTATGATCATTTTAAACAATTACATTAAAAAATAATAAGTAATGTGCGATGTGTGTTTCATGCCTACCAGGTACAGAAATGTAATAGTTTAGGTCTTTATGCCGCGAAACGGTGGAGCTCAGAGCAGCACCACCTTTCTCGTTTATTTTTACGTGCTCATTTGTAACCCGTCAATGGAAAACAGTTAAACTTCTGCATCACAGGCATAATGAGACAACAGGGTCGCATCCCCTATTTCCTCTAAGACATGTATTTTTGGCAGTGACTGATTTTACTGTGATTGCTTATATTCGTTTAATTACACATTATTATGGATGTCACCGACCAAATCAGCTTCTATCTTTTGACTTTACAACCTTAGTGTAAATAAATAATATGAAGCGTGCGCTCTGGAAAAGCATACAGGAAAGTGTGTTCAACACCCATGAGTTGATTAGGACAAAACTCGTTTGCATACCCTGTAAAAATAATTTTTAGTATTCTAACTGATTTCTTTTAATTAATTATTTATTTTACAAATGCTTGTAAGAGTACAAAGATTTGTCTTGTAAAACTATTCCATTGTAAAACTTCAAGAGCTGTGTTTGTAATATAACTTAAGAAATGATTGTTCTATACGGACACGTTTCCACGAGCTTCAGCAAAATGGCGGACACTAAACAACGTAAAACCGTATATAGCTGTTTGCGCAATAACTATGGGTGATGCAAAGTGTAGTTGCGTGCAAAACGAAATGTATTCCAAGTATGAATAATGTAAACAGTTTCAAAAAAATCAAATAATTTTAATGAACGTGACCATATTAATCAATAACTGTTAATGTTTCCTAGCTACACAGAACTCTTAAAACGGCTCTCAATTCTTCGTTGTTAGTAGCCATCCAAATTTCATAACTCAAATACAGATATCTTAAAATGAAATAAATATACCTTTTCTTCTTAACCGAACAACTTAATACATATTTTGAAGGTACTGGCAGCAATATTAATTGTAAAAATAAGTTTCAAGGCCATAAGTTAAGTTGGTCTTGTGGTTAAGGGTGCCGACTAATAATACAAGAGGCGTGGTTTCTAGTTCCCGTGTTGCCACCAAGTGGTTTTTGTTTTCAAAAATTATGTTATAAAAAAAATTGTTGTAGTTATTCTCTGTTATTAATTAATCATATTTTGTTTTCTAGAAGAAAAAATTAATTTATGTAGACTTCTCAATAATGTCAGTTGTAATACAACTCTATAATTTGTAATATTATTGTGCCAGATGTATTGGCGAATTAAAATTTTTATTGGTGTTGTTATTCAATTCATTCCTTCTTAATTAATTACATTTTTGTCCAAAATAATTTATTTTTCATGATAACATACTCCGAATATTTTTAATTGTATAATTTTTTTCGAGATAAAAATATGTACATACGTATGTGGTTTTGCTCCTGACAAAACAATCCTCTTCTAGCAAGCATCTGTCCATTTATACGCTTCTGGAAACAAGTAATAAATTTCTTTACTTCGGCAAGTAAATACACGTGCTTGGAGCTGCGGCCATGTGTATATAAATCTTTTTTGGAATTATAACTACCTCCTTCAGTACTTTTAAAGTTATTCTATTCTCAAATTGGCGATACATACCTATAGTTTTAACCATATATACAAGGTAATTTTTCGTTGATGTTTTGTTAATCGCTCTCGAAGCTCTCGAATTAGTAAAATATTTAATTTCAGTAACCAAATTTTGCCTTTGTGTAATCTTTCTGAGCGATATTGTTATATGTATTTATATTGTCATGTAACCTATACTAATGGAATGCACTTAAGGATTTAATTTTTTAATACCGGGTCCCCGAAGGTAATATAATAAAATAAAAAATAAACGAAAATATAATGAATAAAAGTATGGCCAATGATAATAGATGAATCATTGCTTACTTATTTATATAAAAAATGAAATACTCATCTCGATAAATATAAATGTATCATTATGTATTTATTTTTCAATTTATTAAAAATAATTTGTCTTACTGCTTGCTTGTATGGAGACTTGGTAAACTAAACTATATCATTATACACCTGTTTGAGAAATGACGTATCTTATTGTCTTACCCCCCTATATTCAATTTTCCAATGATTTAATCAAATACTGTTTCGTTTATATATATCAAGTTAAATTAACAGAACAGAAAGAGAAAACTTTGATTTTTTCCATTAAAGTCAGAAAAATTCAATCAAAAGGTTGTTTACTACATAAATAACTTCATATCTATCCTATTTTAAAATATCCTTTTTTTTTTTTTTTTTTTAAGAAAAAGGGGATGTCCTTAATAGTGTGAAAGTCGGAGCACGTCACTAAAGTATTTGCTAATACTTTAAACCCAACTTTACGCACAGAAATCATGATTCCACCTTCCTTCTTGTGTGTCATCCTTGGGTTATAACGAAAGCACATGTTGGTTTTGGAGTTCACTTCATGAGTATGATACACAATAAAAGGTAGCAGCAGCTGGTTGTTTCTGTTGTGGATAGGAGATTGTGTTTATGTACTTGCTAGTTGCACATGTATCTTTGGGAATTGGGCATGCATGGTGTTGGCAAGAGTTCAGTGCACACAATAAATTTAGGTTAAGAGTGTGTAATTACAATTCTTGTGTGTCTTTGTTTCTAAGTTTGTGATTCTTGCATTTATTACATTTTCCATTTTGCACACAATAACTTTTAAAATATGAGTGCATCTGCGAGTGCACCATCAGAGGGGTAAAAGTCCCCGAACAAGCTGCAGCTGCATATAGGAGTGCATAACGAGCTGCATTAAATAATAATAATGTTCTCATTTCAATAGAATATTTAGCTGATATAAATTTTGAAGTAGAATATCGTATTTGGACTACAAAACTAATAACATAAACAGGAACTCTATAATAATATTATAGATTTTCCCCTACCATGTGATTTGAAAGGTATTGCAAATTTCATTGGTATGATTCAATTGTTTTGGTAAATTCATTCCAAATTTAGCTGAAAAGGCAGCAACACTGAAGAAACTCAGATAGAAATATTTCAAATTGAATGGGGCGACGAGGAGCAAAAGGCCTTTGACACACATGCCAGTTTAAAATATTGTACTCTTTATTTTATTGTTTGACACATGTATATTTTACACTCACTTTAGATTAATTTTAAAATGTGTTAAATATTTCTATAAAAAGCAATTCCGCCAATTTTAAGTAAAAGAAACATAACGAGAAATATACTTTGTTACGTATTTAGAGGCCTTTCTGTTCGACACTGTACTATAGATTAGTCGCCACACATCGAAGTTCTGAGCACACTCGATTCAATATATATATATATATATAATATATATATATATATATATATATATATATATATATATATATATATATATATATATACACACACGCACACACGCACACACGCACACACGCGCACACGCACACACACACGCACACACACACACACACGCGCGCACACACACACACACACACACACTGGCGCTCAAGATTATTAACTCATTTTGCTCCTTGTACGTACAGCATGTGGTTGCCTACTAAAGTTTTATCCACAAGTAACAGCAAGCATCCGTTCATGTGGTTAATTTTTCTTACCGCCATTTAGGGTAAGTTTGTATGCTGTGTTTATTTCTTTCATGATTTCGTGTTTTGTGTGTGTACAAGCCCCTTTATGTTGTATTTTTTTGTAAACTTTAGCGGTCCACCTATCGTCCAACTTTCGTGGCAGCTTTTGTGGCATGTAACAACGTGATGAGATAGTTCGTGGCTCAACATCCTTGCTGGGATGTTTTCTGCACATCTAGCCGTGGAGTGGTTTTGCGCCTAACAATAATCCTCTTCTAGCAAGCATCTGTCCTTGTATACGCTTCTGGAAAAAAGTAATACTTTTCCTTACTTCTGCATGTACATACACGTGCTTGGAGCTGCGGCCATGTTCTATATAAACATTTTTGGAATTGCAACTACCTTGTTCTGGACTTTTAAAACTATTCTATTCTCAAATCCGTTATACAAATATGTCGTTTTAACCATATATACAATGTAATTTTAAATTTTTTGTTTTGCTATTTAACCTCGATGCTCTTGAAATACTACAATATGAAATTTCAATAACCAAATTTTGGCTTTGTTTAGCCTTTCTTAGCTATGTTAATATGTTGATTTATATTGCCATGTAACCTATAAAAATGGAATACCCTTAAGGCATTACCGGTACCCGAAGATAACATAACATAATAAAAATTAAATAAAATATTAAAGAAAACCACCTCGAGGGTTAATAGTTCATCATTGCTTACTTATTTATATTTAAAAAGGAAATACTCATCTAGAGAAATATATGTATCCTTATTTATTTATTTATTTATAGTAATGAAATTTTCTTATTACATGCTTGTATGGAAACTTGGTAAACCAAACTATATTATTATATGTTTGTTTGAGATATGATGTTAGTGTATTATTGTCTTACCCCTATATTAATTTTCCAACGATTTAACCAAATGGCGGTTTAGTTTCTACATATCAAGTGAAATTGATAAAAAAGAAAGACAAAACATATTTTTCCAGAAAAAACAGAATGTTCAATCAAAATGTTTTATACCAAAAAAAAACTTAATATTTATCATATTGTAAAACATACTTTCTTAAAAAAGAAGAGGGGGGCATTCTCAATAGTGTGAAAGTCAGAGCACGTCACTAAAGTATTTACTTAACACTTTAAACCCAACTCCACCACATAAATCTAGATCCCACCTTTCCTTCTTGTGTTTCTACCCTTGGGTTGTTACGAAAGCACATGTTGGTGCTGGAGTTCACTTCACGAGTTTGACACATAACATTGCAAATAAATATTTTGCAGATTTTACAAGAAAACTCTTTGTAGGTTAACAAAGGATTTTCTGCAGCAGCTGAGTTTTCAAGAACTTTCTTGTAAAAGTACAAAAATAATTTTGAGTGTACTGTTAAGCTAAGTATCAATACATGTTTTATGCCATTATGCGTATTATTACGATGGAATTACTTTAATAGCGTATGTAATTGTAACAATGGCCAGAAGGTAACTTCGTCGGAAGATGTAATATAGGAAGACCACAAAACAAACAGTGAATTTTTGTATAGGGCCTCCCTGTTTCGTAGTTTCAATCAGGAAGAATTTTTCACCATGTGCTTTTGTATCTCTAGCTCCTTCGTTTCTATAATTTGAGAAAACCTAAATGTTTCTTAATTTATAATGTCTCTGACACCTACGATAGGGACCAAATGCATTAATAATATATATTCCTTCATCTTATTCTATTTTCTCTAATGTTCACACGCACGCGTATCGAAGAGATTCACCCGGCCGGCGAGCAGTTACAAGCGTGTTGGTGCAGCTGTGTGTCATTTGAGAATTCCAAACAGCTGGCATCAATACAGTCATGCCAAAAGTTGGTGCGCATTTGTACATGTCACGGTTACAAAAATGTGACGCATTTACCACCAGTGACCTCTTTGACTTTATTCACAAATGTAACATTTAAGCAAATAGAGACAAATGATATAAACCAATACGATCTCATATATGTTAGTCATTAATTTAAAAAAAATTCTCAAAAGGTTTGAATTAGCTACAGGAAATGCTAGACTTGGTGCATTTATTCGTTTATAATGTTTCCTCTTTACACAACATATGTGCTTATAATTGCCATTTGTTTCTTAATTCTTGATGGCTTGTGCGTTAACTGTGTAAACTGCTGGCACAGTCTAGCTCGTAAAAATTAAATTCCGCTTCCTAGGTTTACATTCCTTTCAGGCTAACATGTACGTCTTACAAATTAAAAGCATCATACATATATCTTTAAAATGATATCCATAAACCTAACAATGGTTTAACAGGTACTCTAAACCAGGATCTATCGCAGTAATGGCAAGTGTGTAATAACAAAAATCATAATTGATTAGAGAATTGAAGGTTGTTCCAAGTTAGTAAGGTAGGATCATTGCCAATTATAGTTATTTAAACCCTTATAGTCCATACAGAATTATTTTCTGCAATATAAAAGCATGTAGGTACGGACTGAACAACTTAAGTGTACCGATTTGACGATGCAGCAACTTTTATTTAAAAATGGTCGGCAAACAACAATTTCAGTCTACCTCAAGGAGTAAAATGGAACTTTTTACTTGGGAAAACTCGACCCTGAAACACGCCCGGTTACCGAATATAATTCTGTTATTAGCTGGCGTAGAATTAGACTCGAGAAAGTGCGTCTGCAATATCTCTGTGGCAAATCTGTGTAATGAGTTTGCGTGTACTGACGTACATAGATTATGACCGGAAAAATGTGCGCACTCCATTGTGGGCATAAAGTGCGCTAAGTTATATTAAAAGAAAAAACATAGATTGTAAAATAATTCCTTATCTACAGAACTTTAATATTGCAAATTATAAAGCTTGTTGAAAAAACCGGCTATGTGTTTCAAACCAAGTTAATGAGAATCTATGTATAATGAAGCGAATACAAGCAAACCATGTTTTCAGAAAACAACTCGTAAACATAACATTATTGTTACAATTTCGTTCTCTAGAAATTAAATGGGCTTAACCAAGTTCGTTAAAAGATGGATGTCTTAATCAAATAAAACAATTATTTATAATTTCCTTATTTTATTTACAATAACTACAGCAAAATTCTCTAAACTCAAATTCTCACAACAAATTGAAATCACTTACTATTCACAATTGACACCAATTAATAAAATTTATAATTACGACAACTAAATCAATGAAATTAAATAATTAAAGATCTGTCCCAATAGACAGTGTATCAAACTATTGAATTATTTTGTAATTTATGGGTCCATATTCGACAGTTCGAATATTTACAATAAAATCAATATTACACTTCCATTCAGTCCCACCTCAGTTCAGTCCATGTCCCGCCAGTCGCAATATTCTAGAGTCCTCTAAGCGCCCTCACGCACAGTAGGCTTCACTCGTTGGTTTCAAGCCCTCTCGTCCATTCAAGCCACGAACAGCTCACTCGCTGTCGTCCCGCAATCTCCAGTCGTCGTCCACACGTCACTTCGCTCGCGCACACTCGCCAGGCGGCCTCCATCAATGATTGCCGGCCGCTGGGTTGCGGTAATATACATAGGTCTTAGGCCGTCACCTAGAATCTTCCCCAACTCGCGAGATGCGTCGCGGAGGGCTGAGGCGCCAGCCAGTCTCACCAGAACATTTATGCGTCGTAGCTAAACGTATCTGAAACTCTAGCAGGCGAGAAGAGGTCTGTGACGCCAGCAAGTCATTCACGTGATTCCCTGAAGGGGAGATCAGGTGACCACGAGCACATCGTTCCAGGAAGAGGAGAGGGCAAGGTGGGTCTCCGATTACGGCGCGGGCAGTTGAGTCTGCGCCAGCTGCAGCACGAAACACTATGTTGAATAATGAAACACGTGATACGTTTAAATGATTTAAAAGTGATTTTTTTTCATTTTATAGCACTTTCTTTAAGGAGGTACCCACCAGTAAAACTTGTTAAGTATTCCGGTAAAAATCAACGTCATTCAAAGCCCAGCTAATTGCCAGCACAGGTCCCAAACAAATACAGTCCTCTAGGGAAATCACAAAGCATGGCTATTCTGAATATTCGGTTCGACAAACGAGTTTATAACCATAAGCAATTTCGAAAAACCAGTAGTATTGTAAATGAAAAACCAAATATTTTAATTACATTACGTTGTGAGGAATTTATAATTAATATGGCATTATATTGTTTGGAACAATTTAAAACGCTTAATTTAAATAACTAACACATTAATTTAATGGCAAAAAATTCTTGCAAAATTAGTGGGAAATGTCAAATTCGCCATCCTTAAGTTTCTTTATTTATAAATTTAGTAGTTCTAAATGAGGAACAATATGTGGTACTCATTTTCTAAAGAAATAATTTAATCTCAAAAAATACTAATCTCAATCTTATTAATAGAGCCACATAATGTAATGTTATGATACTGTTTCCTCATATATCCCCTCCGTTACTTGTTTTCAGAGGAGTTAAAAATAAACAAAGTTAAAAAGATAGCTTTGTATATTAAATTAAGTTCTTTTCCACTTCACCTAACTGGATTTGAATTAAATATTTTGAATGTTTGAATGTAAAAAATATAGTTTGCTGTAGCGTAGCCTAAATACGATTGTCACATATCTTCTGGCGTTTAATCCTTGTTAGTGCATTAGAACTTTGTTTACGTTTGTTTTGTTACAATTGTCGCGATGTGCATACCAACCCATACTCTCGCTTTTTACATCGTGTCTTGGTTGTTGCATAGTTTCTCCGTAACACACTATTTTCATTGTCGGCAGTGCAAACATTTATGAAAAAGTAAACTGAGGTTAAACTTGTGGGGCAAGTTTCCTTTACGAATATGGATATAAAATATCGCTATTATTTACATCTAAACGTATACATCCGCCGCGCTATAAACTTTACCATGAAAGCTCATTGCACATTTATCAGCAGTGCCTCTGTTAGGTTACTTGAAAAATGTATTCATACTTAACTTGTGATTTACTGATCTTGGAATAAATTCTTAAAAAGGTACAACAGTTAAAATCACAATTACCGCGATCTGACCTACAAAAAGAGTGAATAGCAAAGTTGTTTAAACCGAATTCGGAAAAGGTAAACGTATCTTGTCAATGGGGATGTGCGACATAAAGGTGAGTTTTACTAACTGCGCTTTTTGTAAAACCCTATTAATACATAAGGAATTCGACCCAGGCAGTTGATATCACTTGCTAAACACTCCAGTCTGAAGGTGTTCCAGCTGCGGTCTCGTCAGAGAAGAACGTTCTTTAGATGAGCTCCGTAGAAAAGTGTTCTTAGCACTTCTTAGGGCTAAAACACGTGCGACATACAGAAAGGCTATAACAAATAAAGTTATTCTAAAAAGGTGGTGACAGGGTAAGTTATGGAAAGTTTATGTGGCTTATAGAAATATCTCGATCAAATCTGTTGTGTGATTCAGATTGTAATGAAAAAAATGTCGAACGAGTGATGAAAGTACACCCAGATGTGATTTCTACAGCAAATACGTGAGTTATTTCAGGGCTATATGTTTATTCCACGTGATTTAGAAAATCTGTCAAAATGGAACTGACTTGAATGAAGGAGTGTGTTTACGTGCACATAGACTGTTCGCGTTTAAATGCGCATTTTTGATAGATCAGCTAAGGATATAGTTTTTTGGCTGCTTTGTCTTCTTTGCTCGAATATAAAATGAACACTCTCGTTGGCTCGTTTTCCTATTATTCAGGAACAGATCGCGTGAAACTACCTAAATCTTAGGAACTTGTTAATGTTAAGTACCGTACATATATAATTTCATTGACAAACTAATTTAATCATAAAAATAATGCGATATTATGATGACAAACAATTATGTTTACTTCAATAGCTGCCAACTTAAGTTGGGGAATGCCAGTCAAGGTGTCCATTAAAATATATGCACAGTGCGGGAACGAAGGAGGGGGGGACGGGATAACACTGAGAAAGCCCGCTTACCAGTGACTCGTCCGGCACAATTCCCACATGCAAAAATCCGTGAGTGACTCTGCCGGGAATCGAGTCCGATTCGCCCAGGTGGGAGGCGAGTAGTCTAACCACTACAACACCGCAGCCCTCACAAAGTGCTAGTATATGTACGTCTGTGCTAAAATCTGAAGATGAAGAGGTGACGCAGGACGCAGTAGTATAGAGTTGACGTAAACTTAACACAACTCCTGCAGCTCGTGATCCAGAAACGAATTTTTTCTCGTACACCTGGAATTAAAGAGTGCAAGTCCCATGTTTATCAGAGAAATAGCATACCGATAGGATATTTTGATATTATTGAATAAATCAAAAAGGCACCCAGCAATGTTTTTGCGGCTTGTTATTGCGCTGCGAATGTAAGCAAGCGTTTAAAAATCAGCACAGGTTTACTAATGACTTTGGATGAAATGTGACCAAATTTCAGTGTTTGAAGTCATGCTTCGTGAAGCTTTGGTTGTTATCCAATTGATTTTTGCAACGCTCTCAATATCAGAATTGATTTTCAACTTGAGGTGTTTGACGAAGGCCTTGCAAAACTTCAGCGATCAAGTAAGCACGTGGCGTGACGCCATCAACCATCTCAACGCATTTCCTCAAACGCCTTCGTAGACAGCGTGGGCGTCCTGCACCCCTTATGTTTCGTGACCTCAAGCAATTCGGGCTAGCGCGTCTTTGAACAGTTATCGGGTCCGGGGAAGCCTCAACTCGATATCAGGCAGGAGGTTTTATTTTAAACGCTCGGTGAACTTAGTTTCGTCGCTTGAGACCCTCGTGGCTTTGCGCTTGGCGATTAACCATCTGTACGCCAGTTCGAAACTTCTCACGTGAAGGCGATATAGGAGCGTGTAGACCACTAATTCTGCTTCATTTCAGTTAAGGGTAAGAGAGAGAGAGAGAGAGAGAGAGAGAGAGAGAGAGAGAGAGAGAGAGAAGGAGAGCATTGGCAAGAATTTCGCCGTTAGTTATAGGTATTTTCAGAAGCTGCAGATGATTGTTGAACAGTGCTTAATTATGTTGACTAGATGATACATCTATAATCTAAGGTGTAAAAATAGGCCTATGTTTGCTATAAAAAAAAAAAAAACATGTTAAATTGAAATAAATTAATATAACTTGGTTTTTATAAGTTCAAAAATACTACATCAAGGAATATGAATGTGAGGTTGCCGGAAAACACCCTTGTGTAAATTTCGTGTGGATGGAGACTGTAGTAGTAGAAGCGCCCCGGGCGTGAATGTTTACCATGGCGCCACACGCACACGCAAAACAGCTCAAACGAGGGAATATTAATGCAATTAAGGTTCATCTGATAAATTACGAGCAGATGAGGGAAGGAAAGGATGACTATCAATCAACCTTCATACTAGTCGCAAGGTAAAGTTTAGTTTCATTAGAGGAATAATAATAATGAATCTTACATTATATTAAAATACGTGTGCGAGGATTTATATTTATTGTCTCCTGTAATGTTATATATTTCCGTCGACTCAATCTTAATCATTTCTAGCTACACAAAATACAAGAAATATTTAATTTAATGATACATATTTTCTCGTGTAATTATTCATGACACTAGCCAATTATCTGTACCACCGATCACAATTCATGGAAGGTTTTTCTTATGGGTATAGGTGATCGTAAATATCCAAAAATTAATCACCAACATACTTGTAATGTTTTAAATTTATGGTCTAAATAAATTCTGGATATTTATTTTTGAATATATTTGTTTGTATGTTGAATAAAATGGCATGCCACAATAGTACAAACTGCACTGATACAATGTGAGTTAAACATTTGTGTGAACAACACAACACTCACTGAAAAGCATCTTGAAGTAATTTGTAAATAGGTCAAATTTATATTGGCATCTTTAACAATGTGTTACTTAGCTATTACTATAGTTAAGTTACCTGGAAGATCATGCACAACATGTAATTTTGGTCGGCTGTCCATACACACAAATATGCTTCGAATAGTACAACTGAGTAGGAATAATATTTCACTTCATAGATTTCATGGTAGAAGCTGAGATAAACATTGCCAGTGAAAAATTCAATGGCATTGGCTCGTTAGTTGGTTACAACTGTGGTAGAAGAAAACTCCGACTGTGTTTAGAGGCTTTTTAATGTCAATGTGTGGGCTATATTATTACTTACATCCTTCAAAGCCCTATAATAATGAAATATTCTGTGCGGATGAGAGTAAATGTGTCTGCAGATTGGAATTACTTATATATTTTTTAATTCCTGGGTGAAAAAGGAACAAATTACCTGTGTTGTGCAAAATGGCGGACGCATAAGTGTCGGTTTGGTGACGCGAAGTGCCGAAAATCATAAATGAATAAATACTTTAAATCAAATAGGAAACAGAGGCGATTAATAAATTTAAGGTTAGTAATAATGATTTCCTACATAACACAAACGTAACTAATTAAATTCTGTTAGTGAATGGGACATAATTCCAACAGCGGATATTCATGAAGCTGACAACAACGAATAACTTCAAAATGCTTGAACATGTAAAGTTATTCAAGCTGCCACCTTGGAATGGACAGACAACATAACAGGGACGACGCTGTAAGAGATTTTGTCTGCTCTTTTGAAGTTAATGTCTTGGCCAAACTCCGTATAGATCTACAATAGCTTCTGTTTCACCCGATTCATCATGTATGGCGAGTCAAGTAGCTTATACGCTAATCACCGCACCTCTGTCCCTTCCTCACCTATCACCTAGAATACCTAGTGCCACACATGTTCGACCGTCTTCGAAAGCGAATAGACGATGGCTAGTTTTAAGTTACTAGACTCATTACTCGATTATGCCACAGAGAAACGGGAATTGGGATCGAGCTATTTGAAACCATTCTCAAACATGTGCAGGCAAACAACTCACCGAGCAACTGCAAGAGACGCACACATAGTGTGCTTCCCATGCATAGGAGTGGCCACCACACCTACAGTCAGGGTTAAACTATCGAAAATATTTGAACACGTTCGTGGACTTTCTACGTCGCGTCGGTAGCTCGATCCCTAATTTGAATGTGGAGTCTGTTCATTAAAATTGAAAATATAATTGCCCGCAAAATTGTTATTAATCAGTTTCATTATATTTATATTCACGTCACTTGAAACAGTTAAGATGTTGAAAATATTCATGTCGGGATTATATTTTCTGTACAACTAAACCATATCTTTTAGAGTGTCTCTATCGAGACAGTATCTAGCCCTCGCTTCCGTTCGCCTAGTGCTAAACGTTTTAATAAGTACATTCTTGAATAACTAGTTCAGTAAAACAACTAAAGCTTAATTTCACGTCTTAGTCTTCAGAAAACATAAACCTTAAGTTCTTCTTATAGATCGATTATTTCCCAAATATATAATTCTTATTTTATATTTCAGAACAAGGATTAGACACTTAGTCATGTACCTTTAGCAGAGGTCCTGTAGCCAACACTGCGAATCCTTACTTAAGGATGACGTCACTTGAATTCCCATATATAATGATGTCAAATCACACACATTCACACATACACACACATTCACACATACACACACATTCACACATACACACACACATTCACACATACACACACACACACATATATATATATGCCTGATACCTGATATAAGTGATGCCTGGTGTGACTAGCAAAATTTAATTTGCATAGCTTATGTTGCTCTGTAGCTTCTGCCGCCAATGCAAAATCAAAGTACTTTAAAATTTTATGCAATACCCTTATATAAATGCTTATTAAAATATTCGGTTAAGAGACGCATATAATGTTATTACAATCAAAATACTAAAAATAGCTCGTTACGTCATTTAATTAAAAATAGTGACTCTTAATCACCTCATAAAAACTTACATTAAGAATAATTTTTTTTTAATTTACTATATTCAAAATGCTGTAACCTAAAAGTGGGGGGATATAGCAACTCTAACACCAAATTTTTGTCTTTTTCTACCATATCTCTTTCCCTCGCATCTTTCGCTATTTGGAACCTACGCTATTTTATAACGCAAAGATACGACAGAATTACGGTAAAATCGGTAAAATATTTTGTTTTTAGTTTGATTTTAAACGTCGTCATATGTACCGCTTGAGCGTCGGCTTTTAAATTCAGTACAGGAACTCCTCTAATTAAAAAAAAAAAAACTGAATTACTTTTTGCGAACTTAGATTTTTTTTTTCAGTAGCTCAAAAATTGTTTACTCCGATGACATTTCCTTTGGAATTTGTAGCCGGAGCCTTAGGTTCTACATATTAATTTTCTGAAAGAAATACAATGTTTTCTTCGATCTACTTTCCACGTACCCGAAAATTCATGAGTCATTAATTTGATAGTCATTTAAGTTACATGTGCCATATTCCGCAGACACTTTCTTTCCCATACTCGTTCATAATGTAGTTCTGCAGAACTCTTTTTTCCCACCTATAAGTTGTATTAATTTCGGCCTGCTATTTTATTTTGGGGTTGTATTATCATTGATATGTTAAAAATATCAGTGCCTTCCGGCACCAGTCTCTTTCAAATTTTCTCTTTTTATGTCTAATTTAAAATTCCTTTTTGTTTATAATAGCATAGGTAGGCACACACATGATTTCCATATCATCACCTCCTATCGCACAATTTTACGCTCAGCCGCAAAAATGTGTGCAATCCATAACTGTTGTCAGCTTCTTATTTATATTGTTACAGCACGCCTGGAGCATAACAGTTTTCGTGAAGAATGGGTATGTTGATAAAAATAAAATAGCCATAACTTTATTTTCAATTTGTTTACAAAAACTATAAAAATCCACGCGGCTATTATTTACATCACTATGCTACCAAACATTACAATTAACACTTAAAATTTCTACCAATGAGTATAACATTTAATGCAAACCTTTATTATAATAAATGTTATTCACATATTCTTTATGCTAACTAACATAACTAAATACTCACACATTAGTTAAACATGTAAATTCAAAATGTAGTCTACATTGCGGAACATAAACATATTTCCGAATGTCCATCCCTCGCGCGTACATCCACACAGTCCAGCCAGTGAGTCTCTCTACGCTGCCGATGTGAGGTAGTCACTCGTCGCTCCGATGGCTCCACACACTTGGCGGCGCTAATAAACTTACAAGGTTCCAGTTCCCTGACACAAGGGCACGCCGCAGCTCAGATGGACTGGTCCAGAAGGTTGTTCGCCCTCGAGTCGCACTGAGTGCGGAAGGAGCGATGACCAGAAAATTCGAGTGACGATTGTGTCTCCCAAACAAGATAGCCTTATCGCGGCACGTGGCCCATGTTAATGTACCGTGGCCTATTTGTAACTCTGTCTTTACTTCTATAGGTTACCTTGGTATCAATGCGTTCCCAAGCAGAGTAGGAGAAGGGCACAAAGGTTACGCAGTCACCTCTAACAATATTTAGATTTCTCCCATACCCTGACCCTCCAACACCCTACAATAAATTAATCTTTGTCATTCCTAAGCATTTTCAGATAGTATTCATGTTATGCATTTGACTTTCCTCATTCGCAACTTTCCATGCTATTATCTATGTATAACTATCACTTCTCCTTTTCGACATCCACTTCAGTCTTCAAAATCTCCACTTTACATACCGCTTTTGCTCTACAGTTTAAGCCAAGATCTTAATAATTTGCATGTATCTTATCCTACTAAACAACATAGCTCTATCCTACGAAGTAGCGTATCTCTATATACTCCTCCTTTCTTCTACGTTCTTTTATGTACCACGTTTGCTTGTTCTAAATTAACCAGTTTTTAAAATATGGAAGGAAAATATGTCTGCATAAGCGTGAAAACACAAATTGGCCCCATTTTTTAGCATGCTAAATAGGATAAGTGATAATGGTTAACATTTTTATAAATATAAGCAAAAAATTTATGACCGTGACATTGAATTATTTAACTGACTGACTTTAATGTAATGCATTTTACACTAAATAGTTTCAACGGCTTTTAGCGCATTTTAAGATTGATTACACAATGCATGAAATAATATTTTCTATAAGTAATTGCAAAATGATGTGAATGACACAACTAGATAGATAATCACGGATTCCAGAATTTCCGCTCTGTCAATCCGGTCATACGACCGCCATGTTGAATTCTGCCATGTTGGTAGCCAGAACACCGCCATATTTTTTGCTAATACGTCGCCATCTTGGTAGCCAGTATGTCGTTTTCACTCTTTATCATTACATGTTTCTCCTGCTGTTTTTAATGCTCTAAAATTGTAAGTGTTTTCACCTAGTGCTCCCATTTTCTCTCCTGCAATCTTTCTTTCTCTTTTATTCCTTCCTTTACATTTCTCTATCTTTCTTTCTTCTCTCTTTTCCTGTCCCATTCGTTTGTTTATATAGGCTGTCGTTTGTCTCTCACCTTCATACGATAACTAGTTTTTGGTTTGTCTTGTCTCTCACAACTCTTTCATGCGCTCCACCGATTATACGCCTTTGTTCGATGCCATCCTGGTTATAGAATTGAATATTAGGCGCTGGTGTCACTCTCATTTGATTACTCCCCTTTGTTTTATAAGTCGCATGTGTTCCACTGCCATCTTGGATCTAGAGTTGTTTGGTAGGATCTCTGGTGCCGCTACATCGCCTTATTAGGCGCTGCTTTTTTTAGAACTCAACATACCATCTGTAATAGTGCGGGATCGAACTGCCGGACGTTGCATAGCCAGACCTTAAACCACTCGGCTATCGTGACATGTGCTGGAGCAAGAGTTTATAAGAAGTAAGTGATATTATGTGGATGAATAAATAACTCGTCTCTCATTAAATACATTTTTTTAAAGAATAAATAAAGTTTCAGGAACAGACTTTAAGTATTTTACTATAAAAGTATTTTGTTTTAAGTTTTACACTTTAAGTATTTTTTTATTATTTAGATTTAACTTATATATTTTTACATATTTATTTTTTAGTTTACCAATTTAAGAATTATTTATTATTTAGATTTAACTCATGTAATTTTTAAGTATTTCATTTTATATTTTCATATAATAAGTTTTAAAGTATATATATATATATAATTTTCACTTTTTAAGCATTTGTTTATTATTTGTATTTAAATTATTTATATATTTTTTATTATAGTCTAATTTACTTTTAAGAATTTTTTTATTTAGGCAAAATTATTTATTAAGTTTCATTAAAGTCTTTTGATTTATATGCAGGGGTTATTTGTTATGCTGAATATATAAAAAAATTTATACACCCTCTGTTGACTGTGGATTATTTCCTACCCCTATGCTTAGACTTATACATTTTTTAACCACGTGCCTATTGGCTTACACCATCCCCTTAACCTAACTTCACTTGTTCATCATGTAGAACTTGTGGTCACTCTCCATGCTTGTTTAGGACTTTGAATACTTTTTCATTTCAAAACTAAGTATATTGTAATTTTTTGGAATTATTATGAAACGAGTAACATAGAAATAAAACAGCATATTTTTTACACAAAATTTATTAGGCAGTGTACAGCACGGGGGGAAAAAGATTCACACATTGAAAAATTTATCTTGAACACTTTATTTTGTGTATTGCTAGGTACTATTTCGCAGTGAGTCATGATTTCCGCTTAAAACACAGTTTGCAGACATGAACTTTGTGCAACGCGAAGTACATAATCTGCGACAGCACCAGTTTAGAAATTTTTTTAATATTACAATAATGTGAATTATTCTTTTTTTCGTCCTTTGCCATTAGAAGATCGATATGTTCATGTTTCTCGTTCTTATTCACACATGTTGATGCCATTTTTCCCCTTGCATTCAGCAAGTACACATTTACAGACACGCCAGGGTTATTATTCTCAATAACCCTTATTTTGCTGTTTGTTATTTTTCAGTCTGCTAAAATCAAAACTTTCTTCCACCTCAGGATACCTCTTGTTCACATGCTGCTGATGCGCTGAATTAATATATCCAACCAACACTAACCACTTGGAACATTCATTGTCATAGTTTTGGGGATTTATTACAGCAGGTTTGTGTTTGATAAAGTCCAGAAGGTCAACATATGTCGAGAGATCTGAAGGTACTTCCTTTATGATAACTGGAGGAAGCCCCTTGCATATATTCATATGCCCCCTTATATCATCCATCCATGAAACCAAAAAACCACACTTCGAACACGTGTACCTTATTTGGGTTGGGCTCTTTGCAAAGTTATACCTTCGAGTCTCCTTGCAGAGTACCAGTAGGAAAATATCTTGTCACAGGAGCGACATTTATGATGTCGGAATGGTTCAGCAGAGGTGGTTGGCCATATAATTGTTTCAGGAACAGACTATGATGATATAGTTGGCGATGCAGTTTCCTCAGCTGAAAAACTAGATGATACTTCTGCAGTCTCCATTTCAAACAATCCCAAAAGCCCTAGAAATTCTGGTATACTCATAGGAATCTCCGCAGTAGATGCAGATGAAATGACTGATGAGGAAGAAGTCGATGGCACAGATGTAGGTTCCATTAGTTCTGAAATGTCCAAAGACATCACAGATACTGAATATAATATGTGGAACTAGCCAAGACGATCCATCTTTCATCGTAGCTGTTGCCAAACTAAGCTTCTCAGCTGGCCCCCTTACTGCATATGATATCGAATATACAAGCCGTATGATATCACATTGACTTTGAGCGAACCATACTATTCAATTAATACATTGTTCACACAACGACCAGTCAATCACCGAGTTGTCATGTGACTGCAGCTGGCCAATAGCATGCAGCACATGGAAAGGGGAAGGGAGGGTTAGGAATGCCGTGGGAATGACACACCACTCTGATACCTGAAGGTTATGATTAGTCTGAATCTCTAAATATATTTCATATTAAGTGTTACTAATTCATATTTAATGGGACACTACTGGAATATTAAGACAATTAAATGATTGTGTTTACTAAACATTAAAAACTACTAAGCAGAAATATATATCACGCTCAAGAGTTGGCAAGTTTGAAGTAGCAAACTGCTGCGATGTGAGTCAGTTGGTACTACCGATCTGTGACAATTGCTATGCGACTGCTGTGTGCGGGTAAAAGGACTGTGCAAGCAGATTGGATTTGATGCCACTCTCGTGACTTTTTCCGTACTGCCGTGATGTGCAATGATTCATTATAGCCTGAGTGAGTACATATGGTGTATGTCAAGAATACATTTATGTTTGTATCAACAATATACAAGTATGTTGGCACTATATGGCAAGCACCTCCGCTCAGCAGTATGTTAAACAAGACATTATTATGTACCATATAGAAGCCAGAACATATGGGGGCTCTTAACCTACCAATTTCTGTATGATATACATATTATTTTCGTTATGAAAGTAGAGGGAGTAAACTCTTATGAACCTCAAGGTTAAAATATGATTCTCAAACCTAATTTACTGTACATATTGCGTAATTCATTGTCGATATCTGAGAAGATAATTATTACATAGTTCCCCACGTTGTGCTTGTGCTACAGCACACAATGTGTTCGTAATATCTGTAGCTAATTATATACATAAATAAGTTGAAAACCTATTTGGTTAATATATACACATCTCAACGATAGAAAAACGATTAATTTTATTTAAATTAAACTCTGCCATGCTAGTGTACTGTAATGGACATTACCAATGTCATTTGCTATGGACGCCATTGAAAATGGCAGCTTGCTGTGTTATGATTAACTCTCAGCTTACTCCGCTGTGGTAAGGGTTTCTCACCCGTACGATCATACGTGGGGAACAGGCCTATGGGAGTGTAAGGTGTCCCAACATCCTGTGGGTACTCTGATCGCTTTCGGGTGGTAGGAGTTCCCTACCAGGTGGAATGTATTGGAAGGGAGATGGGGCGGTGGCCAACATACCAGATCCTGGCCTGTAATGGGTGTAAGCCTACCCATGATCTTCCAGGAGGCATGTGACTTTGCCCGGTGATTTAGTCTTGAAGGTGACAGGTGGAATGACTGAGTCTTCTATGGTGGTACGGATGCTGAATTAGCACAGTGCAAATTGGCCTTTAAAGGGCGTAAGGCGAGATATCATGTATGGGGCTCATGCCCAGTGGGAATGTCCGAGACTAAGGGATAAGACTTCCCTATGCTGATGTGATACAGAATTCTGCCCTAAGAAGATAGCATGTGGACAATGAAATGTCGGGTCTTCAGTCAAGACATAGTATTGGAGCCCATAAGCAACATGGTTGTGGTAATAGTCAATGATGCGCAATCCTATAGCCTCTGCTGAGTTTGGGAGCCACACGTCCCCACGGTACCACTGGGTGACTCTTTCATGGCAGGTAGTGACAGCTTTGACAGGAGATGGGCTGGTTTACTCCTTTTTAGTCAGACCTTTGGGCCTAAAATCTGGGTCTTAGTGCGAAGCACCCAAAGACTTTATGGTAATGGACAAGATGTTTGGAGAGCTGGAGAGTATGTGGGCTGGTCTTGCATGTGGGATTAGATATGCATCTTTCCTGATAAACCAGGCCTCAGGAAACCCCACAAGTGTCATGAAATGAAGGAGTAGCATGGGGTGACCTCCGAGCCGTGTCAAGGGTTTTCCTTGGCAATGGGTTATGGTGGGAAAGGACTCATGCGGGCAGTGGTTGCAAGATCATACCAATGTGTCTATGCATCTGACATGGCACAAATCACATGAAATAACCCTGAGAATATTCAGAGCCGGTTAAGACTCCGAAAGGCTGAGCCAAATACTAAAGCAACAAGAATTACTATCACTGAGTCCAGTGACAGTAAATAGCTGAGGACTGGAGCAATAATAAACATATGTTATGTAGCTCGCAAGCCCTGATCTCATCCACATAGGACAGCACACACTCAATTTGTATATGAATACACAGACACTGTAACAAAAATATAACATAGTTACCCTATGAAATTGCAATTATTTAACCAACAGAAGACAACTTTACATTCCTAGTTGTGACTGAATAATAACGTGGGGAACCCATTTTACTGGCTCAAATTTACAAGGTTGACAGACCTAGTATAACTGTAACACATAAAGGTCCTTTATTTTTTAAAGATAGTTTCTTAGAATGGGCATATTTTTTTTATCCAGACCCAGTCACCTATTTAGATATCATTCACTCTATGCTTCCTATTAAATTGGATTTTTTGTTTCTGCTGTGCAGCAATAAGATTGAGCATAGCATGTTATCTATCTTTAAAGAGTTGCTTAAACCAATTTTTCCTGCACACTAAGTAAGTATTAGTAATGACTTGAGAACAATGTGTGGCTTCCATGCCATGTAGTAAGTAAAACTGCATACATTTAGTACTAGAATTGACGTATGTGTTGTTGAAAATTAAGAAATATTATAATGGTCCCAATTCTGTGGGTATTCCTGGGTAAGTGCAGTTAATTGTGTCCCAATAATTCAATTTAATAATTCAATAAAACCATTGCAGGCCTGGTTGTATGATGTTGTTTGTAGTTTAGTAATGTTTAAACTCCACAATAGTTGTGAGAGTAATTCATTACTAAACAAAGTTCTTCGATCTGTCAATATCTGTGTCATGCAGCAATACTTCAGAATAATTTCTTTAATAAAATTTACGCACATTTGTACACTAATACTTTTGACTGGTTAGCTATTGCATACCTACTAAGGAATTCTTTCACGACTAGGATATACTTATTACCATTTTGAGTTTGTGAGAGAGGCCCTTTAGCACCCAGAGACCAAGATTTAAAAAGGGATGACGGCTTGATAAGTTGGAATTGGCCCATAGGTTTAACATTATGTGCTTTCACTTTTTGACATATTTTACATTATATCACATATTCCTTCACATCGGACTGCACCGTGTCCCAATAACACAATTTTCTTAATTTTCTGCAATGTTATAAACATTCTGAAATTGCCTCCTCTGCATATGGCATCATGGTGAGCAGCAATTATTTCCTAAACATAGTAACTGGGTACAAGCATAAGTTTTTTCACTTCCACTGGTGTGTTGCTTTATAAATAAATTTCCCTGTAACTTGGAATACCATATCTCCTGGGTAATTTTCTAAACTTTGGTTCAGCTTTATCTGGACCAGTTAATGCAAGTTTCAGCTTTTTAATGTGAGGGTCATTCTGGTATTCCCCTAAAAATGGTGAAGTGCTGTCATCTACCTTGAATAAAGGTAACTGTGGTTCAGCATCAATTCTGATCTACTGTTGTTCATGATTTAAGACTGGTAAAATAATAATACTACACACGAGCAAAGGATCGATACATGTAACTTCAATTTTGTTTGTATTATCTTGCATAATAATTTCCACATAGAATCGAAATATGTGTGAAATAATTTTAGGAATACCATAGGCAGGAATATAGCCACCATTAAAAATACTTTTACTGACAATTGATTTCTCCTTTACCTGGATCTTGTCTTTAATGTAGGGCATTATCTCTGTCCAATTATTAATGACAAATTTAAGAATAACTTTCTGTACTTTGGTGTCCTTGTTTTGATTCTGATACAAACTCTCTGCTAATGGCTTATATAAACAAGTATTGTGTAACATATCTATCCTGAATGTGTATTTTGTCTGGTTAACTTGAACTACTTGCATGGGTGCGGCACCTTTTGTGGGAATACAGCTGAACTCATCAGGTAAAATGTTAAGCTTAACTTTTACTATATAGGGTTCAAACTCATACTCTGATAGGGCTATCGCTATTTTTTCGATCTGCAGATTATGTTCCACCATAGTTTTCAAATATCTTAAAATGGCGTGATCTGTTTGAATTACAAAATGGCACCCATGCAGATACGTACAAGAATACCTAATGGGCCCAAGCACACATTCCATCACACTCAATTTTTGTTCATTAAGAGACAATTTCTTGGACAGAAAAGTTATTATGTGTCTGGTTTTGGCATTGGGGTCTTCCTGCATGAGTACCACTCCTATTTTGTTTTGCGACACAACACATGCCAAAATGGTTTTTCTTGTATAGACAAACTTTTGTAAAATGGGCCCCTGTTTGAGTTCTACAATTGCTTTCTGCTTATTTGTTACCATTTATAATTAATAATTTGTTTTGTCAACTCCATTAATTGTGCTGCCTTACTCACATAATCCTGTGTGTATCTAGACAAGTATGAGGTCATCCCCAAAAGTGTGTGTAACTTTTTTATGTTACCTGGTGGTGATATGTTTTGAATGTATCGAACAATTTCCAGGTCTGCAACAATACCATTAGGAGTTATTTACTGACCTAAAATGTTTAGATCTTGCTCTGCAAACATGCATTTCTTAAAATTGACTTTGACATTAAATTGTTGTAACCTTTGAAACGCATTCCCAATATTATTTTAATGATTTCAAAATGTATTTCCTAATATGAATATATTGTCAATGTAAGCTATGGCTGTGTTCCAGCGAATGAGTCCTAAGAGAATATCAGTGAACTGTTGAAAGTGTTGAGTTGAATTTGAGAGGCTCATCGGCATTCTCCAATAATTGTACAAACCAACTTGTTCGATTAAAAAGCTGATTTGTATCGATCTTCCTTATGCACTGGGGTAGAATAGAAACCCAAAAATAGATTAACATTGGTTATAAATTTGTAATTCTTAAAAGTTATTAAAATATCTTTTGTTTGTGGAAAGGGGTACTGTGTACATGTCACATGCTGGTTAAACTTATGTAAATCAGTAAGAAATATAGTCCCACTGTATTTCTTTGGAATAACTAGGCTTGGTGCCGAAAATAGTGAATGAGATGAGTGAATAATACCTGCTTGTTCCATATCTTGAAGTTCTTTTAAAAGATCTTCTCTAACCTTAGGGCATATTTGATAGGGCCTAATTGCGATCGGTTTCTGAGAATCCAAGTCAAGTTTAATCTGGTATTTTTTCATCTCAGTGAGATCTATAATGGAATAGGCACATCTATACTGATATCCTTTAATGATTTCTATAATTGCTTGAGTTTGTTGGTTGTCTAATTTATGGTTGATTTTAGGTAAACCTGGCTCCTCCTTGCTGTGTTCTATGGACTTAATTTTATTGACACAAGATTACATTGATTGTGCATTGTCCTTTACTATTACTGAATAATAAAAAAAACTTGAACAATCTTGTCATTGTTGTTCAATGAATAAATAGTATAGTGTTGTTTAAAAATGTGATGTCACTTTTTTTCATAAAGTTGACACCCAATATAATATCCATTCTGAGAGTGTCAATTACCAAAAATTTTTGGGTGAAAGTGTTCCCCTTAATGTTCAATTTAATGGTTGCCTTATACCTAGGGACATCTATTTCCTGTGTTGCCCCAAAAATTGTGAATTGCTCTGTAATAGGCATGAGTTTCTATTTTGATATGCAAATTGACACAATACAGCTGCGGGAACATCTGGTATTGATTAACGCATGGCAAGGCCCTATCTTGATCTGATTGCTTGGTGTCGATGTGCGAATGTTTGACAACTACAATTAGATTCCTGCACCATTGCACATTTTTGCACCCCCTGTTTGTGGAACAAGGCTCGGCTAAGCATGTCAGCCGTAACTGTTTCATCATTGTTGACATTGACAATTGTGTGTCAATCCTAGGAGCAGTGGAGTCCGCCATGTCGTTTTTGCTGATATGTAATTTTGTATGTCCAATACAGAACAGGTTTTTCAAACTACGAAACCTGTCCACAATATTTGTCTGAATTCCAAAGTCCTGAATGTGAAATAATTCGCAATGCCATGCTTTGTGTCCGGGACAGAAGCATAATGCGCATGTCATCTATCCCAAACTTCACAGACCTATAAACTTTGTTGCTTGCAACGATTTGGTATACAGCACTTTAACTGTTTCAACTGCCTCTGTAGTGCAAACGCTTGGTGAGGAACTGTTCCCTTCAAACCATGTTTGGTGTCGTGTTTCTGCTGCTTAGGAGTTAGAGTGCTCATTGGCCTAATTTATTGTTCACGTGGCAGTCTGAAAGGAATATGCGACCTTTGGTATTTCTTGTCGTGCCTGTCCACTATCTATGACCTGTCTTCTGGTTTCTTAACTGTAGTGGTTACTATGCTAACACTTTTTGCATTGTACAGCACAATTTCCGAGTATGATATATGAATTGCTTACCATATTGGAAAGTGCCCTGCAAGCATGCATGGTCTGTTCTTGTTCGTCAGGGGGCAAAACAAAATGTTCATCTGCTGATCACCACCCACTGTTAAGTCAACTGAGTTGTTTTTGTAGCACATACTACAACCAGGAACACAGAGATGACAGGCGGTTGTCACCTATTTTTTTAAATTTATTCTTGCCACGGCAATATACATAATGACTGTTATCTCGATATTGGTTTTTACTGTTATAATGATTTTTTCCTGGATGGTGAAACCTCGTGTCCTTGGCCAGCCGCCTGTCATCTCTGTGTTCCTGGTTGTAGTATGTGCTACAAAAACAACTCAGTTGACTTACCAGTGGGTGGTGATCAGCAGATGAACATTCCTTTATGAAAATGATTGCCTGTTGTGTGCCTTGTGGTGTGTAGTTGGATTCGTACCTGTCCCTATGGTCGTAGTGATGTTTGTAGAAATGTCTTGGTGGTTGCGGGTACCTCACTATAGACTTGCCCCTTTGTACAGCACAGTATGGGCCTGACATCTACTGCGCCACTTGCTGACTCTGTCGATTAGAGATTGTCAAACTCACGATAACCTGTTTCAGTTTTGAGGTCTCAGAGTAATGAAATTCGTGTTGCAGGTTATGCAAAGTTTTTCCTACAACTAGGTTGTACCTATAAATGCCGAACTCTAACCTTTTAATAATCCCTACCAACTGATATATGGTGTCATTGTCTAAGCCTATAATCTTGTCTGCAACTGATGGGAAAAGCAACTTCTACAAGATATTCAGAAACTCTGTGTCACTGACAATGGGGTTCTACACTTTCTCTGGTAGTAAAGTATTGTTTCTACATATTTCATACACCCTTCATCTAATCCTTACCGTTTTTTTTTACAGAAGCTGTTTGTAATATTCACTTGATACCATGGATGTGAAAATGACCTTTAACCTAGCTTCGATTTCTAGCCACATGAGGTGGTCTGTGTGTGTCCGTATATGAGTCTCAATTATGTGTTTGGCCGTGCCCTGGATATTAAATTTAATACATTTACACTTTTTGTGACATTCTAGCCATTACTTGCCACCTGAAAATGGCCCTAAAAATTCGGCAATGTTCTCACGGTTTTGTATACTGAATGTTGGAATTTTCTCCAGCTGGCTGACCTGTGTGTGTGTTCGTGAGTTTGTGTGTGCATGAGTTTATATGTCCATATACATTATTTGACTGTAATTGTGAGATATGTCTTGCTGTTAAGTATATGTTATTTTTGTTTGGACATGAGTGTACTGTTGTGTGTGACGAAGTTGTGTTGTGTGCGTTCGGGCTGGTGTTGAAGGAATACTCTAAGTAAGTGTTCTCTGTACTTGCCGAACTAGTTAGTGCTGTTTCGTGTATACTGTGTGAGGATAGTTTGTGTTATTTCAGTATTTTTTCTGCCTTGGATGTGGCCAATGTATATTTTCACGAGTTGTTTAATTGGAGATAAAACTGTTTTACTGCAGGTGTTCATGTGGAAATGGTGATCTGTGTGTAGATCTCTAAGTACTTATATTAAATGTCTAAAACTACAAGCAGTCTACTGATTGCTCCTGAATGGCACTCACTAAAGCTACTATGCATTAGGGTACTTTTAAGCAAGACTACTGGGCCGAAAGCAGCTCCATTAAAACATGCATTAAAGATTCTGAAAAGCAAGCTAAATTACACTATATTACAAAATTGGGTGCAGGCATGGTTCTACACATTTCGCTGGCTGCACTGGGAAGTGCAAACCATGCAAGGCCATCCATTATTGCAAGTGCTGACTACACGCTCTCGATTGTCCTACAGTCATGGCTGTGGGCATTTTAAATTTACCTTGGCATGCCTGGTCATCTGTGTGTGGTACTGAAACTTCACAACTACCTATTGCTCTAACCTTACAATGAACACAAGAACAAAGTTATCTAATTTCCGCTAACATTTTTACTGCGGGTCCATAAGAGGAAGGATTCAAACCGCGCCTCCACCACTGTAACACTTGATCTGCAATGACTACTGTAACATTGGTGTAATAAACACATGAATATGTGCAACATAAGTCACTGAGGCTAATCCTCTTCACATTATTCTGCTCTGGGGGGTATAACTCAAGATAGTACAATGACATAAGGCAATTACAAAAAACCACTAATTCTTTTATTACTCTAACTCATGCAGTAAATATTCTGAAATGCTTTAACAAACAATACTGAATAATACTAGATCTGAAATGTTTGACAATCAATACTGAAACAATACACGACTCTTCCAAGGAACAATTATGTTATCAAATATTTTGGCTCTTTAATAGGGGATCTTTAGGGTTTGCTGCACGAAGGTTCGTTTCCAGATCTATCCTGCACCCAGAACCAAATATCTCCTTACCACTGATTATTAATGACACTGGGCTGGAGCTCCTCCACCTCATGATGTCGAGTAGTCGTGGTGATTGGCTGATCAGGTCACGTCTCTCCAAGACATCATCAACTATATCGGCTCGCTCTGCTGTGTTGCCCTTCAGCTGCTCACGCCGACCTCCTGCATCGATGTGTCCTCGATGTGGTACCAAACAGAGTGAGTCAAAGAGTGAGGTGTAGTCATGCACCAGCAGTCTTATATACTTTATGGCTGGCCTACCTACAGGAACGTCTTCTGCCACCATTGCTGCTCCCTAGTTCCCCTCACTGCGAATGCAGCTGGACAGCACTTGGATGGCAAGGTGCGGTCTCTAATGCACAGTAATCTCGATATTGATTTCAGACAAAATGATTCAATTGCGGCTATGATAGGGCATAAAACAGTTTATCCAGCAAATCAACTACACCAATCATCGACACAAGTTACTATGCTGGAAGTTTATGTGTCTTGTATAAACATAAATATTGGATTGCTTTTAAATGGAAAACTATCACACTGCATGTATTTAAGTGTTCTGTTGTGCCAAGTTGCAAAATAATTTAAAAGTCAAGAACACTATTTCATCTTCTGGTAATAGTTAATTGTTTAGATGAATTAATTGTTACAATTCTTAACTAAAATGGTAAGCTTATTAATTTTATAACTGAAGAAATTATTGTATATTTTTATATGAAATAGAGCGAATAGTATATAAACACTTCCATTATGTCTGCATTACATTCAAAATGGGGATTATGTATCTTACACAGAAGGAACTAACTACAAAAAGTGGTGATTCAGTTAAGGCTATGAAAGTAAATATAAAAAATGCAAACACAATTGTAATAGGCTCAGTTCAGTTAGGAACCTTGTGAAGTTAAGACAAGGCAAAACAATAATTTTAAAGTGACTTTGGACATAAAGTAATTTGAGAGAGAAAACATTCTTAATGTAGAACAACACATAATTTATGAGGATGCTATAACCAAAACTGAGATCCGTCTATACGAACCATTCAGAGCAGGACCATATAGATTCCTATCAGAAATACACATACCTATCGAGAAACATGAAATTTGTAAGTTGCCTTCAAAATCAACTTTATCCCTTAGAGGAACATTCCCAATGGCAGCTAATGCCACAAATCCAGTAACTACATCAAGAGTCAGAAATGGGATATTTCAATTAATAAACGGAATTGCATATCTGCTTAGTGGTATTATAATAGATCAAAACCTAGATTTCGGCATCACACCAACAATAAAAATTTATTTCTCACTAATTACAAACTATACTAATATAGATAGTAAATATGTTTGGAACCATGCAGACTATTACAGACTACAAATCAATTCAAGTGGAAAATATGAAGTTGTAATACAATTAATTATGGTAATTGTGTTCGCTAAAGACTATAGGCCTGAAATAGTACATGCAAAACGAGAAACAGTAATTTTATTTAGTAATGCACACTTGTGCATTATATGTGACATGGGCAATGATGATGAAGGCATACATTTTGAAATAAGTAGTGTAGAATGGTTGATGCCTCATATTAAAAATAACACCCATGAATACATAAATTTACTAAAGTACATTGTAAAAGGCAAGAACCTAGATATTACATTCATATCATGGAGTTTGCAATCTTTTCATTCAATACCAGCAAGTGAGAAAATCGTATGGAACAAGAAATCAAGTTTTTTAAATGAAAAACTTAGGTATGTAATCATTTGTTTTCAAACAACTGACAAAATAATCCGAAGGCAAACACTTCATTATTTCACTATTGCAATATTAAAAATATTTAACTTTATCGCAATAATCAAGTCTATTCTTGTATAGATTTAAATTCATATTTTGCAACTGGGGAGTACCTAATATGTTACAATAAGTAGAAAGGGTTTCAAGAAACATATTCTGGAAAAGACTGTGCACAGATATTGGATCCTGAAAAATTTAAAAACAGATCACCTTTATTTGTGTATAATGTAAGGAAACAAATGTCAGCTTATCAATAATGCCATTGATTGATGTATTGAAGTAATAGCAAACACTCCCATTCCTGGAAATACTCAAGCATATGTATAAGTCATCCATGACAGATTAATACCATATAATGTCCAAGATAAGTTTATGAAAGTACTAATGTGAATCAGTAGATGACAAACCAACAGTGACTTAGTATGTTCTGCAACATTCAAGATTTCCAAGCTCCTAATATATTCATAATTAAGGAATTGCAATACCTACTTCAAAAACCACACACCTATACTCAGTTTCAAAGCACCATTCGACCTTAAATACCTAAGACCTAAATATAAGAGACCAAACACATGGGTTATAAAAATCATCATGGTTAGTTTGGTATGGGGGATGTATTGACTATGAGGAAATACCGAAATAATGTAGCACATACTTCAAAGACAAGAAAGTGTATGCATGTGGACTTGATCAAAAACATGTTCTTGCATGTGTGTGCACTAGAAAAATTATTGATATGCTAACATAGTATAATTGTCCCTCCTTCAAAGAGTTACGTCAAATGTTTGGTTACACATCACCTTTCTTCTCAGTAGGTGAAAATTCTAAATTAAAGTACAAATGATTGTTACTGATGGACTGGACCGAGGAGGGAGAGCAGAAGGTGGAGGAGAGAAGGCGGAACCCACAATTGATAATATAAAATCAATATCAGAATGGTTAATGTAGTCATTGGTAAGGTGGAAAGGGGAAATGAGAGGTGAGGAGGGGAATTCAAAATATGGTATAAATAAAGGAGGTGATTCGTTAAAATAATTCAGTTTATATTGGAGTTCGCGATGGAGAAGTTTGATACAGAGGTCGAGTATCCGAATGTTACTCCAGGTTTCAGAACTGTAGGGATTCAGGTTAAGGAAAACACTCCTCTGCTAATCCAATTGTGTGATGGGGATAAACATTGGTGTACGACATTAATTCGTTCAGATTATGTATAGGCCTTAAGCAGAAGTCAAAGATTGTATTGGGCGCAAGTGTGCAGTTTATAATTTAAGGCCTGGCACCGAATTGACAACTAGTTTAACAGAATTAGTGTGGGATATGGAAGGTGAAGTACTCACTAAATATCCAACATTTTGCAATATTTAATACAAGTTGTGAAGGCAGTGTTAAGTAGAGGAATTAATCTGGACAGAATAATGCAACAATATTGAACATGTTCCACAAATCCCCAATGAAAATTGTTGCCTAGTGTCTCCCTGTGAAATTTGGGCTTGCAGTGTATGGCAGCGCAAGATATGCATCTGTAGTATCGAAAAATAATCCACTATGGCGGTGGAGCACACACGACAAATTAGACAATGTGATGGTTGCACCATCCTGTATATATAAAGAACAGGGAACCAATGGATCTTCAGTCATTCTCTTCTATATAACCATGGCATGCAGATTCGATCCTACAACAGAATACAAGCTTGTGTATGTGGGGTATCGGCGAGTGTACTTCAAACCTTATAGGGGAAAGATAAAAGTGCAGGTGTGCAACGACCTAAAATACTGGTGGTACAACTTTGATATGTATTAGGGAGTTAGATTACGGCATACTTTGCTTCTGAAGATTGTAAACTGGGGTATTTGAGACCTGATACTTTCCTACCATGCACCCTAAAGGACTTAATTGCAGTAACTTATGGTGAAATGATTGTTGAAGAATAACTGGGCAAGTGGAATATCAGTTATTGACAGCTTGATCAGACAGTTTCCTGACAATATTATTTTTATAATAAATATTAAATTCTAACTTATATTTACTTTAGGGTAACGTTTCACTCATGCTATACACATTCCATTCGGGAAACAAAACTATACATTTTAAGAAAACGTATCGTTGGCTAGCAAAACCAAGATGTTTGGAAGCTCTGTAAGTAATGCTTTCAGCAGGTAAGCTGTCGCAATGGTTTCCCGGCCGCCGGAGGGGAGGCAGAGTAGGAAGACCACCTTGGGGGGGAGGGGCCTTATGGCTGTGTCAACCTGTGTTAGAATCTATGATGGTAGTGCTTTCTTCACCGAACTGAAGTGGACGTAGCCGAAGCTGGCCTAGCCGCAGACAGTTGGCGTGGTGTAGTTTACAGTAACTAGATCGATTCGTGGGCAAGTTCGTGCACACAACGTGAATCTTATTGTTTTTATTTAATTTAGTTTTGGTCCTGAGAATGTTATACATATTCGTGCGCGATGTATACCCTACATGAATATTATAAAATTACTGTGTGAGACTGAGAACCGAGTAGATAGAATGAGTGCAACAGAAACATGTGGATGTAAGTGTGGTGTGTGTGGATTACGAGTAAAGCATTTTTCCAGCAGTGCTTTCACTTTTCAAGAAATGTGTGACATCACAAAAGAGGGTAGGCCAACACCTGAAATTACGATCATGACAACATTCTAGAAAGGTAATTTTGTACGTCATTTCCAAAAAAAAAAAAAAAGTGTTTATCAAACTCGTGATTAGCTGGATGTAACAGCCTAAACAAACTGTTTTGCTGCCCATGTTTATTATTTTTAAAGGATGTTAACACGTGGACTGCGACTGGGTATTGTGATCTTAACAATATCTACACTGCTGTTCAAATACATGAGTGTTCTGAAGTTCACATAAATTAATTTTTGTCTCTTAAAGAAAATGGTTAAAATATAGTTGATTTTGGTTTAAATAGATCCAAACAATTAAGCACACGACATAACGAAAAAGTTAAAAGAAACAGAGAAATTTTGAAGCGTTTAATAGATGTTGTTTGTTTCTTTGGTGTACAGGAACTGCCTTTCCGTGGTCATGATGAGACAAATGAATCAGGAAACCGTGGCAACTATGCTGAGTTACTTGCTTTAAATATTTTAATTGGTTAAGATTCCGGGTTTGATGAAGGTATCTATGAAATTTTTTTCACTCCGGCAAATTTTATGTAAAAAAATATTATTAGTTTCAGAAGTGGTGTATTTTATATTGAGGTACCACAAAATGTTCAAATGGCACCATTTTGCACCTTGAAATCCAAATTTTCCCGGGGGACGACCCCTGGACCCCCCTCCACCTTTATTGAGGAGATCAACGCCACTATTGCCCCCTGATCACAGTAACTTGCCGATGAAATTATAGCACGTATCGCCACTGGTGAGGATAATGTTCATTTTAAATACATGTATGGTATTGGGTTCATGCTAAGTAGTAGCAAACCTAATTTACTTGAAAGTAGTGTTAGTGTTTGTAACAGTTAAAATTGTCGTTTAAATAAATGTAGACCATATATGAGATAGAAAAATGTAATGTTAAACACAAGGGGAACACATTCTCACTAAATATTGTGCTAAACTTTCTCATTAGAGACATGTTATTTATAGACCAGGCCATACAGATCCACTGCATTACATTGGATGTTGTGATAGGGATGTTCATGTTTTAGAAGCAGTGAATGAGTATATATTGGTCATTGGATGTGTATCAGCTAATTTTTATTGCATAGAAAATTAAAATTAGGAAGAGCAAAATTCAACCCTCAAACCTTCCTTGCAAGTAGTTCGAAATTGCAGAGAAAATATTGATGTAAATTTCTCATTTATTTGTGTGGAAATCCCAAGTTGTAAAATTAATATAATCAAGTTCTTTAGATGGTTTTTGTATTCCAAACTGTTTCATTGTTGTTTTAAGGGAGAGAAATAGTAATTACGTCTCAGTATCAATTTGGCTTCCATACTGTAAACATGATATTCTTCCATCCTGCCAACCCATATGTCAGCGTTAAACCAGGTAAGTCTAATGTATCATGTGTATTTTGGAGTATCATACATTTAAGGGAATTTACAGAGTTGTGTGACAGTGTTTGCCACTTCCGAGTAATTTATCTCCCATTGGATGAGAAATAACTCATGTCTTGATTCAATGTTCCGACATGGCTGTGTCCAGTATTTTATACAACTCCGAATATGGTTTTGCCTGCAATTGTGGAAGAAGTTTTTGCACATCATCAAAAAAGTATTCCTGATATGATGGAAAATATTGTGTTACATGCTCCAAACTGCTGTAAAGATGTAAGCACTCAAAACATTTGAAAAGTCTAAGCCAGAATGTCGGAGAAAGTGAATACATTTAGAAAATACACAGAGCCAGGATTTTGACGGCAATGTTAAGAATATATATCACTAGTAAGTAAATTTATAAAATGCATGAAAGTCTCTCTCTCTCTTTCTTCTCTCTCTCTCTCTCTCTCTCTCTCTCCTCTCTCTCTCTCTCTCTCTCTCAAATTGTGAAATTGTTCAATTGTATTGTAAGCAATTTCTCAAATTTCTGTGTAAGCCAAAGCATTGTAAATATGTATATTGCAAGTGCGTTGTCAAAAGTCTGTCAAATTTGTATGTTGGAAGTATCTTCTCAAATTGTTGTTTAATGTGAGCCAAATTGTTTTTCAAAATGTTAAAAGTCATATGGTGCAATGGTGGTAACAAAACTGTAATATGTAAAGTGTTGTACTTTTGCATTTAATAAATATTTGAAACAATTTATTTGGTTGTGGTTAATTGACTTATAAAAACCCCTCATATAATTTTACAAATTGTATTTAGTGATGTTGTATAAAAATGATGTCTAAGATGTAAGTTAATCAATGATAATAGACAAGGCGGATGTGTCGTTCGTGGGCCATTTGGAATCCGTCCGTTGCATTGTAAATATGTATATTGCAAGTGCGTTGTCAAAAGTCTGTCAAATTTGTATGTTGGAAGTATCTTCTCAAATTGTTGTTTAATGTGAGCCAAATTGTTTTTCAAAATGTTAAAAGTCATATGGTGCAATGGTGGTAACAAAACTGTAATATGTAAAGTGTTGTACTTTTGCATTTAATAAATATTTGAAACAATTTATTTGGTTGTGGTTAATTGACTTATAAAAACCCCTCATATAATTTTACAAATTGTATTTAGTGATGTTGTATAAAAATGATGTCTAAGATGTAAGTTAATCAATGATAATAGACAAGGCGGATGTGTCGTTCGTGGGCCATTTGGAATCCGTCCGTTCCGGTCGTTTTAAAAACGATATCGGATCGCTTACATCGTCTACGAGTATTAACCTGTGAGTGGTGTTATCTAACCTCAATTCACTCATAGACCTATGAACACCATCCATTTTATATGTAACAAAATTTATCTGTTCCCACACCTGGTCAAATTTCGACTCGTTTCTTTCTCTTTCCCCGCGAACTTGTGTCTCGGTACGTTCGCATCTCTTTTCTATCTGGCAACCAAAAGAATTCATTTGGGAAGAAATTCTACTTTCCAATTCTACCGGGTCGTTCTCTATGGTAGCTATACGTTGTTCGCTATCTCTTCCCGTAAAGCGTCTGATGTATGCTCTAATTCCTGGTTCACAGTTTTTATTTCCTGTCGTACCTGCGATATATTGTAAGTCATTGTTTCACTTAATTGAGAAATTTCCATATTGAGAATGCTCTGGAAGGATTCCCTTTGTTCAAACAAAGCCTGTCCGAACTGTTCACTTAATCGCCTTTCGGTCTGTTCAAATCCTCGCACCATTCGTTCATTTAACCGCCTTTCGGTCTGTTCATTAATTTCATGACTTTCTCTTAACATATGTTCCTTAATTTCATGAATTTCTCTTGATTGCTCCTCAAATCGCTTTCCGATCCGTTCTGATTTCTGTTCAAGTAACAAAGCAATCTGTTGCAACAACACCATCTCCGGTGGGAAACACATTACACTAGTCAGTTCCAGTGTCTGATCGGCGTTAGTCAACTGGCTTACTATATTACCCTCCATGTCGCTTGAAACTAACTCAACAGTCAGTTTACTCGTTTCTGCAATCATATTATCCGCGCTATATTCCAATTTCTTATAGTGTATGGTGGCGGTGTTTCGCAAATAGTATGTAGTCCTTGATTCTTGACTCATATAAATTCCAAAGATTAAGCAACTCTACTCTGGTTTCTCTATGGAAGTTATGAATATTTATTTCAGTGGGCAGCAGTATAGTAATCTCTGGATATCGTGGGATTAAATTATCGTAGCCGTCACGTTGAGTCGACAAAATAATACTGTAGTACTATTAATATGTGTTACAATATTATTATACTGTATGCATACATACAATACAATAGCCAATATCATTGGCTATAAGATATTATTTCTGAGATATGTAATATAAGACATGAATGTGTAATGTAATGGTAAAATATCGTCGTATATGTGAGTGAGTTTGATAGGTTATATTAATGATTTACCTCGGCTGAACTCTATGCTGACACGCTAAAACAATCGGTGTATTCATCCAAATTTCCATTACCTCTGTGGTTTGAAGAAATTGGATCATTAATTCTAATAAAAAACAAAGAAGTCTTAATTCAAGTAAATAAATTGAAACGAATAAAATTACATTGATTGTAATACTGATGAGTGATTTTAAAATGAGCTAACTGAACTAAACCAATTTCGAATTATATGGTACTTTTGCAGAACTTCAGTTACAAAATATTATACCATACTAATTCTCAAAATTACAAACAACACCAGCTTGCACTTTGCACTTCAACCGATTTATCAACATTTGACTTTACTAGTTCTTGTGTAATAAATATATTTACATTTGCTTGAGGAAAAATGCTACTTAGCTGTATCGATAGCGGAAAATAACCGCAACTCTTCCGATGTCGTGGAGTCATCCTTCACTGGTGTAGAACTCAGTAACAGCTCTCCCGCTCATCATGGACAGCACATCTCCGAGTGGTGCTCAACGAACTCGTCCTCTGCGGGCCGGAACAGCGGAGGTGGGTTCAGAATCAGAACCTCGCCAGAATTCGCAGCCAGTAGTCCTCTTCTCGCAGAATTGGCTCTCCGAACACCAGACACCGCGTCGTCCTTGGTGCGAAGTCCCAACCAAGAAGTCCTCCTTCACTGAGTCGTCCTTCCATCCGGGCTCATCGTACAGCTTTTGTCGAATTACTTCTTCTTTTAAACATATATATGATCATCATTTCAATAGTGCGTGAGTAATTCTGTATCTCCGTCATAAATATCAAATTTTGCAATCAAATATTGTAGATTATCTTTCATAGTCAGGACTGCCTTCTATTCTGAGTTGACCTCTCACTGATTCCAAATTATAATGAATACATTTTTTGTTCTATCATACCGTAGTTCGAAAAATGATTAAATGTGATAGGCCGGCTGGTGTGGCCTGATTATTTGAAGAAAACAAAAGGTAGTGCTTGTTACAAAGACAAATATTCATGCAAAAAAACCGTAGATAATCATTAAACTTACATAGCATACACAACGCAACTGTCAAAGTAAATAAATTTACACTTATCACATTGAACATATGTTAAACATCTTATACATTGCATTAAAGTTTGGTATTTAAAACAAATTTAAGGACATAGAATAATAATAAAGTAATAAATATTAAAGTGTTATAATGTTTTAAACAGTTTTTCTCAAGTTGCATAATGTAAATTTTTAAAAGTGGTGAAGTAATTAATTATATGTTGCAATTTACAGTTTTTATTTTATTTTATCGCAAAATAAAATCATTTCTGTGCTGAAATGTATTCTATTGATAAAAACGTTTTGACGCTCTAACAACCAGCCATTCTCTTATGTTTCATAAATGTTACGACACTATGCAACGTTACAATAAAATTGGAGAAGATTAAAATGAATATTTTTCTCGTTCTGACATAGCCACGAGATCCTACAAAATGTGTAGAGCGGGGAAGGGATTAAGTTAACAAAAAATAAAACACTTTGTATGAGTAAAATTAATTGTAATATTTGATGGTAATTAAAATCTAACCATTAGAATTTCTTTTATTTAATTAGTACATAAATTAATTATGTATATGTTGGAGATTTTACACTAATCGTGGATTATAAAGTGTTATAGGTGTGGTGGTTGGCGTATAGAGTATTCGACTCCCACCTAGGTAACCGTGTTCGATTTCCGGCGAGGCCTCTCCCGGATTTTCGTTTGCAGGAATAGTGCCGGACGATTCCACTGGTATGCGGAATTTACTGGAGATACCCCGTTACCCTCGTGCCTGCATTCCGGCGCCACTCCATATCCACCACACTTCACCCTCATGGCTCTCATGACCTCATTGTCCAGAGCCGCTCAACAGTCTCCATTCCTCTTGAAGTTGCCATAAACCCTTTCGTCCTTCACTTGTTTTATGGACAGACCAATGAACTCCGCTCCTCTATCATGTAGAAATAATACGCGGGCCGAGTAGCCTTCTATGTTCATCGCGGTGTAAAGATTTTACGCGGCAACCTCAGGGAGTAACGCGACGGAGCTCTCTGGCCGAACTGAGGTGGAAAGCACCTTCGTCGGAGAGGAACGTCGCAGAATTAAGGTGACTGAAATATGAGGAGCGGCAGAAGAGGAGACGCACTCGGTCCAGACCGGAGTAAGCGTCCTGATGACATCACGCCAGGCAGGCACTCTGTCGGCGCGGCAGCTGTGCATACCCTCACCTAGACAAGACCATCACTCAAACGAGCAGCTTTCATCAAGCGTGGAGACAGGCTGCGCCTTGGGGAATGGTAACCGATCCACGTCACGTGCGTTGCTAGCTGAATCCGTCCTTTGCCCACCACGCCTGTCACACTGAGGCCAGGGAGCGTTAAAACACATGACGCCGTTGTTACAAACAAGGGGTCTTTGTATGCATACACATTTAGCTTGCTAAAAGAAACTGCGGCAATCATCGTAACGACAGCTAGAACCATAGTTCCTTGTAATAGTCTTTACATTGGATTCTGTAAGAGATATATTTACGGTAGTCTTCGAGATATTGCATTTGTTTGGCGAAGTAGTGGGCTCTATTCGAAAATCAACAATCGGCTTTCTGAATGGTGTTATTTGGCCCCCGTCATTACTGAACGTTGTGCCACATTCCACGGTAATATATTATTTGTTTCTTAATTCATTTCCGAATAACATTTTTAAAACAAATTATCTTTTCTCTGTAATACAGTTTTTGACAGGGTCCTTGTTCGTCTTGAACATCACGAGATAGCAGCACTTAACCCATTGATGAGTCTATTGTCTGTATCGTGGTTACGTTAGAAGGAATTACCAGCGGAAAGTAAAATATAATCTTTAAATGTATTCTTGAAAACGCTCATCTGGCGGAAATAAAATTGTATGTGATATTTCTCCTGTTCGGGGCATTTTTAAAATGTATTATTTTCCTCTGCATTTTGTTTTTTTTTATTTAACCTCAATACACTAGTAATTCTCTTTCTTCTTACTTTCATATAGATACACAGACCTGTGGCATTTATAATTCTGTCAAGGTTACATTTTGAGTTAGAGAATACCATTTATCCTCGTAAAAATGATTACGCCATGACCGTCTTTATATAAAAACAGCAAAAGTTTACTTACAGAAGAGGGTCCTAGGAAACTGTGACACGAATGTCGTTTGTTAACACGCTCGTCTCTATTTTTGAACCACGCGTATTATTCCCATGGCTGAGTCTGCCAAGTCGCTACTTCCCGACTACGAGGTTATGGTTTCGAGTTTCGGGTAAGCCATGTGCATGCCATACCCGATCATAATGCTGATAAGAAAGCAGACACATAAGTGAACCCAGATAATCAAAATGAATTCTCATTCAGCACTCTCCTACGGTCTGATTGACTAAACGCGAATTTTCCATACAGTGGGGTTAAGCTCCTACCAAAATTAGAGATTTATGTGTTGAGACCAGCAGATGCCCACCAGTATGAAAACGTGCCCTAGGATGAAGCAGTGACTGAACGAACTAGTGGGGAAATGAATTTCCCGAGAAAAAGAACCAACCACCGACAGTGTCCTGTATTCCAAATGAGATTTCAAAAAGCATAAACCGGAAAGCGTTTACAATGCACGGAATCATGTACTTTCAATTTATGGCAAGATATTAGAGATTAGAGTATGATTTTTGTTTAAATTTTATTTAATGGTGTGAATGTATTAAATACTTTGTGTAAATTCAGTTTTCAATCGCGATCCTTTATTTAGCTTTGTATTCCAATTTTATTTAAATAAATAGAGTTATTCCACATCATTTTCATAGTAGTAAATAATATCAATGAAACTCGTTTTAAAACCGGAGAGGAAATGTTTAAGCTTAATTTTTAAATATGCATTATTTCCCCGCTAACTTGCTTCCCTATACTAATAATGCATGTGCATGAACATATGTGGAGTCCAAATGGGGTCAATACTGTTTAGTGGTAAAGAGAGAATATAAATATCAATAAATTATTTAATTTAGAGATATTGAGTCTCTGTATATTCGTGTTCACAAATGCACTATCAGTTGAATGTGGACTTTCAGTAAATGAACGTTTTCTTGTAATTCTTAATATATCAATGCACAGTACTTTCTCTTTTGGTTACAAGTATTCTGGAAAATATAATTAGGCCTACTTGTGATTGCGTCATTTGACTAGAATCAATAACTTGGCTACAACTGGAACTTTTGAAGCACTTTCTTAGCGGTAGTCGTAGATGTGTACCAAATTTGACTGGAGTCTTATAAAAGAGAAAAATTCCAGGTATGTATGACGTACACTCGAATAAGTTAACAAGGCATAGTTACATGACTAATATTAATGATACTTCACGCGAACGTGGGTTCAACACACACACAGTAACATAATCATATTTCCGTGCCTTTGAGGGACGCTTATGAGCGAACCAGCACATGTGAAAAGTTTTAATTATCTGTCAGTAGCAAACTACGTGTTAAAAAAGGAGTAGTGTAAGAGAAGTGTGATCGCGTGTCCGCTTGAGCAGGAATGACATACATGTCTAATTAAAGGTGAAACTAAAATAAAACTGCATGAAGAAGATTAAATGACGTGGTGCAAACTGGCAAGAGCAAGAGGACGAGAGCCTTCTCTTTCAATGGAAGTGTAAGTCAATTTTCTTGAAAGCAATTACCCTAGATAAAATTTTCAAACCCAAAGTGGCGAGTTCAACTACGAACTGCAAGGTCAAAGGGCAGGAAGAAACTCTCGTGCCACTTCCTACTCTGCAACATGATTACGATACCTTGATGAGCCAAGAAAGATTAAAGAAACATAACTTCAAGCCTACTTGCATATGCCTCGTGACACGTGTGGAAATATCCCATCCCTTTCAGACACATACCACATGTACAGTGGTTCACATTGATATTTGGCCACCGATGATTACCGCAGTATTATGGCATTTTGTTACATTAGAAATGAAGGTTAACATAAAACATATTGCACAAGCATTCTTGTATGAGTTAAATGAAATGCAACAGTAGCCAATAACTGAAATAAGAAGTGCAAGTTACTGATACACAATATTGTGTCCTCCCGTGCTGAATAAGTACGCCACTTTAAGATTCGGCCAGTTGTGATGGATGCATGGCAAAGGCATAATGCACATTGCTTTCGTACCTTGTGTCATTCCCTGCACGCTCTCTGCGCTGAGAGGTTGTATTGTGTGGCCCTGTTGGCTTCGTCAGTCAGGCAAATGGAACGTACGAGCAAAAATAAAACGTTTGGACAGCGGCAGCTGGTCATTGGTCTTCATGCAAAGAGGAAACCGCAACGAGAATTTTAAAGGAAGACAATAGATTCGACGCCACATAAAACGCAGCCAAAGAAACTAAGCGAGAGACAATAATGTCTAGTAATCAGAAAAATAAAGAGAATGATCCGAAAGTTAGTGCATGCAAACCGACCTGGGAGTTACTCATTGAATGTGGAAAGACCTTCCATCCAGAAAATATAGGACAAGGTATCATAAAAGCATGATATACCTAATGGCAGGGTACTCAGAAAAAAGCATTACATTAATGAGACGAATTGAAGAAAACGACTTAAATTTGCAAATCTACACAAGTGTGCTGAAAAACTAGGCATTTGGAACACGGCTAAGTTATACTAAGAAAATGACCCAAAACACAAGTCGTACATTGTCAAGATCTGACTTTTGTTTAATTGTCCCAAAGTCATTACCACACCTCCTCTATCACCCTACACGAATCGCATAGAAAATCTGAGGGATGAATTTAAAAAAAAATTTAGGACTACTAAAATTTAATATACAAATTAATTAGAGTAAAGATTCAAGGAAAAATGGTGTAAGATTGATTCCGAATGTACCAGGAAAATAATTGCTAATTCACCACGCCTGCGAGAAGTATTTAAAAAAATAGCAATGTATCCAGGTACTAAAATATTGTTAGTTAAGTCTGCAAAGAAGATTATATTTTTGTTTGAATGATGATGGCCAAATATTAAAGTGGTATACTTATGCAGAATAGGAAGACAAAATCATATTGTTTAAGTTGTATTGCTCATTTCCGTTATTGGTTACCGCTAGTCTATATTTTGTTTAAAACACACTAGAATGATTGTGCAATATGCTTTATGTTTATATTCATTTATAATATAACATAAGGCCTGAATATGCGATAGTCATAGGTGGCCGAATATTAATGTGAGCCATTGTGCAGTTTTACTGAACTGTGTTTCGGAATTAGCAGTAATTATAGGCGTGTAAATACTATCGCCATTTTGTATGTCAGTTTCTGACTACAAATTTTAGTCAAGTTTTAATATACTAAGAACTTTTGGAGTTTAGCACTCTCCAGCGATCGTTTAAACTTTCCAATAAATATTATATATGGTAATTTGAATGGTTTATCCACTGTGTCTTCACACTTTCTGAATATAACCTTCGAAAAATCATCCCATTTATGATTATTCCTAAAATAAATCATACGCTGTGAGAAATTTTCTTATAAACTTCTCAACATGTAATAAAAAATTTTAACATATACGTAGTGTGGGACAGTTACCATAACTTAGTATACAAACAATAAGTATTTAGTACGGCTACTATGTGAACTTGGGAATGGCAGTACCCATTTGGCGGTTTCATATACCTGTTTAGAAGCGCCCCCACGTGGGTATAAGGAAAGATATCACTATAACAGTATTCGTATCATTCGTAAACACTGGGATTGTAAATTTCCGAACTATTTCTTAGAATGTACAAAGAAAGTGTTTTGTACTCCCGTTAAAATTAACAACCCCTATTTTGTTTGAACAAAAAATTAATTCTTATTCTGACAGTAAATGATTTATTTTGTACTCAATACGAATTAAGGACAGGGAGAAAGAGGTTTCTTAGAAATGTCTGAAGTTCTTGTCTAAAATATTATAAAAATGTTTTTACGTTAGTGTAAAGTAAACATTTCTTACAGTCTTATGTCTCCACTGAAGCATTCTTTGTAACGAATTTCCTTCGTATGTACAAAAACACTTATTTTTAATATCTGTTTAGGCCACAAATACGTTAAGTTGGTACTCCTGAGCGTTTCCTTCCAGAGTTGCATGAGTTTTGTTTACGAACGGCATAATAACATATAGTGGGTAAGACAAGTATAGAACGAGCAGTGTCTCACGACATTTGGAAGTAACAACGAACATGTTATATCAAAAATGTCCAGCGTCATGACAAGCCAGAACCTTTATCCCTGGGTCTTCGATGATTGAGATAGCTGAAGATTTTCTCTCACGACATTAGGGAGCTGAACCGGCTATAGTTCCAGGTTCATCTGTTATGTGACTACTTACGTAAGTACTGAGTCGGTATTAAATTGGTTTGAAAACCACTGCAAGGAAGAGATTCCCCCATCCTGTGCGCGACCGTACCGAAATCTACAGAACCGGAATGGACGCTGTTGGAAGGAACTGATGAAATTCAAGATCGCTACAATAAATCACTGCAAGAGCTAAACTTGCGAAACGATCTTCCTGGAGAATTAATGAGACGAACAAATTGGAGGTGAAAAACTACGGAATGAGAATACGGGAAGTACCAGCTGTTCACTGTAAGTATTGGGAATGACTGACTCTGAGAAATGAACTCGCAAGTAAAGGGAAATAAATTAAATATTGTAACGGGGAAAACGCCAGAAATTTCCGCCCCAGCTCGCTATGTTTTGCTGAAGGCTATTGTATGATAGTAAATTAGATTTTTTTTTTTTTTTTTTTACCACTGGTAAGTTTAGTTATTTGACATATTTTCTGTACGGATTTTTGAAGACGTATTATTTTTCTCATATTCTGACAAAGCTTCCAGAAGAAAAACATTATGTTAGCACACGTTTAACAAAAATGTGTTATTAAAATTAAGTTTTTACCATTTTTTTCGTTTTATACAACTCTTTAGCGGTAACTTGTTGCATAAAAATCAATTATTTCCACATGTAGAACCACGTAACATTTATATCTTTGAATAATGTGAGATCACATGTTTCCGTTACCAAGATCTTACCAGAAACTAAGAAACTAATTACGCATATTCTCAATGACGATCACTGTCAGAGAAGCCATATAAAAATATTTTCCTCAAATTGGTGAAGAAATACCGTCATAAAGAAACATTTATCTACTAGTTTCGGAGCAATTTGTATCGCACTGGCTGCTACAACGAAGCTGCGCTATAATAGTTATAATAAAGGTGCTGGGAGGAATTCCTCAATTTAAAATATACAAAATTACTATGTCCAAAAACCTTTTAATAAGTGCTTCGGAAGGTATTTCCGCTATACAAAAATATACAGCTAGATTTGAAACAAGGGTTAAGCAGAATTTTGTGCCAGAGGCTGGTGAACAGGAGGCAAGAAATAAGTAATTAATAAGTAATTTCCATCGGTATTTTTTGGTAGAGGGACAGTTAAATTATTTTTCTAAGGTTCGTGATTAGGGTGTTTTTTCCAACCTGATGTGGCAGTAAATATTTTTTCAGTGATTATGAGGGCGCTATTCTAAAGTGCCTACGCTATAGGATGAGGAAACCTTAGCGGCCTCACAGTTTTAGGAATATGTAGAGCTTTTTGAAAGAAGTTTCGGCAGCACTACTGTAAGTAAGAAGTCATACCACCTGGTAAAAACTTCGTTATATTTACCCCACGCTACAATTTGAAACTACATCCCACAGTCTCACGTGTGATCGACAGATATGAAATCGTTTTGAAAGAGAAATATGCTTTAAAATAATTCCTGTAACTTGAAATAGTTAATATTTCCATGAGTAATAGTCTTATATTTTTATTATTCGTGTTCACTTTGATATTTCACGAATTGCTTTCAACGTACTATACTAACCTTTCATATTTGCCAATAGCAAGAGGTTTGTACTTTTTTGAAATTAATTGTATATAAGCTAAACTTTTTTTCTACGAGGAAAATACGTCTGAAAAATGTTTACAAACAAAGTAAATAACAATCGTAATTCTAAGAACAGCCTTGGAAACTTATAACATGTTCAATATAGTAATAAACCAGAATAACGAAGTTAGTCGAGTTATCAGTGATTCCTCCATTCTACCGCGATTTGGCGATAATTAAGTTATGTTTTAAGAATAAGGGTTAAGTAAGAAATTAGTGGGCAAACGGTGATTTCTAGTTGTGGAATTAAGAAAAAATATTTAAATACTTATACAACGTACTTGATTTTTCCTGAAAAAGCAACATTTTATAACGAATGCATTTAGCCAGAAAATTTTGTAAGGCTCTAAGTGTTTTGCCCATAACAGTTTATTACGTAATGGTCGAAAACATATTCCATGTGGCGTTGTAGTTTCCGTTGAATTAGCCCAAAAATTCCAGCTCAGAGCACATTTTGTAAAGAAACATTTTTAGGGCTTATAGGCAAGTGTAACGTGAAAAGCGAACAATAACCAACGGACAACACTATTGTAATTATTTGATTATCGTTTAAAATAGTCTGCTGATACATCCACTCTGAATTATAGATCATGTAATTTTGTAGCAGGTGCTATCAAATGAATTCAGCATACCAGGTATAATTAATAGACACGTGATTACAATTTGCAAGTATAATGTCGCGAAAATTATCTCTATTTTTAATGAAAATATGATTTTAAAACATATATTATATCTTACAGCTGAACCCCATGCCTGCAATTTTTACGTCGATCGGGCCATACGTGACTTTCACATGTTTGTTATCGTAAAACACTGATTGGGCTCGCTTGGTGTTTAAAGCTCCACACAAGGAATATTATGTTCGTAGTGAATATAAAACCATGATTCTGACGATTTCCTTGCTGTAGATGTCGAGCTCGTTCTGCTGATCGAGCATTAAGTTATTCCTTATAAAAGTTAAATACATGCCCATATTTATAAAAAAAAGATATTATACATGCTTCCGCAGTTTTCCTCTGAGAAAGTCAATTTTATATCTAGGTTTTCATTTCCGTTTACTTGGCAGGTTGGGCCTACTGATTTGTAACATCGTTCTCTACATTGTCAGCCATGTGACAAAAATGTGAAACAAAAATCCCTAATATTTATTGTTACAATTGTTCAAGATACTAATTTTTATGTGGTTGATCACACCGCAGTACTTATGAGGCCCAACCGTTCTGCTTACAGCATTTCAGTGATGTGCTAGAAAACACGATCCCGACTACAGTGGATGTACCTGTTTAGCTTTGGAAGAAATTACGACAGCCCCTCGACTATTGAAAAGTTCAGACGCAGTTTCTACAACCATAAACGTTGTAACTGTTGTCTGTTATCTAATTTAAATTTAACCTATTAGTTATTTTGATAATTTGTTAAGGGGCGACCGCATTCACTATAATGGACTTTCTTTGCTACGATTCTAGTAGCAATTTGTTATAAGTTATTTTCAGTACTTAGGCAACAGAACACACCTTCATTTGCATGGTTTGGGTACGCGAGAAAGTTTCCAGTTAGTACCTTTTAAGCATACTTTCCGAAGGAAAGAAAGGACTTTGAGGTCACTTTCATGTCTGTGTGTGTTTTTATGGTTGTGTGTCTGTATAGGTGTCTGTACGGGAGTGTATCCCCTTTACTTTTTGAACGTGTCAATAGAATTTCACAAAACTCGGTAAACATACAGTACTTAGTATAGTTTTCGACTACTCCGGGCAGTTACTTTCAAAACGGTGGCCATTTTTAATATTTTAGGATGATATGACGTACCTCGGGAACCAATCAAAAAGATTTAAAACCAGTTTCGTATGCTAACAGAGCATCGTGTAATCAATTAATTTTGAGATAAAGATTTTTCGTTAGCCCGCCATTTTTAAAGATAGCACAAAATGATGAAATAAATATTTTACATTTTACTCGAAAAATAATAGGCAAATACTCACCCAATTTGGAATGCAAGTAATACAGTGACATGCCATATAAACGTAAAAGAATAAACTTGAATATATACTTATTTTCAAAAAGGTGGCCAAACAAATATTTTAGGTTTATTTGGTAAAATACTATAACATTACTAAAAAATTTTCACCAAATCTTGTATGTTGAAAATATACCGGGTGAGGCATTTAAAACAGGCCACCTTAATAAACCGGCTACTTGTAACGACACAGGAAAATGTTTCAGGCAAACATTGTTTGGGGTCAAAGGGGCCATAATGTTACTTTAGTAAATAGGTGTGTTGAACGCCGAGGGGTGACGGAAATGCGGTATGTTAAATGGGACGATGTGGTTTAATGTTCACATTTCTAGTACGTGTGACACATGTTTGCATTCATCTTGCGGAGAGCTGTTCAGAGATGTGTAATAAAGTATGTCATCCCATTTACAATACCGACATTGACCCACATAGCTCCTTCACCCCTCAACGTGACATCAAACTCTTAAAGTCACATTATGGCCCCTTTCACCCCAAACAACGCTTGTAGGAACCATTTTCTTCTATCTTTACACGTGGGCGATTTATTAATGTGGCCTGTTTTAAATGCCTCATCCTGTATATGACAAGCATCGTATATGCCAACACATAGCCAATTTTGTCAGTTATTTGGTAAGGCAGCGCTACATGAATAAATAAAAGTTTTTCTGTCATATCTCGGTAAACAAACAGCCCATTTCTACTAAATCTGCGGGCACATGATGTTAAATGGCATGTGCTAAATATTTTAGAGTCTTATTTTCAAGATGGCGGTCACGTACCCGTCTAAGCTTAGAATAATAGCCGATATCGTTCAAACCATAATAAAATAAATCACAATTTAACTTTTTATGCTGGTAGTAGATATTACAACTATCATCTGCATCTACATGGATCATCTTTCGTCCGCCATTTTGTACGATAGCGCCACACGAAAAAATAGTTTTTTGGTTGTTGGCTATTTTGAGAAAGAATTGTCAGATTCCTGTTTAACTTGGTGAACAACTAGTATTAGGACAGATGGTAAAAGTTTGTTTATTTATGAGGGTCTAACACTTATTTCCAAAATAGCGGCTTTATAGCCGTTTTAGTTTAGAATACTTTGTAGTAGAAACCTTCTAATCAATTCCAACTTAATTATGTATGCACGCAGTGCACATAAATGTTGTCTACATACAGCATCTTCAGCCCGCCGTTTTCTAGAATATGCCAAATGAAAAATTAAGTTTTTATGAAATACCTCCGCATATAATAGACAGATTTATAATAAATTTTGCAAACAAATAGCATAGCAGCAGATGGGGAAAATGTGTATTTCTTAAGTAGGTCAGCCTTTTTTTCTAAATGGTGACTGTATAATACTTAAGCTGTGTATATTTTACTAACGCATAAATTCCAACTTAATTTTGCAAGCTGGCACAATATATTGCAACCATCAAATCTGGCTATACAAAGCATCGTTTCTCTGTCATTTTGTTAGTAGCACCACAGTAAATACTAAGTTTTTATGTCATCTCGGGAAACAATCAACCATTTTTTACCAAATTTGGGTAAGAAGTTGTACTGCGTAGGCCATATAAAGATATGTATTTTTAAAGTGCTACAGACACTTATATTCAGAATGGTGGCTATAAAAATAATTTATCTTAATGTTCTATACATACGAAACTCTGTAATCGATTTTAACTTACCTTTGTATACTGGCAGTATACAGACATAGAATGTGCAAATACGTAACTTACCTTTGTATACTGGCAATATACAGACATAGAATGTGCAAATACGTAACTTACCTTTGTATACTGGCAATATACAGACATAGAATGTGCAAATACGTAACTTTTTGTCCTCCATGTATGTCATCATATGAAAAATATGGAGTTTTATGCCATATGTCAGAAACCAATCTACCGATTTCCACCAAGTTTTCCGATCTTCCGTGGCGCAGTCGGTTAGTGCACTGCCGGTCTGGGGTGCGGGAGGTTCTGGGTTCGAACCCCAGATAAGACATAAGTGTTAATTTAAGTTACGTCAAAAGTTAGTTTGTAAGCCATTCCCTGATAAGCCTTCAGGCATAACGCTGGGGAACGTTAATAAGCACTTTGCAATCCAATCTACCAATTTCTTCTCAAAAGAAGCACTACGATAGACCATGTAAACTTAAATGTAATAAGTAGCTCAGTCACTTATTTTCAAAATGATGAACCTTTTAATATTTTAGGTTATTAAATCCTATTATTCGAAAAATTAGACTTATTAAATCCAAAGTTGATGCTCCGAATTCGACCTCCGTAATGCAGTTGATTGAATTATAGATTAAGGTACGATGTTCTCCGTGTTTGAGTCCCGCATAAGGCACGTGTGTATTTGTAATCGTCTTTCTACAGTTGCATATGTTTCTTGTATCCTCTCTAATGATATTGTTTTCAACCAGACGACAAGCACTGCCTACCAACTCAGCTTTTAAGAACTTTTAAAATATTTATTGTGCTCATAATGAGAAAAGTAGTCCAATTACTTATTTTCATATGTTACAAATGTAAATTTAGAAATGTTCATATACTCTAAATGTCATAACAGCCTTGTATAATTGTTAAAGTGGCTAGTTTAATAGCTACAGCGTATAACAATTTTTGTAGGGTAAGTCCGGGCTAGATGGCCACACGGTAGAGATGGCCAATCTTTATAGTTCGGCAGCCGGCTGCTAGAAAGCATCCCAGTTCAGTGTGTGTTGAGTTCTTGCTAAGTTACGTGGAAAGTTTATATTACGCAGTGGAAGAGGGCTATATTTGTGAGTATTTTTGGATTTTTACTTTTACATTCAGCATAAAAAATTATCCTATTCAATATGTTTGCTTAACGGTTAAAAAATAACACGTAAAATTATGATAAAACACGTTTATAGGGTTTTATACGTTCCCTCACTTAACTTACCCATGTCGGTTGACACCCATCATCCGCTATTATTGTAACGCTATATGGTCATCTCACCCGAACAATCGATGTAGATGGCCAAGATTTATCCAGCACAGTTGGCCACCTATTGATGTGTCGTGAAATGTTGACTATTAATTTTCGTTCTCTCTTTCCAGTTGCCAAACAAGTACACTCCCAAGGTGGGAAATAGACCCTACTCGGGGAAGATGGAAAGCAGATGACTTGAAATATGCCTTCGAAGCCGTCGAAAGTGGAACATCTGTCCGCAAAGTATCTTCGATGTTTAATATACCCAGAAAAACTCTCGAAAGAAGAATAAAAATAGGAAATGTCACTAAAGGACCAATGGTACCGAGTTCTTCTTCTGGCAAAGACAACGAAGAAAGACTTGTCCGTCACATTAGAAAAATGTAAATGCATAACTTTTCTCTTACCAGAGACGATGTTCGAAGTTTAGCGTACAATTTTGCCACGCAGTTAGGAATTCAACATAGATTCAATAATGTTGCAACATTTTCTCTCAAGACATCCTGATATATCTTTGCGCAAGTCTGAGGGCGTTTCACTTGCAAGAGTTTAAGGTATGGACCGCAACGAAGCCGGAAATATTTTTCTCTTTTGAAAAATATCTTAGAGAAAAATTGCGCTAATAATAAGCCATCGGCGCTGTTCAACATGGACGAAACAGGCCTGCAGCTGAATAACCACCCTGGCCAAGTTCTAGATGAGAAAGGTTCCAAATTACTTCATAATATTACTTCAGGATAACAGGGAAAGACAATTACATTCATAGCGTGCTGCAATGCATAGGGCATGTTCCTCCCCATGATACCAATTATGAAGGGGAAAAACAAAAAAAAAAATGGGAGGATAACATGCCACCAGGAAGTATTGTAATGTCGTCTGAAAAATCAGCCTCTAATTTTTTTTTAAATTAGGCTTAGCAACCATTTTCTCCCTCCCAAGCTAGCAGGAAAAATACTCTTGATTATGGATGGACATGCATCTCACTGCAATTATGTGGAAGTTCTTGAATTCGCTGACGAGAACGGAATCATATTACTATGCTCACTAGCCACACGACACTTTATTTACAGCCACTGGACCGTGCTGTATTTAAATCATTGAAAGATCACTTTTACACTGCTTGTTTAAAGTGGCTAACAAACCATCCGAACCGAAAGCTTACTAGGATGCGATTTGGTGAGCTTCTGAGTGAAACTTGGGGAAAGCAGCAACGCCTGAAAATGCGATAGCAGGTTTTAGTGCCACTGGAATCCACCCCTTGAATGTAGATGCTATTCCAGATTCTGCTTTTGTTGTTAACCCCAGACCAACTGAAAAAGAAAATTGTGAACCCGCGTCAGACTCTTTGCTTGATACGAATCTGGGAAAACGTGACAGTACCAAAAAATTTTCTGGTGTACTCAAACAAGATACCCAGCAAAATTCTCCCTCCAGTGTTGGCAGCATGGAGATAGAGATTAACACTTTCCCTGCCATAACTGAAGAGCCCAGTACTTCATACCAATGTGCAGAAATAAGCCTGTTTAGTACAACAGTAATTCGTCAGCTCATAACTACAAATGTTACTTCACCATCTACTAGTGCAGCAGACGCTATCTCGCCTACCAAAGACTTGAATATCATTTCACCTATTCCAAAAACAACAAAACAGACACCGAAATGTAAAAAACTGAAGGCAACACCTCTTACATATCCTAAAAATACTGCTTAATTGAAAAGAAAACGGAGAAGGCAAATAAAAATGTCTCGAAAAGCAAAAGAAGGTTAGGCCTATACTGGCACGTAACAAAAGCAGTGTGCCGTGACCTATCCTGACGATGAATAAGGTCAAGCAAGAAAGGAAGATGTCGGTAACAAGATGATAGAGCACTCGTGTACAAAAATACTATATTATATACACTCACAGCTTTACATTAAATATTATACAAAATACACTCTTCTTTACATTACATTATTCAATTAATTTTCTCAGCTAATAGCATTTACTTTAACAGGTCCTGCCGACCTGTATAAACGAAGTATAGAATAAATACCCACGACTTGAGGAGTTTTAATTGTTAGGACGAGGGCCCTCTGGCACCCTACTGGGATTATAATTACTCTTTGGCTGTCGTGTCGGCGTCGTCGAGCGAGACCTCCTCGACAGTGGCAGTGCTGGGCGCAGACGCGGGGACTACGGCCTGATGGTCCTCCTCGCTGGCATCTCGTCGGTCCCGCGGAAGCAAGATGGCCGTGAGTCGTCATCGTTCCAACCTTATATACGTCTCAGCCTAGCGTCTCGACCTTCCTCAGCAGGGGATTGTTTAAATAACAGCCGGGCTGGCTCGTCGTGATCGCACCGCCCCAAGTACTCGACCGTCGCTTGCCAGCCCCAGCTAACACTCCTTGCAGCATGGCCCCTTTTTTCCATGAAATCTATGCATCCTCACATGACGAGGGTTCCCCAAGAGAAGTGTGGAAGGCAGAGAGTAGAGGCTAGGCAGAGAATGGTTGGGTAGCTCACTGGAGGAGGGTGAAGTCAGTGTCATCAATCAATTGTAAAGTCTGCCACTGGAAGAGGTCTCTCTTTGCTGGGTTGACAGCTGAGAGGGTTTTCACGCAACTATTGTCCTTCGCGCACTTTTATGAAGTTCCCCTAGGGCGCTGTCAGTCGTGAGGTTACGGTGTAGTTTACATTGTTATTAAAAGAAAGGAGCACTTGATTATCTCATATTTGTAAACTTATAACATATTTGATAATCTGCTTTTATAATGATTTTCAATATCTTTGTACATTGAAAAAATATATTACATTGCCATCTCTTTGGTGACTCTAATAAAACATTTTCTGATTCTACATATACACTTACATTAATGCATATTCGTATTACCTTGTGTTATTTTTCTGTATACTCCTTGGCTCTAATGTGTAATAACCTTTACAAATACTACCTCTACATATCTTATGTCGTTAGTTGACATGGCTGGAACAGTTATATGAATTTTGGCATAAGGAAACTATTATTTGATCCTCTGATTTGTATTAAACATCTTAACACGTATTCATATCGTACAAGTTGTTAAATTGTGGCGGCATAGTAATCATGTAGCCACTATGGTTTCATGTGATCATTGGGTGGGTAGAAGATTTGCTTTCGGTGCCATAACTAATTTAAATTACCTCTAAGATATGAAACTAGAACCAAATACTTCCTCGGTGCCGATAGCTAAAGGTGTTTGGTAAAAGTAATTCATGTGCACGATTTGAATGATACAATTTGCCATAGTGCTGTAGCAAATCTTATCTTATTTCATTAAAAAGTGTGACAATTATTTGCAGTTTGTCATATTTGTATGTGAAAGATTATTATCTTTTATCAAACACTTTAATTACGCAATTAATTTTGCTTCGTCAAGCGAGACCTCCTCGACAGAGTCAATGCTGGGCGTCGAAGTGGGGACCACAGCCTGGTGGTCCCCACTTGGAACCATGGCCCAGCGACCATGGTTTCAACCTTATATGTGTCTCCGCCTATCCTCTCGACCTTCCATGGTGGGGATTGTTTTAATAACAGCTGGGGTGGCCTGTAGTGGTCGCACCCTCTCAAGTGTTCGAGCTTCACTTGCCAGTCCTAGCTAACACCACTTGCAGTAAGAGAATAATACTTTGATGTAGAAGAAATACTTCTTCAAGTAGTAGTTCAGAAGTATAAGTAACATGGCAGGATCAATCTAGAGACGATTTTGATTAAGACGACGAGGAGTACGTCGGATATGATGAAGACTACAATCTTATAATACTGAAATGTGACTGGATAAAATGTGTTCACTGTTGTCGTCGGTCACAGATAAACTGTACTAATTTTACTGATGTGTGCAACGACAGTGGAAAATCTATATCAAGGAAGTGAAAGATTGGTGTTAGCTAATTTAGTGTACTGATGAACCTTTCGGAATGTGTTTTTAGCTTAATTTTTGTCTATCACTTATTTTTTTTACTTATGCTATGAAAAAACACCTAATTCCATTATGTGCTAAAAGGGCTTCCCTTGATTTGTGTTTAAAACAAGTGACTATTGTTCTTCTCATTGTTTTTGGCAGATTTTTGTTCTGGCCATCTGTCCCAAAAGCATATGGCCATATCTCCCGGCTATATGGATCAGATGGCCAGGGTTGTGTAAAAATAATTTAATGGCATATTTTAAAAACGATACAGTTTTGGCTGTCTTGCAAATAATACTTCATAAATTTAGTATCTTATGAACACTTTACCGATCAAAGAAAACATTTTATGTAAAAAATAATTATTATGTAAGGCACTTAAAAAAACTGTGGCCATCTAACTGTGGCTTAACCTATAAAATTTACGTTAAATAAAATGTTTGATTTTTTATTCAGATAAAAATGGGCACAAATGAGTATTGCTAATGTCTGACTGACTCGCTAGAAAATAAACACGAAATTAAAACATATAATTGCCTATTTCTACGAACTGCACTGTCTGAAAATGTATAAACGAATAAATATAGAAAAGGAAATGTATGGATGGATGAATATAATGAAGCCCAGAAGGAAATAGCATGTTCGTTAAAATCGTGAGCAGGATATTCTTCTGCTTAAAGAATCGTGTCTTTTAAAAACAGAAGTTTTGTTTCGAGAATTTAACGTAATGAAATATGATTGTGCATGTGTTCTCTCTATTAAAACGGGTTTCAAACGAATCTTGCTTCTTTTGATAGAAATTCTAGTTCTACAACTGTTCATATATGAGCCACTTAAAAAGTAGAGTTAGTTCTTTTCTTTCTCAACGTGTTGGGAAAAGTGTTTTAACTAAGGTTATTGATTTTTATTAAATTTAGGAAGACAACTCTATAGTAAAAATATTAAGCATCTAATATAATTATAACCTATTATGCTTGTATCAATGTGTAAAGGATTTCCATTTCTTAATACGCGTAATGAGCTATAGTAGAAATACTGCCGATTCAGAAATAATTCAAATATTCACGTTACAAATCATCACTTTGATTATACCAATTGAATTAAGCAACAGTGTAGTGTGTGAAGGATTTTAGTTTTTAATAAGAGTAAAATGCTCTAGGTAATGCAAATATGGACAATTAAAAAATAATTCAAATTGTCATCAAGTAACAAATAATTCCCGATAATTAATATGACATATAGCTAAATGGCATAGAAGTTAAATTCCTGTATTGCAGTGCAACATTCCCAAGCTGCAGGCGTGATTAATGCTATCAGCAAAAAATGAAAACGAGGTGAGGCAGTTCCAAATATTCTAAAAGAATTTGTTCCCTTTTTCACAATTAATTATTCAAATTCCTTTGGCCCGACGGGTAAGCAGAAGGGTCATGTTTATTTCTGGCAGGTCAATTGGCAGTTTTGCATGATGTATCTCAGGATATTTGCTTTTTTTTTTTTTTTTACCCAAGAGCCGGCGCTATTCGAATGCAGTACCTCGCTCCCATGTGTTGTGCGTGACCCACATCCGCGTGTGTAAAAGGAGATAGTGGTGGTAGCCCCCCCCCCTCTCTTTCTTCTACCCCTTTCACACTCAATAAACCCAGAGTACTAGACGAATATATTCCCCTCTCGTAAAACAGATGCAGGGGCCTCGGTATTTATGGGTGTACCTTTCACTTCACGGTGTTCCCGAAATATTTCCTCAACCTACCTCTCCCATGCCCCACCAAATAAAAAAAATCTTATATCCACTCACCTCCCTGCCCATTTCAAAAACTTTCACTCGCGTACTACTACATCAAATCCCTTTTACTCTAAGGCCGCTTGCACACACGCCGGTTTTGGAAGGCCGGTAAAATGTCGGCCGTCCAAATTCCTTTATTGGCGTGAATAAGCATATGGCTCCTTTCACACTGGCTGATAATGGCACGGAGCTTAGTCGGCGCCGGTATACAGCCGGCCATTGCCACTGCAGATGCACTGGTGCCAGGTCGTGCTAAGGAGACAGTGACGTACGTGACATTAAGCACGCTTTCACACAAACCTACTTTTGTAAGCCGTCCAGTACCCAAGCTCACGTGCTCCAGGCAAGTTGTTTGTTCGTGTTCGTGCGGTGTGTTTTTAATTTTGGTGTGAAATTGCAGGCGATATTGACAATGACGTTTTGATTTGGTTAGTAATGGCCAGATCTGTATTATGGGATAAAACACTTGATATATTCAAAGGCAGAGTAGCAACAAAAATGCCTGGAGTGAGGTTTGTGTAGATCTGAATCCTGGTTTCGAAGAGATAGAGGACAAAGACAAAAATACATATAGAAAGTAAAAGGTAATTTAAGAAATGTCACAATTTGCATGTGCAATTTAAAGCATAACAACATTGTAAAACTACTGTTAACATTGAAGTGGAATAAAGTGTAGCTATCTAAGCGGTTTGTCAAATTGCTTGAGACATTTATACCAAATGTTCTTCGTGATACGCGACCTGAAAGCATACATTTAGTATAAATACACCTTGCTATTAATGCCTTAACCTATTGACATATACAGGCTCAATATTGATAAAGTATAAATTGCATACCTTTGCTATGTTGGTAAACGTGTAGATAGACTAATGGCTGTAAAGTTATTTGTGGTTAAAGTTAAAAATTATTATTACATTTTAAATGAAACGTTGACTTAAAAAAACACAAAGAGCTCCAAATTATATATATATATATATATATATATATATATATATATATATATATATATATATATATATATATATATATATATATATACACATAATGTAACCATAACTGAGTGGTTGACTTTAAATAGAATTATCAATGTTAACTTATACACATCACTTGTTAAAATTGTTTTTACGTAAAGAATCTTAGGCAGTTTGAAATCTGCCTGCCTTTATTCCCCCATCATTTACTGCTCAAAGCTCTAACGTTTTTACAGTCACAGATTGTTAATTGTTATTTTATTGTAATTATCATATGGTTTGTACATGTAATTTACATATATCAATCAGCAACACCCGTAATTCGCATATGTGATATCATATTCAGAGATGTTAAAGATGTGTTAAGACACACTATATGTTTATTTTGATTATCTTGGAAGTACAATCATGCTGTATCTATCCGCTAATGATATACTGCAACACAATCTGAATTTACATCGGTGAAGTAAATTACGTAAGATGTAACAGAATGTTTACGACTTTCAACTATTGCAATTAAATTGCATGATTAGAGTTTAGCTCTGGTATTAATACTAATAATCAACTGTAAGAAATTTCGAGTTCTTTGACGCCCAACAAACATCGTACTCATCTTCAAATTAAATAATTAAACCCACATCTGGAAGGATTACAGCCTTATTCAACACTATAACACTACCAAAATACACAAGTGCGTATCATCACACACCCTTACAAGAGTTAATCAAACGGCCCACAAAACAATAATTACAATATGACTGTCATTCTATGTACAAGAGCAATTTTTACATACAACTGGCTTAGTGTTGTGAGGCAATGTTATATCTGTCTGGGAAGAAATAATGTGACCAACCAGTCCCAGTAAACTGTCTCAAAACATATATGTCACATGATGTGCTTCCCTGCTAGATTTGGGACATTTGCCAACGTATATCTCTAACACTTGATAGGAAATACTTATTAAATATGTTCCTAACAGTGTTTACTGATAGATCCCCTCGCATGACGTTCTCTTTTGGCACATCCTCCAGACCTGTTATTGCTGTGGTATCTTTAGCAAAATATCTATCCTTTCCTCGTACAAAGTAATGCAACAAAATACAAGCATTGACAATTATCTACAGCAAAATCTGGATGAACATTAAGAACCTGGTAAAATACTCACCACTTATTGGTAAAAATTTCAAAAGCGCATTCTAAATAGAGTCTATCCATACCCGGTCGGTAGTTGAACACACTGTTCTGGAGTGTAGATGAGTTCCGCTAAAAGATCTTAATAAATGTTGGTGTAGACCAAATGCTTCGTCCCTTATAAAGAAATAAGGTACCTTCGGACTCTATGTGCCTGCGAGACGTTTGTCTTCAGGAAGTTGTTGGGAATCTGTTTCAATTGATTTCAACAGGCCGGATTTTTTAACTATAGAAGAGTCGCAGTCCTTGCCATAGGTCTCGACATCAACAAATACAAATATGTATTTTGAATCTGCGACCACCATTAGCACCACGGAGTAATAATCCTTGTAGTTAAAATACACGGACCCACTGCCTAAAGGACACATACTGCGTATATGCTTACCGTCAACAGCTCCTAAGCAATTGGGGAAGATGGCGATGGTTTCGAAATCACAAGCTGTATATTCCCGAAGTTATTTTGTCGGTGTAGGAATACATTCCGATCTCACAACTAACCATATCGCTTTGCAGACATCTCGGACTATCTTCCTAGCAGTAGAAACGCCAATGCGGTAAGTATAGTGTAAGTCGGTGAATGTACATCCCCTCGCCAAGTATCTGTAACCAAGTAACAATTTAGTTGTAGCTGACCCATGAAGATATTTATGTTATAAAGACAAATAATGTGTCTACAATGTTTTTAATAACATTATTTATTTAGGCAAAGAAGTAGTATCAAGATGAGGGAAACTTCGTGACGCATATGAGATATCTAAAAAGAAAATTCAAGATAGTAAGATAAGTGGATCAAGAGGAAAGAAACAAAAAAAGATGTTTAGTTTCCAATGGACAATTAAAATTTTTCAAAAAATTTCACGACTTAAGGGAAACTGTGGACAGTTTAAATTGACCTGAATAAGAATGTACAGGAAATGACAACTGTATTCCACATGCAGAAGAAGGAGGGGTAGGTGAACGCCTCATTACACTAGACGCAGCAGAGAAAAGACCAACATCTATGCCATGATCACAGAAGCACAGGAAATTAGATCATGTTGATTTGAAAATTATCAATGCCCTTGAACTCCCAAAACAAAATAGTGAAATGTCCTGTTTTGAGAGTTTGCTCTCTCACCTGGAACAATTTGACGAGGGTGACATACTGCAATTTCAAATGGGAGTACTGCAGGTTATTTACAATATGAATGATAGTAAAAACATGACATCTCAGCCTTCCCTAATTTTTCCACAGCCTACACTCGTAATGTTTCACCACGATACTTTAGTGTCTCAGACAAACTGTAATTTTTTTTCACCAGATTGGTCCAATGCCTCAAACAAACCCAAACGTTTTCCCACACTCTACTTCAATGACTCAGACAAACCTTACAATGGTTCAACCTTCTTATTGCCAGTAGATTACTTCAATGCCGTCCCTCTTAACAGCAGACCACATAAAAACACTAGCACTTCAAAATCTCAAAATTAATTTTGTACTCAACCTGGGAAAATTGTCAGAAAAAGGCCCCTTTCATCAGCACCAACACCCCAAGATTTTGACCATTCTGCAGCAATTGATATTTTTTCAAACTCCAATTATTTAGTCTCTCCAGAGTAGTCCACTTATGAAGAAAGGGACTTCGCTAATTTACAATTTAAAATTACATTCAGTAACTACTCCTCCGTGTTTATGCCAATGATAATTACTGACATTTCTGTGTTGCAAGTAAAGAAGTGAAGACCCATTCAGTTCATTTATGTTGAAGTTTCAGTGGCAGCAGTAAAGTAGTAAAGTGTTTACAACCTATATAGCTGTTATTCCATTAGGTGTCGATAAAGATTTTCTGTTTTAGAGCTTACTTCATAAATGCATGTTGTAACTGACACATTTATTAAACTTCGAAATATTAAATTAGTTTTTCTGACCTTAATGCCACAACTGACATTCCAGCAGGCTGGGTGCAGTTTCTCATCTTCGAATTTCGACGTTGAAGAACATCCTTATCATAAGATGCAATGCAAATGCGAAAATAGTTGACAGGAATTTACTTTCATCATTTCTGAAATCTTCAAACAACGTATTGAATAATCCAACTTGCTCTCTTCTTTCATTGATAGGATAAACCCAAGGAAGGCGATCGCAATATTTTTTTTTCGTACTGCAATAGTACAAACACACTGCGGCAATTTTTGCGCGATCCATTACAACTCAGTGTTTACCCCCAAGTTTCAACAAGGGAAGTGATGAGCACCACCGGAAACGATCGGTCTGTGTGTAGGTTTCGATGCTCCGGCACAATATCGGCTGACTGTTACCGGCCGTCCGAAACCGATGTGTGGGCAAGCGGCCTGTACACACACCAGCATTTTACAGGTGCCGGCTCCAGCAATGGTGCCGTCGCCAGGAGGGGTTCTTGCACACGTACCAGCACGAACCGACTACGCCGGTGCCAGAACCGGCATAGTCGGTAGTTTGGTTTCAGAAACCGTGAAGGGAATGTGTGTCCTGGGGTTCAATTTTTGAAATTATCGGAATAATTATGCGAGCGGATTGTTCTGGTATTTTCGTTCCTGTAGCGAGTGTCGGAGTGATAAAATTCGTATTTTTGAGATGGCAGAAGCGACAGTCGGAATGGAATATACCGGTTTTTCAGGAATCGATATTACAACTTGGCATCGTCGCATTTCACGTCTCATCAAGGGTGCTAGGCAAATCATGTTAAATCTGATGGGACAGGAATTTTATTTTTCATAATACACAAGTATTTTTTTTCTGGATAATAGGTTCTGTCCAATGGTTATTAAAAAATACAAATTTATTTACGGCAGGGACAATGGTTGTACTAGATAGATAATTTAATAAAGTTAGTGTGTGAAGGATTAACTTTCATATTTACAAGTCTTCGATAATTCGCAGGGATTCGGCAATAACTAGTTGTTTCGGACGGTTCCGTTTGTTAAAAGAAAAACACTTTACTTCATTTTATTACTTGTTCCAAAAATAAAATAAGAAACAAAAAATTACTCATAATATTTACAAATGTGATAGGTAGATAGCGTGAATCATTAAATATTAATGCTAGTAATATTATATTTCAGATTTACTTGAAATTCTTGGTAGGTTATTTTGCTTAGATAGTTTCATTATTTCGTTAAACCTTATGTATATATTTATGAAAACATAGAACAGTCCATATTTGGGTAACAATTTGCCAAGAAAAAAGAAAATTAAAGAAATTCGTAAGTGCGTATATTAAATATTAATAAAATTAGGCTTCGTGAAATATAATTTATTTTGTGGTACTTCTACGAATATATGTTCTCTTTCTACACAAAAAGAATTCCATAGACTTTTATTTGCACAAGCGTGTGGGTGAATACATTTTTAGAGAAGCGGATCATCCCAATATATACTAAACTCGACATGTTTTCATGTATACACATCTGCCTAGCTTGTGTTATGATATACACTAGTTTAGTGCTTTTGATAGTTACACTTTTTATCGCACAGTTAAAATTATTCGTTTTACATTTCAGCTGTTTTGTGTTATTATTTACTGTATGATCAGGACACTCTATCAGTTTTCTTGTGCCAACTAACATTACGTTTATAGTAGTTTTTCTCAGGCTTTTGTAGAAATTATAATTTTATATGTGGGATGGTCTTAGTTTTTACTCTAATTCGTAGATTTTATTTATATTTAATCATAAAAGCTTGTATATTTCGACATTTACATCATAGCATAATGACATTAAATGAAAATCTCTAGAGGAATGACTATTCCGACAGCTGCCTTGCCCTCGTTTTGATTCTGACACACTACAGCTCGTTTCCAGTATACGAATCCGCTACAGATTGTTCAGAAATTAATTTTAAACATTCCGGTAGCGGAATGACGTCAGTCCACTGCCGGTATTATTCCGATTATTTATAAAATTGTGTCCCTGTTTTAACCTGAGGTTACATGTATTGTGCTTGCTGTGGTTGAGCCATAAATAACGTCACGACTTTTAACACATACAGTATTGGCTACATCATACAATAGTGGTGAAACACACGGAAGTAGTTTCTATACTATTACGAGAACCTAGAATGTGATGTAACTGAATTTTTAAACTATAGCCAAATGAGGACAACAATGTTTAACTATCTTGTACGGTGCATGTCAGCCAGCATTCAAGGTGAAAATACTGCTATGAGACTGTGCGTTCCTCCTAACGAAATGCACGCGGTTACAATTACGTAAGAAAAACTTGAAGAGAATTTGAAAATAACAGTTCGGTTTGTAGTGGGAGCGATGCACTTTTGGATTTAACCCATTTAATTGCTCGTGTCTGGGAAGGAGAAAGATTATCATTAATCTAAGGACCCTGAGGTGGTTGATTCTCAAAAGCCTCGATAGTATTGCAACAATGGGTATTGGATGAGTAGTCCGGTATATCTGTGCTATCGGAAACAATTAGTATTTCTGTAATTTTGTTCTCATTGTGGGCATGAATAAAGAGAACACTCTATTTTAATATAGGGAAAACATTGTATTTCTTAATTAAGTCCACACCCAAAATGAGGTCTTGCTGTAGGTTGTCAAGAATTGAAAATTCCTCTTGATAAGTGTGACCATGGATATTGAAGTTGATAGTAGTTTCAAACTTAGGGGGTGATAAAATTGACTTGACTTCAACCAGTGTTATATTTTTTTTAAGGGGATAAAGGGGCTCATCAGATAAAATAATGCTAGCCACACAGCTGCATGAACCCTCTGTGTCTAATAATGCCTACTATTGCTTGCTCTTAATTGTAACAAGTACACGTGGCATTGCAGTACTAATGACTTTCTGCTGTCATGATGTAAGAGGTTTAGCGTGTACTTGTTTTGGTGTTCCAATTCGAGGCGCGGCTCCACTCAGTTTGTTTTTAAAGAAAAGCTCATCATCGCAGCCGCCGGCACTCTTGTTTGGAAAACATTCAGCACATGCTACGGTGGGAGTGGGAGTGAAGTGGGTCACAAAAACGGTACTCAGTTTCAGCCAAAATCTGTTTTTAAACCGGCGAAAGTGGTCACCAACATCCGTGGAAAAAGCAAAATTTTGTTTGTGGAAAAGGGGGCACTGGCGACTTTTATGTCCTACAGAGAGACACAATGCGCAGATATCGCTAGCGGGGCTATGGGGACCGTGAATCGCCTGATGTGTGGCAGTGGATCACTGCGATAGGGCAACGTTGCATTCTAGCCCGGGGCTCTGGAGGCCTGCGTCCTGAATTTGTTGAATTTTTGGCTGGGGGAGGGGGGGACGCTGCACTTGCAAGCGTCGCTGCGGGCGGGCTTCTGACGCACTGTTACAGGTGTTGATACTTGTGACTGCAATACAGATAGTGGTGTGGCGTTTGTTTACTTATGGATTGTTACAGGGGCCTGAGTCGATCTAACACAAAGTATGGCCTATTAGTTTGCGCAAAATGTATGGCGGATTTGTTCTCTGGGGCATTGTTCCATTGCACAATTTTTGTTGGTGTGGCGAGTAAGGGTGGGATGGGATTTGATTGGAAAATACATCCAAGTGGCATTATAACTGGCGATTGACATGTAAGTTTTGCTGCTCGAACCCGGGTCTGCTGTTCCTGGGTGGGGGAAACACGTTGACGACTGTAATGTTCCCTGTACTGTTCCCCAGAAAAGTGTCTTTGTACGTGTCTATTTCCCTCCTGTTCTACTCTGAAGGGGCCTGCCTGGCAGTGTGTGTGGTGTAGTTTATAGGGTGTGTGGTGAGATGGATGTCTGTAGTGTTGTATATTGTGTGCCCAGTCAATTACCATGGGGCGACGAGATTTATAGTGAACATGTCTTTCTCTGCTGGTGGTGGGATAGTGTGAATGTGTGTATGTTTGAAAGTACTCTGCTGGACATGAGGATGGTGGGGTGTAACTTGGTGTGTTTTTGAGTGTCCGTATCTGTTCCATTAAAATGGCAATTTGTATGTGGAGTTTAGTATGTAGTGGGTTTGGTGTATGCGGTTTAATGTTATGTTGGTAATTTTACATGCCATGCTCGATGTTTTAAATTTGTGTAGTAGCTGGTTTAGTGTTGTGTTCTTCAAAGTGATCAGTTTTACAGCAAGTGGTGGCAAAATAGAGTTCCAAATAATGTTCAAAAATTCTTGTTCAGGTGATTGTGGTGTACATTTATTCTTGTAAAAAGTCAAGTTCTCGATATGGGCCTGAGCACTTTCGCCATGTTGTTGTTGTGTGGTGTGTAAAATGTGTTTGTATTTATACTGTGTGTTAAGTTTGCAGAATGTGTGTAATAATCTATCCTTAATTAGGTGCTAAGTGATATCAGCCACTCCGGCATTATATAAGTTTTTGTAGGTTCTCTTTGCAACTCCTGCCAGATGTAACTTTAGATGGCTGCATTTGACAAGTTCAGCCCAATCATTAACTTCACTTGCGGCTTTAAATGTGCCCAAAAATCCCTCGATACTTTTATTGATTTCGCCTGAGAAAGTGGAGATATATTTTGGGTGTTGTAAAATTACTTGTTTGGGGTGTGGAATGTTGGGTAGATTTACAGTGTTCTCAGTGCAGTTTAAAGACTGTTTACTGGAGTGTAATGTACGAGTGTGCCTGCATGTTGGGGAATGTCAGTATTTGCGCTGGGAATTGAAATAAGAAACAGGTCTGCGGTGGAGTGTTGAAAGTGGGCAGGGTCTCAAATAATAGCCGCTTGTACTAGGTTGGTATGTCTCATGGAATGAGAAGTCTTATGTGGAGTTCTGCTGTGTAGGGGAAGTGTGTTGAATTGGTGTTATGTGTTCTATGTTATTACCAGTTAACTGAGTTAGCAAATGCTCGTATATGTCTAGTGTTCGTGTTGGTGTACCTGAAGTAAGTTTAAATGTCTGTAATAATTCTCGAATCATTTGTGTAGTGTTCATATGTGGTGTGCTCATTGCGGCATATTAGCAAGAATGTGTGTAGTCAGTGTATTTAGTGCCGCGCACTTTTGTGTTAACTTACAATTAAAACCAACTACAAGAAGTAAGAAGTAAAAGACACTCTGATAGCACACAGTAAAACTGGAGTGGTTTAAACCTAAATTTGAACAATGTGTTCTACATGCATTATAAGCAGTAAAATTACAATACTCTAACAACATAAAATAAGCTCTCTGAGGGGGATGGGTGGGCGAAAATACAGCTGGCAAGGCGTGCAATGCAAGCACTGAGTCGCATGTGTGGTAACTGACCTACACTATCTACCAAAAAGTAATTGGGCATCCGTGAAGATAAGTATTTCAGTACATCAGTTGACTTGTGTTTCAAGGCCTCCTGTATAGGACTGTTGGTGTTTGTCCATGGTAGCATGAACATAGAGGCCTATTGTAACATTCTGGATAGTGAAATGCTCTCAAAATTGTGGTTTTTTTACAGAATGGACCCGTTACTTCCAGGATGACAATGCTAGGTGCCATGTTTCAAGGGCTACTATGCAATGGTACGCCAACAACAGTGTTCGCCGATTAGATTGGCTAGCCCAGAGCCCCACCTCACCCTATAGTACATATTTGGGACGAATTGGATCGCCGGGTGATGGCTCGTCAGGCACGACCAAAATCCATTGCTCAAATCATGGAATGGTTGCAAAAGGAATGGTGACGATTCCCCATGGATGTCCTGGAAACATTCATAGAGAGCATGTCAGACAGGATGGCTGCTGTTATAGCTGCAAGAGGTGGCGCTATGAGTTTCTAACAGGGCGACAACAACCGAGCAAACATTGTGGACAGGTGCCCAATTACTTTTTGGTAGATAGTGTGTGATACACTGGCTTACTGCAGGAGGAGAAGAGCTGTTAACATGGGCGGGCGGTGCAGTATGTTAGAGATGGGGGAATGTGGCTCACTTTTAATGGTATCACACATATGAAAAATATTAATTATAATATTTGATGAAACAATTATGATATGACCTGGAAGCAGGTGGAGCTTGGCTGCAAGGAGGTGGGAATAAGACCCTAGCCTCCACCAGTGTAACACTTGCCCTACCTCCTGAGTGTACTGTCCTCTTAACTCTGCATCCCTGCTCATCTCTTATTAATTACCTTGACATGTAAGATGTGGAAAGGGGTGTCATGGGGGTGCTTGCAATGGTGGCTAAATAAGAAAGATAGATTATGGAAATATATTATTTCATATGACAACCTTTAGGACTAAAAGCACTATACATATATGCATACATAACCATGGAAATATAATTATGTTATTTAAATATACTAAAACAGTAGTCATACAATACTCACAATATTACTGCAGCTAATCCCCTAACCTTGTCGTAATTATTATTGCACATGGGGAAGGGGACGGCAGCATGTTTAACAAACATTTGTGGCCGGCCAGCATACATACCCCATGCGAGCTTAGGCAGTGTAGTGATGCCAGGTTATCACTACAATTTGCTCACTTAAAAATGTCAAAAATATTTTTAACTAATTAAAACTGAATTCAATTTAAATGACAGAATATAAGATTACCTTTTTAAAAAAGGGTAAATTTCAAGAAACCATTAGACTCTAAGTAGATTCTTATTTTCAGAAGAATATGGAAAATATTGAAGGGAATGACTGGTTAAACTGTAGAAAGAAATAAAGTGCAGAAGATGTTAAAGGTTAGAAATGTCAGAGTTCTAAGTTTGGGAAAAATAAACCAATTTTAAATTCTCTGTTCGGGACTCATTCTTTGTGCCAACCCACTCGCTGTTCGTTATAGAAATCCCACACTGTCAGCTCTCCGAGCCATGGTGCGAACTAACTGGCATCCCTTGTAAGCCTGCAGCGTGTACAGATATAGGTGAAAATGTGTGTGTGTGTGCGCAGGCACATTAGCCCCTCAATGTCTAGTGGGTTGTTAAGCATTGGCTGATGGGGGAAGACGGAAGTTTCCGGCCAACTATTCGGACGGCGACACTTATGGCTGCACGAAATCTCACTTTCTATCCGATGAGACTACAGCGAGATTGCATAATTAAATGCAATTCCACCTTCCCTAACTCACTTGTGTCATTCAATGCATGAATTATTAAACATCTTGCTTGGGATAGAACCCAGTAAACAAATATAAGATTTCATTAATTGATATAAGAGTTAGGTTTAAAAGGACCAAGTGCTCAAAGGGTTAATTGCTGAAAGGGTCAAGTGACCAAAGGGTGAAGTGCCCAACAGGTTACGTGGACAAGGCTATTCTTATAAGTTTGTGTGCATCTGATTCAGACATAGTACATTTTAAACATGCCCTGTAGTAAGGAAGCTGTTGTGTTGTATTTGATGCTTTGAGTGATTACATAAACAATTTAAAAATAAAAGTGCTTAATGCACATTTTATCCTGTTGTTTTATATACATAGGAGGTGATGTGTTTGTTATGATTTTGATGACTATATCTTTTATGGTTCGGAAATTATGACTATGTTCATAAAAGGGTTTAGGTGTGTCTGACCCAGTGGTGTTTAATTGTTTGATATGATGTGTATGTTATGAATTTGATAACTATAGCTTTGCTAGATGGGAAAAAAAGAGTATCTTTGCTTATGAAAGGATATAACTCATAACTAACCTTGCTAGAAAGGCCTTAGCGTCTAAATTAGTATAGCAATATGGTGGATGTTGGGTACGATGCCTACCATATGAATTTTATTACCATAGCATCAATGGTTCAGAAATTATGACATTTACAAAAGGGCTTAAATGCATAATTTATTGATATTGTCAGAAAGTTTTTAGGTCCTAAATGGCCAGTTGTAAGGTATGCGATGTGTTGTATTTGATACTCTGAGTGGTTAAATAATTAAATTTAAATTTTAAAAAAATATTACTTTTATGCTTACTAAATACAATATGGGGATGGTTATAAAATCCTAACAATTTTTTTCTGATGACATAATCTTATATGTCTAAAAAATACTATGCTTTTGAAAAGTCCTTCGATATGATTGTTTGTAATATATAAATAAATGTATTTTAATTTAAATATATAACTTTCCTTTAAAGAATTATGCTTTACGATATCTATGTTTGTGCTTCCATAAACAAAATATTTTTGATTATACAATGTCTTATACATATCACTTCATATATTTATGTTTGACGATTTCAAATTGTTATATAGAAATTACCATTTAATTACCTTTTTTATAAAATCACGATTTGTTCATTTTCTACAAATCCGTTTTGAATGTACGAGATCATACATACATGCCAGTTTTTATACATAATTAAAAGCTCCACATCAACTTTTTTTTCTGTGGCTCGGATATGAGGAGCATTAGTTTGGCTACCTAAGTATCTGTGGTTTAAATCCACCATGTCGTAAATTTTTTTATGTTATATTAACAACAAGACTATGGCACATAGCATTTTTAATGAATATTTCCTTAGCTAGCAGACTATGGCAGCGATCCTCCGAACAAATGTACAGGGCTACCACCCACACATTATAAACTTTATCACAATGGCGTCTGTACCTATCAATTTTTCATTTTTTCTATAGTTTCACAGGTTTTATATTTCAACTCTAAATGTTTATTGTCTTATAATATGTGTAAATTTATATAAAACAAAGTTCGATCGAACATACGTAGACGTAAGCTACAAATACCACTGAGTGTGTATATAAGTTGACCAATTTATTCTCAAATCTGTGTAATGCCCACTGAAGTGTCTGAATATACTTATCTGGACTAGGTAGAATTAATTATCCCAATATTCACGAGTGTATTATATAGACAACAATCACTATACACAGCACGCCTCGCACGGCTCACATCACACTGTGTTGTCGACAGTTGAGCGTGCATCCACTTGGTGCAGCCAACTGCTCAAACTTAACTTATGTTGTGCACGTCATCCGCGTTGTCAACCATTGCTCTTGAGGCATCTTTTAGTAAAATAAAACTATTTTATTACTGCCTTACTACAGGCATCCATGGCACATAATACTGAATTTTAAAATGTTACTTTCAGCCAGACGGCCGTGCCTTTTACACTTGTTCCCTTTATTTGTAATCTTTCTGGCATGTTGTTAAGTGTTCACTAAATGTGCACACAACCCATCCTCCCAATTACCCATGCCCACTGCCTAGCTAGTGGGGGTTTCTTTCTACTTCAATATTAAATGTGGCCTTGGACACAATCCTTTCCCCCCCCCACGTGACGCTTACAGCATGATCAGAACTTGTAATTTTTAACATGGCTAGTCACGTATCTTGTGTCACTGTATAGTTTATTATAACTACCCCGCCTTGCTTTTGCCCCATAAAATATCTTAAAGTTAGCTTCGATATATTTCTTATGTGTATCTCTTAATTTTAATTTTGTTTTTGATGGTGGCTCCTACTTAAAATTGCTCTTTCGATACTGTGCTTAAGTCCTCCGGGTATGTCACCTTGCGCGACGTTCCTCCCCCTTGAGCTCCCCGGCGCACCAACTCTGATGTACCCAAGAACCTGTGCTTCTCTCACCCACCTCCAGCACTATCTCTACATTTTCACAACGTCCTTCTATATCCGAGACAACTGTTCTTTCTATTGGGAGGGAGGTAGTGTAGCGATAACCTGGCATCGCTACACCGCCTAAGCTCGCATGGGGTATGGGTGCTGGCCGGCCGCAAATGTTTGTTAAATATGAACTACATCAACCAGCTATAAAAGCACCCCCTCACGGTAGTGCCTACCGCCCTCCAGCTCCCCCCCCCCCCCAAATGGCCCAGAGGCTCAACGCCATGTAGTAGTGAGTGAGATTGTAGACTGAAGCAGAAGGCAACAGACAACCCAAGGCCCAGAGGAGCTCTGAGGCCAACTGGATATACAGACATTGGGTGAACATTAACGCGTTTGCGGTCGGGAGCCAGTCTCGTAACGAGCCATTATCCCCTTTCTCCTCTCTAATAATAATTGTGGCAAGGTTAGGGAATTAGCTGCGGTAATATTGTGAATGTTGTACGAATACTGTTTCTGTATACTTAAATAACATGATTGTATTCCCATTGTTTTATATGCGTAAATGTACTGCGTTGTTATACTTAAAGGTTGTCATACTAAATTATATATTCACATAATCTATCTTCCTAATTTAGCCACCATCGCGAGCACCCCCCCGTGACGCCCCTTACCACCGCTTACATGTCCAGGTATTTAATAAGAGTTGAGTAGGAATAGCAGAGTTAAGAGTACAGTAGACGCGGGAGGTAGGGCGAGTGTTACAATATTAAAGTGCTTTAACGTAGGGTGCTTCGGTAGTGTAGTTGATTAAGCCATAGGTTATACAACCCCCTGGTATGGATTCAGACCCTTTCTGGGTGAAATTAATTATACTCAGGGTTTTTACGTGATAAATGTCACAATAATCATCAATGGGAAATGTGAATATTCGAAAGGTGGAAGCATTGCTTAACTGGGAAATGTCTTATATCATAAACTTCAAACACACACACATCACTCACAAATACACATACCAAGCCACACAACCATGTACACACTCTTACAATATATCACACGTGCACATATAACACTAACAGTATAACACGCATATACACATACAAAAATAGACTCATGCACACACCCAAAATATTTTTTTACACATACCATACCAGGTATTTGTAAAACCCCATACCATCACACTTTGCAAGCTAAACTAATTACCTATACAGCTCTAATGAAAAAAGCAAACAAAAACAGTCACCATCATATTATAGAACCACTTCAAACTATACTACTAACAACATACCACCCACTTGCAAAACCCCTAATATCCAACTTCGCAAGCAAAACTAAATACTTAACAACTAAATAAAAACTATCATACAATAAACAATACACCCTTGTTCTAATTTACTGTATAACGTCATTTAAAACTAACTTATGGTCCAAAAAAAAACACTCGTTTCACTCAAATCATGTCATCCCATACTACATATAGAAATCAAAACTGGTTTATTTCATAAAAACCCTTAATCAAATCATGTTTGGTAAGATCTACTCTTTTGAACTGTTGGGTCGATCGTTCTATATTACTTATATCTTATCTGCATATCAAGTATTTACACAATTAAACAGTTTTCCATCTCACAAGAAGCTTAAATATTGTTTAAATGTAATTATATTTATCTACTTCGAATATCCTCTAAATCGAATCATACATACTGTTTTAGTCAATACTTAAATCTTAATGTACGTATTTACAGTTATACTAACATACTCTTTGTTTCAATTCCCAATGAGATAAATACATTTATATGAATTGCTATGTGCAATAATTGTTTAAACCCACTCATTTTAATCGTAAAATAATAAAATAGCTCTTAAATATTACTATTATTTTATCTACCATTAAGTTAAAGACATGATAATTAAATATATAATGTCATAAAATTTCCCTTTTTTCTTCAAATTTTCCTATTTTCTTTCAAAAAGCACCGAGCCTCTAGTGAGCCTCATTTTTTTGCAAAAACGGCCTATTCAGGTGACTTGTGAGGCTCGCTTCATGCTTCTAGACGAAACAATGAAGAACCAATAAAAATAAGATTATTTTAATAATTTTTTAAAATTTAATTGCATTTTTATAATTACAAAAATTGAATTAATTTTTATAACTAAAATGTAAGGCGTAAGTATTAAATATTATACATCACTGGACTCGTCTTTTCAAGGCACATAAGATCGCGATGTTATAATACAATTATTTTAATATTTATTTTATTTATATTTAAACATATTTTTATAATTAAAAAATTTAATACATAAGTGTTAAGTGTTATATATCACCGGACTCATTTTCAAGGCGCATACAATCATAATGTCGTACTACCACTCCGTCTCGATTTTTCATGCTCTATCTGTTTTTCTCTCTTGTCTCTCTCATTCCATATATTTATCTCTTGTATCTCTTTCTTCTCTCTCCTTCTTTTCTCTTTCTTTCATTCCATCTCTTCCTCTCTTTCCTATATTTCGTTTCTCTTGTCTCTCACATTCACTTTCTCTCTTGCCTTTCTGTCATGTCTCTCACATTCGTTTACTATCTTTCCTTTCCCCCTTGTCACTCAGATTCGCATTCTCTCTTTCCTTTCTCTCTTGTCTTTCTCTTTCGTCCGACCAATTACTCACACTTCTCCGATATGTCGCATTTGTTCCACTGATAACTCACACTTGTCCTCTCCACCATTTATATAGTTCCATCATCGCCTGCTAGAGTGTGCGAATCATCAGTGTGTATATTTATTTACGAATTTAAATATGTAATTTTCCATACATAAGAAAGCATTTGAACATTATTGTAAAGTACATTCCATGCAGGACTTTGTAAAACATGTTTGATTTTCATTACTTAAAAAATCAATTCAATCGAAGTTTTATTTAAAATATTAACTTAATTGAATTCGTTTTTACTGTTGTACGAAAATTAAGTCGTCTAGACTTGTAATGATGCTGACATGCACGTACATACGCAGTCCGCGAGCCAGCTGCGACTAGTGAAGAGTGATGCCGTTAGCAGTCGCCTTGAGAGGGGTGGGGGTGGGGGGAAGGAAGGGACATAGTGTAAATGACCTCCAAGCCAAGTGCATGCGAACTTATATGATCACTTGCGCTGCTTTACGGCCTTACCAATCAGATTTCTATGAAGTGAAGTATGTGTTAAAAATTTGAATTGTTTAAATTTATTTTATTTTTCATTTGGAAAATGCCCAAAAATGTATTTGAAAATACAATAAAAATGCATTTTAAATGCGTTTCTAACGCAAATTCAGTTCAAAAAGCTTAAATTTTGTAAATTTTACACTTTCCCATGACAGCTGGTAACATAAAAAAAAATTCCATGCTTGGATGAGATAAGAATCAAGCACCTTGAGCACTTATCTACCACGAGCTAACATGAAAGCAAGTACTTAAATCTTATATATAATTTCCAAAAGTAGAAGCTACATTCTCTCGTACAATTACATAAATATTTTAAATTTTTTATTATGTGAATATAATTTGCACATATATGGCTTAACAATACTATATTATGGAGCAGTAATTATTTATGTTAAGCCACACGATGTGCTGTATTATATCGTCTCGTTATTTGCAGTCAGGTTCTGACTATTATATTACATCGTGTGCACAATCTCACATTGAAAGCTTTTTATGTTCTTTTTAAAATAATTATGTAGATGTCGGGCTGTAAGCAAGCGAATATTTATAGTCACAGGTAAATATAATTTGTAAACTATTAAGACTAGGCTCGTGAAATTCAATTATGGAAGCAACATTTCTAGCTCCAGGAATATATATTTAAGCCCCATACAATCATATTACTTTTATAGGCATAGGCTATGGTAAGTAAAAAAATTATATTTTAACAAATTAAATTTTTTTTAAGTATGCCTTAATTGTACCTAGAGTAGAGCACAAAGTTCACTCGACTTCATCTTAGTCTATTTTCAAGACTAAATGCTACACAATGTTAACTATTCACTGCCTCGAAAGTTTTTGTAGACATAACTAGCCTACTCGGATTATCTATACTACTAAATAAAATAGAAGAGTTTGTCAGTGATCTTCGAATTTTCAACTTTTAATTATTTTTTCATATAGTATAAATCGAGAGCTAAGTAATATCTAATGTTAATTTTTTTCATGCCTGTCTGTCTGTCCGACCGGATTTAACTCAAAAACCACTGAATGTATTAGCATAAAATTTACACAGTCTATGTATAATAACCCCAGGACAACGTAGTCTTTGCTTCGTCGAGATATCTGAAACTATTCCGGGAAAAAATGACGATCAAGGATGTACATAGCTACTGGATTAAGCTTTTCTTAGGATTTATTTATTTAAAAAAACATTGTTAAAAAAGTTGCTTAATTTCTGCTTTCTTTTTTGTGTGTGGACTATCCTTCTTTCCTTCCAAAAAGCCTTTGTGGTCCAGTGGCCAGAGTTATTACAAGTGGGGTCCCAGTGGCTTAATGGATATAACTATATCAAGTAGGGCCGAAGTGCCCCAGAGGATATATATATATATCAAAAGGGGCCACAGTGACTAGAGCGATATGATTAACAGGGGTGTAAATAGGTACCAAATTAAGCTTCTCTTAGGATTACTGCTACCTGTGGGGAAAGTGGGCACCAGTGGTTTAAAGGATAGAACTATATCAAGTGGGGCCATAGTGCCCCAGTGGATAGATATATATCACGAGGGGCCGCAGTAGCTTGCGTGATATAATTATCAGGGGTGTAAATATGTACTGGATTAAGCTTTTCTAAGGATTATTGCATAATAAAAAAATAGTTAAGAAATAGTTCCATCATTTCTTATTTTTTTATATGGGCTGTCCTCCTTTCCTTCCCAAGAGAAGTTGCTAGATCGATTCAAAGTCCTAAATGTCATGCTAACGAAGAAGCGCAGTGCCCACTGGTATTCAATCTAATTATCTGCTATACCGACCAACACCAGAATTACAGAGGCAACAATAGGCATACATTTTTTAGTTTAACATCTGAAGTTCAACATTTTATGTATATCAATATATATTTTTTAACTTCCATATAGTAATTTTTTTGTATCCCAGACTTAAATATTTACATGAATTCTATGTTGAACTTAGAAAATATATTTCCTACCCTTATGCTAGGAATTGTAAATTTTTTCCGACACACCATCCCATAATCATACATAAAAGTTCAGTATCGACTTCACTTAACCTAACCCAATCATCTTGTAAGAACTTTGAATATAATATATTATTCTAGACATTCACTTAACCTAGCCACCACACTCTAGCCATCGCAAGAACCCTCTTCGCCGCCCATGCTTCCAGTCTTACTCAATAGCCATATAGAATAATACTGTATACCAAAACAGATAAATAGTACCATTAACCATGATATTAGCTTGCCTCAGTCATGCTATTAACAATGCATGTCATATCCACCACTATACCTCAGACTTACTGAACAATAATAACAGTCAATTATATTGACTACTGTTTCAGCCTATCCAACTTCACCAGTTACATGCATAAACAAGTCATACCAGCTGCCGAACCAATCAAAATATTCAAACCATGCTATCATATATTCAATACCATTAATTTAACATTCTACGACACCCATTTCGTCTTAATTCCCAAAAATACAATCCAATCATACTAACTAAATATCCCATCAAACCTTTCCTCTCTTACAAAAACGAATCACAAAGTTAAACAATTCATCTCACACCATCGAAGCTACACTTTTTTCATACTGTCAAAATAACCGAACATGTGGTCAGGTCATACCAATCAACATAACAGCTACACCAACCATACAAGAAACTAACTATCCAATCAAGTCATACTTGTGTGCGTTCCACCCTTGGTCAGGACTTTGAATATTTTTTAAATTTATTTCTCTCGTCATCAACTTAACTTAACCCCCAGTTCAAGTAAAAATTCCATTTATTCACCTTCGCTGTCGACCTCGTGTACGATACAGGAAATATTTTCATATTGCGTAGGACACAGAAGATATTTAACTTAGCCACACCAATTCTATCCCGTGTCAGGACTATTAAAGACATGTTAAAGTAACCTAACTTCACCTAACATAACATGTTAAACACCACCAACACCACCACCATCTCCAACAAACCGCCACAACCACCAACATCATAACAAGTATCTGCAACCACCATCACAAGCATCAACACTAACCCCACCACATACACCACCACCACAACCATCACAACATTAATATACTCAGATATGTCAACTTCAGGTATACAATAAAAATAGTAAAAATATTTTAACTGATACAGTTATGCTAGTAGTGCATCCACCACCACCAAGACAATCCAATCCAATCAAAATTCTTCTCATACCATCCACTAAGCCGACTGACACCAGTCAAAATACACTGACCAGCAATACCAAACAGTTTTAACTCAAGCATATCTTAGCATTACATGTTACCTACTGCCCACACCATTCGACATACATCAACAATCACAAGACAGATATATTGAAAACACATCACCAAAATATCATCCATGTTAACTCAAGCGTACTAAGCACACTTTTAGTCCAGTCCAAACCATAACCTAGCCCCCATACCATTTACTCTACAAACCGTCACCAGACTAAATATACTCATACCTCTCAGTAGAAGTCAAGCATACAACAGCCCACACCGGCCTTACAAAAAAAAAATCACATGTCCAACGTGTTTGTCTTGACATCAGACACCAGCCAAATATACACTAGTTACTATACAATTATAACAACCTTTACAACCCAGGTCATATCAGGCCAACCAGCATGTCATCATGTATAACTTAAAATAAACAATCAACCATACAACCCATACCATCACTCTACCAACAATCATATATATATATATATATAGCACTGTTTACTACTATTCAAGCAGGCCTCAGCCCCACACTAATATTACCCGAAAATATACCAAGTCCAGCATGTTTGTAATACCATCAGACACCAGCCAAATATCATACCAGACATTAATATAAATCACCCTCTAAAACATCCACAGCATCAAAAATGATGACCACCACATCTCAGACATAAGAAACAAAATATGATTAACCTTGCAGACCAGGAGTACTGGGTACTATACCAACCATAACCCCAGCATACTTCAGTGATGCTAAGATCACATTGTATATGCCATATAACAACTACTCATTTCATATCACCACTACGCCATCCATTAACCCCACCAACAAAAATGTACTAGGTGACAACCCTCCAGCATACTAGACATTTAAATAAATGTGTCTATCAACTAACAAACAAGTTAATTATGCGATTCATCCATACTGATGTGCCAATTACTGGTATGGTACACATTTAGCTTATGTTTGTTTTATTTTATTACCTATTCAGTGTTTGCCTTTGTGAGCAAAATTTTTTTTTGGCAAGTCTGTTTCTTGAATTGTCATTGCAATCAATTATCCTCTTTTGATGCTCAAGTAACAGTTATTCAAATTATGTCTCCATCATTAAATTTATTATGTATAATAAATTATATTAATGGGAGAAAATAATTATTATCTGTAAATCTTCAAATTTTATATGCCAATAATTTTTTGTTATTATACTTAACAAATATTTTCGTTAAACTTGTATTTCCGCTGTTCATTTGGTTATAGATGGCTCCACTTTTAAGAAATGTCATTTAATGTATATAGTACTCTTAAATTGAGAATATACTTCTTTTGGTGTCATGTATATATGCTCCTAATGGGCAGTTAGGGTTAATTGCTTTTACTCCCTATCGAGGAGAATTACAACCTTGTTATTTACAGTACTTGTCACTAAGGCCTAAGTTTATATATATTTAGGTATTTCTTCAATTACATGCCTCATGGCATTCCCAGTTAAAGAATAACTATTGAAGTTTTAATGTTATAGAGGGCAGAACTTTTTGTAAATCATTTTATTTCTACATTAAGTATGTTATTATTAATCTCAATATCAGATGCCATAAAATGTGCTAATTTTATTATTTAGAATCATTATTTTCTGAATAATTATTTTTTACCATATCTTTTTATCTTTTTCTTAAAGAAAGTATAACCAAAGAAATATCTATACTGCTATCGATACATTCCATGTAAAGGATTGGTGACGCAATTTTCTTTCTTCTACTTCTCGACATCTTGAAAATGTGATTGGTTGTTTTTGTGACTACTGATACTATCCTGTAATTCCATGTAAAATTATCTTTCCCGCCGCATTCGATAAGTTTTGTGTGTAACTTTTTCCCGGCGATGTTTTGATGTAATATTTAGGACCACAGAATTTTTATTTTGCCCTTAAACTGTTATTTAGTACTGTCGCAGTTTGCTGTGACTTACACCATGGAGCTAAAGTAGTTTCGGACGTATTCACCTTGTGAACGAGGCGATATGTCCCTGTTGTTCGTAATTGTGTGAACCACCTTCAGGAAAAGGCAAAATAATGGCTTGCGTCTGCACTACGTAAACCAGGAAAGAAAAATTTTTATTCTAAAATATATCAATTTTTGCAAGCATGAAGTAAATTGTGCGGGTGTGGCTGTTCACTTATTATAGTTCTCAAGCATGACATGAACATTCTTCTTCCTAATGAAAATCAAGAATAAAAATCAACACTTTATAACAATCTTATTAAAATATATTGTTATTGTTAAAACTAATTAATTTACTCGTTAGGAGAGGTGCACCTATATTGTAATAAGTTTGCTCCATTTTTAGTAAATTTTACCTTTTATTAAGTATATATTCAATTAAGCCTACATTTGTGTTTGATGAATTCATTCTTATTGCCATCATGTTAATTAATATAACCTTCCAGGGTTGTTTTGTGTTGAAACTATATGCATTCTGATGTTATGAAAGTGTAAAGCTAATACTTCGCTGTGTAACAAAATAATAATTTATTTATATTAAACATCTTTTATAAAGATGTAACTATAAAATTATATTTCGGTCATGCAGTTTGTGCACAGCGTTGTTCTTTCATAATATAATTTCGCCTTATTCAGTCATTTTTTAAATAGAAAGTTTTCTGCAATTATTTCAATGTTACTTTACTGTTTTTTATGTACATGTTTGATTGCGTGGTAATGATAGATATTTTTTTAAGACTCGGCCTAAGACAATTTCAACATCTCTTCACAAAACACAGGCGAGAGCAGCCGGATCCACCCTTTTGTATTCGTCATCTTCTGTCTTGTAATTTGTGTGTTGTCGAGGTCTACTGCACCATCCGATATATAACTTGTATCACCCGAGGTGGTGGTTCACTAATAGGTGTTCTTATGAAACTTACCAGATAACATACCTCCAGAATACTTAACAACAATATCGAATGGTACTGTGAATTAAAACATATATATAACTTTCAGCATGATATTAGCTTACCTCAGCAATGCAATGTCGAAAGACTTGCAACCCAGCATACCAACATACTATACCATCTGAATATATCAACAAACCACCACAGCAGATATCCATACCAACCAAAACAAACAGCCCAAACCATATAATTTGCTCTAATGTAAGCATACCTCAGTCATGCTATTAACAATAAAGAATATATCAACCATCACACCTCAGACTTACTGATCAATCATAAGTCACCTATATTGACTACCATTTCACCCCATATAAACTCACAAGTTACACATATAAACAAGCCACACCAGCAGCCAAGAAAATCAAATATTCCAATCATAAGCTCCAGCCATGCTACAATACGATCAATGCTATTAATTTAACCATCTATGACACCCATACAGTTTTAATTCCCAAGAATACCATCCAAACATACTAACTAACCATACCAGATAAGTATTGTGCCCCTCTCATACTATCTAAACACCCCATCAAACCATTCCGTTTTTAGAAACTAACAACACAACTAACCCATCCTCCCTACACCAACAAAGCTACACTTTAGTCATACTCCCAAAAAATCGAACATGGATCACATCATATGAGTCAACATAATGTCTATACCAAACATACGAGTAACTAACTGTTCAACCAAGCCATACCGATAGGTTATACCATTAAAAAATACTAGTTCTAAAAAACCAAGCCATACTGACAGCGAACACCAGCAGTAAATACCATCGTGTTACTCCATCGATTTCAGCCATTCCAAGAGACCATACAAACCAAACACATAGTAGTCAGACATACTAACAAAAATATAACCAAAATTACCTACATTTAACAACCATTTAGAGAGGTCATACATTATAAACATTATTAAAGCATCTCTACTAATGATGAGCCTACATACACTTCATATTATTATCATATTGACAAACATAATATTTAAGCCTTACATTTCGACATTCTATACTAACCATCACACCTGTCATAATATTTCCAGCCCTCCTGATTAACAGCCATATAGGCACGTCCCAATCGCACATTACAGACATCACTACTACTATTCTGATAGGCTATGTAAGATAGATACACTACCAAACCAGTCAATAAATGAACATACCCAGGTCATGATTTTAGAATAATATAAAAAACACGAGAGGCTGCACTCACAACTCTAGCAAATCTCTCGAGAGGTTAGGCCTCTCGAACGTTAGACGTGAGTACGACCGACCAACTTACAAATGAGACGAAGGCGAAGTGTACGGGAGGACGAGACTAGTTCCAACATTGCAGCTAGAGGAGGTGCGTGTCGATGGCAAGACATTTGTTCCCCACCACCCGACCAGGTCACATTCACCTGATATGACAGACTGCGAGGGTATCCCTACAACCATTCCGAATAGCAACTTTACCGTTCGCTACAGAACATATCTACTACGCTATCACATTATATAAAACATATATAGATCTCGTCTATCACATACAACCCTACGCAAACGTCTCAGCAGAGGAATGACTGTCACTGATCTTTTTTGTAACTCGTGCGAGCCAACATTTCAATGGTAAAAAGTAAATATTAATTTTACTAAACTTTCTACACACACATAAACACACAAACAGAATGAAGTAACTACCTAAACCTTCATTGCTTGCTACCAGTCTGATTTACCTAAACAGACCAAACATTTATACATTTAGTGAATGTTGACACATTCAAGGGAAGATTATATCATATCTAAATTCCAGCCATAGGTAATTAACAATATCATAGAGGTTATAATGCATTTCTTATATATATATATGCGAAACTCTTTATAAAATAAGTATCTCCATACCCATCTTACATTCAAGAAATAAACAACATATATAACTTATTTGTACATCACACAAAGATAAATAATATATTTATACATTTATTCGGAAGGGTGTAGGTCCAAACATCCATACTAACCATTCAGCTAGAAAGCATTTTAACGAAGACAGTAGTGTCAGCCTATAGGAGTTTTGTCGTTTGGTAGGAAAATTGCTTTCGTAAATCCCTTCCTAACTTCACCTAACCTAAAATATTCAACACCGCCAGCAGAACCACCACCATCTCCACCTTAATAGACTCAGATATGTCAACATCAGGTAACAAAAATATAGTAAAACAAATTTTAACTGATACAATTATGCTAGTAGTATATCCAACACCACCACCACCACCACGAAAACCACAATCACCACCAGCAGCACTGCCTTAATAGACTGAGATATGCCAACTTCAGGTATAGAAGAAACTATTAAACATCAATTTTAACTGATACAGTTACGCCAGTAGTGTTTCCAACTACATCACTACCACAATCCAATCCAAACCAACAAAATCTTATCCAATTCAATACAACTTCTTCTCATACCATTCACCAATCCGACTACACCAGTCAAAATACACTGACCAGCCATACCAAACACTTTTAACTCAAGCATCTCTTAGCATTACATGCTTACCTACTGTCCACATCATTCGATAAGCACCAACAATCACAAGACAGATATATTGGAAAACATATCACGCAACATGCCATTCATGTTAACCTAAGCATACCAAGTACATTTTATAGTCCAGACCAACCCATAACCTAACATCCATACCATCTGCTCTACTAACCGTCACCACCCTAAATATACACATACCTCTCAGTAGAAGTCAAGCATACCTGAGCCCACACCGACCTTCCAAAAAAATCACAAGTCCAATATGTTCGTCATACCTTCAGACACCAACCAAATATATACTAGTTACTATACAATCATACCAATCTATTGCCAAGTAGTATAAACAAAAAAACTTAATTCAACCATACCATACATACCATCTGCTCTACCAAACACCATCAGACTATATATACGCACTGTTTATTAGAATTCAAGAATACCTCAGCCCACAATGGCATAACCATAAAATCACACATCCAACATTATTGTTTTACCATCAGACACCAGCCAATTATTATAACAGGCATTAATATAAATCACTCTATCAACCACCCATATCAATAAAAATGCTGACCACCATACCTCAGACGTACAAAACAAAAAATGAGAGACCCTGCAGACTAGGAGTACTGGGTACTATACAAACCATAACCTCAGCATTCTTCAGTCATACCACACAGATCACATTGTATGTATATGCAACATAAAAATTACTAATTTCATACCACTTCTACGTCATCCATTGACCCCACCAACAAAAATATATTAGGTGACAACCCTCCAGCATACCACTGATGTAATCTTTTGTAGAGTACACGGTCACAGTAGATGATTCCACACGAGACGATCCCTTCTGCCATGGTCGTTGGCGAAATTACATTAATTCTAACATAATGTAAGCTTATGTACTGTTTTCACAATCGAACAATTAGTTTATGTTGTCAATTTTAACTATCTCATTGTAGGTCTGCTGAGTATGAATATGTAGAAATAATATGATTGATACAGTGTAAAACGAAGCATAATAAACCTGTTCATTATTTTACCTGCGAATTCATTATCAAACAATCATCCGTCTTTACACTTATACATCTTTCAGTGTTGGATACACCTTTTTCTATTTCTCTTTTAAACCTATTTTATTTCATGTCATCCAATTAATCAGAAAGAATAGTTTAGATAGGTAGTTATGCGAGTTCAGTAACTGTGTCGAGTGCTGCAAGTGATTTAGCTTTCCATGTGTCACATTCGCTGATAAAAATTATCTGACTTCTAGAACAATACACCATCATTTCCACTATGCCTTCACGAGGAGAGAAATACTTTTGCACTATTTGTAGTGACGACACACACGCTGCTTTTATATGTCTAAAAATAATGTAGATAAGTCTCAAGTCACTCGAACTCAGTCAGAGAAAAAGAACTCTTACTAGAACGACAGACGAACTGTGAATACGACCAACTCAACTGTCTTCAATATATATTTCTGAAAATTAATTGCATTGCCAGGATTCGAACCCACGCTACACTTACAATAAACTAGAATTAAGTCAAATATCTTAGACATCTCGACAACCTAACAAGTTCAGAAAAATGTTGTATAATAAAAACTCTCAACCTTATCCTTGGATGGTGTCATAGGATCATAAACTTATTTATTATCCGTTCAAAATCTACCGTTCAAAACAAAAATGAACATAATTGTTTTATCAAAATTTTAATTACGCAAAAAAATCATAAAACGTAAACGATGGGGAGCACTCTGAGAAAACCCAAAAAATACACTTTCGCCCAGAATAAAACACATATGTATACATACATAATATACTATAGTAATATATATATATTGGTTCTGAATATTTATAATTATATATATAAACAACATAAAAATACACAATTATATATAAGATGTCTGTTGTTCATCGGAAATCGAGTACAAATATTGGAACAAGACATTCACGACTAGGTCTTGCGCCAGACAACCCGAAGATAGTAACTGTCCATTTGATGTTAGCTACAAGACCTACACATGTGTTAACTGCAATGCTGTAGGCCTATATGCGAATAAGCATATCTTTACTGCTAACAATACGATTTTTTCTATATACTTCGAGTGAAGTATAAATACTTTTCTTGAATGGAGAATACGTTTGATTATATCTAAGTAATGTAATGTATTTTTTATAAGTGTGTGAAATAAAGTCAAAGTGTATGAAAGACTATTGTTTTTATTCATTTTATCCCTTCCATATTTTAAGTGTTGCAATGAGCATTCGCTTGTAAAAGTGAATAGTATGATTATACTGACTTCCACAAAAAATACATGTATAGTTGAATGCACACAAAACATTTATTCTACCGATATGTATACAATTTTTGGAGATTGTAGGTGAATCGTTTTTCTTATATGTATGGATAGAGGGAGTGTACAAACAACTGTATTGGTAAATATTGCTTAAGATTGATTCAAATATTGGTAAATATTGATAAGGATTGATGAAAAATTGGTAAAGATTTGTAAAGATTGATGGAAAGATAGGTAAAGATTGATAAGGATTGATGAAAATATTGGTAAAGATAGATAAGGATTGATGGCAAGATTGGTAAAGATTGGTGTGTCTTGATTAGTGATGTGGTGAGCTCTCTGTTTCTGCAAATGATCCTTTGACAAAACGGGATGTGTAAAATAAAAGAAATTATTATAAATATAAGTCTGAAAAATAATTGAATGCATCAGACAATTACAATGTAATATGAATTATAGAGTTGAATGAGTGAACACTATGTAGGAAATTAGATGAGTAACATAAGTAGGTATTTATTATAGAAAATTTCCTCTACTAAATGGAATATCAGGTGTGTATAGGTAAGCGCTGGCAGAATGTTTGAACCTATGTTCTTCCGAATACAGGTATTTGTTTTCGCAGGGTGTCCGACTAAGATATAAACATTGTTTATTTCTTGTATGTGAACTGTATATTGGTATAGCTTTTTGAAGAGTTTTGCACAAACATAAACAAAGTACTAAATTATAATTCTTATGATCTGTTTAATTATCCTGGGATGGTTTTTAAATATGATATTTTCTTCCCTCGTAAGTTACTATGTTCACTAAAAGTGTAAATGATTGGTGTTCTTAGGTAAACTAGAGTGTTAGAAATCGATATAGATTTCAGATATTTACTTCATTCTGCTTGTGTTTTGAATATATAATGACTAATTTTGGAGTCGATTTGGGCCCTTTTGGATTAATTTGTATCATTTAAGAGTCGTTTTGGTTTAATAGGAGCAAGTCTAGAGCAAAGCAAGTCTGTGAAATGGAATATTTGGTGTCTTGTGTGCGTATGTGTTTTTTATGTTGTATGAGATCTAACTATATTTAGTAGTATTGGGATGGGTTGTTAGTTATGTTCTGTAGCACAAACGGTACATTTGCTATTTGCATGGGTTTTATAGTTTCCCTCAAGTGAATTACTTATTTTATGTATGTGAACTATATATAAATAATTATTTTTAAAGTAATGCATTACAACTCTTGTGATATGTTTAATTATCCTGGGATGGTTTTTTGAATATGGTGTTCTCTTCCCTCATATGTTACTAGTTTCACGAAAACTGTAAATGGTTGGTGTGTTTGGTAAACCCGAGTGGTAGAAAGCTGTGTGTGAGCATGGGGGTGTGTGTGTATTGGAGTATATTTTAGTAATTTTGGGTCAATCATGGGTTGATTTGGGTTATTGGTGTCACTTTGGGATAATTTGGGCCAATTTGGTTTATTAGAAGAAAGTCTTGAGTGGAGTAGGTTTGCCAATTGAAATATTTTAGGTTCTTTGTGTTTGAGTTTGGTCATTCTGCGTGTGTTTGTGTGTGTGTCTTATAGTGTGTGTGTGTGCATTTGTGTGGGTGTATACATGTAATATATGTTAAAAGCGAACTTTTTAGATTCTACTGCTTGAGTAGCATACCACCCCTGTGTGAAGCACTAACATTTAAGGTAGTATATGCAACATCTCAGACTGGTATGTCTATAAGTTAATGTGTCTTCTTTAGAAGAAAGCTTACATCAAGCAATGAATTTGCCACACAGATGTTGATATTTTGAGATGGAGTATCTCGATGTGTGAAAGTTATATTCTCATGAACGATATTGTTGCAGTGAGTCTATTTGGAAATGGTAACATGAAATAAAATTGTGTGAAATGTGATTCCTGAAATTTCGGGTAAGCTAATAGATATGTTTTCGACGCAGGGTAGAGTTAGTAAAGTTAGATAAACGGTTTGAACACCAATCCGATATTTGAATAATTATTAACATTCTTTATATGTACATTTCTGCTTGTTTACATATCTGCTATAAATATTAAAACCATATTCATCTGCTAGGCTTCGCTGTGGGAGTTTGGGTTCGAAACATTAAATAGTTAAAAATATTAATTTATGAAAATATATTTTATTACAATATACTTTAACTTCGTATATCTGTTAAACATTTTGTGATTGTGTAACCTTCCTAGATAAAGCACTCATTTGCATATTTTCCGCGAGACACTTGTTCTCCTTCCAGAGATGATGGTAAGACTGATGGAGGCCTGTGAGGGTTTTTATAGGAAGTTCTTTGTTGTCGATGAGCTTTGATAGATTGTTGTAGATATATGATAAATGCTGTATGAGACTTGTAGACAGAGTGAGATAGTTTATGGAAAGGCATATTGTTTAAGTGTTTGTTCTGTAGTGTGTCGCAAGATGGTATGTATATCAGTTATGCATAATATAAAACATGTGTAATTGGGATGACAATTTGGTTTTGTTAAGATGTGTACTTAGAGTGGATTTAATTATGTTATTTATTCAATACGTAAATAGTAGTGCTAAAAAGTGAGTTTGACTTTCAATGAAGCAATAAGTAAGTTCTCAAACATATAGTTTCATTCGCCTCTTGTTTGTTGTTTTCCATCGGTAGGTGGATCGATGGTTTCTTCTTATTACATACATACTACTTGCAGTTGGATATTCATTGCATCAAAAGTTTGATTAATTTACTTGGTACGCGATTTCAAAAATATATATTTATCCTGTATGGTTCCTGAATCACTATTTATATATTACTTATGTGTAAATAGTCTCGCCAAATATGTATTTTTGTTATGCGTATATAGATATCTTACTCTTGACGATTGATAACATGTGTGTTCAACTCTCCCGATGTAATCCTAACCTAACATGATCGATACAATTTTTTAAAGTTTCTCAAAACATTTTTAGGTGTTTTATCAATCAAAAGGTTACGCTGTACAGATAACAATTAAACATGGTGTTCTTCGGAAGCTTTCGAGAACTTTTCAGCCATTCAAAAAACAATCTTCGTAGAATAATTACAAATATTAAAATGTCTTTGGATATGATAGGGTATGTTAGGTAATACATTAACATGCATGATGTAGGTTTATGTTTGTTGTGTGATGAGTAGTTAAAACCGGTGTGTTATTACACTATATTAAATTAGCATGTTTTTAACACAATGATAGATAAAAGAATGTTTATTTTAAAGAATTATTTAATATTTAATATTTAAGATGAGTGGGTTTCAACAAATATAGCACACAGCAATTCGTATAAACATATTTATCTCATTGGGCATTTAAACAAAGATTATATTATTATAACTATAAATAACTACATTAAGATTTAAGTATTGACTAAAACAGTATGTATTATTCAATTTAGAGGATTTTCGAAGTAGAAAAATACAGTTAAATTTAAACAATATTTAAGCTTCTTGTTAGATGGAAGATGGTTTAATTGTGTAAATACTTGACATGCAGATGAGATATAAGTAATACAGAACGATCGAACCAACGGTTTAAAAAGAGTAGATCTTACCAAACATGATTTGAGTAAGGGATTTTAATGAAATAAACAAGTTTTTATTTCTATACGTAGTGAGGGATGACACGATTTGAGTGAAACGAGTGTTTTATTTGGATCTTAAGTTAGTTTTAAATGACGTTATACAGTAAATTAGAACAAGGGTGTATTGAAAAGGTTACTTATTTGTATATCATTATAGTTTAAATTTAATATGTGTGATAATGTTTATTGCATGGAAGATGATGGAGATTTGTTCATATGTGTTGTATGACAGTTTTTATTTAGTTGTTAAGTATTTAGTTTTTCATGTAAAGTTTTATGCTAGGGGGTTTTGCAAGTGGCTGGTATGTTGTAAGTAATACAGTTTGAGGTTTTTTCCATAATGCGATTGTGGCCGTTTTTGTATGCTTTGTTCATTTGAGTTGTATGATATGTTGATATAGTTTTCAACTATTCAGATTTGCTTCTTAAGTTTAATGGTATGGTATTTTGCAAGTGGGTGGTATGCTGTTAGTATTATAGTTTGAAATGGTTTCATTAAACGATAGTGACAATTTTTTGTATGATTTTTTTCCTTTGGGTTTATATATATATATATATATATATATATATATAGTTTTCAAGTAAGTTATTTAGTTTTACTGGTATAGTTTTATGGTATCGAGTTGTGCAATTGTCTAGTATTGTATGTGCAAATGAGTTTTGTGAAGGTGTGTGTATATGTATATATACACATATATAATACTGTATGTGTATTGGTGTGTTTGTGATATAGAGCATGTGTGTGCATGGTAGTGGGGCTTGATGTGTGTATATGGATGTGTGCGTGTTTGGAGTTAATTATTTAGGCCTTTTCCCCATTAAGCAAAGCCTATACCTTCCGATTATTCACATTTACCATTAATTGTTATTCTGGAATATTTCTCAAGTAATTAACCTTTATCTAATTAATTTTACCCTGAATGGGTTCGAATCCCTAGAAGGAGTGTTTCATAAACTATGGCTTAATCAACTACGCTACTAAAGCTCCCCGCCTTACAGAACTTTAATAAGCTCACTTTAAAAATAATTATAAAAGTTTCTAACCAATTAAAATTGATAGGGTGATATTCAAAACCAATTTAATACTGAATTCAATTTTAATGACAGAAAAAGCTTACTTAAAAAAAGGATAAACTTCGAGAAACCGTTAAACTATAAGTAGATGTTAAGGTTCACGAGAATATAGAAAATATTTATCTGCATGACTAGTTAAACTGTACAAAAAATGCAGTGTAGATGTTAAAGACTAGAAAATGTTAGAGTCCGGAGATTAGTAAAAATAAACAATATTTCAAATACTCTGTTTGGGACTCGTTTTATGGGCCAATCCACTCACTGTTTGCTATAGAGATCCCATCCTGTTTGGCTCTCAGAGCCATAGTGCATGCTAACTGAGATTCCTTTGAAGCCTACATGGTGTAGGGTTATAGGTGGAAGTGTATGTGTGTGTGCAGACACATTAGCCACTCCATATATAGTGGGTTGTGAAGCGCTGGCTGATGGATTAAAACGACAGTTGCTGGCCAGCTATTGGGACGTCAACACTTATGGCAGTGCGAAATCTCACTTTCTCTCCGATGAGACTATATGCGAGATTGCTTAAGTAAATGCAATTCCTCCTTTAAATTAAGCGTGTCATTAAATGCATTAAATATTAACTGTCTTGCTTGGGAATTAAACACAGTAAACCAAAAATAGCATAACATTAATTTCTTTAAGCAGCAACACAAACAAAAAATATTTTCTTTGCTAGATTGGAAAATAGATTAATATTAAATGTTCAAAGAGATAAGTGCTCAGAGTGTAAAGTTTCATAGAATTATGTGCTCAAAGTGTTAAGTGTCCAAAATGTTAAGGGCTCAAAGGATTAAATGCTTACAGGGTTAAGTGCCCGAAGGGTCAAATGCTCAAACGGTTGCATGCTAAATGGCTATTCTTATAAGTTTTGTGGGTCTGATGCAGACGTACTGCGGTAAAGTAGTTGTTGCATTGTATTTGATGTTCGGAGTGATTACATAATTAATGTAAAAATAAAAGTTCTTAATACACATTCGACCGTATAGCTCTTATCTACATAGGGGATGATGTGTATGTTACGAATTTTATGACTATAGCTTTTATGGTTCAAAAATTTTGACTATGTTTATAAAAGGGTTTTAGTTGTGTTTAGCTCTGTGGTGTTGTCTGTTATTGGGGAGGATGTGTATGTTATAAAATTGATGACTATAGCTTTCGTAGATGCTAAAATATGAGTAAATATGCCTATAAAATTACATAACTCATAACTAACCTTGCCAGAAAGGCCTTGGGGTCTAAATGACCTTACTATTATTGCAGATGTTTGGTACGATGCCTACATTATCAACTTTATTACAATAGCATCAATAGTTCGGAAGTTATGACTGCCTTTACAAAAGGGCTTAAACGCATAATTGATCTTGCCAGAAAGAGTCTAGGTCGTAAATAAACTACTACAAGGAATGTGATGCATTGTTTTTGACGCTCGGAGTGGTTATATAATTAATTAAAAATAAATTGTTTTATGCTTACTAAATTCAATATGGCGATGGTTATAGTCACAAAATCATTTTTCTGACGATATATACTTATCTGTTTTAAAAAATACGATTCTTTTGATACTTCACTCGATATGCTTGTTTGTAAAACTTAAATAAATATATTTTTTAATTTAAAAGATATATTTTCTTTATTAAATTACTCTTTACAATATTGATGTTTCTGCTCCCATAAACAAAATCTTCTTGAAAATACGAGTTTGTGTACATGTTGCTTTATATATTTATGTTTGGCTATTTTCAAATGTTGTATACTTACTATAATTAAATACATAACTTTTATATGAAATTAGATGTATTTATATCATACAAATACATACGAGATCATATGTCTTTTTATATATCATTAAAAGTTCAATTAAACTTATGTTTCGGGAGCTACATGGAAGTTGCATCAGTTTGCTTCCCTAAGGGTTAGTGGTTCAAATATACCTTGTTATAAAGTTTTTTATATTGTAATAACAATAAGACTTCTGCATATACATAGCCCTGGCATTATTGGTGCACGTACAAGCGGCCTAAGGAAGTACCTGCGCTGGACGACTCAAAATTCAATTGGTATGTACGGAGAGCTGCACACGTTGTCCGGGATGGCAAGGAAGCAGTGCTGGCTAACTGCAAGGCAAAGTGCAACTGGAGGTGACCTCGACATGCCGGCTGCCAGACCAGTGCTGGCCAGCTTGGAAACAATGCTTCCTTATTGCCGCTTGCACACCGTCTTCCGGGAATGCAGTCACTGTATTTTTTTTGCTTGCTCACTTGATACAATACCCATTCGTGGATACAGTGCAGCACATAATGTGAGGTGAGTGAGTTTAGGTACGACATTGTGGTACTGATAGTGTTTGAAAACCAGACCATGTTTGTGGACAATATCAGTGATATGTTTAGACAATTGTACACAGAAGCAGAAAGCATTGCTTAAAGAGTGTGCTTGCTTGTATCCTGAATTTCACAAGATGGAGAGGAAAGAGCATATTGCGATAAATATTATTAATTTTTTGTTTTAATATATGTTCCTTGTCTTTACAATTGACTATTTCATTGTTGCCTTATAACATTATTTACTATCTATAGAAAAAGCCTATAATGTAGAAGACTAAGGAATGTTGAAATGTAGCTAATGCAATAATTATATGCAAATCTTGTTTCTAAGAATTAAGAAATAGGCTATATGGATTTGATAGAAATTTTTTCCAATGTATCTTGAATAATGTCACGAACATTAAAGGATATTAGATTACATTGTTGTGGAGACTCATATAGGCTAATCCAACTAAATATATGTGTACTTATTTGTAATGTGGGTCGAACAGAGTAACATCTAGTTTTGTATGTACTCGAATTGTTATACTTATATATGCCTAGTGAGTACCCCAGAGTTTCCATACACATGTGGGAAAATTATCTTTTCGACTTAAAATAAATGCCTATTCCATTTCAGTAATCTAAATTTGTCACATATTTCTGACCCAGTAAAAGTGGAGGGACGGGTCAGAATCAGGCCGGTACGCGAAGGGACGGGCCAGAATCAGGCCAGTACGCGAAGGGACGGGCCAGAATCAGGCCGGTGAAAGCTAGCCGATTAACTACAGCCAGCTAATGCAGGCTTGCTGTCTTATTGTGGAAGCAGCCTAATGCAAAGATGAATGGCTACTAACTGTTTGCCGACAGTGTCAAAAAGATCCTGGATTGGAACTGATAAGACACGAAATGGATACCTAATAACAGTTGCCAGGCCTGTGACGGCTGGATGTCGCCATAATATCAGGCCTGCATCGGCTGGATGTCGCCATGAAGCCGGCCCTGCGACAGTTGGATGTCGCCACGATGCCAAGCCTGCATCGGCTGGATGTCGCCACAATGCCTGCGAAGGCTGGGTGTCGTTTTGATGATGAGCTTGCAGCGGCTGGAAGTTATCACGATGTCGGGCCTGCGACGACTGGATGTCGCCATGATCCCAGGGCTGCGATGGTTAGATGTCACCACGATTCCGGGATTGCCATGACTGGTTGTCGCTACGATGCCGGGCCTGTGATGGTTAGATGTTACCATGACGTCCGGCTTGCAGCAGCTGGATGTTGCCACAATGCCAGGTGTGCGATGGTTAGATGTCGCCATGATGCCGTGATTGTGGCGGCTAGATGTCCCCACGATTCCCGGCCTGCGACAACTGAATGTCGCCATGATGCATGGCCTGTGGCATCTATATGTCGCCACGATGCCAGGCCTGCGATGGCTTGATGTCGCTGCGATTCCGGTTCTTTGGCGGCTTGATGTGGCAATGATGCCGGGTCTGTGGCCTCATAAGGTCCAGACAATGAGCTCTATGACCACGAAAAAACTTAATATTTTGGATTTTTAATTTTATGAATTGTAATTTACTCTTTACATATATTCAATTAATTTACTTCTAGCACATTATATGATAGGCAATTTCTTGCTTGCCGAGAGCAGGATTCGAAACTAAGACCCTTGAGTTGACAGTCTAGTATACTAACCTATACTCCACGGGATAAGTTGCTGATTCGTTCCAGTTAGTTCGAAGATTTTAATACAATAATTATTATAAAGGAATTAATAAATTCCACGAAAATAAAAAAAGTAAATTTAAAAACGCTGATTATTTAACAATAATTTCTTCGGAGGATTCCATACAAAATTGTTATTGTTGGTTTTTAATATATCTCTTGGATGGCTGTGCAAATGAAAAATATTAAAAAATAAACAAATGCCATGGACTAACACGTGACACATATAATCAGCTAATAACAAGTCATATGTATGAAGAAAAAATTATTTTCAAAATAAATAAGTTTTTGCATATGTTTAATATATTTTTTTTAATTTTTATGAAATTTTATTTGGTGATTACATATATCACAACCCATGTGCCAAAACACATATGGCCCATTTATGGTTTACAGTCAGATGACATACCGGCGAATAGTTGGTCAACAGCTGGCTGCCACTCGGCACCATTGATGGTCCTGAAGTGGCACCAACTAGTCCTTCTCTGTCCATAACTGGCCCAGGTGTGGTGAACACAAATGGTACAAACATGACCCATATGCTTACAACAGCAGTTGCCCATCAATGTACCAATTCACAGCCACCAGAAGGCCTACTGATGGCTAGCCATGCTTCTACCTATTGTCAAATACTATATTGTAAAAGTAATTATTTTTTCCATAATTCTCAAAATATTATTGTTTTTACATTTCATTTTTTTCATTATTAAACACATCGCGCGACATGAAAATATGCTTACCAGAGGAGTGTAGATACTCGAACTTACGACCCTCGCAGTGACAGCCCAGCATGCTAACCATAACACCACAGTATATTCTTAAATTTAGTTGGACTAATTTGGAATAATTTTTTACTTGAATTATTAAGAATCACTCATTGAGGTCCAGAGAGTGACATATACTACTTTTTATACCAAGAAAATATCACATTTCTTCAGGAAAAAATTTAATTGTAAATAGGTACTGGATTAAGTCTGATTACTGCATAAAAAAGTATCGTTTAAAAAAACTCGTCAGTTCTCCTTTCTTTTGTCTATGGAATGTAAACATTTTATTCAAAAAGTCACAGTGGCCAAGTGCTTTGAGTTATTTAAAGTGGGTCCGTAGTTGCCAAGTGGATAGATATATAACAAGTGAGGCGGCAGTAGCTCAGTGGGTAGAGAATACAATGGAGGAGCCGCAGTACCTCAGTGGTTAGAAAACCGCAAATTCGTTTTACTTTCCTTGTCAGTGAGTAGAGAACTCAATAGTGGGGCCGTACTAGGCCAGTGGTTAGAGCGCCCAATAGTCCGCAGTAGCCCAGTGGCTAGAGCACCCAATAAGGGGGCCGCACACTCTCAGAGGTTAGAGAACCCAATAAGGGGGCCGCAGTAGCTCAGTGGGTAGAGAAACAAATAGTGTGGCCACAAATGTTCAGGGGCTAGAACACCCAATAGTGGGGCCGAAGTAACTTAGCGGGTAGAGAACCCAATAGTGGGGCAGTAGTTCAGTGGTTAGAGAACCTAATAGTGGGGCCGCAGTAACCCAGTGGGTAGAGAACCCAATTGTGGGGCCGCATCAGCTCAGTGAGTAGAAAACTTAATAGTGGTGCCGCATTAGCTCAGAGGGTAGAGAACCATGCACTGGGGCCACAGTAGCTCAATGGGTAGAGAAGCCAATAGTGTGGCCGCAGTAGCTCAGTGGGAAAAGAACCAAATAATGGGGCCGCAGTAGCTCAGTGCGTAGAGATCCAAATAGTGGGGCCTCGGTAGCCCAGAGGTTAGAGCCCAGTGGCTAAAGAACCCATTAAGGAGGGCACAGTAGCTCAGTGGGTAGAGAACCCAATAGTGAGGCTGCAATAGCTCAGTGGGTAGAGAACCCAATAGATATTTCAGGTCTTAAATTTGACGCGAGCGAAGCCGCGGTTAAAAACTATTATAATATAAATTACACCAGTTATTTCATAGCCTTAAAATTTACTATGCGAACAAATCGGTTTTTAAGAAAGATGCAAATAAAAAAAATACTTTTATTGAGAGAATACTTCCTGCCTGAAATGCGATATTAAAACAAGATCAATGTTTCGCAGTAGGTCTATGTAAGTCACCTGCATATTATTCATCTGTTTTGAAATGCAGCCGACACATATGTATATTTTAGTGATGTGAAACAATGAAAGCCCTTAAATGTTAATTTTCTAAAGTTGTTGCGATTATGATTTTTTTTTTTTTAACTTCTCATTTTAATTATTCGCAGTCGTACATCTAAATTATTTCAAATGCCTCATTTTTCAATGCTAGTCACGAAGTCACACCTAAGACTGCATTTACAGCATTTTGCCATAGATATTTTCAGCACTATATATTTACAATTGATGTATTTACTATATCATATTATCTGTATTGTTATTAGACACACACATTAATATGCATATATGAATGTGCGTAGTTTGAAAAAGTTACCTGCGAAGAGTGGGGACCAAAATAATTCCCATAAATGGCCACATTGCACCAGCAATGGTTGATCTAAGTGCCATTTCACAGCCATCATATAGCCTATAGATGGTCATCCATACTTTGACCAGCAATACGTAAAGGAAATGTGTGGTCATTGCTAGAATACAGTTGGGAAGCCATTTATGGGCCATTAGTAGTTCACCTACTGGCAAGCCAAAGTCATTGTGCCAGCAGTTAACCATAGTACGGCCAATTGTGTAGACCCATAAGTTTTCTGGCCCATCAGTAGTATGGAAATGTGGATTGACGTATAACGGATACAGGGAATAGGAGTGCAGGATCCATCCGGTCGCAATGTTGTTAGGTTACCCTCCGCCATCTTCGACCCATATGACATCAAACATGACGTTGAACTTTTACCCTTAACCTTGACCTTGACCTGGTGACATCTGACCCAAACGAAACCAAAAAATACGAAAACTTCGGAAAAAATATAATTTTTTTTGTTACTATAAATGTTATTAAAGATTATAAAAAAAATTTTTAAAAAATTATGAAATAATTATTTAATAAAATATTGTTTGAAAATGTATTATTAAGAATTTTTTTTCAAATTGTTTTAAAATTTATAAAAAAACTGGGAACCAACCGTCTAACAACATGCTCTGACATTCCGGTACCCCGGGCACCTTCTTTGACCCATATGACCTTCGACCTCGAAATGCAAAAACGTCCAAAAAATGCACAAAAAAATCTAAAAAATTTACAAAATTTGACTATTGAAATAATTTTAATATTTAAAAAATGTAGTATTAAAAATTACGAAAATAATATTTTAAAAAAATTTACTTTCCCGAGGTCCTCTGCACCACCACTCTCTTAACACATAAGTCGACCGGCCTGCATCCCCTCTCCATTACCGTCAGCCATCTTGACAGGTTATCACCTTCTTGACAGGTTATCACCATCTTGGTAGACATCACTTTTCCACCATCAGGGAACATTAGCAGTTTAACTCTGACCTTTGACCTTTGAATCCTGATCCATGACTTTGACCATGACCCTGTGACATTGAATGTTCTTGAAAACAAACACTAGAGAAAATACATATAAGTCAGCCAGCATAATACATTACTAGCTACTATCACCATATTAGATGCAGACTATGTCGACCTTGACACCATGACCTTGAGTGACCTTAAAAACAAAACACCAGAAAATATTCATAGAAGTCAACAAGCATATTATATTATAGACTACTACCATAGTAGATGCAGGTGACCTCGACCTTGATCCCGTGACCTTTAATGACATTGAAAAAAACTACAGAGAAATACATAAAATTAAACAAGAATATAACATTACGGCCTACTACCGCCATATCAGATGCAGACTACCTTGACGTCTACCTCATTGAATAACATTGAAAACAAAAAACTCGAGAAAAAAATCTATGCAAAGATGTAGAAGTTAGCTAAGATTATCGAACTTTAATGGGAGCTGCTGGCAAACTAAACCTCATATCTGATCTCCCTACTGCTTATAATATATGTGTATGCAAGTCCTATTTAGTTATATTGACTTTGAATCAATCGTATTGCACAATTAACACATGTTCGGTCACCGACTAGCCAATCACCGAGTCGTCAAATGACTCCAGCCGACTGACTCCTACACACTAACTCCTTCAGACTGATTCTAAAATGACTCCTAAAAACTCCAATAATAGCTCCTAATAACTTCAAAACAACTCCAACGTACTCCATAATGACTCATAATTATACCAAATGACTCCAACATGACTCCAAAATGACTCATAATGGCTCCAAAATGATTCCGTATAGCTCAAAAATCACTCCTAATGACTCCAAAATGATTCATGAAGAATCTAAAATCACTCATAATGACTCTTGATTGCTGTGCTGATTGTGATTGCGGAGCTGATTTCAATGCTGATTGTGGTACTGATTGTGGTTGCGGTGCTAAGTGCAGTCCTACCTCCAAAGCTGAACGGTGTACATTTTATTTAATAACCATGCTTTAAAACGTGCATATCCAGGTCCATCGGAATATTCAATCATTTCCTGGTAAATTGCATTTGCACTTTGCACTAATAGTGCCTAGAACTACAGCAGGCTCCCACTTCTCTTCGCCATTGGTTGATGCACAACTTGAACTTTGTACTGAACAATGCAGCACCACGACAGGCCCCTGCCATGCTTCCCAAATGATCGTCGTCGTACGAACAGGACACTTCGTACGGACTGCCCTCGATCGTAGAATCGACATTGGCGACAACCAGTTAGCGACGATGCAGGTCGCAGTTCCGTGGTCGTCGAGGTCAAGAGGCAGTCCTGCATATTCGCAATTCATCTTCGTGGCATGGGAGCACTCTGATAAAACCTAAATACTCGTTCGTCTCGGCAGAAAAAACGCTTGTACTAGTATAGGAATATATTTAAATAATTTAAATTCATAAATTTGTAAATATGTAATACAAATATGTAAATATATAATAATCTTAAATGTATATTTTACATAATTATGTATATCTATAGGTATATAAATATGTAAATATAAAATTATTTTCAATTTATCTTCTACAAAATTATGTATATGTAAATGTATATGAGTATGATAATAAAACAATATTTTCTATTTATTTAAAAAAATTATTATCTATAGGTATATAAATTGCATATCAATATAAATATGTTAATATAAAATCAATTTAAATTTCTGTATTTAAATATGCACATATAAATATTGTAATATGAGACGATTTCATTAAAATTTTGACATATTTATGTATATATAAAAATGAGAATATAAAAATAATAAAATTTTAACATATATATGTATGTATATGTATATAAATATAGAATTATTTTCAATTAATTATATATATATTTTTAAGTATGAAAATGTCGATATAGGAATATAAAATTGTATTAATTATATATAATTATATATTTATTAATATAGAATGATACATATGTCTAAAAAGCATATTTAAATATCACATCGATATGTAATTACCCGCGTTCTTTACTCCCGAATGATCTTGCTAATAGATTTATATATTTATTTGACCTGCAAAATCACAAGTATCTCTTTCGCATTGTTATCGTCAATCATCGATGAACTAAAGAATCGGTGTTATATCAGATGAGACTGCTGGCTACCGTCCATGATCTGCAAACTTCTGACAAATATTAAGATCGAATGTACAAAATAATTAGAAAGATATAATGTATATATCAAATAAGTAAATTAATTATTGTCATATATACATAGTAAAATGTGTCTGAATTCTTATACAATCCCTTCTGATTCTCTAAAAGGTTTTTTAATTTAGTGTTGGAAGCAATTAATTGAAAGAGACTGTTATCGATGAAATTTATCTGACTGCTTGCAGGAGGAGGGCTATGGTGCGATCTGAAATATTATGCCTATAGCAGGTCTTTTAAAATGAATGATTTCTCTATGCCTAGGGAATGAAATGAGGGAAAGGTTTTCGAAGTATATTTTGCAACTAGTTGGTTGGACTGGTCAGTTGGTCTGGTAAGTTGGCTTGGTAAGTTAGTATGACGCTTTCGTACAGAGGACTCTTGTAGAAATCTTTTGCGAACATTCTGCGAAGACGTTCTTCGAAGAGGTTACCTATAAGACTCTTATTATGTGACTTTTTTTCGAAAGTTTCACCCCTGTTTTATTGTATAGGTCAGTGGTATTGTAGGTTGGTATTGTCGGTTGGTCTGGCCAGTTTTGTGGAACTGGTCTTGTCAGGAGTTAATCTTGGGTTGGTTTAGTCTTGTGGGGAGTCGGTCTTGTGGGGAGTCGGTCTTGTGGGGAGTCGGTCTTGTGAGGATTTGGTCTTGCGTGCAGTCAGTCGGTAATTAGTATTGTTGTTTGACATGGTCCCTTGTGACCAGCTAGTAATTGACAATATTTTATGCATTTTTTCCTAAATTTTTCGAGTTCAATGCCATTAGGGTAAGGTAAAGGCCAACAACCAGCATTGTGGCTAATCGATAGCACCTCTGGCGACTTAATCAATAATTTATACAATAGCATCGCCCAGGTGTTCGAAATTATAACAAATTAAAAACCAAATACAAGATGGCTGCATACGATGGAATGAGAAAATGTCGGTTGTTAGAGGAGGGGATTGTTACACAACTTGATTGATTGCAGGGGGGATCAGTCATCTGCTGGATGTGGGGCTGTGGGAAATCTCCGAAAATGTGTATTTTTTAAATTTATTTAAAAAGATGAATTTATAATAATAAGTTTTATTGAGTTTTTATTATTACGAAATTTGTGGGATTCTCAATGAATTTTTTGGTTCAAGGTTAAAGATTACCGGTTTAAGGCCAAAGGTCAAGGTTTTCATAATCCAATATGGTGGTAGTAGTCAGTAATATAATAAGCTAGCTGAGTTTTATGAATTTATTCCATTTGTAAAAAAAATTCTCGAGTTTTTGTTTTCAAGGTCATCCAAGGTCATAGTTATAGGGTCAAGGTCATGATCACCTGGATCCAACATGGTGGTTGGGTGACATCATAACATGGTGGCTGGTTAGTTCCAAGCCCATCGTCCCTTCTAAACCCAAACATTTAAAATTGTAATTCTAATATTTATATATTAATTTGAGGGTTTTTGGGTTCAACGTCAAAGGTAACCAGGGTAAAAGTAAATAGGGTCAGTGGCACTCAGGTCAAGGTCACTAGGGTAAAGGTCAAAGATTAAGGTCACAGACATCCTACATTATGTTTTAAGTGGCGGTCGTTGCGGCTCCGGTCCTTGATCTTATATATCGATTTTGCATACCTTACGTCTTTAAAACCAATAAGGGTGGCAACTGCTCTGCCCTCGAAAACGATCCCCCAAACTCTTACCATGAATCGAAATTGACTTTCGGGGTATCTTTTTGCAGCTAGGGTGGTCGACCCTTTTTTGAAGAAAATAGGTAAATTTAAGGGCAAAAGGGACATTACAAGATGGTTGTGGCAGGGTCTCTATGATCCCAACTTGTATATTTTCTACTTCTCATGAAAACGAATCTAAAAAGCACAGGGTTGCCAAACGCCTTAGGACGTGCATATTATTTCACAAACAAATAGGGCGCTATTTTACAAACAATAGGTATTTTTTTATTTTCTCGTCACTGTATACAAAATAAATGTTAATTAGTTCGAGAAGTTTCTCCATAAACTGATATCTTTTGTCTTAATTAAGTCAGAAGTATACTGTCGGTGTTATTCAATTTATCTCTAGTGCTTACGTATCATTTTGCGTTTTATGTTTTTACAGTTCTGCTTGGATTGTTTTAGTTAAATTTTTTTACATTTTCCATTCTTTAATCGTTTCCGCTCGTAATCTGTACACTAAATTTCTAATTTTCTTATAGGTTATTTTGCGGTTAAGAATTAGTCAGTTGAGAATGCAATTTATCCGCTAAATATTATTTTCCATTTTTTGGTACCTATTTATCAGTTTTTAATACTAATTAATGAATTGTTACTTCCACATAGTTAACATACTGTACAACTACATTGAAGTAAAATATCCCACTATTCCTGTCTTCGGATTTTATTTTGCTGCCATGCTGAAATTTCGTTGAGTAGGAACAAATTTAGTAACGCTATTCACATTAGCTCTTCTTTGCCATCTGACATCGCTGTATTACGCGAAGAATCTACGTGTAAATGCCTGCTTCTTTGCATTCTCTTCAACTTTTACCACTATTGGCAAAATATCTGGGACATTGCGACATTCGCAATGCCTTTTCATGACCAGACTCGCCTGTGGTTGTGACGATATAGAGTTGAAGTAAATGCGTATGGCGTGCAACTGTTATAAAATATACTATAACTAAATAAAAATTTCAAACTATATTTAAAGTTTTCTAAAGTATACTAAATGCTTACGTTTCAGTAGCAAAATGTTTTCTGAGCGCTATCTTGTGAATAGTGTGGTTTACCTAAATTTGCGACAACTGACGGCTGGCTAGGAAGCAAGCGACTAGCTCGACCAGGTCACTGAACCCCCAAGCACGCTTTCTCCTACTCTTTCATTCTGGTTTGGTGGCGTCCATCTCGGATTCGAACATTGCCTGCATCTTGTTCCATAATTTGTTCCACTGTCGCCTTCCAGTGAGTGTCACCTGTAGCTGCCCACTTTTGTTTATATATATATATATATATATATATATATATGTAAATTTTTTGCAGCCACCTTGTATGCGATGCCAAATACTAGAGTCATTTAATGGTATCGACATAATCGTCGATTGTCCCACTCGCAATCTTTGTTCCGATACCCTCTGTTATGTGGTGTTAGTGTGTACTTTTTTTTGAACACCGCATTTATGTCCGATGTGTTATTTGCCATATGTGAGACATTCGCCTCTATTGTCACAAATATTTTAATGTAACATAAAAATCTTCTAGAGGGGAGTAATCTCGAAATGCTGGACTGTGTCTTAGTAGAAACATATCCTAGTACTCTGAGCGTATGTGTCAACTAGTACGTAAGATGTTTAAATGTTTTACTAATACCACCGAGGTGTAAAAAATTTAGACATTCTATATTATTAAATCAATTGTTTTAAACCCTTATTAAAACGATATATTTATCACTTTAAAATAATCCGATTTTATAAATACTTTTTTCATTGCTAGCAAAGTTGTTTTAATAATAATGCATACCAAATTAAATATCAAAATTTTAGTAATGTGCTTCTAAACATTCATTAAATTAACGCATTAATAAAAAAAATTAAATTTTTCCGATTTCCGAAATTAATTTTGTATCCATCGGGAAAATGGAACGTGCAGTAAATATTAAACACGTAACAATTTCAAATTGCTTTACTTTAGCAAAAAAAATTTTTGGATCATTATTTTATTTAGAAAAATTCATATTCGATTGATTTTAGAAATTCTTTTATAATTGTCCGTATAATTTATTTTTCAATACACCTTCACCCGAATAAAGAACCTATTTATATTACATAAAATTCGTCCGATTAAAAAAAGTATTCCGTTTTCAGTGAAATAGATTGTACAGTATGACAGAACACATGTAATAAATCTATTTGTAATACAATGCTTCTCAAGTTTTTTATTCGATATTTTTTTTTGTAAATTTGAAATTATGCAATATGAAGTTTTTCTCACTTAATGACATATGCTAACACCGAGAACCACCTAATGTTGGTTGCTTCTACAGACATAGCTGGGGTGTGTTAAAAGTAGAGCCAGACATGCAGAAATGGTGTACGATCTCACCGCTATTTGAAATGTACTGCACTTAAGCAGGTCATGTCACCGAGTACTTGAAAATTCAGAGGTGGAAAAACTGATTGTACCACGGACTCGAGCTGCACATGCAAGCAAAACATTGTCGCCCTCCAAGTCATGGATTCCAGTTTCTACCATCTGTTATGCCAAGCCGGTGACAATGTGTGCCATGTGTGCTGAGTGCAAGGTTGTCACTAGATCTGCTCTACGTGACTACCAGAAATTTACAAGCAAGATGTAGGCGAAGGCAAGAGACGTCATATACGCCTCACTGTGTGTTCCAAGTTTATTTTGCAGTATCACTCAACTTTTACCTTCGTTACGTATCTCTTTACATGTTGTACGTCTTTTGTAATATAGATTTGTACTACTATGTCTCCCCTTATCCATATATGTATATGTAATTTGCTATCAGCCCTTTTCGTGTTGCAATGCATTATCCCCCCCCCCCCTCTCTCTTTTTTTCATGCTCCTTCCTATATCACAGCCAAAAATATTATAGTCCATTCACGGTTTCTTCAGATGTTATGAAACAAACCATTGATTGATAAATCATCCTGGGGGTAACTAGTCAATATTTATTTTTTTTTCTTTAAGAAATTCTGTAACAAAAATATGTAACACTGTGATAAACTTTAGATTATTATAATTTGAATAACTCAAACTGTAACTTAGTTTATTTTATAACTTGTAATATTTATTTCATATTCAATAGTCCTACCGTGAGAACAGCGGTGTTTTGGAAACTGCTAGTAAGAAATTGTTCACAGCTAAAATGTTGTTATAACCTCGTTTTTGTTACGCTGTTTGTAAATTAAACACTGCCTATTAAAATTTTGAGTTGGCACTGATAGAAACGTATTTTATTGTTAGGTACAGTTAAAAATTACAGTGCAAAATAAGGTTCGTAGTCACTAGTGACATGGTGTTATTTTTTGTCCGAGGAAGAAACATTAATAGGCAGAGCGAAACTTGTCGCTCTCTCTCTCTCTCTCTCTCTCTCTCTCTTTCTCTCGCTCTCTCTCTCTCTCGGAAATGTTCGCACCGCTACTAGTAGCAGGATTAATGTACATGTTTCATATTTTAGCACATTTCATTCTTATTACAACAAAAATAACAATTTTTCAATTTGTAACATACAACGAAAAGAAAATTTTAATGTTTTAATAATTATTATAGTATTTTTAGATTTAATGGCAGGCCAGTTATAAATCCACAGTTGGCAGAAGTGGCGACTGGCGACACGACCACAGACAGACCTTGACATGGCATGTTGCTTCTGGCCGAACGAAGTGTTAATTTTTTCTCCGTGCGAAAAATATTTAATATTATCACATCAAGTATGTACACGTTGTATTTTTAAAACCTAACTCTGCAAATTACGAAGTTGTGATAAATCGGTGTTTCCACAGCAAGAATAATTATACTGGGACGTGTGCCGTGACCGTTGCATGTGAAAGGGCATTGTTGTATTTCCTTTATGTTGGACCAGTGTGGATGTGCTTACAAATATTCGACGTGTCTTCTCCAATAAGTTGCATAAAACGGATTGACGTAATTTCGTCCGGTGAGAAACATCGGAGAACCGACACCCTGCATCCAATGCTGGACGAACAAGGCGGTGGGGTCAGTGTTATGGTCTGGAGATAGTTCTCGTGGTATTCTGTAAGTCCCACCAATGGCATGGAAGGAACTCTTGATCGATTTGTTTATGACTCTATTCTCGCCGATCACGCACACCTGTACATGATAACTGCCATTCCCCGGGAGGATCGGATCTTCCAACACGATAATAAGCCTTGCCACATGGCTAGAAGTGTCCGCATGTGGCTAGAAGAGCACGATCAGGACTTCAAAGTTCTTTCCTGGCCCCCAAACAGCCCCGATCCAATCCAATTGTACATATATGGGTCCACCTCGATCGTCGTGTTCGCCCTCTGTATGTTCCGCCACGCACCTTGGAACAGTTGTGGGACGCATTGCAGACAGTATGGCTCCAGATACCCGTGGAGACCTATTAGCACCAGATTGAGTCACTACCAGTTCGTCTAGCTGCTGTCCGTGCTGCGAAGGGTGGTTAGTCTGGGTGTTAGTAGGTGGTCATAGTAATGAGATTCGAGGGCATGTGTCTATATATATTCCTATAATGTATTATACCGGAGTAGATTTTAGCATATGAGACCACTTTCCTGTCTGTTGTTTTGTGTGGGTCTGTTTGTTGTCCCATCCCCCCCTTTTAACAAAATATTCAAACTTTGAACACTTGAACTGAATTTCACCAAACTCGGTACACATATAGTAATTAGTAAGGAAATCTGTCTTTCATAGTTTACTACTACTCAGGTCACTTGCTTTCAAAAGTGCTACCATTTAGAAATTTAGAGTAGCATGTTGTATCCCGGGAACTATTCAGTCTATTTTAAACTAATTTCGTATGTTGACAGCGCATAATATAAGCATCGTATTTTGAGATGGATATTACTTTTGTTCTGTAATTTTGGAAGTGGGACCACATGAAAATATAAAGTTCTTATGTTATATCTTGAAAAACACTTTCTCAATTCTCACCAAATTTGGCACGTAAGTTAAACTATGATAGGCCAAGTACACGTATGCATTTCAAATCGATGAAATTCGTGTTTTCAAAATGGTGGCCATACAAATGTTTTAGGTTTATTTAGTATAACTGCCATAAAATTTAACAAATTTTGACCAAATTTTGTGTGCTGCCAGTACATATTGTATGCATCATATATGTTAACAACAGCCCCTTTTGTACACCATTTTGTAAAATGACACAATATGTAGATATTTATAAATTTTTTATGTCATATCTCGGGAAACAATTGGCAAATTCTTGCCAAATTTGGCGAACAAGTAGTACTGCGGCCGCTCATGTAAACTAGCATGTTTCATTTACGACAGACACTTATTTTAAAAATGGTTGCCATATGTAAAATTTTTAGCTAAGTATTTAATATCGTCGAAACTGTGTAACTAATTCCCACTTAACTTAACTAACAACAATAAAATGTGACCACACAAAGTTCATTTTATCCACTAGTAAATAATATAGCATGGCATGACAAATTATAAATTTGAATGCATTCATATATCCGAAAAATCCAACAAACTGTTACCAAATTTGGCACACAATTAGGACTACGTCAGGCTATGTAAACTGATATGTTATAATTGGTTCAGGCACTTATTTCATAAATGGAAGCCGTATGAGTATCTAAGTTCTTAATTATATGTCTACAAAAATTCGGAACCAATTTCAATTTAACTTTGTATGCTGGCAATATTCCTTACGGGATAGCAGAAGTTCTACGATAGGAGCTCATAATTACTACCAACCATACGCTTAACCGCGCAGCCGTCGAGTGTGTCAAATGCCAACTAATGTCGTATAATAGAAATATTCCAAGCCGGCTCACACAGCGGCTGGTATAACGACTCGTGCATCAGGCTTTGTAGAAGCTTGTACATGAGCAAGTATGGTGTCAGGTATTGTATAATATCAACTTTAGCACCAGCCAAGGAGGATATATACAACCTCCTCGGCGCCAACCCCCTCTCAATAATTCGCGACCCTGCCTCTGGCGGAAACACGTGTGGATGTTTTCATTGGCAGGAAAGCAGTTGAGTGTTGGAGCACGGAAAGTGGTTACTGCGCTTGCATACATTATCCCTCTACGAGTGACCACAGCAAAACTGTTTGCTCAGCGAGGTGTTTACTGCATGCGGCTGTAGTGGCCAGGCGGGTGAGGCGAATGCTGGTGATAGAGTAGGCTCAAGCCGCTCAGAGCTGTGCCCTCGTTGAGGGCACTAGAATTTAGCATTGCTTGTTCGCTACAACGAACCGTTCACAGTTAGTTTAGCACTTTCGAAAGCCCTTCTTTGTACCTACTTTTTCCCTATTTCGTATCCTTCCATCATATGTAAATATGACGTAGCCCTGTGGGCTGAGCACGGACTCTCCCTCAATCGCTCTTGCTTATGAGGTTATAAATAGTCCATTCACATCCTGCTCAAGGCTTTCTCAAAGGTCACTGCACTTTGGCAGTCCGCTGCAGTTTTTCTATGAATTACTTGCCTTGCTAAGAGACTCGCCACATTAGGCCAATATATTCTACAAGTTTGTTTCACCAAGCTACCTACTGCCAGTTAACGCCTGTGTAAGTCTACCTTACTGTGCTAGGGAGATGCACGTCTGCTGGTACATCCACGCCAGGCTCCCAACTCGTCTGCCGTCATCCTCTCCCCACCACGAAGAAAATGTATGCCACCTTACCCTTCAAACATTCTACGTACATGCTGAGCAAATGATTTTTTTAATTGTTAATGCACTGATATACTGTATATAGTTACAAAGTACGCAGAAGGACTTTCAGTTTTTACACTGAATAAAGAAAAGACTTTATACTGCAGTTATTAAATGTGACACTTCTCGTAGGAATATAAAAATGTGAATGTATTGTATAATGAAAAGAACTTTAAAATTTAGTACTTTGAAATGAGATTTTGCTGTACAGTGGTACTCCGGCTTCATATTCCAGCACCATCCTTGTCTCCTTGCCACTCCCCAGCCTCTTCACCGCGCCTAGGCACGGCCCAATTTTTCAGCATCGTAATTGCCCCGATTAGCGCAAGACAGTTGCGATGTTGGCCGCACAATATGTAGGCTTGCACTCACAACTTTCGTTTAGCACAGCTGTGACGTCATCAAACTCAGACATTTGCGGTGTTCGTTCTTTATACGTGCGTGGACCAAGTGTAACTACGAAGCAGTCAATAACATGAATATGTTACCCATATGCTACAAAATATATTAAACATAACTAAATATACTCGGTGTCCACAAATTTAAAAGTACAGTTTTAATTTTACGTTAATATATTATAATACTTTTAATACGTTAACTGAAATGATAGAAAATTTACTGAGAGCTGGTCACTCAGCTTATCCTTTTGAAGTAAAGATTTTTTTTTTATGTGTACTTGAGAATTGTTCAGTAAACAGGGAACCAATTAGTCTATTGGAGTACAACGACGGGTGATGTTCGAGATAGTAAAATTAGTCACTAAGGCCCTCGTAGATTATTTATTCCAATGAGTTGAGTGTAAAAGGTTTATTGATATATTTTTTCCAGCTGTTTTGGAAATCGATATTTTTTAATTCATGGAGATGAATGGTGCATTGTTACTATGACTACTTCCATTGACAAACGTTATGCTTAACCACACAAAACACAAGTTTGAGACAGACAAGAAGGAAAGTAAATAATTTGATACTTTATCTCTCTATCTTGATTTTATTATAAAGGATTCTACATCTGTCTCATCTTCGTCATTTATTAAACTGTCTTGTTAATATAAGTTTTGCGAGTTTTCATTTTTGGCTTCTGATGACAGGAAAATGTGATAGTAAGTGTTTTAGTTTGTTCTTAAGAGAAAAATATGCACCGCGTCGAAACTCGTTAAGAAGTAATTTGTATTGCCGGTCAGACACTGCTACAGTTCATAATTTTGAAGAGAACAGAGGTAATAAATCTTGAATTAAATAAAGTAAATATATTTTAGGCACCCGAAAACGTACACATTAGCTATCCAAAAAATAATCAATATAACATAGAGGAATTAAAGACTCCAACAGAAATGAACCAAATGGGCCACTTCAGGCATCAAACTAATTTCATGTGCCGCACTCAGAGAATCAAAGTCCACATTCCCCAAATTGCAATACAAACAGTCAAATTACTGTACGGAACTACCGAAATAAATAAAGTTCGTGAAGTTCGTAATATCAACTTACTGAGTAGCATTCACAACAATACTGCATCGTGCATGATAATAAATATATCTATTAGACGTTGCCTATTCAAATGACGCAAACCCTTATATCACACATGACCTTAATTAAACCAAGTACAATAAGGCCTGCAAGCAGAAAATTCACGCGCAAAAACGGAACGCCGATAAGTTTAAAAACACTCAAATTTATGTGTGATTGTCAATAAAATGAGGCATTACTTAATCACTTAAAACATTCCTAAAAAAAATATGCGACTCAGTCACAGAGTGTCATTATTAGAATATCGCCTATCATTATGTAACTCGATAAATATATCATGATTTTCTTGGGAGTTGACTCCGTAAATAGCAGTTTGCTATTATGATTCTTATTCTCCCATCCTGTAGACTAATGACTAAAGACCTGTAAATTTTACTTTATTATTTCAAGACAAGTTACACTTCAAAAGTATGTATAATTTTGTCGTTCTATCACTCATTATTTGACAAACGTATTGTAATTCTGCACCAACACGTAAACATTTCGTAACTATGTAAATGAATCACGTACAACAAAGTCGCGAGGGGTTTCGTTGGGCGCCAAAGCAACAGCTGTAGTACATAACATGCTATGAAGTCTCCATTTATGTGAAGTAAAAACGCGAACTATGCAGGGTCTTAATAATAACTTTTTTTAAAATTATTTTATGAAAGTGGCGAATTTATAATTATAGCAGGAACGTGAAAGGAGTATCCTGCCCAATGAATATTGACGTAACACACAGCACCCACTCACACAGCTTGGCAAAGTTGTAAGCCGAATGTCGGCCTAGCACCCGCTCTTATTGGCTAAGCAATAACTGTTGCATAATACAAGTATTTAACTAGACCATACTCTCATCCTTCTTATGTTCACCTCCATTTCTGTAAAATGGATGGCAATGAAAAGGACAAAGTCATGGGGAATTATGGGCGAACACCAAAAAGGGTAATGCTTTATTATTCTCTATTTGTTTTGACCTTTACTATCATACTTTCTTGCATTTGCAACTTATTTGTGTACAAACCGTACCATGCGCGATAAACATTAAGTATGCGGTTTTGTAAATTTGTTCACATAGTTGTTTACACTCTCAATATCCCAGATAAAGCTGTTCTTTAGACGTCGTATTTACACCTATTTAATGAACTCTATTCCGGTTTACCGTTTTCCATGTATTTAAGAAACTATTTTTATATTACTTTTAAAATGGTAAAAATCTCATATTTCGCTATCAACAATCTCAGCAACGCCAATTCTCATTTGTACATAGGTAGGCCTAATCACGTTGGCAGAATAATGTTGACAAATGTTTACTTCTTCATACAAACTGTAAGTCATAAATTCAGTTTCATATTTCAGTTCGGGAAAGTATAAGTAATTTATAATTTTGGCTTCTAAGTGAATTTCACATTCCCTTACATTTTGACAGATATTCTTCTAGCACTTGCAACTATTCCTTTAACAATTATGTTACAGAAATTCATATTTCAACCAGTTGTTCTAAGTTTTCCCCTAGTTTTTTTACTATTTTCTTTTATTAATAAAATATTTAATGTAATTATTTCTGACGCAATAGTATATTTAAATACTTCAGTCCAATTAAGATAAAGACTTAAGTTATAAAAATGTTCAACAAAAACAAAGGAAAATGTTTAATTCGTACAGACATTCTTCTGTAAGAAATAAGGGAGACCGTTAAAGGGGAGGTGAAGAGAACAGCTAGTCATACCGACAGAACGGGCTGGAAATCTCTAAAGAATGCTCTTCCTGTGGAGGTGTTCCCAACGCCCCTAATCACTGTACAGCTCCACGCACGCACGCACGCACGAGTGTAAAAGCTACTGCAACAGAACTCCTGTAAGCTCTGGTCATATTGCTTTTACTGGCCTGATTTGCTACGGCTTCTGGTACTCAACCTCGTCTGATACTGTCTTACCAGCGGAATGAGTGCAACACGTGTTTCCCAGTATAGGCGAAGGTCATGATGTACACTGACAGAGAGGTTTGTTTCAACCAACACATACTTGTTTGTATATGGCCAAAAATAAGTTCACGTGCTCCAACAAAGTACTTCGTTGAGTAAATATAACACGAAAAGTAACTAAATTAATTTTGTTAGTCTAACCAATCACGTGTTTTAATAAACAAGCCCTCTTTGCTGGGAGAAGTGAAATTAGACTGCTAAAAAATATTTTGTTGAATCAACTGTATACACTTTTTTGGACACTTATTTGAGTGCCTTCGTTCGAAAATGCAGCTCGGGAAAATGTTTGAATTTTTTTTTTTTTTACATTTGGGATAGTAAAAGAAATTTTTAATTATAATATAAAGACCCTAATAAAACAAGTTAAATATGAATCTAAAAAGTAAAGCTGTATGACTTGAAATATATAATTGTGGACGTTAGCCAGTAATTGGAAGTTTTTATTATAAATTATACCAACTTCATAAGCAGTCGCTTTAGCTGAGATTGCTAAGGCGTAACGCTCGGGTGCAGACGTAGTGGACTCGACACATGGTCGCGCTTTCCGCTGTATTTGATATCAACCGAAACTTCTTAATGTAGGCACGCGTAACCAAACCAATCATTAGTTGCACCACCCTAATACTTATATGTGTTAACCAAATATGAACAGCCAAATAATTCGGTTGCAAAAACAAAATATTTTAGTAGCCCTTTTACAAAGAAATATTTGGTTGACTGAAACAAACCTTTTCTCAGTGTGAGGAGGTAGTGTGAAGTCACACGCCTGTTCCCTTCCTTTATCGGCCCTCTGTGAAGTCATCTTAGGGGGAGAAGTAGGCACGCGCCGGTATCGAAACCAAGGAGGTTGTAGGGTATATACGTACTTACTAAACATCTGGAGAAGCCCTAGTCGTGATGAGGGTGAAGTCTGTTCTGGCGAGATCATGGTTGAAAGAGCAACAGAGGGGAGTGCCTTAGTCAAGAGGAAATGAGTTTGAACAAATGTATCCGCAAGCAAGGTGATTTCGTGCAATGGGTACGTCTGCAGTAATCGCTGAAACGAAAAACATAAAAGCGAGAAGTAATAGGAGGGTAGGCTTTATAACCCATATTTAATTAATCGGATTATCAATTTCACATTAAAATTGATTGACCGGATTAAGGATTAAGCCGATATTAATCCGACCAAAACAATTTTTAATTCGCAAAATTGATAATACACTAGAATTGGATTGATAAATTCAATTAAATTAAACACATATTCAATTTTTAAAAATTATTTTTTTAAATTCTGTGTGAATTTATAAGTGTATAGTTCGGTGCAATAGTGTGCTAAGGGTCCTTATTTCTTTATTTTGGGTGGAAGTGTCATGGTAGGTACTCCCCTCAGAGTTCTGGCATTGTACTGAAGTGTAATGTGTTGGGGAAAGGTTATATATAGGTATTGTGTAATACCAATTTTTAATGGTATTGACGATTTCGTTTACCGTCAGGCAGGCGACTGAGGGATGAGACACATGCAGCGATATCTGATTATAGACTGAAGTTATGGGGAAGTATTTTATTGAATAATATTTTGAAATCTACATTGTTGGTTTACTAACCCGTCCTGTATGGCAGGAATAAAATATATGATAAACAAGAGAGACTCGCATGTGACTCGTCGACAAACAGAAGATATTAAGTGTCAGAAATGAAAACAACGAAAAGAATATGATTTACGCCCAAATATACAATGACAGTTTAGTAATCCAATTAAAAGGAATGCAACTACGTGACTATCAAAAAAGAAAATGACTTATTGAAGGACTTTAAAAAACGATAAGAATTATGTTTACGGTGCATGTACTAAATGAAACAACGAACTTATAAAACAATACGAGCAACTATTTCGCTAGCAATGTAATTTACAACATACTTAATTACACAAAGGACACATCAAATCAAATTCTATCGAAACACAAACTAATTACTGAACTTATTTACATGTCAATGACCAGTCCAGCTATCCCGGTGTCATACAGAAAAGAAGCAACGAGTTTGTAGAATTATACGTACAACAAAGGCAAAATCTATTCCCCTACAAATAAATTACTCGAATCAATTACTAAGGAATCGCAAACGAATTACAGAATCTATTTCTTCATCAGTACCAGCCCAGCTATCCTGGTGTTGTAAAGAATGCAACTAGTTAATCTAAATTCCCTACCATTGTATAATTTAAAACCGAATAAATTACACAAGTTGAATTAAACCACATTAGTCCCACAGCACAATAACAACGAATTCAAAACACAACTGATAAGTATAGACACGTACCTTACAACATTAAATGTGTTAAATATAATACATGTCCATTCACATGGAAGGTTGCTGTCAGAGTGTAGCACTTGCGGAGAATTATAAGCTGAGCGAGATGTTGGGAGCAAACAGAGCCTGCATCTGCTTCGGTCGATGTTTGATTATAGACTGAGGTTATGGCTAAAATAATAGAGACTCGTCGACATTAAAATAACTAAACATTACATGATATAGAACACGTCACAAAACAATTAAAAAAATATTTATCCTTGTTAACGAATTCACCAATTTATATTTACAATGAAAGCTAACCACAATACTAGATATGTATCACTTATAATATAATACTGAATAACCTAGTATTTAAAGAGTTTCAGTTAACATGGACAAATAAACTAAATAGAGATTTCCAAGAAAGGAAATTATTTTCATACTATTCATGCACATTCTGAATTATACCTAAAACAAAGTCAAAATGTACCCCAATTACAAGATTTAAAATAAATTATTTTTACTACAACTTCCGTTTAAATCTCACGAAATCAGCATCAGAAATTCACATTTATAAATACTAGCTGAATTAAACATTCTATGCACGTCCTTGAAAAAACTACAAAATGATTTAAAATCAAAATTAGGTTACATTAAAAATAATAGGCATACGTAAACACAGTTTATAGATTCAAATAAATTTCCCTATAGTAATAAATGATTTTTCAACACACCATCCATCGAAATCCCACCAAATCATACATAGTGTACAAAACACTTTTTTTGAAATCGTCGATTAGATTTTCAGAAAAGCTATTTAATTTTTCTGATATGATTATTTTTTAACACACATTAAAAAGTAATTTTACCAAGCGAAAAAAATTTATGAAAATATTTCGCACGTATTTTACGAAGACTGTGAGTAGATATCCATGTGTGCAGATCGAGGTTGACAAATAACTAAAATGGGTTCTCGACACTGCAGAAATGTGGGATGGTTGGAAGATACCCCTAGACACCCCCTCCCCACCCCTTCCCAAAGCATGTCTTTGTACACCTCTGGCTATGCCTACTTCCCTTTGCCCACAAACTTGGACAGTGCCGGGGTGAAGAACCTTACAATCTTTGTCTTGAAAACTGTCGCAAAAGAGCCTCCAACCCCAGACACTGACCTGTTTTGAATGTTTCATTATTGCAACGAAAATAAATTAAACAAGTCCCACTGAAAAATTATTTCCTAAACACCAGCATTTAAGTGTTAATTTTCCTTACCCTGCCAACTACCACAAATGTTTTGTAATCCACAAAATTATATAATATTTTCCAGTAGAGTTATTAATTTTAAAATCCCACAGAAATATAATTCTAGGAAATAAATACAGGAAACAACAGACAATTTCACAAAAGAGATATTTTATCTAAATAAATTGTACGTGATCCAAAATCTTTCTATATATAATTTGTGTTTTAAATATTGAAAGAACAGCTATATAAAACATGTAATATTCGATTTATTAGAATAAAATGCCATACATAAGTCAAAGGTTGTTACAATTACAATGGAAAATATACATATTCAAACTTTCAAATCTTTGTGTGTAGCAGAGAAAATATGTTTTTTATGTGTAGAGTTCTCTGCAAGATGAAAATTTATGTTATAACCAAATTTCATATACGTGAAAATAAGGATTCCATGCATAATTTTTGATGACACCATCTACTAGAAATGTGTTTACTTGAACATATACAAACTTATTTTATTTTAAAATGTTACATTTCGACATAATATTAATGAAATACCGCGAATCCAGGCTGAAATTACTTCTTTCAGAGCTGGAATATGCAAAATTTAACAATATTTAGGAAAACCCCTACTTTAACAAATTTCAAGGAAAATGGCGACCATTTTGGTTACATTAACCATATAAGAAAGAAATTAATTAATTTTTCTCAGTGTTAAGTCAACAGCTACAGAGATCACATCGTGTGTGTGCATGTGCATTGCAATATACGTCTATAGTACGGGAAGCTATGCCAGATGTCTACAGCATCGTGAACGACGCCAAGCATCCACGCCACTGAGAACGAAGCGAAATGTCAACAGCACTGAGAGTTATGCCAAGCAACCACACCATCAAGAGCTATGCCAGATGTCCACAGCATCGAGAATTACACCACAAAAATCGACATCATCTCGCAATAGGTACAATGCACAAAGGGCACTGCTGCGATAACTGTGATCAGGAGTGCATAGAAGTATTCAATGTGATTCTAGCTTATGGACGGGCGAATTCGTTGTGGAGTCTAGACTGTTCTCAATTGTGGGTGTCACCTAAAGAGTTTAATATAATCTTTGCACCCTGCAAAATAAAATTAGTATATCCATTCCTTCCTGAACATTTAAGAGCAGATGAGGATATTGTGTTTTATCTTCTGTGTGAAGACTGCTCATATGGCATGCCTGTTTTTGCTAACGATGCCAATCAACAATATATTCGAAGGGATTGCATGTAATGAAGGTTGGAACAACTAATAGAAACTAGGATTATTCCAGATGTGTTGATGTCAGACTCTGGGGTTAACAAAGGGGATTCCGAGACGACCACTGAGATCTTGTAAATTGTTTGGAGGCTTTCTGTATATACTATATAACTTGAACTTTAGAGTGTAAAAGAAATAATGTAATAATGATCTGCTTTGCCCAAGAATTTGAAAATCATCAAGACAAGTCTTTTGTAATTAAAAAATTTGCCATTTCATATCTAAATGATGTTGATAATAGTAAAGTATTGTGTTTCAAATCCCCTGTGCCTTGGTTTGCTTTAACTCCGGAAGTTAAAATAATGTTCCCGCATAAGACTTATGAAGTGTATAATTTAAAATGGGACTCTGGTGATATAGCTTATGAAGACCAGTACGTGAACGATGCGCTCCTCGAAGAATATCCAGTTTATGTATTTGGAAAAAAGCAGAAGGAAATTTTAAAAAGTTTGACTAATGCAGAAGTCATAACTATTAGATGATAACACAACTGTCAAGCATGTATTCGATAGTAAAACACTACAACACTAATCACTGATCACTATGGGGGAAAATGTTTTGTTCACAGTACAAAAATAAAGCTTTAAGAGAGTATGTGTATCAGCATCATACCTACATGTAAACATAATAATAATTACAAATGATTTGTTACAGGTTCATATCTGCATAAACTTTGAAATGGAGACATTCGAACCAGAACAGGCGTGCGAGAGAGTGGTGTGTGGCTACAAGAGAGTGTGGTTTAAGTCCAAAGACAACACATTCTTTCAATTACAGATATGCAATGGAGATGAGCAATGAAATATTTCACAAAGTTTCGCAGGATGTATCTATAAAGAACGAGAATCGTGTTATGTACAAGATAGCTACTCAGTTTTTAACATGTGACCTGACAGTGAACTACCCTGTTCTTCTAGGGAACTATGTTTTAAAACCAGAAGTGAAGAAATAACCAAGGAACCAGGACTTAAACAAATAATATATTAATTAAGTAGAGAGTATTACGACAGCCATACAGTTTGTAAAGTAACCTGTAATATCAAACAACAAATCATGCAAATGAAAGGAAGTAGCCGAATTAAAATGTCGCCTTGTGGAATGTGGGAATGCAAAGTATGGCAGGGCAATGCTTTTGACTGTAAATTCGACATAACCAAGATGTTTTCAAACAAATACAATGTTCACATAGTGCAATAAATTTTTACCAACTATGTAAATAAACAACAGTACACTGGCCCGTTTGTTATGATGGAGAGGTACTACCCATCACTTAATTATACAAGTATTAACCCAGGGTACAGGAGAGTGTGGTTTAGACTTGGAGAAGAAGATAGACCACTAGAGATTCAGATGTGTAATGGAGAAGAACATTGGCATTTCTCGTTAATCAGTCTTGAATATACATTTAAAAGGTTTCCGTGTTTGTTTTGGGCGAAAATTTTGTCCTTTGTATAATATGGGTCGTGACAGTAAGTTGGCTTGGAGTGAAAACGAACTAGCATTTGAAACTCAAGCTGGACACATCATGAAATGTATGACATGGAAGAAAATCGAATACATAATGCAGAAGGAATGTTGTTGTTCTATTCCTATAGTATGGAGCAAGCAATGTAACAAGGAAGATTTTATGTATATAGGAAACCGAGAATTTACTACCCCCTGTAGCATGTGGGAATGCAAAGTTTTTCAAAGCAAGAATATTTAAATGAGAAACAGTACTGTCATAATAGGTATATAAAGGGATGAATAATTGAATAACTTGTCAGTTATAGTTAGTGTCTTCGATCCTACAGACTTCAGCAAAGTCCTACAAATAGGATACCGAAGTTTTCTTTATGCTCAATGGCAGTACATTGCAAGTTCAAGTATGAAACAATATAGAACATTGGAGCTACACTTTCGATAACAGCCTCAGCATTCACTTTGGTGAAGACATAGCATGCAAATATTATGCTGTGAGATATCTCTGGCCCAACAGTGAACTTCCATCTACACTAGAAGACCTGATGATAGCAAGCCTTTCTAATGAGGTGGAAGAGGAACCAGGTAATGGAGTCATGATCTACCAACTCGCCAGACCTCATCAGTTAATGACCGTCCACTGGAAGGAAACCTGCGATGGAGACATCCACAAATTTATTTTCGAACAAGGATGTCCAGTTTTCCCATCAATGTGCAACATATGTATGTGTGAAGTGGCTAATTCAGAATGATGCCCGAATGCCAAGTACTCATTCGTCGACCATGGTTTGTATTCTGTAATTTATGACTTGCCATATTCACACGTTACTTTTATGGAAATGTGTCAGTCAGACAGTCATCAGTGCAGACCATACAGGATAGAGAGAAATCATACTGAGCAGATTGTAACACCATTTTGTGAGAAAGACCAGAGATAGAAACATGTTATTTATAATGTAAATAGTTCAATGTCATTTTAGTATTTTGAATAGAATGTGATAAAGATATTTAAATGTTTTGTACACGATAATGAGTTTTGGAATAAGGTGTATTTCATCAAAATGTTACATACATCGAGCAATAACACTTGCAAAAATAAACTTTTGCCGGAATCACTGTTTAACTTTAAATGATAGAGGATGATTTTCAATATACATACATGCTTCCTTAATATTTGTTCTCAGTCAAGTATAGGATTGCAGACAAGCAACATATATTTTCAGCCAGGAAACCATTTTGTTACTCTCAAAGTAGGCTAGTATAATATAACTTATGCTATGGTGTAAAGGTCTTCCCTGTGAGTTTACTGAGACTTGTGACAGTGTGTTCCATTTCAAAATGATTTAATTTCTGCTCGGGGACAAGAAAAATGCATGAATTTATTAAATGGAGTGATTATATTAAATGTTATATGTTCTACATGACTGCAACAACACCTCTTCCATCTAGTATTGAACCCATCCGCTCACACTATGATGAAACAGACCCTGACATAGATGAAAGAGTCGGTTTACATTCCCCGAATGTAAAGATGTTTCTGTTCACACGAATAGGATAAAACCAGGATATTAGAAACATTCCCTCTTTGAAAGTAGAGTTCAAGAAGAGGGCTTAGAACAATATTATGAAAGTGTATGAAAACATTGTTTACAGCAGTTGTAAATAGCTTATAACTTGTACTAAAATATTTGCCAAACCTTCTATACTTACTTGTGCTATGGTTTTTGACACATGCTGTAGTAAAAACAATGATTTGTAACTTTAAAAATGTTGTATTTATTTTTAGAAACAACCTGTTGTAAAATAAAGTAACACCCTAAACATACTGGTGCTATTATTTGGTATCTATGTTTGTTTCTTAGAAAAATGTTGTGTATATATTTTGAAATTGTTTGTCTTACATGTGCTATGTTTTGTAACCTCCTGTACTTACTTGTTTAAAAAAAAAATTCTAATTGTGGAACAACCTGTGAAATGGTGCACATATTTTGAAACAGCTTGTCGATAAAATATATTTTAAATAAATTCATTTGTACATTTATTTAACCTCTCCCCTTTACTACTGTGAAATGAAATTTGTTTCCTTAAGAAAGGAATAACATTGATAAATAAACATCACTAATGGTGTTGCAAAGTAGATTTTAGTAATGAAAAGACTTAAGGCAGGGGAAAAAAATACTAGTTAAAAAAAAAACTAAACATACTTGAAACTGTGTCCAGAAAAAATACTATCATTTTACAATTATATTTTCCAACACATTAAACTTACACTAAAAAAAAGTTCATTATTTCGCCGACCTCCATAGCTTATTTGGATTATGCTATTATGGTGGTTCTGGTTCGAATCCTGGGGAAGGCATGGATGATTGTAATCTAGTTTGTAGGTTCTGGGTTCGAATCATGGGTAAGGCAGTATTATTGTAACTTAGTTTGTAAGTCAGTGAGCTTATAAATTGCTAAAAAATAATACATATTAAATAAAATTCCATCAAGGTATAATGTACGATTCATATGTTTCATAAGCCAATAAAAATATATAATTATATTATATTCGATACTGAAATTCATTCTTGTGCAAAAAAAGATTACAAAATCTTTCCAATTGTGGTAAAAATGCATTACATTCTGGATTAAAAAGCTTGTGCTGTAATCACAATTGTTCGGGTACAAAATCAGTAAATAAGAACACAATTCAAATAAAATCTTATCGCTTAAAACCGAATAAATACACATATTCCACATTATATTCCAAAGTTAAAGGTTAAAAATGCATCCGGATATGAAATAATACTTTAAATGCCGTAAATCTGTGTTTAATTTGGTTAAATTTTACTTAAAAACGTTAAAAATATTCTAATCCTTCCATCAAATTAGATTTCAGATGAACTACGACATATTAATTATACAAATGAGCGTGCCCCGCATATATATACATATGGTGTCCTACCCATACCTCATTTACTAATCAACCACGATGCAGTGAGGATCTTCTTTCATGATCAGGTCTCGCCCCTTACCGCAGAGCTTCTGCAGAGCTCTTAGGGGTTGATGACTCGCCCATGCTCGGTAACCTGTCCCCGCCTATGACTTGCTGGATCTGGCGGCATCTCACATGATGCTGTGGGGTTATCCGAGCAACGGACTTCGGACCACCCCAACCCTGCTGTAAGCCTAGCCGACCAATTACTCGCGGTGCTTGACTGGGATTCTGCTTGGGCCCTCAGCTACGTGGTCTGGGTTCAGATCTCGCTCAGCGACTACCACATTTGGTTGTAAACTTTATGTAAGTAAATATGATTAACACTTAGGGTTTTTTATACTGTTCAATATCTCGATAGTATTTTATATCTGTGGAGAGTTTTGCTTTGTATTTTGACTTTCTTATCCGATCACATAAATCCTTTTTCTATATTTTTTCAAACTCTTTGCATTTATTATTTTGGTACCATGATTTGCATAAATTTGTTTAACTGTCTTCATAGAAAATTATTTTTTGGTATTTGTTAAAACTTTGGTTTTAAAATGTTATTTGATTATATTTAACCAAGCAGTAAATTTTAATTTTTAATTTAGTTTGTAATTAGTTTTTAAGATATTCAGTGTGGGTTTAGTTGTTAATGTTTTGTGCTAATTATGAAACAACTAAAACAATCGGAAAACTTGATGAAGTAGAGAAAAAAATCATTGGAAACTACCATTATTATTGTAATGGGGATAAGATGCGATAATATTGCGATAAATGTATGTGGTTTTGATATTTAAGAGGGATTGGTTGAGTTATTTGTAGATAGTGTTAAAGTTATTGCAAAAAAAAAGAATCTAAAAGTTTTTTTTGTTAATGTTATTTTCTGAAATTAAATTTTTTTTAATTAAATTAACTAATTTTTCAATTTTAAAAAATTTTAAATTTAATTTAATTACTTAATTATTTTCGGTTAGTATTTGAGTGTATTAATTGCCAGTATTAATTGTTTAGTTGTAAGAGTGAAAAAAAGTATTCTCCTCACTAAAACATTCTAGACAAAAAATTGTTATTAAATGAGTTTTTGGAAATATATTTAAACTTTATACAATGAGAAGTAATTTACCTCAATTTATGAAATACTTTCTTTTTTGATTGAAAAAAAAAGGAATTTTATGCCAGAAGTTTTCTCTTAAACCAATTGTTTTAGTATTTAAAACATTTCTTCAAATTCAATACAATGGTGAAATTTTGTATGTATAAACTGTGTTATAAACACAGATCGCATGTTACGAAACATGTAGGTTGTGCACTGTGTATACAAGACTGCTAGCTGCATAGGGTGGTGGCCCGCACCTCTCCGCTGTATGGCCTGGAGTCTGCGAAGGGTGGGATTGGGGCAGTGGTGGCTATCTCTGCTGTCTATGCTGTGCATGCGAGGTGGAGCATGGCAGGAGGGCTACTGGAGAATTGGGGCTGGGAAATGGGAATAGCCACTTAACAAGTCAGGAATGTGGCGCCCACTCTACTCAGCAGCTGTTTTCCCAAAAAAGTTCCTAACCCACATCACTCTCCACCAAGTTTTCCCGAAGCTCCCATCTTCCGCTAGCTTATGCGTCCCGGTATGTACTCCAAACAAATCGCACATGCTGTTGGATACTATGTGAGCATGCTGCTTTTTAAACATACAACTTGGCTCCCTCATTAAATGATTAATTTTTAGTAATAATAAAGCGATTCTGTTGTATCTAATTTTACAATTAAAACAAAGTCTTTAAATAAAAAACATTTTTTTCTCTCTGTTTAGTACGATACTAACAAACATTCTATTTACAGATGCATCTATATGCCGTGGTAAGTGACTAAAGTGGTTTTTCTTTTTCAGAACAATGCAGCACTTTATATTTGTTGTCGTGCTGAATTTATTGTATCGGAAAATGAACACATTTAGTTAGGAGTAACAATGAGTGAAAGCAAGCGACAAAATATCGACAGATTTTTGGAAGATATTTTCGTCTGTGATAAGACACAGTGAGTCTGAACTACATACAAAAAGATAATTTTGTACAAACTGTCAAGATGTTGTTGCCTTGCCTGAGAGGAGGTGATTCGGTATTTTACTGGGTGACCTTTATTTGAGTGAATTGGACACGGAATCACTCACCGAAATGGCGTCGACTGTAGCAGATCGAATCGAATCCACTTCTCCCAAACATGAAAAGTTCGATATCTTGTTAGATGATCTGCTTCTGTCTAACATGGAAAATGCGTATGATTCCGAAAGAGATTCATCTATCTCGCAGGCGAGTTCTGAGTCAGTTAGAGGGACATTGTCTAGGGAAATGGAAAATAATTCGTTTTCTGCTTCCCCAGCTTCAGTGGAACCTTTGCTGACCTCGCATATGAATTATTGGCCTCGGCGTTCGCCGCTAGACCAACTAACAAGCGAATACATAATGACAAGTTTATCACAAAGACTTTGAAATATTTTTCTCGAGGTGTAAGGCTCCTCTGATAAATTTAGCATAGGCATCACCCCGGCCTATCAGAATTAGTGTTATCATAGTGTGCAAGTTCTTGAAATCCCTCACGGCGGAGGTAGGTGCTACGGAAACTTTCTATTTTCAAAGCAAATCCCTCCCTGTCCTGCATTATCCCGATGTTAGCGTAATTTATGATGACTTGACTAACAGGCTTGAGGAGTTTAGTGCGTATGGTTCAGGCTGGAGTTTGCAACTGTTATCGTACATGGATGTCCATGTCTCACTATACAGGACATTCACCATTTTTTCTGCATGCTTTAAACTACCCAAGTTTATTACTAATAAGAGGGCTTGTGTCGCTGTACACTGCTTGGATGAAAGAGTTTCCACTATGTCATCATAATGTCTTTGTTTCCTGCCACACACCATGTCGAGAGATTATATTAGAGAAATTTTGAATTCTTAAGGTATGTCGACACCTGTACTCATACAGGATATTCGTAAGTTCGAGGAGAACAATTCTCTTTCTATCAATGTCTACTGTATGGTGGACAAAGATTGCAATACAATTGACGAAACATGCGAAAAGGATGGGGTTATTGTACGAATGCATATTTCTCCTGTACATTATACTCGTCATCTAAACATTTTGACCATTCATGCTAGTAGTAATGCTGCATATTTGCATTTTGTTTACATTAGATATTTGTCATGGCTGGTTGGTAGTCAGCTGAGTAAATGTCACGAGAAGAAATTTGTTTGCGAGCATTGTCTCCAGTATTTCAGAATTGAAGAGAAACTCGCAAGTCAAACTATTCTTTGCCAGCAAACATAAGGCTGTTAGCAGTACTTTCCCTACTGGAGCCGACAAGAACTTAGAATTTAAGGATTACAGCAAACAGCAGAGATTATGTTTTGGCGCATATTGCGACTTAGAATGTTGCCCGAGATCCTCGTCCACTTGCTTAGCTAATGATGAAATTAATAGTACAACTACCACTAACCAAAATGTTCCATATGCTTGTAGCATTTTGTTGGTCTGTTCATACAACCCGAGTTTATGTAACAATTTTGAGTTTGTGGGAGATTGTACGTACCATATGGTAGAAAAATTAGTTGAACTAACGAAGTAGGTTGCAGGAATTTACAGCGTGATTGTTCTGATATAACCACATTTGTAACGAAAAGCTCGGTAGAGATGATTTTGCAGATTATAATGACAATCTGATGGGCGAAATCAAAGGTCACCCACATAATAATTGCAACTTGAACTGCAGACTGCCCAAGAGACAACTTGTCACTGTCTTTCATAACCTGCAGAATTATGATGCTCACTTTCTCATAAAGCATTTGGCTGAAAGTCACATAACACAACCCGACAGAACCATGGTAATCGAAAACCCACGTAATATCCAGGTAATCGGAATGACCCTAGATAAATAGAGATGTATTACCAAACAAATTCCCCATCAGATTGATTTCAATGGAAAGGCACAATATTTCAAATTGCATTTTATTGATTTATTCCAGTTCATGAGCGCCTCTTTGGAAACTTTGGCAGGTAATTTACAACCTGTGCAATTGTGTATCACCCGCTCGAAGTTCCCAGGAGAACACCAATTTGAATTGATAAAACAGAAGGGAGTTTTTCCATATGATTTGTTAAGTCGGCAGACAGTCTGATGTGCACATCACTCCCACCAAAGGACGCATTTCATAATGTGATGAAAGGTAAGTAAACAACATCACGAGGTAGAAAACACGGACATTCAAGGGTAGATGTTGACTAGCATTGTATTGCAATTAATCAATAACAATGTAAAAGAAATTAGGATTAGCACGTATGTACAGCAGTGCCTACAGTATGTGCTGTCACTACAAGCAGTCCCTCATCAAACTTTCTCTATTGATATAACAAATTGGCAACTGAAACTTAAAAAATTGAATTTAAGACATAGGATTCACATTAAAGATATTATAAAATATTGCACCACACCCATAACTGAACGCATGATATCTCCAACACAAATTTTTGCTATAAATACATGTCCTACTTCAAACTGTTAATAATAAGTGGCAGTTCTTCCGTACCTATAAAGTTCCCTATTTTTTTAAACCGAAATCTGCCATATTGAAATGCCCAGTGATATAATAGCTATTTATAAGCAAACACAGGAAACACACCAGGTAACTAACACCCCCAAGCAGGTAAATGGTGTATATTTTATTTCTATGCAGATAGCCGGCAGTCCCCAGCAGTAAATTTAAACAGTGTTGAGCAGTTGTACCAATACTGTAAATTTAATTGTGTATCAGGTAAACCTTTACATGTTAATGCAATTCAACCTAACTAATACGTGATTACAAATGAACCAGGCACATTGGCATTACGATGTGCAAACACAATGCTCAGCAAAGTAATTCCCAATACAGACAAATGTAGTATAAAAGTCCATGTGCCATGTTGTTGTAGGCTTACATCTGGACAGTTGACGATCATTCAGGCAACACACATTTCTGATGTCAGAAGCCCAGTGCAAGTTGTTTCTCACACAGTATTACAAATACATTGATTACAACAAACAAATTACGAAGCTAAGCAACTGAAACTTTACGAAGGAATATTTTTTTACATAGTAAACTATAGTTTAAATGAAAACTGGAAAATTTTTCACGTGGAGCTCCCGAAATTAGAGAATGTTCACAGCAAACCTGCATTGATGCAATTACGTGTCCTTTCTGTTCTCTCACAAGAACATTACATTTCGCTCAAGACAAAAATTACATAAACGATTAACTTCATTGACAAGTTACTTCTACTTGAGTTTTAATATCAGATGCACTGTGAATAGTGAGGTTAGAATTTTTGTTAGGTGACATCGCGCTGTTTTGTAATTCATTCAATTGCAGTACAAGCATTTCATTGTTAGATAAAAGGGATTCAGGTGAAGGGATGAGAGGATTTCGCAGCACCAGCTAGCAACATCCCCAAGGGGGGTACTACCACATTTAAGACACAGACACTTCAGCAAAGAATTCATCAACAATATTAGTGGTAGTTTGTTGATATTTTCGGCATTTTCAAAGACAGCGCAGTTCCTCATGTCTCCAGGTTGGTGGGTGTGCGGGGCTGTTGGATAGGAAAGCTGTACATTAGCGGAAGTGCTTCTTTGTAGTACGATTGCGACGATATATCCTGGAAGTAGACACCATAAACAGTTGCTTTTCTGCGGCACCTATGGTTGTTGTAAGGCCTATTCTGGATGCATATTAACTGTAACATAATCGTTTCGATTAGTGTCTGACAATTACAATATTTATATTTCTGGGGTTAACCATGTCTATTTTAATTTGGCTATAGTAGACAGTCCCAGAATATCATTAATACGGTATGGGCCTGGGTAGTTACGCGTAAATGTCCGACACTAAGATAATTGTGTTTGAACTTTATATCAAATAGTTCCTTTCGTGTTTGCTGTGAGGTTATCAAATTCATTCGAGCCTATTCTCGTGCAGGTTTCAACTTCTCGCACCAATCATTTCCACGTTCGGATTAGGTATATGTAATAATGTGCAATGGAAGAATAGCCTCGACACAGTGTAAAAGATAAAACTGGCGGAGTTTAGTACTTATATTAACTGTGGAATTGCAATTAAAGATAATATATGCGACATACTCATTCCAATTAATAGGGTCTTTATTCTCACATGATGGAAATTGCTATGATAGAATTTTATGTATTTGTTCCGTCAACCAGTTGCAAGCGGGGTAATACGATTTGTTTGAAGTTTCTTGGTTTGTAGTATTTATAACAATTGAGTTTTATTTCATTATTAAATAACATACCCCTATCAGTTAAATGGATTTGGGTAACCAAATTGAAGGATGACATCTTTGACAAAATTTGCATAGGTGAGGGTGGTAATCGGTTTGACCGGCCGTGCAACTGCATAGCGAGTGAAGAATTGTCATAACTAATATGTTTTTGTTGCCTTTAGTAGATGTCTGCAAAGGTCCTTTGGCATTTAATCCCTTAGAGAGATGAAAAAAAAGGGGCGCGGTTTGGTCCTCATGCCACCAATGGGTTTCTGGTTAGGTGGTTTAATTCGTTAGCAAACCAGACAGATTTTCATATATCCTTATACATCTTTATTAATTGCATCCCAATAGTAGCCATTTTCTATTTTCTCTAGTGTTTTAAATTGTCCAAAATGACATCCTCCTAAAAGTGCATCGTGGTGGATGGTGATTAACTCGGGTATGTAATACTGTGGAACAAGAGTGAGTTTTTTCTCGCCTGCTGGCATGCATATCTTTCCTAGATCTCGCAGTTTCCTGTAATGGTGTATCTCCTTGCTAAATGGCAGTATTTCAGGGGTTTCTTTATCAGACACTGTGAGAACGTTTTTGAGTTGCTTGATATGGGAGTCATTAGCATATTTTTTGAGAAAGGCCGATGTGTGATTTTGTGTAAGGGGTGCTATCAGTAACTGGGAGTCATCCTTGATTTTGATATACTCTCGTTCAGGAAGGTAATGAGGGATGTTATTTCGAGGTGTTATCACAATTTGGCAGTTAATTCGTGGATCATACAAGTTGCTGTTATTTTGTTGGTGTGCATGTGCATGGAAATCTCTACATTTACTTGGTATATAGTGGTGATAATCTTCGCGATAGTTTGTAAGGAGAGGTACTCCTCGTTTATGCCAATTTTGGCTACGTGCACCTTAACTGTTCTTTGGAAATCATGCTGAATGAGTGGTTTGATATCTGTCCAGTAATTTGTAATGCATTTAGCAATAATAGATTTATTCCCTAATGGTTTGTGGAGTTTAAATATGAAACTTCAACTAATGTTTCGTAAAACTATGTGCAGGATAGAAAGTCCGTTTTAATTGTGTAATTTATATAGTTGAATGATATCGAAGTGGTGTCTGCTTTCCCTGATATTGGTAATCTGCTCATGGCATCCGCCAGTGTGTTTAGTTTACCCTTGAATAACCTTTTCTGCCGTTTGCAGGCACATCATTGATTGGGTATTATTGCATTCCCATTTCGGACAATATTCTACTCCTTTTGTGGCAAAACTTCATGGATTTCTTGCACCTAAATGTGTTTACTTTTTTTGTAATTCTACATGTATCTGTAAATCAAAGTGAATTTCCTGTAGTCATTATGTATGTGACTAAAGCATCGTACATATGCTTGTTCATGTAATTTAGTAGTAAGATTTTATTTTGTATATGTGGTATAAATTGTTTGAAATAATTTACTTCTCTCATTACTTGAAGCTTGGTTTTCAAGAGATGAATTTCTGAATTATTTTTAACAGTTGCAAGAAATTCTCGCTACAAGTTAATATTTTTTGTGAGTTTATTATTGTGTAATATATTACTTTGTGTATGAACCATTTTCACTATAGAGTTCGCCCTAGCAGCTAGCAACGAGACCATATATCGACTTATCAATATTATTAAGTAATAAAAAGAAAAAATTGTTGCATTTATCAGTAAAGTACTATTCAAAACTTGTCAATGATGTTCACGGTTTTTGTAATTTTTGTCTTGAGTAAAATGTAATTTTAGTTAGTCTTTATTTGGTATTATATAAATACTGTACTTTGTTTCGATTGGCGATCTCCGAATCGATTATCACGAACGTTACTCCGAATTAAGGTCACTTTCTTTTTTCTCCAAGAACCTAATGGCGTGACAAGCATATTATTAATTCTCGCTCCGGTTTTTCAAAATTTTTCATGTGATACAACTTCTTTCACCGCTGTGGGTGAGTTATTCTTGAAGATTAATATTGCCGTCATGTTTTCCAGTAATATTTGTAGAACGATTCTTTTATTTCATGTTGTTTTGTGATTCTTTAGTGGCCCTGCTTGGCGCCTCGTGGCAAGGTCGTTATGAGAGCGTGGTCTGTTCACCCGATGGCCCTGGTGCGGCTTTGAAAATGCCTTGAAACATCACTTCATGATGTCCTACTTGTTTTAACTGCTGTCGGCACTGTATCGTCTCATCATGGACTACCTGCCGACATTTCAGGCCAACAAATTTTTTTGTTACTTCGTAGTTAAAAATTCTTCACCAGTCCTACGCGAACTTGTGAAATACGAACACTTAAAAATCTACAGCTAAGTTTTCCAGTTTCCAGTTTCGAACATTCGCCCATAATTTGAGAATTCAACCTTCAAAAATATGTGATAAAAAATTTATCTTTAAACTGACCTTGTAGGCAAGGTCAGCACTCCATCTTGTTCTTACCATGTCGTAAATAACCTAACAATAATATATTGAGTAATATTGAAACCAATAATAGGGAGGATCCACAAGTAATAATTATTTAAAAAAATTATATATTTAGAAAAGTATTCTGTTTAACATATTTAAAGAAAAAACGACAATGTCTTGTGAAAGGAATTGAGAGCAGTAACACAAAATGCGATTAACATATTATGAAAATAATAATTTTCTGTTGCATTTCATTATATTTTTCCTGGTTTTTGTTATTTATTTTGAGGCACAATGAAAGCTCTTTTGTATTACCACCCAGAAGATCTTTATATATATATATATATATATATATATATATATATATAAATTTTTTTTGAGACTACCCCAACCCCCTGAAGGTAATAAAAGTTTACTTTACATATAATTAGAAATCCAATATATTGTCTTAACCTATTGAATTTACTATTTTTTGACTCAAGACGTACATCAAATTATTATTTTTTCGACTCTTTAAATAACAAATAACAAAATGTAAAGGATGCTTACAAGTTCGGCCTGGTTGTTGCTCTCCTTGTTGCACATAATGTATATTTTAAGAATGCACACTTGTAACTAGCGATGTCCACTATTTTGACGACTTGTACCTGTGTTGGGGTAACATTTTCAAAGTGAGAGTTTGGTGTAGCCCTGTGTCAGTAACCTGGCACACGGTACATGTGTTTTGAAATCATATTCAATTAGCACTATTGCCATTTTCTGTATCCTGATGTGTTTGGCCATGGTTTTAAATATCAGAGGATCGCATGGTCTGTTTCAATCATTGATTTCTAGCCGTATAAGTTTTGTATGAAATATGTCACGAAATACTTGACTGTGGCAAGTTCTCTTTTAGTGGCCGACCATCAGTTTTCGTTCATGGAATGTTTTTTGGATGCTAATTTAGATGATAGTGTGTTCCTTGGTACCCGGTATTGTCTGCATTAATACTGCTCATATTGCATTTTGTGATGCATTGCAGGCTAAGTTGGTTTGGCGGTCCTCGTAAAATTTTGCTAATACACGACAATTGTGAATTGCTGTTTTTAATTTATCGAAAGCTGCCTGTCCGTGGGTTGTGCATTTGAAAGGTACTGTTCCTTTAGTGAGCTCTGTTAAAATGACTCTGCTAGGTGAGTGTAATCATGGATGTATCTGCGAAAATAGGAAGTGAGGCTAAAAAAAATGCACAATTGTTTGACATTCTTGGGTGGTGTTTGGCCAGTGGCGAATTTTTGTTTGAATTTTCTAAAGTGTGCCACAATGTCTGTGTTCAATTCCTGGTTTTGGTTGGGGAAAAGCGGGCAAGTGTTCGTATGGTAACCTGTAAAGAGGCACATGGTGCATGTCATGGCCGTCTGTTAGAGGGGGCCGATGAAGTTCGCACGCGAGTTACTGACGTCACGACTTTACTGACTAATACATTCTTGTGGATCAGCACCTTAGGCGGGAACTGTCGTTTCTGTGTGTATATTAGTGTCGTTTTTCATGGCCATGATGTTGTGTTTACTAACGTGGATGGCCTTGCGGTCGTGATATCTGTTACAGTCACATTTCCGTGACCTGCTTTTAATTTCCCGAAAGTGGATATGCTAGATGTGATCCGTGATTTTACCTGCATGATGTGCCAGGTGAAAGCATTCTTTTTGGGCATTAAACTTTTCTATATCGGCATATGATCTGGTAAGCACATATTTGCTGAAAAGGGTCTGTCAGGCGTTTATGATGCGCTGCACCATTTCCTCGGGGAGGTAAGAGGGCTTGTCTTTGAGTGTAAACTTGCCAGCTTGCTTCGCCTTACGGACGTTCATAGTGTCCGTGTTGTACCCTTAAAGGGCCTGCCTGATTTTGTTTGGCGAAACAATGCTGTCGTACCTGTGTTGGGGTTTCGTCCTAGGGGGAGGTGCCTATTGCCCCCTCGTGTAGTAGTTTTTTTATTTATACACATTAGTTGTGCGGCTTTGGTGTTGTGTGTACTGTTGGTGTCTTTGGCGGGTTTTCGTGCCAATTCCTTGTGTCATGGCGTGGTTTATGTTTCTTTGAAATTGTCCCTCATTTGGGGGTGGCTGATTAGGTGAATGTGGAGATTGGTTGGGTAAGATCCTACCGGGTTCGTCACGTATTCTTTCATGACAATAATTGGTTGTCGGTTGTGTGTGTTTTAATTATGTTGGTGTTGGTTGTGCTGGTGCTGTCTCATGTAGTGTTGAATGATGGTGGCCTTGTACTGATTTTGATTTTGCAGTGAAAGATTAGCAATTTATTCCTTGTGTTTCGTCACTTCTGCTCTTAAGGAGTCAGTTTCGGAATGTGTTTGTTGGACATTGATAACTTGATTGTACCTGAAAATACCGAGTTGAACCAGTTTTAAATTAGTAACCATGTCCTGAACTGTCATGTTTTGAAGGTCAATAATTTTGTTGGTGATGGATGGAAAAAGTGAACGCCAAATATCGCTATGAAGACAGCATCGCTGACATTGGGGTTGTACTTCCTTTAGTAAAACAGAAGGTTCTCAATGTGCTACTGAGTGTTTTCCCCAAACTTTTGTTTTGTTGGTCAAAGCAACTGTTTTAATTTTTCCTCTGTGGCTTGATTTGAGAATGTTTTTTTAATATGGTTACTATGTTATTCCATGTGATCTGGCTGCCTTGAGTTTGTATGAAGTTATCAAGTGTGTGCTTAGCCGAGCTGTGTAAGTAGAACTTTAACCTTTGGCACTTCTCAGGCTCATCCTAATTATAGGTGTTAGTGGTTACGTTGTACTGTTACATGAATTCCAGCATGTTGTCATTTTCTACTCTGGAAAATTTGGGTACAGAAACAGAGTGTTGCACAGTTATGTTAAGCAGCAGTAGGTTGTCTATGTAAATGTTTGTCTGTGATTGAAAGTGGTGTTGCTAGTGGGAAATATCCATGTGTTTTATGTGGTAGTTTCAACATGAACAGGTGATAAGTATTCTGATGTGGTGGGTGGTAAATTTTTATGTTGGTTGTTGTGTGTGTAGTGGTGTAGTGGGTAGATAGCTGCTATTAATTATTATGTTTATCAAGCTTCGTGTTAGACACGTGGAAGTAGTGTTGAGTTGTTATATTAATTCGGGGTTCTATTGTAAACATTTCTCTGCCGAAGATATGAGCTGTTGGAAATTATCTGTAGTGTTTGTGTTACGAGCTTGAATTATCTCTGAATTATCTTTTGCATACCAGTGAACTAAATGGTAGTATGCTTTAATATATTCCTAGATGTTTTCACGAATGACGAGGAGGAATTGTCGGTCATGAAGTGTGGATGTTAACCAAATGATTGTAAATCTCTTCTTAATAATTATCATGCACACATAAGAAAGTATTTTTAAATTTATTTTCCACTTGGCGCACATCTTAACAGGATTTTTTTTTGTGTTGCAGAAAGCAATACAGCCCGAATAGTGGTGCCGTGGTTTAGCGTGCATTAATTTTTTTTTATGTAAGCGTACACACACACTCTAGACTACAGGACAATGGGCTGTTGTCCAGTCACGTATTTGTCGATGTGGCAACTGTGCTCGCATGCTCCTGAGCGACCACAATTTGCTGACTTGTGATACAGTGTAAGCTTTGAATGAAGTTTTCACTCCCACTACTGTTTACTACGGGGTAGTACACTTTTACTTTTTGGATTACATTAAATCGTAATTTATGAGGGAATGCTAACCCTTTAGAGATGTGGGAGATGAGAGGCACCTCCACCAGTTGCTGTGACCCTTCCAAGGGAAGAAGGCCATGAATAGCACTCTTACTTATAAAACACTATTGTTATTCAAACAGAAACAATACAAATCTGCCATTGAATATGCGCTTAATAATTATAATTCCCATAATGCTGGCAGAGATACTGGGATGCTAATGCAAGAATCTAAGTATACAATCATAAAATGCTCTCGTTCATAAGTAGCTTAAATATCAGCCTTCGCATATCCTTTTGCCTCATGCAACCTCTTTCTCCCAAACGGTAAGTATAATTACCAGAGATATGACGACAGTAGCATAGAATCGACGTTTCTCTTTCCATTCGAGAGGACGTTCCTACCTGTTTGCCTAACTGCAGATCATGTTAACAGCTATCTTCAGAAATACATCGAACATATCTTCGATCGAATAACCCTTGTCATTATTCAACCAAAAATTATTTACATTACCCCTCGTGGTTCTCTTCACAGCATGACATTACATCATTTCAAATCTACATGTGTGATAAGGCCATCTTTGGTGTGTGTAGGTGCTTGTCAAAAAATATATCTCCCTCCTGGGTGTGATGTATGAATGCCTCATCTGTGCATCGTTACGAACGCCTCAACAGTGTGTCTTAAATGTACATAATCAATACACATATTTGATTTTAAAAGAGAGAGACGTCCATTTCGTTCAGTATTTTAGTTTAGAAGAAAATTGATTCTAATTGATTTGTGTATATTTGTTCTTAATTTTGTTGTACATATGTTTTGCTAAATGATTATTAAATTGTTTCAATGAAGTGTACGAATGTGTATGCGAATGTTTTGTAAATTTTAACATTTGTAAAAAGGTTATACAGAAATAAGTATTAGTAGCAAGATGTACGAACCTTGTACATAACTTTGTTTTAGTATATAAATGTGAAAACTTCAATGAAATGATAATAATATTATAATTTACGTGTTTTGTTATGATATGAATTTGTTTTATTGATGTTGTGCGAATGTTTGTCATAAACTTCTTAAGAAATTTTGTAAACGTTTATATGATTTGTTTTAATGTTTGTTGTAAACTTATTAACTTTTTAAGAAACATTGTAAAACTTTATTCAATTTGTTTAAATGTCTGTTGTAAACTTTTTAAGAATCTGTGTAAAACTTTATACGGTTACTTAAAATGTCTTTGTTAGGTTATACATTTTTTTAAAGAAAGTTTACATGATTATTGTGTTTACAGTTTTAAGGTTGGTTTGAAAAAAAATTATTTGTATGTTGAAAGGAATCATGTGTGTTTGTTGTTTAGAAGTTTTAATACCTCATGTCACTATTTAATATTTTGTGAATGACTGGAGATTGAGTGTGTCTGAAGATGAAGTATTTGTGGCTGAATGGAGATGTCATTTGTCATATATTATTTGATTTTTACACAAGACTAGCATTACTTACATGATTTAAAAACCAACGATAATGTAAGAACTTTGAAACATTGAAGGACTGGGTAAATATAAGTGTGTGAGAAAAGCATGTAAATGAATATGAAAAGGAATGAGGGAGTGTGAAAAACTCGTGTAAACCCCATTGGCCCAGCATAAACTTGGAACACACTTTGGTGATACAACATACATTTTTGTTACTGGAAAGGGTAAGCTTGCTGGAAGGTGAAAGTGGTATGAAAAAAAATACAGTTAGCTACTCAGGTATACGAGCCCTTGTCCACACAGCATGGCTAGAGAATACTGCTGTTCCAGGGTGTCCTTCACCCTGCATCACCAAGTGATGGGGTGCATCGACTTTGTCTTGTAACAAACTAAAATGTTATCATTAGTCACTCTATATAATCCATGATGTTTACTTAAAAACTTTTAACATACAAAAATTACTATGGCTGTAAGTCAACATGAGGATGTCTGTTGTTGCTCTGGTATAACACACATACATTTTACAAATACCGAAAACCTAAACACATTTAGCATTGTAGAAATGAGAGACGATGAGGGAGAGGTGTAAATGTGTGTCTGTGTCTAAAATGCTATTGTAAAAGTGTATGCTTTATTGTAAATATAAATAGTTCGATTTTGAATTCATCATTATTGTGTAGTTTAACTAGTGCAGTTTAATTCAATTCGTGTAATTTATTCTGTTTTAAATCATATCTTGTAGAGAATTTAGATTAACTAGTTGCAATCTTTATAGCACCAGGAGAGCTGGGCCAGTATTGATGTGGAAATAGGTTCTGTATTTCGTTTGTGATTCCTTAGTATCTGATTTTGTTATTTATTTGTAGGGAAATAATTTTTGGCCTATGTTATAGATATAATTCTACTTATTTGTTACTCGATTTCTTTATGACACCAAGATAGCTGGACTGGTCATTGATGTGAAAATAAGTTCTGTAGTTCGTTTGTGATTCCTTAGTATTTGATTCGATGTGCCCTTCGTGTAATTTTGTCTGTTATAAATTATATGGCATGGGGAAGAGATGTTCATATTTTTTAAATAGTTCATTGTTTAATTTAGTACATGCATCATAAATATAATTTTTACAGATTTTCAAAGAAATTCAGTAAGTAATTTCCTTTTGTAATAGTCCCGTAGTTGCATTCCTTTTAATTGGATTACTAAATTGCGGTGTATTTGGGCGTAAATTGTATTCCTTTAGTTATTTCCATTTCCGACTCTTAATATCTCCTGTTTGTCGACGATTCACATGCGAGTCTCTTTTTTTTGTCATATATAATATTCCTATCATACAGAATGGGTTAGTAAACTGACAATGTAGATTTCGAAATATTATTCAAAAAATACTTCCCCATAACCTCAGTCTATAATCAGTTATCGCTGCATATATCTCATCCCTCAGTCACCTTCCAGATGGTTAACCAACTCTTCGATATCATTAAAAATGAATATTTCACAATACAGATATATAACCCTTCCCAACACATCACACCTCAGTACAATGCCAAAGCTCCTAAGGTGAGGACCTACCATGACACTGCACCTAAAATAAAGAAATAAAGACCCCTTAGCACAATCTCGCACCAAACTTAACACTTGTCCATTAAAATAACATTTAAAAAATATGATTGTGTTATACAATTAAGTTAATTGAATTAATCAATTTTATTCTAGTGGATTATGAATTTGTAAATTGAAATTCTTTGGGCGGATTAAGCTTGGATTAATGCTTAATCCGACGAATCAATTTGATATCAGTTGATAATCCGATTAATCAAAAGTGGGTTAGAATGCATACGCTCCTAATACTGCGAGACATTCCAGCCGAAAGTAAAATTCCGTTATTAGTTATTACACTACCTATAGGTACGTCTTAAACTCGTGTAGAAAATGTGTAAATGAAACATTTGTAGCGAGTGAAGACCATGTAACTTAACAATAATTAAAAACAATTTTCTCATTTGTGTATAAACATAAATATTGATACTCTGGTTTCTTAAAATAAAAGCTGTACAATTAATTCCGAATGTTACCAAACATTTCCAAACCTCTCATTTAAGATTTCAATAATTATTTTGAACTACTTCCTTTTAAAGACTACCAAAATAATTGCGTGTTTTAAATAAATATTAATATTCTATTTCATCTTCAATGCATTATCGATTAAATATGTCACAGTTAAAAATTATTTCGTGAAATTTTAACTATACGATTATCAGTTAACTGAGTAATCATTTTCAACCCAGCCATAGACCTACTTGTGTTTAATAACTAATTTTTTTCTGAAACAATTTTTTTTTTCCACTTTACAATATGTTTTTATTCTTGGTATCGAGAATGCAGAAGTTTTAAAAGTGCTTGTATATAGTTTTGAACGACAAGACTGTACAGTACATGGAATTCGAATTAAAATGCTTGATCAAAAGAAGCTACCAGAACTCATGTCATATAATTATTAATAACGAGGGGCAGGGCCCACGGAATCCGCGGGCTGAGCCACCATAGGTGAAGCAGGTAACCATATTAATTAGTATTTATGGTGCAATGTCATTTGGGAACATCAGCTCGTGCTCATTTGTGCCTATTGGCGCTCACTAGTGGCCCTCCAAAAACAGCGTTTTTTGTGCAAAAATTTTCGTTCTTGATTATTATTGAGTATGAGCACATGTTACTGTTCTTCCTTCCGTTTGGGTCTCAATAACATCTGAGTTGTCGTATGTTGCTATAGTTAATTACATTATGTTATGACCAAACAATATTTGTTTACAAAGGCATATAATATAAATCATTGTAAGATTAAATGAAAGAATTCTGTACACTACGCATATCTGTCAGCTGATTTTTTTGTGTTTATTTTCATGTAATTATTTGTCGGCAAATTTGTGACTTCACTGTACTGCTTTTAAATGTACATCATTTACATAACTTCCTTTCATAGCCTTTTCATGAAAGTGGCATCCTTACCTAGGGTGAAATTAATATCAACATATTACCATTTACTAAAAATATAGTTTCTTTACCTTTTCATCGCTCTTTTAGTAACGATTCCGTGATAACATTACCTCAGAATAAGGCGATACAAGAGCGAGACGCTATGTTACATATTGCCTAATGTTTTTTTGGTGTAATCCCACCTCATATATTCTAAATGTAAAGCTTTAACATCATCCACACAAGTCTGATTGAAGTCTCGTGATTTTCCAATCCTCAAGAAGTGCAATCAAGAGTGTAGACTTCTTTAAGTGAGAGTACTGTATTTTCCGTACATCATCATGTTGTTTTTTAAGGAAACAGCTTACCTCAAATATATATAACTTTGCACTCGCGCAGAGGCCAGGATTGACTAAATAAATTACGACATTTAAGACAAGAATATTAATAGTTTACACGAAAGGAAGGAGTGAAGTGCTTATTCTGAAATTTTACAGTTTGTATTACTTACATTTCAAATGCCTTTCATTGTTCATGCATGTAGGGTTATGATTTTCTGGTTGAGTGATTATGTGTTGCACACAAAACTAACCTTTTTATCAGTTCTTATAAAAGGTCTATAAACTGCTATTTTTAAGTGAAAGTTGTGATAATAATTGTGTTATAGTCCCAGTAAGAATAATATTGCCAAATAAAAAATTAATTTAATATGTTTGAGAACTCGTCACCCCTTCATGTAATGGGTATTGGGTATGTTTTGTTTGTGTGGTGCTCATAATTTGTATTTTTCAATTTTTCATTCACTGCATATATACATATATATATGTATGTATATATATATATATATATATATATATATATATATATATATATATATATATATATATATATATATATATGTTTGTGTGTGGTCATCTAAAATAACACATATATATGTTTGTGTGTGTGGTCATCTAAAATAACATTGTCAAATATAGCTAGAGAGTCATTTTCACATTGATCTAAACGAGTTATTTCATCATTACTATTTTAAAAGTATGGCATTTTTCTTTAACTTTAAGGTTTTTGGATAATATATTAAAATAATTTGGTAACTCAATATATTTTGGTTGATTGAAAATTTTTGAACAAACATACAATATATTAAAATTTATCCATCCTTCATTATAAATCAAAATCATCATCAAATTAGTTTTTCACAATTACTTGGACCTACTATTATAGCCCTCATATTATAAGGCAGTAATTCACCATTACTTTTAATTTCAGTATTATATTCATGAATTAATACACCAACATCCCATTTAACATTTTTCATTTAATACAATAATTTTTGTAATAAATGGATAATAAATTATTTAATTTAACAAATAATATTTCTATATCGTAGTTGAATAATCATGTTGATTTTCATTTTGTATTCTGCGATTACTATTTTTATGCTTTTTGAGGTATAGTTTAGAAAATAATTTTCCACATTCACATTGTACTTACTCTTTTTTTTTTTACTCATATTAATTTTAGGCACATTCAGCAGAACATTTTTTACAGTTGCTATTATATTTATCTTTTGTGTGTTTATGTGATGCAAAACGTTCTGTGTTTAATGCATCTCCACATTTTTTACATTTCTTAGATATGGGATTATTGTCCATGTCAAACATAGTTTCCATATTATTTATAAATACAATTAATTTAATAAGAGAATGAAAAAAGTATTTTTCTTTAATAATTTTTTTCCTTTTAAATAATCACAAAAATGGAGGCTCTGCTCAACAAGTTGAACAATTCATATGAATTCACCAAACAAATGGGTCTAGAAATTAATGAATGGCATGAAACCACAAATTTTCGAATTTATGAATTTATTTTTAAAATAAATTTTTTTGTATTCTAGACGGTAGGTATAAAATTACTTTACCAAATCGCTATGCAAAAATGATTGATGAAAACTATTTTAAATGAATAAATGAGAAACAAGTTTTAGTGCCATATAAAGGTTTAAAAGAAGACAAAAATGGAAACACTATGTATGCTATAGTATTCACGTAATCAATTTAATTGTATTAATTTGTATATTTTTATTTGAGTTTTAGTATAATTTACTTGATTTAGATTGCTCGCATGCAAAATTGACATTTCTGAAAAACGCAAAAAATTGCTTGAAAAGCAAGAAATTTGCATGATTTTTGTTAAAATGTTAATGTTTTTTAAACAGCAATTTTGGCAAAATTAAAAATTTTGCTTGATTATGGCTTAAATTAACATGATTTTCCAGGAAACTTACTTGTTTAGGGGAACTCCTGTTTCGAAATTTTTTGAGCCTAAATTTAGTCTCTAAAACCTTGATTCTGGAGCATAAAACCTCGATATTTCCAGGAAAATAAAGAGTGATCGAGAACTCTCCTTATATAACTACTAATATCGCAGTTCAGGTAGGAAGTTGTCTCAAGAACAGTACTTTTTTTTGTTCATTTGCATCTTTTTAAAACCTGTTTGCTCGAATGGTAAATTTTAAGACTAATAATTAACTGGTGTAATTTATATTATATTAGTGATTGTTAATGTTTCGGACCAACCATATTCTAAATTATTTCGTCTAAACATAAGAATACACAGTGGTGTAATAGTTAGCATACTGTGCTGTCATTCCAAGGACCGTAGGTTCGTGCCTTATCTACTTCTCTGGCAATCATTAAGATTTTGAAGTCGTGTGATGTGTTTAATAGTGAAGTAAAAAAATTTTAAAACACTGGAAATTTTAGAATGATGCAAAACATCATTATATTTAAGATAAAGTGTTTGACATATAGTAGAAACATGGTTAGCCACCAGTAGGCCATCTGGTGGCTGTGAAGTGGTATATTTATGGGCCAGTGCTGCTGTAATCATATGGGCCATGCTTGTGTCATTTGTGTTCACCACACCTGGGCCAGCTATAGGCAGAGTATGGCTAGTTAGTGGTGCCACTTCAGCACCATCAATGGTGTCAGCTGCATGCCAGCTCATGGCTAACTTTTCGCTGGCTTGACTTCCGACTGCAAACCATACATGGGCCACGCGATGTTTTGCTACATGGGTTGTGTCTGTGGTATTTGAACTTAAGATCCAAACTCCCTTAATATAACTTAATAACGTTTTTACAGAGTTCCGCAATGCGTCATAATGCTTATCTTCGAATATGCTAAGGTAATAAACTGCACTAGCCAAATCCGGATTGGTACCAACAGTAGCACACATCAAAGAACCAATACAAGATCGGCACAGTTTTTTAATTAACAGTATAATTTACATTCATTCTGAAATTAACATCCATATATTTTTCAACTGAGCGACATTCTGACATACCATATTTCTTCAAAACCCAATAGAAGTTATCAGTGGGATCTCTATGTAAGCCATTCTAAGTTTTATTAATGGAAATTTCAAGGTATTTAAAATCACTTGAACCTAAGATTTTCATCTTAAACTTAGAACAGAAAAATTATTTTAACAAATTATTCTCTAACCCATTTTGCTGAAAATTATTAAATCATCTACACTCAACATTACATACAAATTATATATATATAAACAATGGCAATTATCTAAACACTTAAATACATATTCCTTCTTTGAATCATTAAATCTCTCATACCAAGATTTGAGTGATCTCCGTAGACCATCTAATTCTTTCCTGGATTTAATAGTACACTCTGGTTTAATTTTTCTCATTTAGGTGGTTTTAGATAAGAGCTTTCCTTAATTTCTCCATATAGAAAAGCACTCTGGACATCCATTTGATGAATAGGATAATCGCTATCAAATGCAATAGCTAATAATATCATAAACATCTCCAATTTTATGACTAGCGAGTACATATCTTCATTATGTCCATTCTGTTGAAATTTCCGAGCGACTAACCTAGCCTTACAAATATCTGAACAGTTAATATTTTTCTTTCTGAATACCCATTTACAAAAATTAACAGTTAGTTTTTTATTAGGTTTTCTTACAACTTCCCAAGTGTTATTTTATTTAAACGACTTCAGTTCCTCCCTAACAACATACAATAAAAACACTTTATCCGGTGTAAAATTAATATCCTCTAATTTGGTGGGAACATCAACATTTCATTGTACATGTAGAGCAAATAATATATCATCTTCCTCAAAATATGTTACATAATCATCAAATTTCTTGGATTTCCTTATCTTCCTTTTTCGTACCCCAGGTTGATCCTCTAATATTTTTTTCCATTTAATTGATTGATTAATTTAACTGTCCAAGATTCTCTAATCTCTCATTTATACTACCCTCCACTTTAGTAATGTTTTCGTAATCGTTTTGTTCACGGGATAAATATCTACATTCTGTCAATTCTGTCAGTGAACACTACATTCCTGCCATTTAATGACACCTTGTCTCTCCTTATCCCACTATGATTAATTTATGACAATTGGGATGTATTTATTTCATAAGTTGATCAAAAATATGAATATAAGTTGTGGCCCTGAACACTCTTAAATAGTTTACATTTGGACGCATGCCCTTCCAGATTTCATAAGGAGTATTGTTATGACAAGATGTTGGACTTCTGTTTATTAATTGTGCTGCTGAAATGACAGCCTCCCGCCAAAACTCTTTCCCCAAGGTTTTGTAATGTAATATTTATGTTCTGGCTCTATGTAATAACACACTCTTCATTTTCTATGTCACTCCATTTAATTCATATTTATAAGGAACTGTTTATTGTATTTGATTTCCCATTTCTTGACAAAATCTTGCAGTTCATTAGATATATATTCTCCCCCATTATCTGATTTTAATTTATGTGTATTTAAATTAAACAAATTTGCACCATATTACAATTGATTAAAAAATATTTATATATCTCACTTTTACTCTCCATGATATAACCCACTATGAAATGTGGAAAATCATCAATAAATGTGACAATATATATTTTTCCCATTTCAAGTTTCAGATTAGATACGTCCATATAAAACACTTTGACTTAACTCTGATGTTTCGTTTGCCCTTGTACGCTTATTACTGAAAAGTTGACGACACAATTTACCAAATAAACGAGACTCACAAAAAAAAATTTGATGTACTTTCAAAATCTACCCCATCCATCAAATTGGTAAACGTTTTTAATGTACTATGTCTTTATATGACTGTAATCACAGTGTTGTAATTGAAAATCACCCTAACTAAATTCCCTTTTATTTAGTCACTGATGCCAGTCTCAAGAACATTTAAAGAAATTCGCTTTTACCCAACAATTCGTGTAGTATTATTTCCCATTGTAAATACAAGGTTATCTCTAAATGTTACTGACAAACTAGCTTCTCCTAGCCTATTGACAGATAATACGTTATTTGATATATCATGTACATAGTACACATTAAAAATAATACAATTATGTTCATCATTTTTACAAATATAGAACAATTAATATTACCTGCAGACACTGATTCAATACTGCTACCCATTTTAGCAACACAAAGTTTTACGAGATTTCTTAAACTTAATATGTTCACTAAAATATTCGTCACTACTGATTATGTGAGTTTTGGCTCCACTATCTATATACCATTGTATTTTTTGTGATCCTCCCCGGAATATGCAGTATCATTAAATTTGTGATATTCGGTGTAAAAGGGCATTGGGAGATCCTCAATGCCTCTTGTAAGGTCTATTCTATTGCTTATTGAAGTAAATGCCCTTTTTCTCGAAAGTGCTAAATGTCTACCACCACGATTATGCCCATTGCCTCTACCCTGAGTGAGACTGGTCTTCTATTGTCTGCGGTGAAATTTTTGTGTCCTTTCAGACTACAGAAGAAACATGAAAATGCATAAACGGTTTTAACATCCACTTTCGAATTTTTCTTCCGTTTTTCTTCTTCTCCTAGCAATCTGTGTTTCACAAAATATAGGTTCAGGTTTTCCAACATTTTCAGTACAGTAACTACCCCATCATATGACTTTGGCATCAATAATAGAACAAAATTAACTTTTTTTTCTTCCTTAATATTATCTCCCGCATTGAATGTATTACCTAATATTTCTAATTTCATTCCTTATTATTTTTCTCCTGTGTTTAATTTATTCCTTTCCTTAGTAATTTGAATTATTATTCCTTATTTTAGATATTTGTTTAATTATAGACTAGGGTTATTATTTTTTTTTTGTGTTGTGCTAGATTAAATGTTTATAGAATTATGATTGCTGGTTGATCTTCTAATTCAAATTATTCTTTGTTGGGAGGTCTTCGTGCTGTTGCTCAAAGAATCTCTTATGAGGTAAGTTTATTTTTAATTTTACTTTCTTTTATTATTATTACTGGTAGATATTGTTTAATTGATTTTTATTTTTTTCAATATTATTGTTGGTTTATTTTTTCTTTTTTTCCTTTATGTTTATGTTTATTTTCTTCATTTTTGGCGGATACTAATCGAACTCCTTTTGATTTTGCTGAAGGTGAGTCTGAATTGGTTTCTGGATTCAATGTTGAGTATAGTAGAGGTGGTTTTATTTTGATTTTTTTAAGAGAATATTCTATAATTTTATTCATAAGAGTATTATCCTGTATTTGTGCAAACAATCCTTCTAGAGCCAAAAAAGTCATTAGCTACGTTTCCATTATCTTCAAATCTCATTTGGTTTAGCTGTCGCCCTACAAACATTCTGCTACTAATTCCTTTCTTAATAAAATTATCCTCAAGATTTTCATACATTTTGTAGGTGAAATTTTTTGTTTTTACATATTAAAGATGGCTATTAGCTAGGCCAGCAATTATCTACGCTATTACTTTCAACTCACCCTTTTCGTTGTTCTTTTCTTTGTGGTAGTCTTCCTTTTTAATCTCGTCTTAAACTCCAGCCTCTCGTAATATGCTTTTCTTTCTAAAATTGCAATTGCTGAAATCCTCACCAGCGAATGGTGTTATATTAAATCGATCAGTTAGCAAAATCTTTCCAGTAACTTTCATTCGCCAACAGTTTCGTTTTTCTTAACCCGAGCACTTTTACTTACGCACATGGGCTTATTTTACGCATCTTGGCCAACAAATCTGTTGTCATTTTGGTAAGTTGAAGTGAAGCACCACACACATAAATATAACATTCTTCAATTTAGGATTATAATAAATTACAGACGTCAGGAACCTTCCCGTACCACATCTTTAATTAACTAAATCTTCACATCATGTGTATATCGATACCAGTTGAGATATATGAACAAGTAATTCAACCTTCAACACTCCTGATCTCAGCCCACTTGACTATTTTGTGTGGGAGACTTGAAGATAGTGTCCATAAAACCTGTCCAGAAACCATGAGGAGAGTTCTTGGTAGAGAGAACTTTAATGGTCGAGTAGCGCGCAATAAACCATATATCAGCAAGAAGAACAAACGTCTCAGGTTCCAGTTTGCCACAGGTCACGCTGATAAATCATATGACTACTGCAAAACAGTAAAATTTACCGTTGAAAGTAAATGCCATGTGTTTGCATTAGATGGGAAGGTCAGTATCTGGCATAAGCCAAACACAGAGCTTGCAGAAAGAAATTTTCAGCTGACGATGAAACATAAGGGTGAGTTCCTGATGGTACGGGGTTGTATAGCGTCTTCAGGTGTAGGGAAACTCCATTTCGTAGATAGTACAATAAATGAAGATGTGAATTTGCACATATTGGGAAATGAACTGACACCAAGAGCAGAGAAATTAAACTTGAGGAATTGTTTCACATTCTACCAGGGAAACTCCATATCGTAGATAGTACAATAGATGAAGATGTGTATTTACACATATTAGGAAATGAACTGACACCGAGAGCAGAGAAATTAAACTTGAGGAATTGTTTCACATTCTACCAGGACAATGACCCGAAACATAAGGCCCATAAGATATTAATGTGGTTACTCTATAATTGTCTCCATGTATTATATACCCCTCCACAGTCTCCACGCACCAATGGCATTGAAAATTTGTGGAGTGTGTTAAAAGAAAACATCCGCAAACATCCCAAATATAACCGGAATGACTTCAAAATTGCCCTTCAAACGGAATGGGATATAATGGAGCCCTCTTACTGTGAAAAGTATTTTCAATCTATGCCAGATAGGCAAAAGTGGATGAAAAATAACTGTGGTCGGCAACGTAGGTACTAACTGTTCACACATGGACTTCAACAACAGGACATATACAAACTGCACCATTTTAATTGTGGCATACATCATGACCTCAGAATGTGTACTTATTAGTTGTAAATCTGTATATTTTTTTAGTGAAGATGTTTACTTTGTGTATCTGTTGTATGATGATTGTAAATACATTTAATGACCAAAACACTAAATTTTCATATCCAAAGAATTGTATTACACCAATGAAATTTCATAGATTAGGTGAACCACTGTCACTGTGAGTTAATGTATGTCAATATTACATGATATATTGTTTTGTATAGATGAACATCTTTTACAAACATAAATAAAGGTTAATTTATGTATGATTTCCTAACATTCTGTATTGTTTAATTGGACACTAGTGTGAACCAACTTTAAATCAACATACTCGCTGAATGCACCGTAGGTAGACACCGCTGTATTCAGAGCATATGTGGTGAAAGAATGCTGATCCGACGCGTGAATCAAGGACACATCAACACGGGCCTACGGGAACAAAATGAGCTCTGCTGAGAGCTTACTTGTTTCGCTGCGAGGCGGATGGTAAAACAGGACAAATTTATAATACGCAAACGTTAATAAATGCATATCGCACTCAGAAAAGCTGCCTGTCTGCAGTCAGCCACCATAACGAGAAGATGCTGCACTGGACGCAGCTCCATGGTGCCCGACCGCTGTTTCCGTAATGATGATCAGGGTACAGTGGCGACTCACAGAATATGACCGAGCAGATATAAACATTAATAATAAGTCAATATGTGGCAATAATCTAACATAATTTGCCTCTGCACATTACAGTAAATATAATTTTATTATAATTTTTTCAATCAGTTATAACTCTAACTACAACCATTCTATTCTTTGCATCTTGCCTGTTGTGATTAACTAATTCCCTATCTAAAATCCGAAATGTAGGGTTTGTAAACATAATTACAGCAAACCATAAGAGTATTCTAAATCTGCATGTTCTCCATCCTTCTATTGTATGTATTAAGGGTTATATTTTCCCCTGTGTAAATATTTATAACAGACCAGCCACAGAAAATCAAGCCAAGAGCCAAAATGGCCACCATTTTAATAATATGCATCGTGTTAAAACAACGAGATGTTCTTTAAGACTGGCGGCAAAGTTTATCAGTTTTCATGGCCTGCCATAGTGCTACTTCTTTGCCAAATTTGGTAGAAATAGTTTTTTTTTTTTTTAGATATCACGTAATTTTAATTTGCAATGTGATAGTGGTTTACAAACTTGCTGATAAAAGAGAGTTTATGTGAAAGCGGCCATTAAATGTTGTAATATATACAGCCATCATACAAAGTTTCATTGAAATTAATTACGTAGGTTCCACTATATAACATAGAAAACTAAAATAGCTGTATGCCGCCCTTTTTAAAATAAGTGACTGATATACGTAAAGCATATAATTTAACATCACCTACCGTAGTAATACTTGTTTGCCATATTTTGTAGGAATCGGTCAATTGTTTACCCGCAATATGACAAAAAAATTAATTTGCTTACGTGGCACTATCTTACAAAATGGAGGAAAAAAGAGGCTCCGTATAGACATATGGTATGTTCGTTATGTATTCTTCCATCATACAATGTTCAGTTAGAATAGATTAAATGGTTTCGGAGATACAGCATATTATACAAAAATAGCTAGATGGCCGAAATTTTGAAAATAAGTGTCTGACATACATGAAACTTATTTGTACAAATAAAGTGCCACAGGACTACGTGTTGCCAAATTTTGGAGGAATCTACTAATGGTTTCCCGAGATATAATAGAAAAACTTTATCAATTCATATGGCTTATATGATGCTTGTAATAGATAATGTAAGTGTACAAAATTTGGTTGAAATTGGTCAAACGGTATGGTAGCTGTGCAAAATATACATACAATATATTATGGCCAACATTTTGAAAGTTTGTGCCTAATAGCTCAATTTCTTATATTTACATGGTCAAACTTGGCAAAAAAAATTCTAGATATAACGTAAAAGCATGATTTGTCCATCTGCCTCTCTTATCCAAAACGGCCTACGAACCACTATTAGCATACAAAATTCGGTTCAAATCGGTTGAATAGTTTCTGTGATATTGCACATCAACCTAAATTTTTTAATGTTTAAGCCACAGATACTTTCAAAATGGCGGCTATATAACCACTTTAGCTCAGAATTTGAAAGCAACCACACAAACATTTAAACTACGAAACTATAAAACAAATTTTAGTTTATCTTTGTACGCTGACAGTATCAGTAATATCCACCAAATTTGTTTATGCAAAGCCCCATTTCTCCGCCATTAAGTAAAGTAGCCCCATATAAAATAATGCAGTTATTATGCCGTATTCGGTTTTGTTATTTTTGGAAAATAATATAGGTATATGTTAAAATATTTACAGAAATTAAGAAATAGCAGTTTTAATATTGCGTACTGTAATTGCAGAAAGAAAATGAGGAACTTCCAAGTTCATCCAGTTAAAACAATGATATTTGGATTTTTTTTTTTTTAATTTGTGTTGCTTTTCAGTCCATTCAGAGAATTATGCAAAATATTTCTGGATTGTATGTTTTTCTTTATATTCTTATATCATTAAGAAAAAGGTTCAACGCATTGAAATAGAATGCCACTTTTTTTTTTTTTTTTTTTTTTTTTCAAAGTTGTATAGGATTATACGTAACACAAACGAAAGGGATTGAATGATTGTTTCTGATTGCTCTACTATTATAAACTTCCTTAGTAAACTACGTCCTCTGTAGATTTGTACTTCTTTTAACTAACATAATGAAAAAGTTGTGAGTTGCAATGAAAATTACTATATATAGATATAAAGGCAAAAATTGACCAAGCCATATTTTGTTAAAAAGTTTGCAATGGCCAGGTTACGGATCACAATAATTATAATGTTGTATAATTAGTCGAACAGAATAAATTATCATCGCAATCATACACTTTGTAAATTCAATAAGTCGGTAAATATAAATAAAATATAAGGCCGGGTTTTTGGTATGATGGTATAATGTGGGCAATTTTTAATTGTTTCCAACAAAAGACAATTTTGACTTGGTTACTTTTGGCAGTATACCGACAGTATGTTGGTTTACTACTTCATTCAAATAATTTGCATCTACGCATTTGTAAAGATGCACGATATTTCATGGAAATAGCTGCTCGTGAAGCATAAGTGTTCCCATTTTATGATCTGGTCACACGTAGATAGTTCGCACGCCGCATCTAGATCGTGGGTGTAAATGCTGTTCACGATAAAGTGAGTACTTTTGAATCAAGCTTAGAAAAAAGTCACTCCCCCTACCAACATATGTTATAACAGACGCACTGAGTGACATGCGCCCAGTAAAGTTGGTAACGATGGATGCGAAGTAGTTCCGTATCTTAACGTGGAATAAAAGGTGTTACACAAACATTTCTGATAACTGAAATTATTTGTTACGGTTTGTGTGTTTTTTAATGCATCGAGGTGTAAAGATGAGCAGATTTGTTAAATATATACTTTTTAATAATTTCACGGTTTCACTTGTCCGACGCGTGAATAAAGTAATGAAGTCATGGCAATGCAAATCTCACGTGCAGCGGAAGAATACACAACGTGCATACAAGTAGATCTTAAGCAGGTCTTCCAAAAGTGCTCATTTTACCGTGAATAGCCTATACCTTGCAGTGTCAGTACTAAAACTTCTTAATTATAAATCACGAACTACTTCGACGCGTTTAGTTGTGTTACAACATAAATTTGATAGAAATAAAAACAACTACTATGATTCGTCAGCTAATGGGGCAGCAAAAATGGAAAATACGAACCACAGCGAAGATCTACAAAACAATTCGCATGCTGCCATCTATACCACTTTCTCTCCCGGCCCACCAGGACCCTCTGGGGGGGGGGGGGGTGGTAACAAACAAGGGGGTGCAATGCTCAGAGACCCGGTTCCCTGGGGTGCCCGGGTTAGGCCCGACTTGTGAATTTTTATTTATAAAATGAAGTATTATGTAATAATCTAATTTCGACACACACAAAACTTTATTTTTTTTTTTCGCATTGATGATAATGTTGTTATAAATGGTCGATTTCTGTAGAAGAGGGGGAAGGGAGGCCCACAGCGTGCATTGCTCAGAGACTCGGAATTTCTCTTGGTGGGCCTGCCCTGATGGAAAGAGACGAGGAAAGGGCACTTGGCAATAATAAGGGCTCGTATTATATTGATCATAAACAATTGACTTTCAAACACCATTCACTTGCTTGGATTTGTTCTAGCATTGTTATTAATTGTACTGTAGCGCATAGCTATAAGCAAAGCACGATGAAAAATATGTTTTTCTATCATATTCCGTTATGCCATCTCACCTCCTAAAATATGCCGCTCTGGGTCCAGGCCTAGTAAATGGGCAATGTGGGCGTGATGAGGTGACAGTGGACAGAATATAAAAGCAACCTAGTAATAAAATGGTTATGGGAAGCTAACCACTCGTTACAATAGATAAAATCGGAATCGACATTCTGGTACTATCCCGTTTAAAGTTTAGTGTTCAGGATATTATGTTCCTTATTAATTCCCGATTGTCCAACGAAGCTTGAGGTGGATGAGACCACCCATGTATATTATTCTTCGCACCAGATACCATCTTAGAACAGATAAATCATAACACGTACTTGGAAAAATTAAAGATAAAAAAACTACGGTGTAAATAGAACACACTAAAGTTTCCTAAGCGAAACATTGTTTTGCCAAATAAATATTATTGACGACTTTATTGAAATATCTGTGTGTACCAAACTTATGTGCATGTGTAATTCAAGAACACGTCTGTCAACTAAAAAAAAAAAAAGCACGTGTGGAGTGCATACATATTCATATAATACTAACAGTCATCCAGGAGATAATAAAATATGTTGCTTACAGGAACCTGCCAAAAATTGCAGAAAAAAAAAGATATTCATTTTGGTATATTAGTATTTCACTTGTATTCTCTCTTCATATTTCAAAAGCGCCGCGCGAGCCATTTTGTGGTCTACTGAGATAATACAGAGCGATCTAGCGGGTATTGAAGAACTGTAAGAAGATCATTTACTGAACAATGCTGCTTCCACGGCGCTCACCGTCCACGGCAGGAACTACGTCCGACTACATTTGTTATCCCGCTAAACAGCTCGCTCCGATCTTTTTGGTTCTAGTATATATTACTTATTCACGGGCGGATACGTAAAGAATTGGACTCAGAACACGTAAACGGAACGAGCGGACGAACCGAGAGGAATTTTACGAAAAATAATACAACCTTGCAACTTACGACATCAAAAATACGCAGCTGTTTCAGAAAACTGATGTATGTTTAATAATGCACACATAACATTTTGTTTATTTTTACTGTGTCTAACAGTGCTTAAATACTACTGGCAAGAAGTGCGGGCTTATTTATTAAAAACAAAGCTGATAATAGCCATTGCAAATCGAAGCACTTGTTGCCGTTTATACCACAATGGCCACGAAAACGAATATCAACAAACTGCCGGCAATTGAATATAACCCCGTGCTATGTATGTAGTCATTTTCAAATCACTCCGCTCAAACCCTTTTCCATTTTTTTTCAGCGTGCAGGTAAATAGAGATATCAGTCCAACCTCTTCCCCACCCCAAAAATATGAGATTTAGTAGGCCACACAATAAGGCATTTACGTATAAAACTGAAACTATTGTGTAAAAAAAGGTTTTTCTTCCCAGTAAAACTACACTTATCAGTCTTAAATTTATTTTGTAAACCTAAAGATACGTAAAATAACTTAACAAAAAAGTTATATTTAATATCAAATTTTGGGATTGGTTTCATTCCGTGATCTTACCACTATTCCAAGTAATTCTCCACTCCAAATGGTTAGTGTGTATGGGGGGTAGGGGGGGGGAGGACTAGTGCCCCGCTAGTAACGTAGCCAGGATTCAGATTTGGAGGGGTCCAAATATTCACAAATAGCATAAAGTGGTTGGAACCTATTATATTTATTGGCCTACTTAGAATTAATATAACACATATATCAATTTTTTTTTTTTTTTTTTTTTTTATTTTTTTTTCAAAATAGTTCGTAACATTTCTAGGATTATCACTTGGGCTAGTTAAAAACGAGTTTAAGGTTTTTGTAGGAAAATAAATTATTGATGATAAGATGTAACTAGCGATATTTAAAGCTAAATATATTTAAAGGTAAAAATCATAACAGCTATTGTAGTAAGAAAATTTACTTACCAAAATTATTCTTTAGTTACACTATCTGTCACTTATCACAGTTAATAAGCAGTAGGTATTTATCTGTTCTTTGCAAAGTACTGATACAACACGAGCCAACTTAAATTATGTTCACTTGTGCTGTTTTTGAGATATGTTTTTAGTCTCCTTGTTTTGTGAAACTTCTCTCATACGGTGCTTTGGTATTAGGAAACGTTGCCATTTTTTCGCATATTGCACACGTTACAGACTGTCACAACATATTGCCAGTGAGTCAAAATAAAAATAATAAATGTTTACTTAATTTAAAAAATTGTATCGTAGTGTTACTGGCGAATAATTAAAAAGAGTAGTATTTAAACACAATTTTTTCTCCATAATCTATAGAGTGGAAAATTACTCTCTCTCCTTATTTCTCAGTAATTTTCAGACTGTTATCTTGGCTTACGAGCCGAAGCTCCGTCTTAAATCCAAGATTACTACTATGAATATTTTATTATGTTGACTTCTTCGTTAGTCTACGATGTTAGGCTCATAAATGTTCAGCGTTTGACTTTCTGTGCCATGTCGATCACCCATATCCACTGGATGAACAGTTTACACTCTACATAGAGGTGGCGGCCTGACAAGATATTTCGTATGTCTGAAGGACAGACGCACTACGGGAGATCCTGACACGCTCATATATTGTTTCATTTCTACACTCAACGCACTGTAGTACTGGTGTGCAATCGTTCCATCGGTAACATGCCACACTCGTATTTTCAGCGGAGAAAATATGATTTAATGATATAATAATGAATTCAAGGAGTGGCGCACGTTCCTATATACATACATAACAATGTTTATTTGCCTTTATATTCATTCCTAAATTTGATTGAGAATATATCGATTGGACATTTATTCTCAAATGTAAACATGAATCAGAAAAACATGGACTAACTAAAAACTGAATTCACGTACGTATGTAACGTTTCTTAAGTGATGTTCGTAAGCAGACATCCTTTCGGCACGTCGAAGAGCTTTTGAATGAAATGTTTTCTGCAGAATCTCTGAGCACCATTTGGCGACTTAGGCAAATTGCCACCTTAACATATCGCAGTTACGTTCAACGAGAATTTACCACCGCATATGTTGAAAGCATCAGCACACATACATTTTCACTCTAACTATACTGAAACAGCTTTTCTGTGCAACGGACTACCATTAGATATTTAATAACAAAGTGATCTTCACATGTAAAACCAGTCAAGCCATTAAGCACCGCAGACACGTGAGTTCTGTTACATGCTGCCGCAGCACTGTTACAAACCAAATTTAACGCAAATATCTTTATAAAAAACTATCATCCTCTATACAGGTGAAATAGACTTGGAATAATGGAATATATTTTCTATGGTTAAGCTATTTATTTAAGGGTTTGTATAAATAAGCACAGCATTTATAAAGGTTTTAATGAAGGAATTAAAGAGTCATTTTTTAACCTACAGCTAGCAGGTCAGGTATTAGTTAATAAATTATTTCACTTGTTGAGCTATACAATATTGGATGAATATTTCTGAATTATTCCAAAGTTTTTAATATAGGAGCTAATGATTTAAAAAAATGAGCAAAGTATTAATCCAATCTTCTAGGTCTCATTCCAGTAAATCCAAGGTAAGAGAAAATATGTCTTGAAAAAAGCACCTTTAGTTGCTTAACGCGAAGATCAAATTGTCTAAAAAAATTTTTACTGCCCGTCAAATAAGTAAGTAGAACAAACAAGTTGTTTGAACACCAAGACCTTAAAATTTATGTCTGCAGTATAATGACTAACAAACTAACAAGCTAGATGGATGCTGATAATAATTTCATAGCAAAACATAAATACATTAATCATTATTAACGATTTTACTTAAAATAATATAAAACTTTTCCAAGGGCGGAAAATGAAAACTCTTTTAAAAATAGAACAATTGAGAAATTTACTCGTCAAAATATTTTACATGTATATTTTTCTCCAAAAACTTTATAATTGAATATGTTAGCAAATGTTTCATGTAGTCCAAATGTTAAGACACAAAACCTATAAATTTGCCAAAATCATCGTTTAGTAATTTATTAGGGTAATGTGCTATAGCAAACTAGCCAACTGACCAAATTCGAAAAATAAATTTTAGGGCTACAATGTAGAACGTAATCATTTAGAGAAGCATGTTGATTCTCAAAGTACAAAACCAAAAATCATCTACGAATATTTAATTTCATTTTGCGAGGGTACTGTAGGAAAGGGGTATTACTGATAAGGTAAACTAAAATCAACTAAACTTTAATAAGTTATTTCATACTCGAGCACATTTTCTTCATGTTGAAATATATCTTAGTACATTACGTAGTAGGTAATCTAGAAGCAGGCAGATATTTTACTTGCTTACTAGATAGAATAGAAATATAACGATTTTGTATGTTTGGGGAAAAGGAATTGAGGATTCGGAGCCAGGAATAGTTCATGCTCTGTCATCCGGTCGCCCGGTGACCATCTTGGATCTATGTGACCTTGGCCTTGACCCCGGTGACCTTTGACATAAAAATACATATATCCAAAAAATGTAGTATTAAAACATTGTTATTAAATATTATTTAACAACTATAAAAATTATTTTTAAAGTTTTTAAAAATCCCGGTCCTCCAGCAGCTATTTTCCCCTCAAAATTTTCCCCTTTCCCTCAAAAATAAAAATTCTAAAAAATATCAAAAAGTAGTGTTTTTTAACTGTTTAAAATTTATTGTTAAAAATTTTTATTTTAGATGTACATAAAAAACACTTAAATTAATTTAGGTCTACCCAGCACCACACCCAGCAAACGACTGACCCCTCACCACCATTCCCCTCACTGCTACTCCTTCCGACATCTCAGTTTTTTGTTTATCATCCATTTATATATTACTGGAAGCTGCCATCTTGGTTTTTATTTGTCTTTTTTTATACATTTCTGGTTGTCACCATATTAATTTTTTTCGTTCTTCATTTGTTTATACATTGTTGGAGACCGCCATCTTTGTTTGTTTCGTCTGTCATTTATTTATACATTACTGATGACGCCATCTCAAATTCCTTCGTTTATCATTGGTTTATAGATTGCTGGAGGCCGCCATATTGGTTTTAGTTTGTCATTAGTTTATACAGTTCTGAGAATGCTATATTTTATTTCATATGTTTTCATCACCTTGGTGGCACTAGTGTATTATTTCACCCACAAGGTGGCAGCCATACCTGTTTATGTTCTTAAAGTATAGGTGGCACTCTCGATACCCTCCATATTGGATTATATTTTTAATTCATAGGTGGCATTGATTTATCGATTATGCCACTTGATATTGGCCTGTATCGAATGGTAACATTGGGCATTCCTGCAAAGTACTTCAACTCTCCTATTTATTCTTTTTTTTTTTTCGTTTTATTTTTCAACATAAGTATTTTTATTAAAAATGTATTTTGAATAAAGAAGATAAATTTTTATAGTGTTAAAATTAATAAAACATACCAAATTTATTTAACACAAAATTTATAACACACATAATAATATATACATCTTTGGTGTTCACCGCTCAATGTCCGCTTCAGCGACCCACGAATTGAAGCAGAAAGGGAAACCCTACCACTTGACATACACCCTTCTGTTATGTTATTTCAGCACCTTTTCGGCCAAATACACATCTGGGAAGTTTGTAGGCTGGCACTCCTCTGCGTAGGAACCACTATGGATGGGAACATTATTCAGATTCTGGAGAAAGTATATTATCAGAGCATAGTTGTGTGTACATCGCACACAAAAGTGTTCAGGACTTCAATTCACTGTAAATTCACCAAGTCGCCAACATTAGCTTTAGGCTTGTGTAGGTCCTCCTCTTCGGAACAGCATACAATGTTCAAACCAGTGAGTAATTTTCCATGTCTTCGGGCTTTATGCATGTGGTAGAATAAATTGTAGAATTGCACTCGCGAACGAGTTTCGGCAGCAGTATCAGACACTTGTCGCTCCCATTCGCAGCAAAATGCCTCCACAATTTTCCCTTCAGAATCCTGTTGAGCCTCTCAATGAAAGAGACTTTGAGATTGATGTAAGTGGAATAATAATTTATGTTATGTTTATTCATCAGGGCCTTGAACTTTGCATTGTAGAATTCCTTGCTTGTTTGATGACTAGTCGGGAAGCATCCTTCACGCAATAAGTCATCCATGGCCTCAGTGACGTCATGCTCATTCTTCGACTTGAAAGGCCTGGCCCAGGCGAATTTGCTATATATTCATCAATGACTGTCAACATGTATTTGCAGCCCTTGTTGACCCGAACATACAGTATTATCTCTACGAGTCTACTCGAAATAGATCATTCATCCTACACATCACCACCTTGTGGTGGTGGCAGTTGTGTCGCGCAGATGCATGCAGTTAATTTGTGATATCCAGTCTACTCATTCTATGTAGCCTTCCTCTTTAAGTTCTTCGACGATTGAAATTATATTTTTAGTGTGGGAGGAATTTCTAACCCATTGCAAAGTCAGCAGGAGCTTCAATCTATCGACCGGCTCATTGGAGTCGTCCTAGAAAACATATTCGGTATTCGTGCTGTCGACTACCTTCTTCAGAACTTTGCTGCATTTCAGTACTTGGCTGCTGAAGAGGTCTGTGAGAATGTCGATTTTTTTCGTGATCTTCTTCCTTATAAACATCTGTTTGGGGATCATTATCTGGGTAAAGTACATGTGTGAGTATGAGTAAAGTCTTTTATTCCAACACGTTGGATTCTGTAAACTCCTTGGGCTCCTTGCGAAATAGTAATTCATATATCGCTTGGGCTGTATTTGTCTTGTAATCACCAACTCAGATGATCCCATCGGGTATAAGTTCTATTTCATCAGCACTGAGGGACCATTTATCACTATGCCTGTAAACACCATATCTCTTATCATTATTGTGAGATGTGTACAATTATAGGTACTGACGAACCAGAGCATTGGGGTTAAAGACTCTCTTCCATACTTTATCTTGTGTGATAAATCCGTATCCGATTCATCATCCTAATCTGACTAATATCGTCATGTTTTCGCTTCTTCAAAGGCTCAGTATTATCGTCGATTTCAGTCCTTATGGCTATGGATGCTCCATTATGTACTGTCCCTGAGTACATCGAGAAGACGAGTAATTGCCTTAGGTTTAGTTTTGGGTCTCCAACAAAACAGTTCCGATATGCCCAGGTATTCGCTGCAGGCATCCAATGTGTCCCTGCTGTGGTACTGAATATCAGTTTTTGTGGCGAGGCGGAAAATCGAGGTAGTGAATGCACATGCCATATATATTTCTAGATTTTTCAGATTCGTATCTTTTGCTCAGATGCCACATTCGATCCATCGATATTTTGCCTTTGTGCTCTCGTTACATGCTCATTCATGAACGCCATATCTTGAACGATCTCCATTTATAGGAGCCAACCCTAAATTATGGTCAAAAATCCGTATTTCTCTTTCCAGCACAAGGCACACAGACACTTGAAATATGATAGTGTCATGTCCGCATAGACGTGATCATCATACATGTGCCACAAATTCATATCGTCTATGTGGAACAGCACCATTATGTTTGCATTGTCATAGAGCTACTATTTGGGTATGCACAAATATGTCCGATTGAGGTACACACAGTCCACACTCGCATGCCATCCCATGCAGAAGTATTCTTGAATGCAAATTTGTTTCTCGCAGGCAATTTCATCGAAGACATACATCGAGTTTAGCAGTGCTTCGCTCGGAGGCACTACCTCCTCGTTTTCACTGCATAGAAAATAACCCATGCCTTATACTTCCTGCACTACTCACGCCAATTGCTGATATTTCGGTTGCTTGAGCAATTTTGAATCAATGTACACCTTCTCGAACCAAAGATCGTTCGGTTCTTCCAGCAGATTCAGTAGGATGCATGCTTTCCCACAATTTGATGGTCCCGCGATGATGCACCTCGCTTTATTCGGAAAAAGGTTTCCATGTCACAATTCGTGTGAAATAACTTCATCTTTAGCATGGCTGCATATGTGATAAGTAACATCTTACTTAACGATATATAATCTGTATCCTTCTGCTTAATTTATATCATAGTTTGGAGGAGGAGAATTAGGAGGAGAAGCAAGAGAAGGAGGAGGCTGCATAAAGAAGCCTGTTGATGAAATTAAGCACATTTTCTTGGTCATATAAAGACTATTCAATTTATCACTGTGAGTGAAATGCTCCTCGCAGAAGTTGCACTAAAATTAAATATTTGAATATGCTATACATCTGTAATGCGCCAAGCCTAGAATGATACTGAAACAAAAATGTATAAAAAAAGTGTATTTATGCTTTTCTCGGTCAGTTCACAGTGATGCCTGGAAGAGATAAAACCGTACCTGGAAGCGGAATCGTCGATATGCTGATCAATAATCTACCATTCGAGCTGCACATTCTAGTATACAAGTTCTACGGATCGGGAACCAAGCTAGCTTAAAGGCTGTCACACAACGACAACAGGCATGTGCGCATGGGACAAGGTGTATGGCACGATGTCGCCTATTATCAAAACATGAATCTGCAAGCTAGGTAGCAGACAGAGAAGATATTTGCACAGAAGGCAGCTGAAGTAAGAAAATCATCAGAAACCGGACTGAGGGAAAAATAACTGTGTAGGGTGTACTTAACATGATGAAGACCAAAGTGAAGATGAGCATGGGTGCAAAGAGCAAGAGAAAATACAAGTGAAACGAAAAGCAGTGACATAGGGAAGAAAAGCATGCAAGGCCAAGGAAACCTATACCATCAGATTCCTCCATTTATTTTGTCTGCACTCAGGCCCTCATGGGCCTAATCGGAGCCACGAGTGGTATCGTTTGAGCCGTCAACACTGCATCGAACGAAAGGAAGCAGTTGCCGGAGGCACAATGCAAATGTGGAAGCTATCGACATTGGTTAAAAAAAAAATCCAAGGACTCTACCTAAGGCCATATACAGTAATAGATGGAAGTGTGTAAAATGGATGCAGCAGGAAGAGGCAATAATGAAATCTCTACCGAAACGACAGCTCACTAACATGGATTGGGAACTGTTTTTATGCAGATTGAAAATACCTAATTTCAGAGGAGTGTTTATGAGAGATTAATTGCTCCCTAAAACAAAGATACAAGGATGTGCCATAATTAATATAGACATGGTAGCGGGACCCAGTATGCACTGATCAGTTTATGTGAAAAAGAGTAAACAAGCAGAATATAATGGCAGTTTAGGGAATTTGCATCCTCCTCCCGAACTGCGACGGTACTTTCAATATACCAAACTAACAGTTACAAAATGGAGCAGATGTCTAACATGTGGAACTGTGGACATTTGTGTCTTCGGTTCCTGGTTCGCTCTTACAAATAATTGCATAAACTGGCTATACACCATGAAGAAACTGACACTTATGTTTCAATAGTTCTTAAATTGAAGGATTGTAGCTCCAAGCTGTGTGTGCTACATTTTCTGCCCCTCGACCTGGAGTGGGATTGGATCATAGGCATTGACGATTTTCAAACCAACAATGCGATACGGAACATCGATGACAAAAAACTGCAAGCACTACCTCGTAAAAAGTGGTAATGTTTCCCACGAGGTGTCGGTACCCATAGGCTCTTATGAAAAAGACGACATTGCAAGGTACATTGAAGATTCGCTCTCCCCGAAACAGAATTCAAACTATATGGCAATACTATTTCTCTGAAGAGTGTTATTAGATGCAGCGAAAATAAGGACTTTACGAAACCAGATATTATCGGACTGGTACTGGGGCCCGAGCCACGCATATGTGAAACTGGAAAAACACACAGGTCACATTCCTTAAACATCTTGCCGGTTAACATTATACGAATAAACTGCAATTTGCAGAGAGGCACATACCTCAATGGCAGGCCGAGCAATATGCTGCACGAATTTTCGCATATCGTCCCTCTAGGTTTTAAACTGGCCATAGCACAGTAAAGCATCATTTACGTTCTGATTATTGCGAAGAGAGCACATGAGGTGGTTGTGAAAGTCATCGACCTGCACGGAGAGTTCCTCAACTTTCTAAATGAGGAAATCGCCCTAAATCTGCATTTGAGAAGATGGGAATAATATTTACACCTACCAGAACCAATAAAATAAAGTGTCATGCAAAACCTGCAATCAGTACATCACAGATTTCCAAGGCGTTAGCAAGTACTAGCAAGATTGTCCTATCCAGTCTCGTCTTCAAATGCAATCGCAATTGGATGATTACATAAACATCGAAGAGCCGGTGGTTTTCGGAGACAGCATAACGAAGGTGGAACATCATGCATATCAGCCTTTCCTGATCGGACCATACACTACCATCGGAAGTTCGGATAGTGGTCCAACACCAAGATATCTGCTGTCTTCCTTGCCAGCATTTCCAACGAATTATGGGGACTCTAACGAAAGAAGATTGGCCCAACCTGGCATCGACGAAAATAACAAGCAATGAAATTCTTCGCCTTATAGATCGCATCACGTACTTTCTCAACGGTGTCGAGGTGGACCAGTCTTAATTTGTGGGCATAACCTCAACAATCAAAAATTACCTTTTCTCTCATGCCGAATGAGCTGTCTGCTGCCAAGATGGAAGATTGGGTACTCGAAGATGAATACAGTGTTCCTATATACCATTGAGGCAAATTGGAAGTGTGCATCCCACTCTCTATGCTAGTTCGATTTGCCGAAGACTTCAAACGAATTATGTTTAATTCGAAGAACGAACTGGTGCTGTTCCTAGCCAATATGCATGTGGTCATCATCTTCGGCATGGGAGAAAAACTGGAGACAGTGGAACTGAAACTTCAATCTATCGAATACATGCTGCCTCATGTGCAGTTCAGCACTGCAGAACGTATAAAAATGTTGACGAATGTGGATGATGGTAAAAACATCGATGTTGCTTTCAGGTAGAGAAGTCTCGAGACATACCCCGGATTGCCAGCAAGCCATCACATCTACTGGATGGTCAAGTCCAGCTTTGCATCTGAGAAATCGAGGTATATCATTGTGTACCCTATATTGTGTTGAACATGAACTTTGGAAATGGGCAGTACCTGTAGCCATATCATGGCATATGTAGCAATTGTGTGAATTGTACAATGAAGAGGTAATAGACCATGTATTAGGCCTTTCTACTTTTTCCTCAAGATAATAATTTTGAGTAATTTTTGAATAACATGCTTTAAGTGTACAACAATTAAGTACTTCTAAAAAAATTCTGTAATATAGCACAGAACAGTAACGCGTGTTTTGGTGTTAAAGTCTATTCGAAGTTTCTTCACACTTTTTTAATCAAACCTTTGAAAAAACACCCCATGTGTTTGGTTGTATCCTAAATATGTCATGCATCACAAGAGTTGTATACTTCGTTTAACATAAAGGTGTCTAAGTTTTGGTGAAATACATTTCTTGATAGTATTTTATCTATAATATAGGTAATGTGAATAAAGCAAATAAAACATAGGTGTGTCGGCAACGCATAGTATGAAATAGTTATTATGCGTAATACTACTGAGTGCACACTAATAAAGTGCGTGGACCCTTTGGTGTAATTTTCTAGACTTGGTTAAGCTTAGTTTGCATAAGGCAGAGGAACGACCTTGAAGTAGAACGTCACCAGGGCTTCAGAAAAGTTGGAAGTATCTGAAAACGGCCTGTGTTATCAGCACACAACATACGAAGGCTGGGTCGTAAAATACGACGGAGTGGAGGAGAAATATTTGGGCAGCTTTAAACAGCGTGATCTTGAGAGCCGGCCAGGTTGAAGTCAGGTTAGTATGGAGCAGCGCCGGAATGCAAGGACGGCAGATACGGGAGATCCCCGAGAAAACCCGCTGACTAGAGCCATCGTCCGGCACGGTTCTCACCAGCGAAGATCCGGGAGCGACCCCGTAGGAAATCGAGCTCGGTTCGATTAAGTGGCAGGAGAGTAGTCTACCCACTACACCACCGCGGGTCCTAAAGTACGATGGGAGCATATGCAAATGCTCTACATAAGATTCGGAAGACATGGTTTTAAATATGCATTACACATACGGTATTTCAACTAAATTGTATAGGCAAGTAAATTTTTGTGTATTTTAATAATTTTACCTACCTTTAACTAATGTTAATGTTCGGTAAATAAGTAAATCGTTTAGATACAGTGTTGAAACATTTTCGTATTTTCACATATAGGAAACGAGCACGTTTGTTAATTACCCAGGGAATAAATGTAGCAATATGCCGAACTTTCGTTAATAGAAGTAACTGTAAGTACACTCGGGAATAATGCCAACCCGGAAATTTCAAAACTGATAAATAAATTCTTAAAAATCCTGCAACCACTACGACACCTACATGTGTAAAGTTTCTAGATGTAGGTACTACTCAAATTTGCTTGTTACAACCAGTAGCGCTTGCGAGGCGACACAAAGTATTAAACTCACAAAAACAAGCCAAGTGTTTTTAAAGCAACAGGTTACAAATTTTGTGGCGTCTGAATAATATATATATATATATATATATATATATATATATATTATTTATCACAAAAATATCAGTAGTTTTTAGCAAAACTCTGTATGAGGAAAAACAGTAGATCAAAATACAAAACATTCTCTATATAATAGTTACATATAAAACTATTTTAATGTTATAAAACCCTTCCATATATGAGCTTTTTACTGGGCATAACCACGGACAATAATACTGAGAGTACCTTTGATTTTAATTACAATATTATACCTTTGAGAATAAATACCAGTATACAAATTACCATGTAAATCTTTCTTTAAAACACTCAGGAACATTCTAGCAAAAATGTAATCGCTTTCTAGGATTGTTACTTTCGTTACATAACGTAAAAAACTCACAAGTATCGACTATGCTCATTGCTTGAAAAAATATTAAAATGTCCACAGAATATTGCCTGTCTTAAATATCAGTGAACTTTGACATAATATCGAGGCTGGTAATATCGAAAGTATATACCTAATCATCCAGGTCATTTGAAATTGTCTTTTTTAGAGTACATGGAAGTTTGACATAACGTAATTCCACATGATACTATAACATTTGAGGTTACTTTAACATATTACATTTATCTGACATTTTACATTTCTTTCACATGTTATGCTTCTTTAAACATGTTTCATTGCTTGAATTTTTTACATTACGAAGGCTGATAAGTTTACATCTCATATTAAAAATTCAAAGAGGCTTTTAAGAAAAAGCTTTAAATATGCCTGCCCTATCAAGAATTTGTACCAATTATATTTAATTCCTTCTACTACCAATATGGAATGCCAAAGTTCCATTTTATAATTTCTGACTGTAAGGGCCTTAATAATATGTTTCATACTTAACTTGAGCTGGTCCCCAGGAGCTGCATCTCCATGTGCACCCAGCTACACCCAGCTACTCAGGGTGTGTGTGTGTGTGTGTGTGTGTATATATATATAATATATATATATATATATATATATATATATATATATATATATATATATATAATGTATGCCTAACCCCCTCAACAATTACGGGGCACTAAGAAATATTTTTTAATTAACCTATCATATACATCGTACATTTGAGTATTTGTGTCAATTCAAAAGAAAATACACATGGTGGCGCTGTCTTCAATTGAAAGTGGCATTCCTTCAGCTCTGCCGGTGACAGTGGCGCCTTGACGACGCCATGTTCGGCCACTCAGGTACCCGCGATCCGTGACCTACAGCAATGCACAGCTGTTCGTCCGTGCAGCATCACATCATGATATTGATCGATGTAACATCAATCTAGTATGCAGTACAAGGAAAGGAGACAAATAATTATTCAGCAAAGTTGTATATTTCTGCAGAATTAGGCGAAAATTATTGCCGTTCATAAAACTGCATAGTTCCTTGGTGCGGGCAGGAACATGGCATACAGTACTTGTCTCGGGCTGGTTTGGTTGGACTTGGCGGAAAATTTTAGAAATGAGACGACCCATCTCATCCTCCATCCACGAAGCAAAACTCCCAGTGAAGATCTCAGAAGCAGCTGCCAGGAATCCCTCTGTTGTAATGGCAAGTCTCGGCAGGACCCCCGACCATCTCCTTTCCAAGAACTCCATCAGAAGTGACGATCTTCTCTCAGCTTCCAACATCCCGAAGCTCGGAACAAAACAAAGAGCATCCAATAGTACCATGCAGGCTGCCTCAGCAGTACAACATTAAAATTAACTTTCGCTCCTCACAAAGTAAAACGACGAATATAGCCTCCTGGGACACCCTACATATTATCTGTCCCTATTTCAACTGTATAGAATTGACATTAACACATAAGGACAACCCAACATCTTACAACCTAAATGGGATGAAACACTAGGATAAAATATGAGCATTAATAAAGGTACATCTCCTGGGTCCAGTCCCAATGACTAAAACCCTATTTTTAAAAAACCCTACAAACATTATTATACACAAATAATTTGTATATTAACATTATCACAAATCCTCTGTCACAAGGAAAATCTTTGCCCAACAGATCCTGCTTAGGAATATACAAAAAGAAGAACATAATTTCAACTGGGGCAAATGCACCTTATTAAAACTCTCGGGGTTCTTTACTTCTTAAAAAAATCCTAATAACAACGGGGCCAACATGCTAAGGTGCTAACTTTACACTAAACTGTGCAGCCTTATTAATCAGGAAGTGTGCTGCAAGGAACACCTGCTCTACATCCTTGCCACTATTCTTATCATCAGCAGCAAGCTTCGAATGATACTTTCGGAAAGCTTTGTAGCCTTATTTCACACTTCTTCCAAACGTTGTTATTGTTAACAGTGTCCCAGCAGAAATCACGTATTTCCCATGCGTGAATCAAAGAATGAAACAACACCCTACTAAAGATTATCTCAGCAGGCACCATTTTGGTAGCATCACTGATGAAGTTATTGAATTCTAAATTAAGTTATTACATAATAGTGTCCGATTCCTTGTGGGTTGCATTCTGAAGTTACCTTAAAGCTATTTTTAAAGTCTTACTAAACCATTCCACCTGATTGACTTTGGGAAAATATGGGTTAGTATGCCCCATCTTAATACAACATACAAAAACTAAGTTCTTAATTCCTGTTGAAAAAATATGGGTTGTGTTGTCAGTAATCAAATAAACGGGCGACCGAAAAAAAGGAAAAAGGCACTGACCCAAAAACCTACATATTTCAGCTGACTTCATTGAATGCAATAGGAAGAAAAACACAAAGTTGCTGATACTATCAACAGTTACCGAAGTGGAAGTAAACCCTGCTGTCGTCCTAGGCAAGGGGGCAAAATATCCAGGTAGACGCATTCCCAAGGGAACTTCGCTACAGCCACACTATAGGGACTATCCACCTTAAAATTCTGGGGTTTGGTATTTTGGCAAGACTCACACTGTCTACCTAAATTTTATATTTCTTTGCCCAACCCAGGCAAATAAAAAATCTCTTTTATGAGAGACATTGTTTTATCTTGTCTCAAAAGACCACCAAAATATGTATTATGGTAGTAATGAAATATTGGTCACCTTAATACTTTAGGCACACAGAAATTAAAATGGCGAATTTTTTATCAGTGTATCCTGTCAATCTCTTCCGAATGTCGTACTGCCCAGCATTCCCTAAATTAATATCAGCTTTAATGGCTATGCAATAAGGGTCTGTCTCTTGGCATTGTTGGAGCATGAAATAAGCCTGTGGGAACTCTTGCATGACTGTTGCCTGTTCTCCCTTCTCGTTAAGTTCTGGGGGAAATACATCGTTGTCCCTTACCTCAGTTGCGTTAACCACTTGTATCATCATAACATTCGATGGAGCAGTAGGTGGTATTTCACAAAAATCGTCCTCATCCAACATTCGAGAAAGGCAATCAGCCACATAAATCTGTTCTCCTTTGATGTGCTTTACCAGGAACTTAAACTTAGTGAGGTGCACAAGTCATCTCACTAGCCTTCCAGCTGGCTTATTAGTATACAAGAACCAGCTTAGTGCCTGGTTATCCATATGAAGTTCAAAATCTCCAGTCTCTAGATAATCTGAAAATTTCTCCGTCCCAAAAAAAAAAAACATCTAATACATATTTCTCATAAATGGAATTTTTTTTTCGGGGGTGTCAGTAACTTGCTCGCATATGCTGCTGGGATTAAACAATCATTTTGAGTCCGACAGAGTACAGCACCGAGTGCCTTTGAACTTGCATCAACCAGCAAAGTGAACAGTTTATCAAAATGGGAAAGATGTAAAGCAGGAGATGTAGCTAACTTCTCTTTAAGCTGACTGAATGCATTCTCTTGCTCAATGCCCCATACAAAGTAAATTCCCTTCCTCTTTAAGGTGTTAAGTGGCGGTAATCTTAGCAAATTCTGGTATAAACTTAGAGTAGAAACCTACCATACCCAAAAACCTACAAAATCCTCTCATGTTCTTGGGCGAAGGAAAATTTGCTATTTGGCGGATTTTTTCGGTGTCCATCAACAATCGCCCATCAGCAATAACAAAACCTAAATATTTATCATAGGTCTTTGCCCAAGTAACCATCTCTGGGTTTACTGTCAATTTCGCCTCATGTAAAGCTGTTAAAAATAGTCTTAAATGAGATACATGCTCTTCAAAACTATCACTATAGGCACAGATATCATCTATATATGAAAACAGAAACTTGTACTGGTACTTCCCTAATACTTTAAATATCACTCTAGACATTGCTTCTATTGAATCCGACACCAAGGATTCACAAATGCAGGGATTCCCTCTAATAAGTATGTAAATCACATTGGAGGAAAGCAGAATTATGATCGAAAATGGAAATTATTGGGTTTTTCTACATGTTGGAATACTGACTCTATTGTGGGAAGGGGGTAATGGTCCATAAAGATATTCTTGTTTATGTTATGGTAATTGCACTTAATTCTATACTGACCTGGAACCTTATTAGGCAGTAAAAGAGGTAGGGCTGGAATATTAACTATGATATGGTTCAATGATGTCCTGATTTTGTCATTCTTGTACTAGGGCTTTAAATGCCTTTAACTTAGGCGGAGCTACTCTATACAGCATGGATGACACAGGCTCATGATCCTTCAAACTTAGTACTATAGCACATTTGAGATAGTGCCCTATATTAGAAGTTTTAAGGTCCTCAAATTTTTTTTGTAACTCTACCAGTTGGCTATGCTGACTTTCTGTTATGACCTTGGCTATTAATACCTGCAAGTGAAAACTTTTATAAGTTACTACTATAGGCTGTTGTTTACAAAACGCAAACACGAACTCCTTCTTAAAACATTTAAACTAGCTCTCGTTTTGCCCAGGAGATCAACATCCAATAGCATTTAGTGACTTAGTTAGGGTAACACTCTTAACTCGAATTTCCATGAAAACTGCACAATTTCCATTTTGAACTTTGCTACCCAATGGGTGTTTATGACACTGTCATTGGTCAGATAAAACCCAATTTTCCCCTTTCAATTACCTTAATTAACACTTTTGGCATATTCCATAGAAAATAATTACAAAATTCCTGATTTTGGAGCAAGTAGCTCTAGAATCTAACGAGGTGGATACCTTAACCTGATCGGCTATGACGACTGGCACATACAATAATCCATTTTTTCACTTGACAGCCAAACTTTTAACATTATTACAGCCCATTACTTTTTACAGTTGTGGACAATTCACTCTTATATGCCCTTTTTACTTGCAATAATAGCACTAGACATATTTCAACCTATTACTCGCAGATGATATTACAACATATTTCCCTGTCTGTGTAGGTATAGCTCTACAATTATTTCCTACTTTCTTCAATTCCTCTTGAGTGACGGAAAGTATTAACATTTTATGAAAACAGTTTTTTGCTAAATGGTTGGTTTTTGCACATATGAAACAAGATCTAATCGACATGCTTTTATATACCTCACTTTTCACATTAACGTCACTAGGTGGCAGTTACAGCAAACAATTCGTTATGGTTCTCTCAAATGCGGTCACTATAGCTAATAACTGTGTTAAAGCGTGGGTTTTGTGACAAAAGCAAAGAATTTTTTATTTTGAGGAAGTAAGTTATGAAACATTACCTGACTGAAATACTCCTCCGAGCCCGGGAGTCCTAACACCCTAACCATCTCAAGAACCTCTTTAACGAAAGCTTACATAGTATGGTTAGGAAGTTGACATTTTTCTAATACCTTCATCTGCAATTTTGAAATGGCTACATCACTAGCACTTAATAGAAATCAAGTGCTAATCAAATGGTTGATACCCCCAATTCTCGTTCCTAGCACTGCAGAAAGTAGATTGAAATTCCTCTGGAACCTAAAACGTGGCTGCAGCATTCACAAGTTGCTGTGGGCAAAAATTTAACACAAGGACGACATTAAGTGTCACGAAAAATGTCACTATGGCATATATACTGGTTTCCTTCAAATCTGTAATCATTGAGACCAATTCTGATGGGATATGGCGAAGGGCACTTAAAATTGGGCTGAACTAACCCCCGCTGGCTGTTACCTCAGTGGTAGACACTACGGTAACGACCCGCTTAGCGGGTACACTAGCTTTCACCCTTAACAACGCAACTCCATTGGAGTAAAATACTTCATGCCCGGCCTCATTCAGAAACTGACTCTCAGCAGTTTTGCTTAACTGCTGAATCCACACTGTGCACAATTTTCAAACCCAATAACCTGACCCAGAAATGTTTAAAAGGATCCTCGTGGACAAATATCCCTCTGTTCTTAAACTTATTGTTCACTATCGCTACTAAAAACACTACATGTTTTGCAAAAAGTCTCGTGCCAATTCAATGAAGACAATATTGGAACAAAAACTCTGCCGCAAAACAACAGAGTGCGGAGAAAAACTTTGCTTCACCTTGTAGTGCTTGCAGAGCGACCAGAGTATTAAACTCACAAAAACAAGACAAGCATTTTAAAAGAGACCTGTTTGAAATATTGTGGTGTCTTCAAACCTGAGTCGTTGCAAAATTCTCTATTTTGGAAAAAACCGTAGCTGAAATTACATTTGCAAACTCTTTATGAAATTTACATAAAAAATGATCTTTAATATTATGAAACCCCTTCATATGTGGGCTGTTTACTTGGCATAAACACGGACAATAATACTGAGAGTACAATTGATTTTTAATGACAATATTAAACCTTTGAGAATAAATACCGGAATAAAAATGTCCATGTAAATATTCATTTAAAACTCCCAGGGATATTCTAGCAAAAATGTAATTTATTTCTTGGATCGTTACTTTCTTTACATAACATCAAAAACTCACAATTATTGACTATTCTTATGGCTTGAAAAATATTTAAATGTCCACAAAACATTTCCTGTCTTTAATATCAGAGAACTTTGACATAATCTCGAGGCTGGTAATACCAAAATTGTAAATTTAAACAGCCAGTGCATTTAAAACTGCATTTTTTAGAGTACATTAAAGTATTACATAACATAACTCACACGATACTCTAACATTTTAGGTTACTTTAAAATGTTACATTTATCTGACATCTTACATTACTTTAAAATGTTATGTTTCTTTAAACATTTTCCACTACTGGAATATTTTACATTACGAAGGCTGATAATTTTAAATCTCATATTGAAAATTCAAACAACATTTTAAATAACGCTTTAAATATGCCTAACCTGCCCAGAATTTTGGCAATTTCTAACTTCATTACTTCTGCTACCAAAATGGAAAACAAAAATTTATATTTCTAATTTCTGACTGAAGGGCCTTAATAATATTTTTCATACTTAACTTGAACTAGTCCCAGGAATTGTCCCTACATGAGCACCCAGCTACCCAGGGTGTGTGTATATATATATATATATATATATATATATATTCTATGCCTAACCCTCCACGATCACGGGGCTCTAAGATATAATTTTAATTAACGTATCATATATCGTACATTCGAGAAGTTATGTCGATTTCAAAGAAAATTCACTTGGTGACACTGTCTTCAATTGAAAGTGGCGCTCCTACAGCACTTCCGGCGACAGTGGCGCCTTGGTGCGGTGTCTTAGGGAAACTCGGCTACATTGAGCAGTCAGCTGAACAACGTCATATTCGGCCGCTCGGGCTTCTGCGATCCGTGACCTGCCGCAACGCTTAGTTGTTTGTCCGTGCAGCATTACATCATGCTATCGATCGACGTAACGTCCCTCCAGTATGCAATAAAAGGTAGGAGATGTCTAATTGTTCAGCAAGTTTGTATATTTTTACAGAATTAGGCGAAAATTATTGCAGTTCATAAAACTGCGTAGTTCCTTGCTGCGGGCAGGAACATGGCGTAGAGTAGCTGTCCCCGCCTGGTTCGGTTGGGCAGGGTGGAAAATTTTTGAAATAAGAGACGACTCATCTCTAGCTTACCATTTAGAAGTAGTATGCAATTGAAGAGAATCGTTGATGAAAGTAGTTGAAACTGCAAGCCTTCGAAACTGTAGACTTGTGTTTGCCAGTCTCTTTACAAAATATTTATTTTTATCATTTTTCACACCATAAAATACTGAACATACCAAGTTCGCAAATGAAAATGATCTGCGTGCATGTAGATGACCTTGTCTCAGCCACGCGTAGGCAAACTTATGGGACCAGGCATTTATATTAAACGAGAGCTACTTCCCACCAAACGAGTTTCACTACGTGATGTCAAAACACGGCAGACAATCACTGAGTGTTTTCAACACTTAAAAACGTTATTTTTAACGATTTAGGGCACATTTTTCGCACTTTATGTCATGCACACAGTTTAGTTCGCAATGTTGCGAAACAGCTTCAAGGTTTGCAAAGAAATACCCGATAAAATCATTATACCATTTTCAATTTTGAGGCAGCTAGGTGAACTGCTAAGGCTTCCACGTATTCTACGCGACATGAAATATGGTGCACGTTTGCAACCTGAACTTCATATGAAAGGGCGTACCTCAAACTAGTCCAGATCACAACTTCCATACTCCCCGCTTACTACTTACTTTATTTTCTATCAATTTAATACGCCCAAATACGGCCTTTTTTAGAATATTGTATTTTAAAAATTCTAGGCGAATACCTCCGCAACTTGTAAGGAGACCTCCACTTAACTTTACTACATAGTTTCTAACTAAGAGTAGTAGTGGATAAGGGCAAATTCGGAGTCACTTTTTTTGTTCAATGTGCTAAGGGAACGCGAACATCAAAGACTGTTGCATGAAAGTGGTATAGTTTGAGGCGGGGAATTTTGAATTAAAACTACCATTATAAACTTGGAAATCCAATTTATAATGCCCATTTTCATATACTCATGAATTCAAAAAAGTCATAAAGACATTTATGAACAAATTTTAATGAGCTACTTTGCAGTAATCATAAATGCGGTGGACCTGCACGTCTCATTTTGGCTTATATTCAGTAGGTTTATCGCGCATTTATTATTTTGCAATAATCTTTTACATCATTCAATGAATTATTCCAAAATATATTGTATATCAGATGTATTAATTTATTCTCCAAACTAGTGTCTCTCATCTCCATTTACATTCTCTTACTTGAAAGAAATATATTATTAAATTTTGCTCTTTTAATAAAAATGTTTTACGAATTTTGCTTGTTGTTATTTTTATTGAAACGCTTTATATTTTTTATGTTATATTTTATTCTTCCTTATAATTATTTTCTATTGAAATAACCAATGTTCTACTCAACAAGTTGCATAACTCAACAGAGTTTAAGAAACTGTATGAACTTGAGATTAACCTAAAATATAAAGCGTGAAATTTTCAGATTGTAAATACTATGGTAAGAAGAAGCTTGTATTTTGAAAAATAGTTTTACTCTGTAACTGCGTGAAGATGTGTGAAAAAATAATAAAAATGAAGAAGCAGATTTAATGCTTTTAAATGACAAATCAGTTACTTTGGTTTATGAATTTCCAAAATTGTTGAAAAATGGTAAGAAAATGCAGCCGTAGTAACATAATTATTTAAAGATGTATTAAATTAACATTCACTCTTATGTTCACTTTTACAAGTATTTCAATTTTTCATTGAGATGACTTCAAAAGAAATTTTTTGTTAAAATACTATGATTTTAATCTATTTTACCTTGAGCTAACCGATATCAAGATTGGTTTTAGCAAATCTAAATTTTTTATTCTGTCTTAAATCTGTGGTTTCATTCCTTAAAGGTATGCTAAAAGTGATGTTTGATAATTTTGGGGGATTGCTAAGACAGCACTGTCAATTATATTATAATACATAATTCTTTTGACGTACAGATGCTTATTATTTACCTATGAATTGTTTTAATAAATACATTTCTGAACATATAGATGTGAAATAAATTCGTTGCACAAAAAGGCGTTTGATATATTCGTATTAATTGCTGTAACTTCCCATTTTATTTAAGTGGCTCATATCAGAGGGCAATACACTGAAAAATTGGCTACCACAATGTGCAGAGTTGCTTTAAAAATAAATTTTTAATATCTAATCAATTCGATTTTGAATATTTTGAGGTTACATGTATTTTATAGGCAAATTTTTATCTAGTTAAAATCCTATTGGTGTGATATAGTAATAATATTTCAACTTTCATGCGAGGACAGATATTGTCACTACGAATAAACATAAGGTCGACCGCCACTAATACAAAAGGGTTGAAGAGAACATTTAGCTTCGAAAGTATATATGTTTGAATGATAATAATATATTTGGGGGGGGGGGCATGGTGTACTTACAAGACTAACGTGGATGAAGATAGATCATGACAAGAAAGTCTACAGCTGGTTTGGAATGCAAAGGAGGACAAACCTATGTATAAGTTCGTAAATATAACCTCGGGGTCATATAGCCAAAATTTCCAAAATTATATAGATATGAATAATTTCAACATTGGCTTCTTCACTCTGGTCCATGCTTATTACTGACTTTCTCAGTGCAAGGCTGCACTGTAGGTCTGGCGCTGTTGAGTGATACACGAGCCCACCCTAACTTGCTCGAACCGTAATCGTATCCGTACCCATAAAACCTCTTTGGCGCGGCACGAAATGCCGACCTCGGGCGGGAACAGCTCATGCCGAGCCATGACCACCAAAATTTCAAGCTCTGGCAACCCCTCTATGACATCACTGCTAGTGGGCTAGCTGTTATTTTTCCTAACTTACCTTATTGCCAAGTATTAAGTGTATGTAGTCGTGCAAAGGAGGCTTACAGCGCGGAATAAAGGGTTTAAGGCAACCATGGTTGCAATTAAAACCATGAACTGCAACCCTAAAGTGTACCTATTGCTGAAGCTATAGCTATGAAAGGGGAGGAGAAAAGTCTGCATAGGCACAGTAAAACCTCTTCTTCTAGGAATGAAGTTCAAAACTTATTCATGCGTTATTGAAAATGCTACGGGAAACATATGGTGTGGAATCCATGCTCTTTAATACGACGTGGAAATTCTAAAAGAGAGGGCGGCGGAGCACGTGGGCGAAGTCGCCCTTGTGATCGAACTGCTGTCAATGTTTCTGAGCTGGCAAACTAGCAGAACGGTATCGACATCAGCAAATTGACTGCAGCGCCTCCTTGGGCAGCTCAGTCATGGCACCTACTCCATCTTCGCTCTTCCACGCTGACAGCAGGATTCTCATGCCGAGGGCGAAGACGGACAGCTCCCCAGGCTGGCCAACCCACTCTCCATCATCCATAATAATCCGTCGTTCTTGGGTGAGCATTTAAAAGAGCTCGGCGGGACATCCAGGACCTACCTGTGATGGTGGAGAGCCACTAGCCCAGGATGAAGGCTGATGTCAGTGATGTTTCCCAGATCCGATACATTCCATTCCATTCCTCATGCATCCGCAGTCGGCAGCCCGCAGAATCCAGCAGTGAGGTTCACTACACCTCGTATGTTGCACCTCGAGATCCTACTCTCCACCTTGATCGTTGGGCTGCTTCTTGTTCGATGCGCTTCGTCATCTTATACTGAGCTACCCAAGTTCCCGCCGTCCACGACGACGGCGCATTCGCACAGGCCAGTTAGTCCGCGGTCATGTATTGAAATATTATCAGCCGCCCCAGAGCCAGGGGATCTCTGTCCGCCATCTGGGAATGCGACGAGTTGCGGAATAGTCACAATTCGCAAGCTGCTATAGTCCGGCCGCACTAGCAGAATGCCCTCGCCTTCGCTGGTCGCAAGAGGCGGACAGATCCCAGCGAAAGAGCAGCCACGAGGACAATGTTCACCCCAAGACAAATCGGCTAGCAGTCATTGCGCGTGAGACTGGCATATAGTGCATCGCAAAATTAACGAATGTGATTCTAAATAATTCGTTCTGCATAAAACATCTGTGACTGTTTGCTTTCCTAAGCAAGTTAAAAAACTATGTATGCAGAAAAATGCATCCAGTAAATTATTACGTAACATATATACTATTTCTTGAAGTTATTGTTCAATTTGCATGTTATTAATACAACACAAGACTAACTCGACTTCTTAACTAGGATTACTAGCAGAAACAAATTAGTCCTGTTAAACCACAACATTTTATTTTAACATAAACCAGTAATGTCAATTTAATTTCTGCATCATAAGTAATGTTTTTTAAAGCACAAAAATGTTTTTATAGGCATAAGGCCTGTTGTTGACAGGGAAAGTTAACTTCAGAGCATACCCGTTGCAGCATGTAGAAGACTCTGTCGTTCATTGACTTGTCTGATCGTGCTGGTTTCATAGCTGTACTTTTTAACCTGAATAAATCTGGTTCGTATCTCGCTTGATACTCTGCTATATATATGCGGGTTGCAATGCAGACAATAACTATGCTTGTTGCGAATGTGAACCGATGTCGACTACTTCCAAATTTATATTGAAAATTTTTAAAAATATTTTCCTATCCTTATTTATGTTAACATAATTCAATATAACAGTCAAATCCAAGTGAGATATTAGCCAAAGGGGAAAACATTGGCGTTGCTGGATAAATAGCGTTTGATATATGCGAATGGTCTTCAATCATGTACTGATGCTCCTAGGGAGCTGACATATCTATCTCGGTACGTTATGCAAGTGCATATTGAGTAAATATTAATCAACTAATTCATTATTAATTTTTTAATATTATTTAATATATTATTTTTAATTTGTAGTACAAAGGGAATCCAATATTGCATTGCAGTGCACTCGACTAATCGGTCGAACAAAGGTAAGAGACAAAAAATTACTGTATTGCTGTTTCTCTAACTTCATTCACTCCTAGATGATTAGCAATACAAAATGTTTACAAGGGGTGGCGAATCACAGCAGGTAAATGATTCTCACCTTTATACATGACATGGACACCTTTTATTTACTTTTAACAAGTTATACAGAATTACGTTGATTTGGTCTCTCCTAGAACTGAAATAACATGAGACTCTAGTTACTTGCTTAAAAGCTTATCGCTTCTAATTTGCTAATACTTCGCAGTTTTACTATTGTTTTAATTACAGTGAATGCAGCCTAACTTCCTAATCCAGGTTCTATCATGCATCCAATCTCAAGGTTCTTAGCATTAGAATATTGGATGGCGGCACTTGTCTGGAAGGCTCCCTCCTTGTCCTGAAGTCGTGATGCCCTGGCTAGCGTCGTAGTGCCCTGGTGCCCCGACGTCCTCGACATCGTGGTGCCTCAAGCAGTCTTGAAGAGATACATGTAAATGTGTATGCGCGGGGGGGGGGGGGTGCACATATCGCACTCAATTATATAGCTCTGCCCTGGGTTTCCTCTCTTCCTGTCACCCCCGCTCCTTGTGCCCCGGCCTCTGCCGTGTTCTGCCCGGCCGTCACGCGCCACAGATCCCATGTCCGCAGGACGCTAGTTCGACTCCCGGAACAACCTGCAGATTGACCCATCATCTTTGTTGCGCAGGGCGAATTCTGCTTTCCTGTTCTCGCGATTCATTTCGGTAATATCTTCACATTCTGCTTGTAGTGCAAGAATATGCCCACATGTAGGTAGGTGAGTGTTCGGGCACAGATTGGCAACATCACACTTTTCGTACTTGTGGCATGACAGAACCTTGCTGGGAAACTCATTCCAGGCATCGTGGTATGACTTTCACCATCGTATATCTCCATTTGTTCGCAGGCAAACTCTGGTTAAAATACCATTCTTTTATTGCTAACATAGAGAGAGAGAGAGAAAGAGAGAGAGAGAGATACTAGGAGAACACATCCACATTATGAAAACTTTAGCATATTCTATTTCTATTGCCAGTCACTTTGATTCCTTTATATGCAATGTGGACTGTTTTCCCGTTAGCATCGCCATCACACTCTTGGTGATTAACTGCACATATCTGGCTGGAAGTCATACTCGAAAGTCATCATCTATTTAATGGGTGACACACTTTCTGTACATTGGCTCTGCCCTGCGAAAGTCTGCTGCTACATACTTCTTACCGATCACCAGGTCCGACAAGCCTTGTACTGTGCACCTATGTTTAACTTTGCTATAAACCTATCCATATCGAGAGAGAAGCGTTCGTGGGACGGTCACGAGTAATATGTTATAATCTCTGTGAGGAGCTAGTATCTATATTATCTCCCTCCACCCCCAACCCCCCAACCCCGCTTTATGTTTCATGTCCTTAAGAGTCATGCAATTGCCCCCCGCCATGGGTCTCCATGCCCAAGTCATCAGTAGTAGCACGTTCATGCAGGCGCATGAGCGACCTAGCCTACACTATTCACAGTCGTGGTTCGTTGTGTACTAAGACTTTAATGTACCCAAAGAGGGACATTCATACTCGGTGTGTACATCACATACTTTCGCGCTACAATGGACAGTACGACATCGCTCCTGCTCGAGACCAGCCACAAATAATACACTATCTGCCTCCTCTGTTGTCAACATATAGGTAAGTACATCGCAATCAAATTTCACATCACCATCATTCCAATTAAGATCGCGATAGTGTTTTTCCAACCACATATTTTTCACCTTAATCTTCGCATCGAGTGAGGACCATGGGAACAGAGGTAGAAATGTACTAATAGCCATGCTACCCATTCGCATATGCTATGCAAATATGTTTATTTGTGCAATAGCACAGAGACATGCATCCCTGTGCATTCGCGAATATAGTGTGATGTCGAATGACGATTGGGCGAGTTTTTTTTTTTTTTTTTTTACGATTCTGACATGAGCATTGTATGTGGCCAACCTGTAATTAATTACTAATGCATACACCTCAGTATTGGTGGAAAAATTCTTCCAGCTGTCAATACAATTCTACAGTCTACAACACCTGTCTTTAATCACTCATCCTGTTTACTCACGTCAAACACCATTATGGGTGCAGTGATCATGTACTGGTTGGGTTCCAGTATTACGACTGAGTTTGCTCGAGATAAGCTCTTCGAAAATCAGCGTACAGCTGATACGGAACCGCAAACATACTGTCAACAAAATCTATGTTCAAGTCTCTATACATGTAACACTCAGAGTTCAGGTATACTTTATAATTCTTTATATCCACATAATCGAATCTTGAATGGCCTGTGCCGAGAACATTTTGTTTGTCTGTCTGAAGCGCAATTATTATGTAGCGTGGTTTCTCGTTTGTAAAGATTGCTTTAACATTCCAGTTTACACTCGTTGACTGTGGTACATTCGGATACGATTCTAAAGTTCAAGAGCGAAAAGCATTATCTATGTTTCTACCTTACTCTGCATATTAAAAAAATTTCACACTCTCGGACATTTTCACCTGGACGTGTCATATCAGCCATTCGATAGACCAATTGCCAGCCATGTGACTTCTGTTGCAGCTGCAGTATCCTCCACCGCATTTGTTTGTGTGTTAGACATAAGATTAACTAATTCTTGCTTGTATTTTTATATCACATGCCTGTAGTCTGCGGCGAACACTAACAGCATTGCAAACGAAACACAAACTTCGTATTTACCATTAGCATAGATAGGAACTTTATAGTCCTCTTCAATTCCCCAGCCTGCTGTTTTAGCCATAGGTAGTTTGTTGTGGATGAGAGATAATTCTTTATGGTACCGATAATTCTGACATCAGGTGTCACATCCACTTCACAACCATATAGCTCATATGCTACACTACTTAATATGTGTAATTTCTGTTTCTAATTATCCGAGTTGTCACAGGTACAGACAGCACCATTGATACTTGTAATTGACTCTCGAAACCCCAAATAAAAATTACACAGTGCTGTGTAAATATCTTGTTTTTTTTTTTACCGGGATTCGAACCTCGGACCAATGCATGTCCAGACCTGGTAGATAGGGCGAGAAGATGTGTGGATTTCTGACTTGGATATAGCATCTTTGAAGTCCGCCGACTCTGCTATGTTTAATATTTCCCAATTCACTAAGGAAACGTACTTTTTCAGATGTTAGTATGCTCGAAGCTTACCTCATACTGACTCACGGTTTGGTAGCGTAGACTGCTTTTATTACTTTCATAAATTTCAACCCCATATTTGTGTAAATGTAGGCATATCGTTATTTACTCACTGCAGAAATTAATCAGATGATTGTCTTGGTCTACGACTGTGACAAATAATTCCTGTACACACTATGTGATGACTGGAATGTGAATGGGTATTTTTGGTACATCCACTAGCTTGAAGCCTGGTGGTACCATCGTGGAGAATTTGTACAGTGTTTGGCTAGGCTTACCATTGAGAAACGAAATGGTAACCAAGTTAGATTTGATTCTTATAATATTCACAAGGAAAATATTTACTGACTGTGTTAATACATGGATTTTATTTGCTTCGTAATTGGCATTCTTGAATCCCAGCATTGGGGCGGGTATGTCACTTTGTGTAAACTTTTTCTGAGAGGAACAGTAAATATTGCTGTTTACAATATTGGCATTACCCCGCAGTATCAACACTACTTCCGGCTCTAGTGCATGCTTAAGGACATTGTCTATATCTTCAATCTTGTATGATCCTGTAGGTATGCTTATCTCGCCATGCTTACCACCCTCCATGACATAGCAAAACATACAATTATATTCATCTACGTTCGGTACAGAGAAGTTAGTTTGAAAATTAATTAGTGTAATAAACCATGAGCCCTCCAGGTTTGGTGTTGGGAAGTTCATGGATCGTAATTCCGAGCTATTGCCCGACATGATCAATGTTACAGACATCACTGATTATTATATGTTGTGTATTCTCGTTAAGTATAGCCCACCTTGAATTGAAGTGTAGGCAGAGGGGCCCACACTTCGATTCTCATCATTGATGTTATGTCTTGTAGTTAGAATGTAATCGCACACCTCTCAAGTATGGTTTAAGTTCCAGTGGTGCCCTTAAATTACAATAACTGTTATAGTATTCAGCTGTATTCCCACACTTTTTATTTGCAACACAATGAGTCCCAGGTCCTCGACTAGTATCTAAGATTTATTATGTCATACTCCACTCACCTTGGTCTATGTGGTAGTCTGTGGCACATAAACACACCCCGAAAATGAGATATTTTAAATTTATGAACACACTTTTGTATATCAAAGTTCGTGAGGGGTCAGTTGGGCAGCGAGATTAAGACTATTTCTTCCTCCTTCATCTTCTTTGTTTTCCCCCTCCTCCTACATGTTATGGGCGAAGATACAGACATTTTTTTTTGTTATCGAATCCATATTTCTATTTAATGTAAAGGTAAATTATTATATTTTTTGCCTTAGTAGATTTAACTGCTCTCACTATACCACTTGCACCCCGATAAGACTACCGAGAATGCCTAGTGCCTCCAGGATAAAGAGGAAGATTCCGCCATGCTTCCCCATGGTTACTCCACGCCTACCTGATTTTTTCGTTGCTGTCTTCCTTCTAAACTGCAAACCCATAAACCCCTTGATTTTAGTTTTCATTATCTAGGACATTCCCCACACATATAGACATTCACCGAGTTTGGACTTGGGCGATATAACTAATGCTTTACCTTTATCCGCGAGTACAGTATCGGATATACAGCTATCTGCCAACTTACTATACTGGTTGTGTATGCAATATCATGCTCCTTACAGGCCTCGCCCAGTGAATTGATAGGAATGTCACCACATTACAGTCTTCGTGCCAGTCGTTTGCTTGGCCTACAGAAATTATACTCCAGAATGTGAGCCTCGAAAGCAAGGTTGGTGATTAATATATTCTGCAGGTCTCCTTCCTTCTTAAATCTACCATGCATTATGACATACGACCACATAACTTGTCATTCATGCCTTCTTTATACATGTGGCAGACTTCTTCACCTCACCCAGTAACGAACGTAGGCCTAAAGTATCTGCGTTTTTTGTGTTTACATGTTAGTATAATGGAGATCGTGCTGCAGACCACAACACTTCCTGTTCACATCTCTGCAGATGACCAAACTACTGTTCATGAATCGCGGCATGGAAAGATGCTGCCAACATCAGTACGTGGTATCATAGAAGGATCGAACAACTGTGGAAAGACATGTGTTCTTCTGAGCCTTCTGGAAGAGCACAATGATTTTCGGTTTGAAAACAACTACCTCTACTCGAAATCACTACAGCAGCCAATGTACCTACGCCTGCCACGAATACTACAAGCAGTGAATGGCCTACATTATTTTCCGTGTATTGACAATGAAGCAGTTGAATCGCCAAGTGAAGCTAGGCTAAACTCTGTTTGTCTTTGATGATGTCGCATGCGAAAAGCAGCTGAAAATGCAACAGTATTTCAGCATGGGAAGCCATGTAGCTGTGGACTGATTGTACTTGTGTTAAACATATTTGAGCATGCCTTTACAACTCCTCCAAGAGAATACAGATTTTCTTGTTAATTTCTGTAAGGATGACTTGAATTTATGCCATGTATACTCTGATCATGTGAATACTGATATGACTATAACAGTTTAAAAAAATACGTGTTTATGTTTCTGGCATGAACCATGCAGGTTACTTGTGATTGCAAAGGATTTCCCACTTGATGTAGGATGGTATCAGTATAGATTGATCATTTCTTTATTATACATCAATGAAGGATGAGCTATGCAGTATCCAAGTTCAGTGGCCTAAAGAATATGCTGGATGGTTGTATGACATCTACCGATGAGGGTAACTGTAGTTTTGGAGGGAAATGAGCCAAGAACCTCGCTGGACCAAAGCAAGATGGAAATGCAGCTATGGCATTGCTTGTCCATAGTATCACTTCAGAGACTTTTTGTCCATTGATGGTCTCAAGCACGAAAACCGAGGCTTCTCTTAGCACTTTGTCGAGTCGGGTCACCACAATGGAGACAAAACTTAACACCATGGGTGAGCACATTAGCGCTAAGGTTCTTCCAGCGATGGCTGCGAACGAGCATGAACTGAAAGCATTGGCAGGGTTTGTGACCAAACTTGTTGCATTAGACAAGAAGCTCACTGCAATGGATGGCCGCTTCGTCTGGACATCCACATTGTCTGCTAAATTCGACATACAAGTTGGGGCATTTTACAGAGGTGGCGAGAAAACTCTTTGCTTTCCCCAGCCAACTCTAATCTATGAAAGACAGACTATTAGCGAAGATTAGTAGTGCCTTGTCTAATACGAATTCAGATGATGAATTTGGCTTTATTGCAAACGTATTCGAGATGCCATATCTCATTGTGCCAGCATGTCTGAAGCATATTTAACGAACCTACTCAGACAAACAGGTGATACTGTCTCAGGCCTGATCCAGCCACGATGTCGCACTTAATCGATTATATAAATATAGTTTACTTCTCGCTCACTGGTTTAGTACAATGAATGCTGCCATCGAAGATCTATAGCACATAATTGCAAGTGGACACTCCAGGTATTTTCATGCTAAGCGTTCTCACACAGAATAAGATGCTGCTTTGGAAGAAGCCTTCCTACAGATTATATCTCGTCTGGATCAACAACAACAAGCTGCTCCCCCTGTTGAAATGAAGACAACCTGATATCGAAACTCGGACTGTGAGGAAGTGCAAGCTGAAGGCTATTGAAGATGAATTACCTCTAGCAGATCAGATATTAAAAAGGAATTATCTGATTTCCGCTCCACATCTGTTCGCAATTACCTCCATTGTACACCACAATATTTAATACCACATCATACTAAGTTTATAAACACATTAGAAAATGGTTTTTGGACAACAAACAAATATTTTCCCTACTTAACGACTTTGAGCAGGTTGGCGAAGAAGCTATGCATGCCTCCGCAAGGTCTCTATGAGTTACTGTTTATAAGTATGCCTGGAAAGTACTCTCATGATGCACTTTGCATATATAAATGTCTACTTAATCTCATGAGTGCAGATTTGACAAACAATGATCCTTTCGCTGATACATATAAGGATGAACACATCCTAAATTCTCCATTATCGCCGATCTGTTCCCAGATGATGGTATGGCGAGCAGCTCTGGTCTAATTTCGAAGCTGGATGGGAGCAGTCGACTTAAATATATATTCTGGAACGATGTCAATTAACTTGTATCACATCTACGTCTACTAGTCACATCTCACCACGTTGGCAATACTTCATATGATATTAAGATTGTCAATACACTGGAAGAGCTCCGAGAAGGAGAATACGTTCACTAAAAATATATTGTGCAGAGATCGCCAGTGAGCTTCATCGACCTGCAATACATACTTATCCCAGACGAAAAGTGGCTGTGTTTGGACTGAGAGACCTCTATCAAGCAGACTTGGTTCAAATGCTAAAGGTAATAAGGGATTCCGATATCTCTTAACTGACATCGACTGTTTCAGCAAATATGCTTGGGCTGTGCCTGTGTGCTGGAAACGAGGCCTCGATGACATCAATTCTATGTGAATTGTCTTAAAAGATAAAGGTATCTATAAAAATATTCAGACAGATCTTGGCAGGGAATTCTATAATTCCAGTTTTTGTGCCTTCATGGCATCGAATAAGATCAATCATTACTCCACCTACAGCAGAATGAAAGCTTCAATTGCAGAACACATTTATCGAACTTTGAAGAATGGCATGTGGCGAGAATTCTCGGCTCGTGAGAACTACAAGTGGTTGGACCTTTTACCGCAACTAGTGTCTGCATAAAAATCACAGAGTTAATCGCACGATTCGCATGCAACTTGAAGATGTTAAAGACAATTCTGTGATGGATTCGATGTACGAGAGTAAGAAGATAGTGGATCCATGACAAGCTAAAGTGAAGGTTGGTGCCTATGTATGCATATTGAGTGCCAAAGTTGCATTTGATAATACGTATACTCGATTTGGAGTACAAAAATATACATAATGATTAAGATTCGTCACTATGTTCCATATATGTTCTACTTGGAAGCTATGGATAGTACAGTGCTCAGAGGTGGGTTTTATGCCAAAGAGATACAACAGACTTTATTCACCGACACATACCTGAATGTAAAAGTTATTCGAAGGTCTGGAAATCGCCTTTTTGTAAAATTGCTTGGTTTTTACTCAAAGTTCAACTGTTGAGTAAAATATTATGCGCTCATCGGCTATGATGGGAAAATGATTGTTATCATTAGAAGATTATTTATTCTATGTTTTTGCCAAAGAATGTACTTGTGTCTGTGAATAAACACTAGCTGATTGATGTATTTTTGTCTAATTGAAATGTATTTGTGTGTGAATAAACACTTGCTGATAAATGTATTTTTTTATAAAGATTATATATTTAACATCTCTATGTTATTTTTTCGACATTACCTAAACTCGCAATAATCCAAGGGGTTATTATCTGGGAGAGCGTTTGCATTTTAAAAAAGGTTCATTACTATTACACTGGAGATAGCATTCCTCCCATTTTCTCCTTGCATTGACTACAAGTCTGTCTGGTGAGTGCGCACTCTCTCTATCATAAATGCCTCATTTAAATTCATATTGGTCCACATGCGATGGTAGTCTTATGGTTAGCATGTCGGACTGGCAATCCAAGGGTCGATGGGATGAACCCACACAACACCACGATTATTTGAGATCTTGTTTAAAATAAATTACCAACACTCCTGGTGGGAGCAACGAGTGAACACTTGAGATGGCTGCGAGTGCTCCTAGACACAATCGGTGGAATTTCACAACACATGCTCTGGTGTCGAGTGTGGGAATCAAACATGGCTGCAGGGATCTTCACATTCTAGCAGCTGATGTGGGAATCAAAAATTGCCGCCTCCAGCAGATGATGGTAAACCAAATAGACATCACCAGTAGATGACGACAAACATGATGGCTGACACCAGCAGACCACAAACAAGATGGTCTACTCCAGAAGACAGGATGAACGATGGAAGGAATATGAAAAAAAACACCCCCGAGAATGAGAGAGAATGAAGTAAGTGGGAGAGAACAAGAGGAAGAAAGATAATGAACGAGATCAATAATATGGAATGCGAAATAAGGAAAACTTGAGAGGACCCGAGGAAATCTTTGCAATGCAAGAATGGGAAGTGAAATCCAAGATGGCCGCCATTGCAGACGAATAACCGGTTAGGAAGATTCCAGGCGGAATTTAAGAGCAGGTAGAGACATACTGGCTGACAAGATGGTCGCCAGTGAACCGGCTAACAATATGACCGCTGTGACATGATAACAACAATCCACGTGGAATGCAAGAGGAGGAAGTTCTGACGGTGTGATCCAAAATGGCGGTCCCCTCTTCTACAGTCCTGCACTAGACGCCAGTTGTTCCACTGCTCTCCTTTTCCAACTACTCACATCGCTCGCGGACAGCAGCTAGCAGGCGAGCTATAAATGAAACCACAGCACGACCACAGAGAGCCACTCAACAAGAAGTCGTTTGCAAAACGCCCCTGTGTACTGGGCTCTCCTGTTTTCGTATCATAACCACAACTGTATCACGCATCGGCGACGTGTAAACAGTTGTAAAGCTCCTTGGATGGGTTGCCGCTGCTTAACCTCTTGTCGACAGAGGTCATTTGACATGGCACCATTTTCACGGTGTTGTAAGTTAACCTTAACTACATCTTATAAGTTTAGAAAATGGTAAGATGGGAAGGTTTATAGTAAACAAGAAGAATAGTGAAGCTAAATTGTACTAAGTTGTATGACTGTATAAAAAGATAAATTTACAACATCATTGTAATTAACTGACTAACCAACTATAAATAGAAGGAGAAGGGTATAGGCTAAGTTTAGGAAACGGATAGAAGCATAGCAGGAATAGCACTCAGCATTGCCTCGTCCGGGACTCGCCGCCCCGATCTTCTGGTTGGAACCCCAGCTGGCTGCTCCGGCGACTTGTCGTCGACTGCACCCTTGGCTGGTTCTATGGCTCCCTTCACACTTCTCGACCCACCTCACGTGCTCGTTTTCGAAATGTCGTCCTATTGGTTCCCGATGTGCACCGAGGGCGGAGTTTCCCAGTAGATTGTTAGTGTTTAGATGGAACTTCATGAGGTTTGCTGGACCCACATTTTCTGTTTAACTTCGCGCATTTCTTAGTTAGTTTACAGATTGCCGTACCAGCTCGTTGTTTTGACTATGTGTTTTATAAACCTTCTTGTGGTCTGCTTTTCCAACTTTGTTGTATAAACTGTAGCGTGCACAGCGGAATGCTTTGGTAACATCCTCTCCTCCCCCCCCCCCCCCCAATAAATTCACAAGATGAGGTGTCCTCACATCAGGGGGATGCTGGATAAGATTATCTTGAAGACGTAAGAAGAGGTACTTGTAAGAAATTGATTCCGTTTGGTAAGAATAAATGCTAAAGCTTGAAGCATATGCCTGTGTTGTAGCGTGGGTCCAAGTTTAGGAGAGTTTAGGCTGCAGAAGCATCAATCGTAAGGTTGGCCACACTGCCAAGTCAACGAACTGAGCACGCGGGTTGGGCGGGCGAGAATTGGGGGGGGGGGGGTGGGCGTGAATGTTACTGATCAGCATGAGTAATCCCACTTTCTGGAAGTCTTTTCCTGCTGCTCGCTTGTGAGACAATGGCGCCAATGAGAAAGAGTTGGGTGGGATGTGAGAGGTTATTGGCTGTTTAAAGCTATCTAACTTATATCTTGCAATTCTACTTTCGCATGTTTCTTTGTTGATTCCGGTAAACTGATTACTGTTGTTTTACGTTAATTATATTGACAGTCTTCAATCTCCGACATTTGATTTATATTAACTTATGTAGGGGATTTCCATATCAACAATTAATATATAAAATATCCTAACACTGTACATTTTATGTTTGTGAAACTTGCCATATAAATAAATGTACACACATAACACTGTTTACTCTCTGATTATGAAACTAATTAATAAAACAATTTAAAGACTTACTGGTACTAAAGTATTAATCTATCTTATATGAAAATAACATGCATATTTACTATCACAGTGTTTGACCCTTAAATTGACATTGTGTATACTCTTGTAACGTTTATTTTGCATTTGTTTTTAAAGGCTCGTTAACACTATATTCGAGGTATTCTTAAAAGGCGTAATAATTGTCTCTAGTTTCAATATGCAGCACTGTTTAAATAATTTGCACATATATTGTGTGTTCGTCACTAGTCACCTTATAACAGTTAATTTTAGTGTCCATGCACTTTACTAGAGAAGTATTTGTAGAGTCTGTGCACAACTGGTTGTAGGAATGTTTATCCCTTAATTTGGATGTAGCTAATCAATCAATTTGTTTATATTTTACTTAATAGTTGACATATATATCACTAATAACATTTTGTACAATTATATTTGCAATAATTTACTACATTTCTTATCTCTATGTATTGTACTACATAACTGTGCATCGGCGCAGTTTAAAATACAACAGTTTTTTTTTTCAGGTGCACCGAATAACATATTTTAGAGATGCAGCTTGTGGACATTGTGGAATGGATTTTGTGAAATGGGCCTACTAATGAAATGGTAATATACTTTGAAAATAATTATCTCTGACTTATTTAAGTAAAAATTTTCTAAATGTTTTTGCCAGCAGTCTTGTAAGCTTTTTTAACGAATGGAATAAATGTTGCGGGATATTACGTTGTTGGTTTTTCTGAACGTAAATTTGTTAAGATTATTACTGAAATATTGAACTTGATATCTCGCCCTTACTATGTATATGAGATCCGTGATTTTTTTCTATTTAAAAAAAATATATTAAGTGGCCATTAAATACTGCAGTACTACTGTGCAGTACTGGGAGTGCTGTTTGCCGCAGTTAGCACCCCTGGATATAACGTTGCCGGCGTGTGCTCGATATATGCGCTGGCGCAGGATACTGTAGCCGTGTTGTGCTCGTTCCGGCGTCTCTGCAAAACTTTCAGTGAAGGACAAGAGCTATTGCGCGTCGGACAAGCGTGAGCGTTCATGCCTCTGAACGCTGGTATACCTGGGTTCGAGTCTCGCCGGAATCTCATTTCTCTTCAGCGGTCGTTGTAGTGCGTTGTATTATGTGTCATAATACGGGAAGGAACGTGAATTAATGAGATATTAATAACTATTTATTATATAGGTCGAGTCATTAGGGACTTATTGTACGTCCTAGAATTTATGGCTACTTAAATGTCTTTTTTTATTATTCTGTATTGTGTGCGGTTGGTCTGTGCGTGGCTTATAATGTTTGCTATTCGACATATTCTAAAGTAGAAAACGATACATACAGCAAATAATAGTGCAATTATCGTCGTCATCAAATACGTGTAATTGGACAGTGTGATCATTGGTGTGAAGACATAGTTGTTACAGTATGGTAATTCATTTATCTGGTCTTGCAATTTCGTGTGTATTTTAGCCAAGTTGTTTGTTGGGTGCCAATCGATATGTAATAAGTGAGTGATATTGGATACGTATATACCTGTGGTTAACTGAAGTTGTTCCACAACAGGTAAGCACAGTAGTGTAGCAAGGATTTCAATTTAGGGGGGATGGCAACATTCACCTAACTCCCCCCACCCCCCTCCCCCTTAAGACAGGGGGGGGTGTCCGGGGGCCCTTCCCAGGGAAAATTTGGATTTCAAGGTGTAAAATGACCGTATTTTAGCAGTTTTCCTGGCAGAAATATTACAAAAACCTTTTAAACATAAACTTTGATTGATATAAGAATTTAACAAATATCGGCGTACTTCCAGAAAAGGATGCTGCTGTGGCATTTTTTGAGTAAATCGTTAAGCATGGGTACCCAAGCATTTTTTGTAAAGTTAGCCTGCCCAGCGTGCTTTTTAAGACTGAAAACGTTGAAAGACATGAGACTATAGAAATTGTTTCTGGAACTTTTTCATTCGGTGTATAGAAAATCATAGTTAGCGCTAAAGCAAATTTAACAAAAATTCTTTTAGATTTCAATTAAGTTCAGAAATGAATCTCATTACATGACAGGGGGCAAAGTTTGTACTCATACTTCACTTGGTCCTGAACTTTGTTGACAAATTCTAGAAAAGTGTTCAGTATCTCAAACTTAAGAAACAAACATGACAATTTCTTAAATTTCAAATATCAGTAGATAGGAGTTACGAGTTACTATAAGAGAATAAAAACTATGAGAAAGCGTACATGCTTCTTTCCCTCTGGAACTATCAAATAGTTGCTAAGAAACCGCAGTCATAATTTTAATGGCTGGAATATAATATTTCATGTTGCATATAACACGAAAACACCTATCAATTAACTTGGATTTTACGATAAAAGAAATATTGAAAACATACCTGGTTGAATATTACAGAAATATATTTTTTTTAATTACATGACAAATACATAATCGGGCATATGGACTTATAAACAAAGTAACAAGCAATTTAAAATTAATTACCACTGGGGTTTTGATCCCTTTAAAAAAAAAAAAAAAAAAAAAACATCGGAATTCAGTTCACAAAATAAGATGCATGCCTTAACTGCTATACCAAACATAATATGTACATTTTTTTCACTTTTAAATAATAAAAATTACGACTTTTATACAAGAGAGAACCTCAAGATAATGGTAATCTTCTAGAAATCTGTCCATATTTTTTAACAATATCTTCTACATGTACTTTGTCATCTCTATGAACTGTCATTAAAGTTAGTGCGGTAAGTCTTTCTTCGCAGTTTTGTTTCGTAGACAAGTTTTGAGTATCTTGAGAGTGGAAAAATTTCTCTCAACAGAAGCTGTCGTCACTGGAATAACAGCCAAAATCGTCAGAAGGTCTACCATGTTAGGAAATCCTTGTAGATTATCTAAAGCACTTCACAGACAGTCATGACTTTCGTTGCTTGTGTTTGGTGTTCTGGTGTCCTGCAGCTCATCTTCCACAATCTCCATTCTGCTTCCAAAACAGATCTCTTGTTATCTTAAATATCATCTTTGTACAATTCGATAGCTTTCTCGATATCAATGAACTGTTTTCTCACTGCATTTTGTGGTAGAAGACACTCCAGGCCCAGTAAAATATTTTGGTGCTTGGAGAACTTGTCTTTCAAATTCATCAATATTTCATCAAGATATGGTACAAAAACTACTCGCCTGTAATACTCGTCGGTATTCCGAAGTACTTCCGAAACAATGCTTCCACATTGTTTCGGAATCGCTGAGTTCCAACCCTTCGTTGGAATTGATGGCAAAACACCAACTTTGGAAGCCTTATCTTGGGCATTGCGGTAAACCACTGCGAATAGTTTTTCACAATTCGCCCGTATTTCTGAGATCATTCTTTCCATGTCTTCAATTTTGGTCATGGCTGAAAAAAGATCCAAGTTGTCTCGTTGCAATAACTGCGATAAGTGGTACGTTATCGACAACATTTTTGACATGCCTAGAAGTGTGACAATGAATTCAAAAGAGCACAAATATGAGTGTAGGCACGATGCTTTTTTTCTTGCTGTCAAGTCACCTAGCACTATTTCTATCAACAGCTCCAAGGCTTTGCCAATAGAGAGAACAGACTCAGAAAATACAGTAACACAGTCGAGCCTTTCAACAAATCGAGTAACTTTATAGTTGTGAACAGCACAATTAGGTATCCCTGCAGCTTCCTGCCCACCCTTCAATATCTTAGTTGGCTGTGCCGAACCTCTGAAAAATGTGGCCACTTTTGATATTGTGAAGAAACAGTTGCGAATAACATTTGATTTTGCAGCATAACTTAGACACAAGACAAGGACATGGGACGAACAAAGAGTGTAAAGAAATTTCGGGTAATCTTTCCGAATTACAGCTTGGACTCCATTTAGGTACCTGTTCATGGCTCCAGCACCATCATACCCTTGGCCATGTAGGTTTGTCATATCTAAACCCAGCTATTGTAGTTCCGTTTTGATTGTCGATGCTATTCCAGGCCCAGTGACATCATACACCGGAACGAATGTCAGAAAATCCTATATTATATCAACAATGTCTATGTCCACATACTTGACACAAAGAGAAAACTGTTCAAAACGGTTGATATATGTAGTTTCATCTCCCAGTACAGTGAAAAACTTAGCCTTCTTAATTCTTTCTACAACGGTTTCCTGAATTTACTTCCTAATCAAACTAAGCAGTTAATTTTGAACTGTTGGGCTGATGTACATTTCCTCGCCCACTGTTTAGGTGTTAATTCATAAGTGAATCTCCTGCACTAAATCGATGGTGGAGTAGTGCTCGGAAATTGCCATCACTGTTGGTAGGCTCTTCAACAGTTAGCCGCTCAGAATCCCGATGGCCACGTAGAGATACTTCTTGCCTCCCGAAAAATAGAAAAGTTTCTACAGTGGCAGATATAATTTTGCTGTTTCGTTCTGCATCAGTTTTGATGTTCTGTGATAGTAGTTCCCTGAAATCAGCTTGCTTGCAGTCAAAAAATTTCCAAGAAAGTGTTGGCTGCTCTTTGTGAATTTCCATGGTACTTGGTTTTTGGGTTTCTTTTTCGAAAGTTTCGAGAGCATCCTTCCACCTATTAAATGGTTTACTCACCAGATTTGAGGAAGCCTCATGAGAGCTGTTACCAACATCACAAGGGCAAAATAGAACACAGGATTTTCAAAATGCACCGCTAAGCTTTTCAGAGTATGATAACCTAGGAAATCTTTGAAACCATTTGAATTGGAAAGTCCGTTTTTTTACCCTATAATTTGCACATAACACATGAGTTTCAGATGGTTGCCATGGTCTTCTTAACAGCATTTGTTTCTCTGCATCTGTATTGTTTGCCTTCCCTACATACAATCCAGTGTCATTATATGCACAACTTTCTTGCTAAATCACAGAAAAAATCATTGCTTTGAACTCCTAGTTGGGTCATACCTGTACATGAAGTATAAGAAGGCAGAGTTTGCAGAAGAGTGTCAACGGAACTACAGACCATACCGGGAGTAGGATCCAGATCCAGAACAGTATCCTTTGCTTCGGCACTTCTATTTTCAGCATTCGGAGATTGGGTATGAGATTCCCAAGAAACACAAGATATAATTTACTTTTGAATAATCTTATCGTAAATTGTTTTGGTAATCTCCCTACAGACAGGTTTGGTAGCACCACAAGTCATAGTGGTGAAATGCATGCCACACTAAAAGGAGAAGGGGCCGCGGTGATTGAGTGGCTAGAGCGCTCACCTCTTACCAAGGCGATCTGGGTTCGATCAAAGTCAAAGCATCGGGGGGCCGACACTGCCCCGGGAGCCGACACCAAATAAAAAACCATTAATCTAAATAGATATACGATAGTATCAGTATTTTCACTATAGTAGAATTATCTTCGACTATTGTGCTTTCAAGTGCGGTGGTTGGTATCCCTTGTGGTATGTTACAGAAAAAGAAAAAACCTGATGTCATTTTTGGAAATGTCGGTTCGGCGGGAAATCGACAATTTTTGAGGAAACCCAAAGGCAAGTAGGATACGGTAAATAGTGTTTAAAATGTAAAATAGATGTTGTGTATGAGATAACCTGCTGCTTGTTAAACAGGTTATACGGAAGTTTATTGACAATGTGAATATAAATTTGCAATAAATTATTATTTCAAGGTTGGTTTAAAGTAGGTGTCGGCTCGTTGTACACAGAAATAACATTTTCTACCACGAGAAAACACGAATTTTGCTAGCACATTTTTTTTATTACAATAATAAAGTATAACTCTTTAAATATGTTTTTCTGTGTGCGCTACTATAGGATTGATTTAATTATATTATTCCCAAGGGAAACTGGAAGGGATTGAAAAAATATATGGTTATTAGATTATTAATGTTGTTCAGTAATTAAGTCTCAAAAATTTGCAGTGCTGCGGCCCGTTTACTCTCGTATATGAATTAAATCAGTGCTCACATTAGGCATAATTCCGTATCAATTTCCTCGGGGTATATTAAACAATCGAAATAAATTAATACCGTGTTAATTTATGTCTTATTTCGCAGTGGTAAATTAGAGAATCGATATGTGATGTGCCGAGAACTAGACAAATGTTCTGTACAGATTTTTTTAAAGTTAATTTTTGCAATGTTATACTTTCCGGTAATTTTTGAAACTATATTATAATTTAAAAAAAAATGTTTTTATAACGATTAAATTAATATACAAGTTGGGTTTACATAATTTTGCGGCAGTGTCGGCTCGCCGTACATCGGGTGTCGGCCCGAGGTAAACGCTCATCATAGGTGTCGGTTCGTTGTACAAAAACACGCTCTTTAAAAAAAATTGTTATGAAATGTCAGCATGCATTTGGCAACTTTGTAATATTTACGTATATAGAGAACGGTTAGTAGTTGTATCCAACATCTTCACTTAATGAAATTAACAATTTGTATGGCTTACAGAAAATTCTAAGTGCGAAATATCCTCAACATATCGGCTCCCCGTACTTTTACCTTACCGCCGAGATCACCTGGATTTTCGTGCCGGGACGTCGGACGATACTGTAGGCCTGCGGGTTTTCTTGGGGATCTCCCGTTCCTCCGCACTTGCATTCCGATGCTGCTCCATACACACATCATTCACTCTCAATTGGCTCTCAAGGCCATAGATGTTAAGAGACGCCAAATCTCTTTTCTCACTCATTTGCCTTGCGAAACAGTATTGTATTGGTCACTGGTGTAGTCCTTTCGCGGTTTCAACGCTGTGCACTTAGTACGAAGTCAGAACTAAAAATTTCTTTCCCTAATTCACTACCACTAAAAGGGAAATCTGTGATTCACAGCACGGGGCTCGTTTCACTCACCGGCCACAACTATGTTCGCCCCCCACCCCACACAATAATTAGCTTTTTGATCCGCCACTGGCCCAGTAGCACATCTGGACCCTACCTAAACTTAATGTCAACGCACTGCGCGCCTATGATATTTTGTATTATTATAACTCAGAATAGCCGGAACTGTACGTTACCCACAAATAAATTCTTAATAATAAATATTTTTATCTTAGTTTTGGGAATTTAATATCTACCATTTGATGATACGTGAGTAGAGATGGTGGTTTATCGCGGAAAAATTTGAATAATTGCTAGGCTTCAAGCCTTCAAAGTACTGTTTACATAACTGAGGTTTTCATTAGGTTATTGGTTATCACTAATGTAAGAAGCTATTTACCTAATTTACTGGACCAATGGTAATCCCGCTGTTTTATCACAAAGTGTTTGATTCGTCAGTACGAACAGTTAAGGCGTGTATGAAATTGCATCACCCAATCATTAGAGGAGAAAGATACTATAGTATATTTGCTCAAAACATTTTCGCAATTTTTTACCATCTCTATACATGAGCAAATAATAAACATGTCAACTACACACAAACAGTATACTTATAAAAACTCACGACCAAAGCACGATGAAGAAATTTGTGATAAAAAAGCCGAAACTTTCAACAAGTTTCGGCTTTTTTACCACAATTTTCTTTATCTTCCGCGCTTCTCAATCAAATACTAACTCACAACTCACACCTTCCAAATTCTTGAAAAAACGCATCGAATAAGTCTTAAGATGGTACTGTACACACTAAACAGGTCTTAATTGACTTCCCGAACCGAATGCTAGAACGTGACTGTTGCATTGTTGCAAGGGCCAAGGGGTGTCGCCATGGTCGGATGCGCGAGGCGGTTTATGGGTAATGGGTTTTCCCAGCCTGAGTACCCGACCTTGAGAACACTAGGTCAATGAAAGGGGAGGGAAGTCTCTGCCCTCTGTCTGGGTGAATCACAGCTTAGCTTGGCCGACCTTCCATGTTCCATCTTCTCCAAGAGGTTTAAACATTGCATATACTACAGCTTTGATGAAATAGCGGAAATTCATTTGTTTACCTTTTTTTAGGGGGGGCTGGCCCCTCTGGGATTCCCCCCTCTCTTCGTCACTGGCGTAGGCACCGTGTAATGGAGTAATCTTAAATATTGAAACCCCCAGCGTGAGGTGATTGGGGGGGGGGGGGGGAATCAAAACAGCTTCACTCTATTACTTGCAGAATCACTAAATTGAATTCCCCTCCCCCTACACCTGTGGCCAGGAATACCATTTAATTCAAGAAAAGTATTTGCAAATTGTACGTTTATTTTAATTTTATATGAGGTTGTTCAATAACCACGTTGCATACAATGTAAAAAGAAAGACACATTTCAAATCCGAAGCTCATACTGTGGCCACTTATGCAACGCCAAACCAGAGCTCGGTGTGCTACAACTTCGTACATGTTACCCTGTCTGCTGCTGTTACAATACTCTTGCCGCCCCGGGCCGCCACTACCAGCAGTCGCAGCGCCAGCGGCGCGCGCACTCAGCTGGCTTTTTACATCATTCAGCATAAATACAACACTCTATAAAAATGACTAACTAAACACTAAAATTCTACACAGCCGGTATTGGCTTGCAATTCTTACATTAACATCTGGAAAACAAAGTAATTGTTTTGCTACATATTTAGGCTTGTTTCATTGAGAAACCATGTGCCTGAGTTTATAAAAACTATGTCGGCTCTATAATGTGTTATCTTGTAACGAGTGTTATACGGCTACTTTTAGTTACATCGGTTTCTGTCCTGCCAAACCCACGTTTTCCGCTTCCAATTGTTGTCGTACGACTAGAGATGGAACTAGCCATCAGAGAGAACGTTAGTGCAGGGATTTCGTGTGTGAATATCATAATTTCACATCATTTCCTTTCCCAGTACAATATCGAACATCGATAACGCGGAAGATAAACTCAGTTAATCCCAAGTTGAAAATGACGGTGAAGTTGCTGTTGTGCAAGAGAGACCTGTAATAAAAAGTAAGAGCGACGACACTTCAGGCCTGGTAGACTTGTGTGACATCTTCAAATGCAGCATGGGGCAGCGACCACAGTTCGGGATGAGAGTGATAGCGATCAAGATAAATTGTTCTTGCTCTCTTTACTGAAATATTTAAAAGGCCTTCCGGCCCATCTAAAATTTAATGAAAAGAGTGATATTATCGGGGTCAATACAAGACATAAAGCAGAGGCAACATCAACTTCTTCTGTATGCTACTACACACCGTACACTCAAAACCCACCTCTCATGAACCATTTACATTCACAAGTTCCATCACAGCTAGGTCCACTACACCAACCAATAGCGTTAGGATAATCCCAAACAGGCATTGAAATGAATGCTTTTCTACATTCACAGCCACTGTCACAATCCCTACAGCAGCAGTAGTCTTCCCAATCTGAACACCAAAACGTTTCACTAGCAGGCAGATGTGCTTGTGCCATTCCCACATTATTCATCAGAATCGTCACGTGCATATCATCTGTTACCTCAATGAAGTACCTATTTCACTCATGTTACTTGTAGGCGTGTGTTATTGAAATAAAATGTCTGCCAATGCACGTAAATTGTTACAACAATGTGTAATTGCCAATCTCTCCTTGCCAGGTATGCAACTCCTCATGTTTGGCCCGTGTTTTTGAAGAGAACATTGCAATAGCTCATATAATTCGTCAGAGGATTTAATAGACATTCCGAAATTATCAAGAAATTTCGCACTGTTATTTCGAAGAGATCTTCAAAGAGTGTCCAAATTAGTCCCTTATCTCGCCTGTTATACATAATCTGATATAATCCATAGCCGCTTTGTTCTTTTCTTTCGTCCTGATTTAAATAGAATCATTATAACTGCATTGTCTTCTGGTTTTAACATGCCAGTGTTTTATACATTGCATATGGAATTTCTTAGCTGGTCAGGTCTCTTGACGCCTCTGAAAACTAATTTTCCGGGGCGTTTTGATCATTCGCTAGTCGCCGAGTAACTACATGCCGGAAACTCAATTTTTATTGTGCAAAAGGGGATTAAAGACATGATTTTCAGTTTGCGTTAGTCAGTTATAAGCGTTACACATCCTAAGAAAGTGTCCACTGTTGGTGTAAAAAGCTGTTCTTATCTCATTATTCTTATTTCTAGCTGAATAAATTAAGGCATAAAGATAAAGTTGTATATATATATAAACATTTCCAAAATTTATGCTCAAGTGTAATAAAATCCTGTAAGGGCGATTAGTTGTAACGATTATTAACAAAACACGAAATACAAAAACAAGTGTATTTCACATTTTCTGTTTCTCAAGAGGATACTTTCCAACACCAAGAAAAGCTAATGTTTTGTCAGTATAGGTAGTATCTTGCAACATTTAGCTATCCCAAACAATTTTTTTTTTCGTTTCGCTATTCGCATGAGTATTAATAATAACATACCGCATTCACATAAACGAAATGAACGAGTGTGCCAAAAGTAACCACTTTAGCCCATTACTTCTGCTTGCCAACAAACATTACCATATCATGTGCGTCGATGTTCAGTAATGATGTTCTCATTTACGAAATTATTAAATAGATTTGTTGTAAAAGCAATAAATACGCTTTCCGGTTGTGTACAAGATTATACTTAGGCAAGTGCAATGCATACGAAAGAGCATTTTAGTTTCGTTCAGTTCCTTCTGTTATTATCAGGACTTCGGAATGGGTGGTGCATCCAAACCGCTTGTACTTCCACCACGCTGAACCTGGTTTGACTCCCAGTGGTGACACGCGCAGTTTTACGCATACGGGGAACGTGGCAAGCGTTGCTGGTGGTAGATGGGGTTATCTTGAGGTGCTGCTCCCACCATAGGATTACTTCGCTGCTCCATCTTTACTCCCCGTTATCACTATCGGCGTTGAGAACTTCAGCTGCTAGTGCATCCTAAATCTCTCCCACTATTCACACACGATATAAGGTCGGGGCATTTCTCTGTAAAGAAACGCGCTTCCTGGCGAACCAAGGGTGGAAATGTGTATGACTCCTGATGACACGCAGTAATTTGGCTGGCTTTTGAGTGGTTATTCACTTAATCCTAACATTTCTAAATACAATTTTCTAATCAGAATACTTCCTATTGTTATGGCCAAGAGTAAGGGCCAAGTTGTCATTCCGAGCGGCTGAGGAGGTCCCCAAGGAGGGTTGAAAAGGGGGCAGAACCGGGCACGGCGACCTATATAAGAAGGATCGAGTAACGCCAGCCCCCGGCGGCACTTCACTCGACACTTCACTTCGTCGCTGGACTTCGGGCGGACAGCATCGTCTTCTGTTTTCTTCTCAGCGGACCTTGCGGCCTTCGACTGTAGCTCTCGCGACATAGGGAAACAATTGCCGACCCGTTGCTCTGGACAACGGGTCATCTCGAGCCTAGCCTGTTAAGGTCAGCGGTGGTTGTTTCCTACAGCGGTTAGGAACACCTGACATTTTATTATTAAAAAAAAAAAAAAAAAAAAAAAATTTACACTCGCACACACTAACAAACGAACCTTCTGAATACACGATCCTGGCTGACTCGACCCCGGGGGCGGGGATGTGGGCTCGCTGGAGGCGGAAATCCTAGCACCAAATAACACACCACCCGGCGCAGTTATATCCACACTCGGAGAAGGAGGAATAATACATTTTCACCAACCACAAAACCAAACACATGAATCCCAGGCAGCCGTCATGGACACAACAGAACATCACGACTCAGCACAAAAAAATCTCATGCCTCACAATCTCACCTCTGAACAACAAAAGTCTTGGCTGCTGGCAAAACACAATCGCTGCAAAGCATTGTTAGACCAACAGTTTGAAAATGAAACCTGGATTTTGGAAACTAATCGCAGGAAAATATCCCGAGCCACCCGAGAATCGCAGCCCAAGTCAATTGCGGTACAAAACCGATTCGAACCATTAACCAACATGCCAAATACACAAACAGCTACACTGACTGATGCTCAAAATAGCACATCTGTCCCGTCCACCTCTCACACTGAGCGCCCAACCGCAAAATCTAATACGAAACCCATGAAACTCATCGTGCCTGACACCTCCACATACAACCATCTTATCGCAAAAATACGCACAATGAACATCACAGGTACACAAATTTCCCTTGTTCAAGCCGGCCTCCAGATCACTTTCACCCACGAACAGGAGTATAACTCGTTAAAAGACTTCCTTAAAATTGCAACGTTCATTTTTACACCTTCAGTATAGCAGCAGAACACCCACAAAAAGTGGTAGTCAGGCTCCCACGAACAACCCCTACTTCAGACATCAAAGAAGACCTTGAGGCGCGCCACTACACTGTATCGATGTATATCAATTCAAAAAAACTATCTCAGACCCCAACAACCCTTCACACACCTGGGACGAACCACAAGATATTTTCTGCATTACAGCTGCAAGAAACGACACCTTCACTCCCCTTCTCAACCTCACTTGCATAAACATGACGGCAGTACAACCCCGCCCGTACAAGAAGAGGATTGGGGACATCCCCCAGTGCCAAAATTTCTGGCTTTACCCCCATACACAAAACTTCTGTGCCCTCCGAACTGTCTGCCGTCACTGCGCCGGCCCCCACCCCCACACAGCCTGTGAGAACCTTAACAAGAACCCCAACTGCGTGAACTGCAAGGGGAAAGGAATGCACGAAGCCAATTCAAGGCTCTGCCCACAATACATCCGCCTGGTGCAACTTCGACAGGAGGCCGCAGCAAAACGAGAATCCCGACGCCCCACACTTCGTGCACCTCCTGTATTCACGCAGGAACACTTTCCGTCCCCAATCTCAACTAGGAACATTGTTAGGGAAAATGTTTCCTACTCACAGGCAATACGGTCTCAAACACAGCCCCGCAACACACAACAGTCTTCCTCTCCGATCTCAATCCAAAAACCAACCAACCAACAACCCATTCCACCCCTCCTCCCCACCCCACGCCAACCCTCCCCTCCCTCCTCCCCCTGTATTCACGCAGGAACACTTTACTTCCCCAATCTCAACTAGGAACATTGTTAGGGAAAATGTTTCTTACTCACAGGCAATACGGTCTCAAACACAGCCCCACAACTCACAACAGTCTTCCTCTCCGATCTCAATCCAAAAACCAACCAACCAACAACCCATTCCACCCCTCCTCCCCACCCCACGCCAACCCTCCCCTCCCTTCTCCCCCTGTATTCACGCAGGAACACTTTACGTCCCCAATCTCAACTAGGAACATTGTTAGGGAAAATGTTTCTTACTCACAGGCAATACGGTCTCAAACACAGCCCCGCAACACACAACAGTCTTCCTCTCCGATCTCAATCCAAAAACCAACCAACCAACAACCCATTCCACCCCTCCTCCCCACCCCACGCCAACCCTCCCCTCCCTCCTCCCCCTGTATTCACGCAGGAACACTTTACGTCCCCAATCTCAACTAGGAACATTGTTAGGGAAAATGTTTCTTACTCACAGGCAATACGGTCTCAAACACAGCCCCGCAACACACAACAGTCTTCCTCTCCGATCTCAATCCAAAAACCAACCAACCAACAACCCATTCCACCCCTCCTCCCCACCCCACGCCAACCCTCCCTCCCTCCATCAACTGATATCGGCGATATCAGTTCCACACTCACCGACCTCCGAGACCTTATGCGCTTCCTCCGGGAAGCGAACTTCCTTCAATTCATGACTCACATGAAATCCTACATCCTCCTGGGCAACTCCACACCTGACCCACAGATGAAAACCCTCCTGCTCCTGCAGGCCTTGACCACCTACTCCGGGTTCGATTAGTCATGGATCAAACCCACACAGATAGACCCTGTGTCCTCTCCCTTCTCTACTGGAATGCCAACAGTATATTTTATCAAATTTACGAATTAGAAAGAGTTCTAGAAACTTACGGCGTAGAAATTACACTAATTAACGAAACACATTTAAAACCTAGAAAAAGATTTAACATCAAAAATTACACGGCATATCGAACTGACAGAAAATCTAAAGGAGGTGGCACATTAATACTAGTTCATAACCGCATACAACACCATTTAAATAATGTCCCAGTCCTAGAAAATTTAGAATACACATCCATAAACATTCGCACACAAGCAGGTCACATCACTCTAGCGGCTATTTATAATTCCCCCAATAAACCGCTAATCCCAGCTGACTTAGATAAATATACAACACAGCCATACCCATTTTTTTAGCAGGAGATTTAAACGCGAAACATACTTCCTGGGATAGTAGAGAAAACAATCAAAGAGGCAGAATACTTGCAAATCATTCTAATCAATATAATTATTTAGTTACAGGCCCTACAGCACCGACATACTTTCCTGCTTGTACAAAATACCAATCAGATATATTAGATATTGCACTTACCAATTTAGATAATGTAAATATTTCATTTGAAGTCCTCACAGAATTAGATTCCGACCACTCACCTATATTTTGTCAGCTGGAAGCAAACATACTTAAACACCCAAACGCCACTCTTCTAAAATCTCCGGTAACTAACTGGGAGGATTTTAAACTAGACCTAGAAAATTTATTTGAAACGCACCAAATAAATATTCCATCTAAAGATCACATCGACCCGGCAACCGAATTAATTCAAAATACAATATTGAAAATAAATAAAAAACACACAAAGTTCCTAAACTGTCGACAATTTTTAAAACACTCCTTTCCCGAAGCAGAAATTCTTTTAGCTGAAAAACGCCACGCCCGCCACATTTATCAAAAATCTAGAAACCAAGGAGACAAAGAAAAATATTATAAATTAAAGAAAGAACTCCATAATAAACTCATCACATTAAAAATTAATAAATGGGAAACTTTCATGACCGACATAAACAATAATTACAATGATTTCTGGCGCGTCGCAAAAACCTTGCGAGGTCAAACTAAAAAATCAATCTCCCAGCCCATCAAAAACTCAGCAGGAACCCTCTTATACGTCCCAGAGGACAAAGCAAATGCAATAGCTGATTGCTATCAGGGCCAGTTTTCACCTAATGCTGATCTAGGAGATCCTAATTTTTCCAGAGATGTACAAACCAATATTACAGCTTTTTTCAACAGAACCATAACAGCAAAACCAGAAGCAATAACACTTAAAGAATTACTTGTACTAATTAAAAAACTTAACGCCAAAAAAGCTCCAGGACACGACAAAATTACCTATAAAATTATTAAAAACCTCCCAGCTAATGCACTATTTGCAATACTCAACCTGTTTAATGCAATATTAAATTGCAATTATTTTCCTATAGCATGGCGAACAGCCAAAGTTATTACGATTCCCAAACCAGGCAAAAATCACTCTATCCCAGAAAATAGACGGCCTATTTCCCTACTCAACTCCCTTAGTAAAGTCTTCGAAAAACTGCTTCTAACTAGATTATTAGTACATGCAGAATTACAACAGATTATCCCGGCAACACAATTCGGGTTTAGAGCCCAACATTCCACCACTCATGCCCTCACTAAATTCACCACAGACACCTTAACTGCAATGCAAAAACACGAAGTCACAATAGCCATCTTCCTAGACATTGCTAAGGCATTTGATAAGGTGTGTATACCTGGATTACTACAAAACTTAATTAACTTCAATTTTCCCGACTGCTACATACATTTACTCGCCTCATACTTTCAAAATAGAAAATTCTTTGTTAGTATTGATAATGCCAACTCTACTACTCGCGAAATTACAGCAGGTGTCCCACAAGGCTCAGCAATTTCCCCATTTCTGTATAATATTTTTACGTCAGACATTCCCATAACCCATGCCTCAGTACAAATGTACGCGGACGATACCATAATTTACACTCACGATAAAAAACTGCCATATGCTATCCTCCTAACCCAACTTCACGCAGCGCCATACACTACCAACCTATCGATACATGAACGTTTAAAAATTCCAACTATAAAAACACTATTACTAAACCGCAATATAAATTATTACAATAAACTACTCTCGCATTCGAATCCCGCCATTAAACGGCTAGGAGACTACGAACCCGATAAAAACAGAAGAATAAAACGCCCTAAAATGCTTCCCACATAATAACTAACATCTCCTAAACCCGTACACCCGGCCGAAATTCTCCGATCGGTCCGGGACAAAATCCAGTCAGTTTAACAAAACTACCTGACGCTAGCATCGCGCACATCACTCCGCCTGCTGCTCTCACAGCGAACACACCTCTCTCTACTTCACTAGCTTTTCCTCATCGAGCTGACTGATGAAATACTTTATCCCTAATTATGTCCCCCTAGTTTTTAACATGTTTAATCACAAAACACATGCTAATTAAATCGCAGTGCTGCCTTCTCTCCTCGGAAGACAGAAGCCCCGCCCTCGGCTGAGATACAGCCAATCAGAAAATTCCTTTACTATGAATCCCCGCCCACCGACAAACCTTAGACCTATTGTCCCACACAAATAATACCTTATATATCAACATTTAATAACAACATACACACTCACACACACATACACCAAACATAGTTAAAAAAAAACAAATAATAATAATCGATTTATTAACGTCATAGCTAGAAGAAGACCCTGCTTCCTCTGCCTCTTCCTGACATCTTGCTTAACTTCACGGGAATATTTTATAAATTAATAAAACCAACTTTTTAATAGATATTACCTAACTTTTAAAGACCTACATTTTTAATTTTCAAAATTCCGTGCCAGTAGGGAACGGAACTCCACCGCCTTTCCCCTCATTTTTGTAGGCAAAAATGAGGAGAAAAAAGATTGGAACAACCGTGGCTCAGGGGCTATACTGGGTCACAAAACCACACTCCTGACATGCGAGAGCCGCGCGTGCCAGCTTAAAGTGCCTATACTATGGGGGATCAGGGCGGGGTGGGTTAGCTGCCCCTAACCCTGATCCATTCAAATGACTACCGCTTGGGAAGACAAGGGCCTCGGTCTGTACTTCCCCCGCGCTGAGAGGCTTAGCCTCAATGATGAAAAATCGGCGGCCAGCCCCCGACTTCAGTGCCACCGCCGTGACGGCGCCGCTGCAGAGACGCCTCCATAGATGTCCGACATCGCCACCTGCTGACGACGAGGATCGCAAGCCGAGACGCCGCCGTCGAAAGGGATGAGAGGCGCCTACGTCTATTGGCCTTCGTCGCGGAGAGGGCCTGGTCACCTCGAGAATAAGTGTGGTTAATACAGTGGTGAGTCGATCTGATTAGCCTGGTTAGTAGGGTGTTACCGTAGTCCCCGCTTAAGCCAATACCGCTTGAGGATTGGAGCCGTCCCTAAGTTGGTAAATAAATATTGAATTAATATTTATTTAATTGGTCTTGATATTGAGTAAATTAATTAATGTGATATTATATAATGGTCTACTTGAACTCATCAATAAATTACTTAAAATTACACTAACGGGTTGTCAAACTTACACTTAATGGAAATGGTTATTAAAATTTGTTGGTGTCTGGCGAGGTGCAAATAAAAAATACTTAATGGATTAAAATTACTGTGCCTAATGTGGGCAACAACAGCGTCTTGGACTTAAGAAGACGACTTAGATCTCAACATATTCTGGATTTAAGGCTTGCGCGTAATTAGGCCTCCGCGATTGCGATTAGTGCACGCAGACGAGTTACCAAAGAACAGTTCATTTATTTCCCTACTGCGGCCGTCAAGGCAGCCATCTACCTGCGACTTCTTTCCGCGATTTAGGCCCAGGGGCGTGGGGGCGATAAGAGCGAAACTGACACTCTCAACAAGTGCACTAACGTGTCGTGCTGCTCGTACCTGGCACTTTAAGCGGCAACTCGCCTTTGTGGGAGGCGAGCAGGCTAACCGCTGGGACTCCGCGCCCTTCTATAACCTCAATGTAGAAAAAAATGTGTGGCGCTTGAACAGCGTAACACGCAGCGAGTGACGAAAATGCAGACGTAGCACTGAGAAGTGGTGGAGTATAAGAGCGGGAGCACTTAGGAAACCCACCGGACATCGTCAACCACCCACGTGCGAAATTCCTCTAGTTTAGGCTTTTCCGGATCGTCTGTATATACTAGCTGTGGTGTGTACTTGCCACGTACTTGTTGAAATTATTCGAAAAGGTCCATGCCTCTTCATGTTAGACTGGTCGCACATTCTGGAGAAAATATAAGAAACTGTGTGACAATAGAAAAATGTCGTGCAATATGGTGTTATATATATATATATATATATATATATATATATATATATATATATATATATATATATATATATACGTTACAACTTCTGTGGTTATGCATTAAGAAGACAGACATAACCTTATAAACATTCGTTATTAATTTTGTGTTATAGTTTTGTACCTTGACATCTTACGAGTTTAAGAGCTGAAACAAGGATTTAGCCGGAATGTGGAATTAATAGGAGTATTAATGGGCACGTATTATTAACAGGATGGAAATGAAAGGCGACGAAGAAATATTATTTTTCACTGGTTGCTTGGCAGAGCAGCAAGACAACATGTGTGTTTTGTTTTGAACGAAAACGAATACCACACAAATATGCCAATAGAATGTCTGTTTTTGGTCGTTGTACGCTTTGGGTACAAATTGTACAGCAGAGAAACAAATTGCAAGAATATATCAATAATTGCACCTCTGGGCATAGTTTACCTTTCAGCTTCTCTCGATTTCACAAGTATTCATACCACACCAGTGGCCTTGGGATATTGCTGTACCACGTCATTGGAAGATTGTCAACAAATTAGGGCAGTGATTATGGGATTTGTTGCATTTATTTATCGTATGTAAAGGGGCATCACGCAGAAACTGGCATTCTTTTCTCGTCCCTCGATACGTACCTTACCATGTGTTTGAAATATGTGCACTTTGATAACAAAATAAAGAAATACGAATCAATGGGGTTGGTAATAACTTGGAACTGCGGATTGCAAATGTAACATTATTTGTAAGTATACACCTGGGAAATATGCTACAGACTTCTATACAACGCTCAGAATTTACAACTTCTGAGCTTTATAACCACAAAACTACAAGTTAATTTTCACAACGGCAATACAATATGGCGACTGTCGTAAGTACGCAAGTATGCCCAGAAAGTATACAATTGTTAATGCTTGCCAAGTATAGATCCTGTGTGTACTATAATGGGATTTGGACAGTGTTAGTATATACATGGTGATGTCACTTCCGGGGACAAGTACGCAAAAGTACGCATTTCTTGAGAATCCGGAAACAGCCTTAGTGCAATACACGCAGAGACGATCAGGTACATAAGGACCTGCGACTTCTTTCTGCGACTTCACTGCGACGGTGTGTCTTGTGAACCGCATATCCCTACGCCTCTAGATCTCGGATACGAAGTAAATGTCGAAACCGAGTAGGTAATTCAGGTTTGTCACATTTTCAAACAAGTAACGTCAGTATCTGTGTAAAGTTATAAGTTTATTTCTGATAACAAAATACAGAGTGCTATAAGGCTTAAATTCGTAAGGTCTACTGTACCCATTACGGCGTGAGACAACTACACGGCAGTGTCCAAAGTGATGCAACAAACCAATTTCCAAGTGCTGTTGAAACATGTTTTGAGGGAATGACTTCGTCTCGTCACCACAAATTTCAGTGAAACTTCAAAACAGGATAAGCAAGCCAAAGGCATACAAACGTGACTTAAAATTTTATTGTTGGGTGCCGGTATACATAAACCACAGAAAAACTTAGTAGACGGAGGAAACACAAAGATTTCAGTCTGCAAAGAAATTGTTTTGTAGCCACTCAGAGAATAGATAAGAAATTTTCACAAGTCACGTTCTATCCGGGGAAAAAATGATCGCGTAGCAAAAGAAAAAGAAAAGACTAGCGGTAGAAAAGGTGTTTCCATAAGTCGTTTAGTTGAACAATGAACGTCGTAACTGTACGAGTCCTCTCAGAAAAAAGAACCCCTATGATGTAATTAAGTAATGTTATTTGTAAAAACCATGTTCACACAGTTTGCCAATAAGATATATGATGCTGGGACTACTTCAGAAACAATTATGAAAATTGTTTCGGCAGTATTCTAACAGAATATTTCGCATTCCTTTGTAGCTGAGGTGACCTACTGTAAACTAAAACATATTAATATTCAGCCATGATTTCCAGAAATATTTACGCTGTCGATCTCCAGATAATTGGTTACAGTTACAGAAAATAAGTCTGCTAAAATAATCTCGTAATTGCAGATAGTAGGTAGTTCCCATTTCAGAATTTTCAAAATACAATTTTTCAATTTGAGGAATGGAAGAGCGAAATGCACGGAGCGCGCGCAGCATGAGGGACTAGTGATACATACTTGAAGTCATGTAGTCAGTGCGGGTGTAAGATGGCGACTCTACTACCCCAAACGTTGCACTTCAATTTCTCCTTGTTACAAAATCTTCAGTCTCTCCCCCTCCCTCCCACTCTTCTTCACTCATGCACTTATCCGTCTGGGCCGCTGGCTAGGGCCGACCTGGGCAGTGTTGCTCGGATTATAAGTAAATTTTCGTGGGATATTTGCGGAGAAAGGTCGGTAGATTATACAGGTGAGTCCTTTAAAAGAGACCTTGTGGGACATGTGTGTATCGAAGCGAGGGAATGAGGAAATAGATTCTGGAAGTGTCCGCCAACTGACCTTCAGGCACGCTGCGTGCAACTCCCACGCTACAGTCGGTTGAGTGAAGGGCAGCGACTAGGAACGTCGTGAGTGTGTTTCGGTGCATCAGCATGGTGTTGATGGTTCAGCAGCGTATTTTTGTGGTGGAGACATATGCACGCCAAGGTTCTTGGAAGCAGTGTGCATAATTGTTTTAGACGGAGTTTGCGGTGGGTGGGGTTGCAGCGAAGCCTGCTGCCAAATAAGTCATGCAGAAACTGGTTGCAAAATGGCGTGCAACAGGATCCGTGCTGAATAAGCAAAAGGGGCGTCGAAAGACTGTCCGCACTGAGGCAAAGGTAACCGACGCAGCGTAGATAATGGCACGCAGTCCATGTAAATCGTATCGGATTTTGTCGCAACAGTTGCAGGTGTCCCAGTCAACCACTATGGGGATCCTGAAGCAGGACCTGCACCTGCACATGTACAAATTTAGTATGGTGCATCAGTTGCTGGATGTGGACAAGGCAGCTCGAGTGCAGTTTTGTGAGTGGTTTCTGTCCAGTATTGTTCCAGAGGTGTTGCAGGACGTATACGTATTCTTTTCCGATGAAGCATGGTTCCATCTGTCAGGGTACGTAAACTCCCAGAACATTCGCCATTGGTCAGGTGACAATCCACACGTGTTGACGGAAACTCCATTTCATCATCAGAAACTCGGTGTCTGGTGTGCCGTGTCATCACGCCGTATCGTCCCCGTGTTCTTCCATGAGACTGTGAACTCGGCTCGTTACATCGAACATAATTTCAATGTTTTTGCGAAACAACTGACGGAAGATGAGCTCAACAATGCTTACTTTCAGCAGGTGGAGCCACGGCGCATATTGCACGTGCAACGATCGCGCGCAATGAGTCGGTGTTCCAGCCTGATCGTGTCATCAACCATGTAACAAACCAACCTATACCACCGCGTTCTCCAGATTTATCCGTCTGTGATTCCTTCTTGTGGGGCGCTCTAAAGGGACAGGTCTACAGCAACAACCCGTACACACTCGAATAACTCCAGGCCAACATTATCACAGCTATCGATGCCATCCCGCAGCATGTTCTCGCCTGTGCCTTTCACAACTTTTGGTGTCGTTTGCACCCCTGCCTTGAAGCCAATGGCGGCCACTTCCAGCGCCTACTCTAGTTATTTTGTTGTCACACTGGACCGTATTTCCTCATTCCCTCGCTCCTTTACATGTCCCACGGGGCCTCTTTTAAAGGACTCACCCTGTAAAAAGGTAACTGGCGCTTTCTTCATTTGCATGGGGAGGTTAGACTTCCCTGTACTTGCTCGTGGCAACAACGAGCAAACATAAACGCTGTTCTCAATCAAATTAAAACCTTTGAAACCAACCTCTGACAAAATTAACTGCCCCTACCTGTGTGTATATTAATTGGTACGATGCCCGAAGTGCGCCCAGTAAGTTTAGTAACGACGGATGGGTAAATAGTACCCTGCTTTACAGTTGAATCGGAAGCGTGAGACAAACATTGGTGAATAATGAACTTATTACTTTTGCTTCTGTTTTTTATGGTTACAGGTGTAAGAATAAGTAAATGTGTAAAATACTTACTTTTCTAACATTTTCACAGTTTTACTTGGCCGACGCATGAATAAAGTAATCAGACTCATGGCAAATGCTGTTTGGAGGGCCTGATGAGTTTTCTCATTGTAGTTAATTAACATACTGTAAATGTTTGAAACTGTTGTGAATGCTACATTGGATGGGGACTGCCTCTGGAATGACGCTTCAGTTATTTTGATCACCCATCTACACGTATGACTAAGCGGTGAAATGGGCCCTCACGATAAAGTTAAGTCATGATAGAATTGGCATTAGACATGTGTTTACTATTAACGAATTTCACAGAAGAAGAATTCCTCTAGGCATAAATTCTTTGTGTATTGCAAAATGAGTTTCAAATCTAAATATATTGGTACATTCAGATGCCTGAGGGGCGTATCAGAGTTTGTGACGGATGGAGGTCTTAATAAAAATAAAAATTAAATAACTAATTTTTATTTCTACTTTATTCTCAAACCTAATATTTATAGCATTGAATTATATGTCTCCCCCTTTACTCTTTCTATCTAATAGTGAGCGCAATATTTGATGTCTAATTAAACTCTAATTAACGTGCCACATAGTTGTCTCTCTTGGTTACAGTAAATTAACTCATACTCATTTTCAAAACGTGTTCAGTTTATCTGTTGCCATCATTTTTAATGTATTTCACTCACTCATATAGTCCAATAGTCCAGCCTGCTAGCCACATACTCCATTGTTTGACACCTGCAGTCGCAGACTTCCCTTCCATGGGTCCACTGGTTGTCCCGCTGCTACTATTATTACGCTCGGAAAACAGCCACTCCTTCATTCATCAACTCCAACGCAACTCTCAACTCAACTACTTGTCTGAAGGCCTGCCGCAATATTTGTACTCTCAGGATGTGATCATCTCAAAGGCTCAACACACCTTGAATTATGCTGAGAGAACGAGGCCAGTAATACAGTGCATCCTTCATATAAATGCAGAAATCAATACGATCGTGGTCAACATAATTCACAGCAAATGAGACAATCTTGTCGGTTCGCTTTATGCACGTGATACGCTGTCGTTGCTGCTGCGACTATCGTATAACGAATTTCGGTCCTAATCTTCTCTCGCGCGGGATGCGAAGAAGTGAGCACATAATGAAATATTTCTAAGAGAGCGAATAATTATTCTTAACTCACAATTTCGAAGGAAAAAAAATCAGGCTTTATTTCCTCGTGACGTTAAGTGTTCATATAGTTAGTATTGCTGGCTTTTTATTTCTCCTACGAGAATTTTTGACGGTGCCTAGCCAGACTATTCAACTTTTGAGATTTCTTGTAACTTTGAATAAGTATTTGGTAACTTTCGTATTTTTATTAGTCACTGTATTTACTAGTTTGCAGCACAGCTGTAGATACGTGTAAGGTACAATAGTAGTAATGCGTTTCGTAACTGCACACATGAAGTGGGTTTAATGGTAGGTTAGTTTCAGTAATTTGTTATAGCAATTTCTCGTAATGTTTGCAATATTTAACTTAGGTTTTCGTTTCTTGTTATTACGTGATTTGTGACTGCACACGTAATTATGTATTATTTGTAGTTTTTCAGTGCTTTAGCAATCTCATGAGAAATGGCATTGAATATTTGACTGGTGGTGTCTCTGTAGAATCATGCTATGCACGTCTTTTGTTTTACGGTCAATAAGAGCGAGTCCGGCGGGCTTTGAAAAGCTGGACTTGGTATCTGGTCGGCAGGTGGCTGTTGATTTGTTTGGTTGGGTTTTCAACCGAAATAAACTTCCTTGCGTGTATTCAGGTTATTTTGAACATAGTTTAGTAAACTTGTAATGTTCTGGTAGTGATTTACCGTCAGTGAAAATGAGAAAAAAAACGCACATCAAACAGTAGTGTGAGATGAGTGATTTTATTTGTAAGAAATCTCTTAATTCCCTATGAAATATTTTTTAGATACATCGCAACAATCATCGGCACGAGCTATTACCAAAATGTCAAGTATAAACAGTTCAGAATTATGTCACATTTTTCGATTTAAGAACGACAAATTTCACCCTAAAGAAAGCTGCAAGTACCATTAGTAATTATACGAATGTTTGTTATACTACTGTACTATATAGTGGAATTGGTGTGGGCTAAATTGTGCAGCAGGTGAAATTGGTGTGGGCTAAATTGTGCAGCAGGTGATCTGAGTAAGTGTGCGACATACGCTTTCAAAAGAAACCAATTAAAATTCATTAATTTTATTACCACTACACTTATATCCTGGAAAACTACCTGGGATCTGAAACATCACTAGAGGAGGATATAACGGCAGTGCTCTCTCTATATCACACTTACCATGAGAGGCACAGGGTGGTAGTCTTATGACATATACAAGACATAATACAACACAAAATTCTCTGTTCCAATAACAATGTCTGAACTTCAACACAAGAAAGAAATCTCTCAATGTAGATTTAATACACCAGATATTTATTACAAATAATGAATATTGTTCCAAAATAGTGACTCTAATATATTACAGGATCACCACATCCTTAGATTTAACATTATTGCAATAACGAAATATTTGTGAAGAGTTGTAATATTATGCATCAAAGTTGCCGTAACTGAAGTAGTGTAGTCCCAGGATTGACGTCTTTTAAAATTATATATTCGTATGAAATTAATATTTCATTATTATCATTAAGGCTTACGCCAAATATGATTGGGAGTAAGAACTCACTATCAATCGGGGTTTGCAGATAAAACAGCTAATTAAAATAGCTTGGCGTCTGTTCAAAATGGCGTACTTAGTTTACTGAAATGAAAAATAAATCGTTAGCCATATTAATAAAATCTGTCCTTGTTGAATATATAATCCTTTAGACTCACACTCCCGCCAAAGAAGCAGCAGGATATCCTATTTCTGCAGTGCGGAAGCCAAGAGACATCTTCTTTAAACATTCTCTAATTTAGGCTCACGGACCTTGCAACACGAATATACAGTCATTGTAGTACCACACACTAAGTCGCGGGAGGTGAACTATACTTAACTATATCTTGGGTGTGCAGGCCGAAAAGACCCTCTCCTGCTCTTCTAACAGTCACGGGTTCTCTTCTTGTTGGTCTGCTATAATATAAACGTCTCTCGCGTCACTTTCCCTATTCTGCTATTAAAAAATCATACCAGGACCGTGAAGCACGCCACGACCCGCCTGACGATAGGAGAAGACAACAATGGCCTCTAAAGGCTTAGCTATAGCTTACGCTTAAGATGCGACCAATCACTGGTCGGCTACTTCGATAAATAATTATGAAACTCTGTTGCCCTTGGCAACCGGTCTACAGCCTCCAATATCTCGGTAATGTAAATGAACACCATATATTATACACTGGAAACAGTGATAATCATAAAAATATAAAATAATCTTATGTCACACATTAACTGTTAAATTAATATTCTGAACATACGTAAATCAAGAAATTGTGTCAAACTAGACCCCATATTAAATAAATTACCATTTAACATTGTATTAGGATTTGCAAATCAAAATAGTACCGTCCTGGTGTGCATAATTAAAGGGGGGAAATCAGCCATTACACAAGCCCTATTTGAGCGAATTTATTTACATTTATTCTGATATAGCAATGGAACGTTGATACTACAACAAAAGAAAAGACTTCAAGCGAAGGAAAAATTCAGCAAAAAGTGATTGTGGGAAATCCTGTATGACAAGTAAATTTATCATATTCGTGGCAGCTAAGGCTAAGCCTTCGTCTGAGGTTGCAATTAAACGCAAATTTTTATAATTTGTATCTAAATCTTAAGCAACTCCAGCATTTAAATATGTTTCTAAAGCATTCAGAGATAGTGTTGTATACGCACAATGCGCTAAAAAAATTGGTTCTTTCTAAGATAAGAGTAAACTACTTAGAGTGTAGCAATACTTCTTCTCGAAATGAGAATAAACGTAATAAATATTACTATGAGCAGGCTTAAAATTCTCATAGTAGCCTTTAAAGAGTTTTCTTAAACTTAGAGCAAAAAGAAGGTCCCACAACAGAAACAAAAAATGATGTGGCTGACAGCAGAATACAGATAACACTAAGAAGTATTCTGTCTAATGGAAATAGTACCCAAGTAGCAAAAGTCAATTGGCCCACATGTGCAAATCCGCTTGTACACGAGCGGCCCAAATACGGTTTACATAAACAGTTAACAAATAAGTTGACCATTGTAATGCACCCGCAGATCCTTGTGGCCCACATGATGCCTCTTGCAGTGTGCCACATCTGGGCCACTATCCAGATAACGTCCATGAAGCAAAATACAATCTGCCCACAAGCGGCCCGCCTCTGCGTAACCAACTGTACCCCAAACATATCAGATACATCAGTGGGACAAGTGTGGCAGCAGTGGCCCACTGGCTTTCTGCTTCTGGCCTGCCGTAAGTAAACCATACGTCGTCAGCGAACTGTTGGCAAGTCACTTGTGGCCCAGCAATTGCCCACTTATGGCCCACATAGAAGCATCTTGCCATGCATTTTCAAGCCAAAATATAATGATGTTTTATCCCAAATAATACTGATTAATTTACCATATTCATATATGTTATCTTTAGCTTTTTTCACAGTTATTAAATATATTTGGAAGAACCTGGAATCGAACGCGCAAACCTCTCGTTTACAGTCTAGAATGCTAGCAACTACTCTACAATGTATTAACGTAATCTAAAATTAATCTAAAGAGTTTCTACATATATAAGTGCACATCATTACCTTTGATATATACCTAAATAATTAATTTCAGTATCAAAAGTGAATACTTGAATTTCTGGGTTTTGTTTAAAATAATAAATATATTAGTTTTGAGCTATTCCAGGTAGAATTTAAAATTCAAAATAACGAATTATTTTACGTGTTTTCTTTTGCAGGTTTCCAGACTTACAACTATGTTTTTCCTTTTTATAGCAATGTCGATACCTTTGCTTCATATATATGCGAAACAAAAAATTTAATGAATTCACATATGCTATTTGCTACTGCACAACATATGAACTGTTTGGCAAACTTTACCCACACATTCTCTACATATTCTAAGATGCCTATGGGTGTTTCACTGAAGTTTGCTTCTGGCCCATGCATTAAATTCTGTCAATCATTTTGTGTTTAATGGCCCACATCAAAAATACATCCCAAGAAAATACACTAACTATGGTCTTATTGTGTACTATATAAGAAAACACTTGCAGTCATGTGGGCGAACCTGTACCACTTGTGCCAACAGTTGGCCAACTGTTATCTGCTTGTTGTTTGCTACTTGGGATGCTAGTCTTAGCCAGATACGAAAACAAAATCACTCATCGATACGCTTCATTCTAGAGGAAGAAACAAGGCACAGTAATTACAAAAAAAAAAAAAATTGATGTCTGAAAGTTCAGTGATGAAAAATATTGCTTAAAAGCATGAAATATTTTTTCCAAATTATAGAAGACATTTGCATAAGAAAATACTCAGAACAGTATTCATTTATTATCTGAATATGTACAGGATTTTTCGAGGTTGTGGCGAAGATAAACAGAACAGTCCCACCATTTACATATTTTGCATCACTGTTGTAAAGAAAAAATATCTTAAAGGTTTATTCAATGAACTATCAGATAGCCGCAAGGTATATTATCTAGTTAAAGGAATGTATGGCAAAGTACAGCGTTTTAATAACAAAAATGCAAACAAATCTCAAGCTGATTTGAAGCAGTATATTAATTTTACTTAAATTCAGAGCGGTATTTACAATTCCGATTGATATTCAAAAGGGTAATTAATCACATAATTTACAGGAAAATATGAGTGTTATTTCTGACAATTTGGCTGATATAGTTGTAGAGAAATCATAAAAGAGACGAATGAACGTTACATGTGAATATGGTATCAGGATGAACAAGATGAAATTAAAATGTATTTGCCTGTTTCTGGCCGTGTAATCATTCAACCATTTAGAATGTGAAATGCTCATCGAAAAATGCAATAATGTATTTAAACATGTGATACTAAAGACTGTCGAAACACTTACTGTACAATATCACTACGAGAGAAATTTTCACGTTTTCAGGTTGTTCATATATCACTTTTTGGATATCGAAGCAGCATATTCACAGCTATGGCTGCAGAACAACTCATATCATGCAAATTCTGATGTAGTAGCTTATTAATAAAGGACAGTTCTAACTACATCAAATTTCGAGTAAGATAAAGGGTTCAAAGGAAATAGTAACTACTCATGCTTCTGATACTAAAACTGACTTCGATATATTATATTTCATTTCTGAACGAAGCAAATCATTTCATGGGAAGTTTAAAACTTTATTATTTGAAAGGTACATGAAGGTACTAAAAGGCAGAACATAGAAATAATTTTTATTCACATCTCCATACACAAAGCTGTTGTGAATGTAATTTGGCTGTTACAGTAGGTTTAATATACATATTATTATAACTTTTTAAATATCATTACAACATTTCGTTTTTCACATGCAGTGGCACTTACTATAAAATATAGAACTATGTATAAAATTCTTCCCCATTTCCCTTTACTGCCTGCTTTATCATACTTGGCAAGATTTCTATTGTCAAAATGATACACACTATGATTTATTTTCATTACTGTACAGCGTAAGAAGTAAGTAAGTTTTTAATAGAAACATATTTTTCGTATATCACATTTGGCTTTACCAGTATCTGTATTCTGTATATCGTTAGCTGTGATATAACGATCGGTACGATCTGTTAAAGAGTAATATCGTTTATGTCACTGAAGAGCAATTCTGTAACAACTATTTACTTACAAATGTCGGTACAATATCGAAATTCCTCATTAGCTACATGCAGTGGATAACAGAGAAATCTCGTTATCGTAACGAGGGGTAAGAGAAGAGACCCTCGGTAACCTTCCGATTCGATTTGTATTGCTGAAGTCCGTAAACAAGCAGTAGGTAGTGTACTGGACTATTATCCTACACGCTAAACCAAAATTAGAGTAAAGTGAGCCAAATTAGTGAAAACCAGTGAAATAAACTTCATGTAAAAAAGTCGCAGTCGACGATAGCTCTTGAGCTTGCTTCATGTAACTTTTAAAATTGTGGGTGTACGTAAACAGCTTTAACCTCGTAAGTTGAAAACAACCCAATTCAATTTCAAAGCACAAAAGCATTTCAGTTTGTAACATAAGCTAGCTCTTACACCTTGTAAAGCAGTTTTATGTATACAAAACGCGAATTTATTTTCCAAACACCAAATCTTTTGACGTGACGAAACGCTTAGGCTTATGTTACTATTAACGAAATTTATACTACTAAGCAAGTCTGTACCATCGTTTTTGTGATACAGTAATGATTAGCTTGATGGCTCGTCGTGCAAATGGTCTGATATAATTTTAGGCTTGCGGGTTTAATTCCAACTACTTGCAAAAAAAAATTTATAGCTATATATTTTACTAATATTTTAACATGTTATTCTGATTAATACATTTAAATTCCACAATAATAATAATAATGCGAATAAAACAACAATTGTTTTACAAAACTTTTTCTCGTAGCTCAATTAAGCCAAGTTAAACTAATATAATTATACCTAAGTTGCCAAAAAAAGATTCTGCTATGTTTATTATATGGACAAAATTAAAGGTATGCTTATAGTTTTGTTTTACACATAGGTCGTATTGGAGTGATAACTGTAGTCGCTGGAAAGCAAAATCTGCATTGCCACAACACTAGCTGTAATTTCATGCAAAATTTTACTGAGTTATTTTATTACGTAGTTAAAGAATTAGGTAAATACGTTATTTGATGTGATTCATTTTCTGATATATATTTTTAAAAATATTACTTTATGTAAATTTAAAAAAAAATTAGTATTGCTGGGATTTGAAGGTGAAACACAAAAACCTCACAGCGCGACGAATATGCAGCATGCCTCAACCTACTTCGCTATCACAACAATTAGTCCCAGCAAACAGAGAAAATGTAGGCCAGAATCAGGTCAGTAAAAGATAGCCGACAGATTACGCCCAGTCGATAACGGCCCGCTGTCTTATGTTGGAAGCAGCACGATGGAAATATGGACTGGCGGCTTACTGTTTTCTGACAGTGTCAAAAATACACTGTACCATTACCGGCATGATACAAAATGTATTCCTGTCCAACATACACGAAAAGTACGGGCTAGAATCGGGCCGGTAAAAGCTAGCCGACAAACCCCGGTTAGCCGATACCGGCCAGCTGTATTATGCTGAAATCGGCCCCAATGGAAATATGGACTGGCAGCTAACTGTTGGCCAATAGTGTCAGGCCTGTGACTGGATGTCGCTACGATGCTGGGCCTGCGACAGCTCGATGTCACTACGATACCGAGCCTGGGATGGCTGGATGTCGTTACGATGCCGGGCTTGCGATTGCTGGCTGTCGTTACGATGTTGTAGCAACATGATGTCCAGAAATAAGCAGCATATCAATGAAAATTACCTTAACTTTTCGATTAATAACTTTAGTTACAGTAATTCCCTCTTAAAATATATTTATTTCATTTTAATTCTTAACTCATTAAGTGTTATGAAAATACTCTGCTTGCCAAGTGCGGGATTCGAAACTATGACCCTTGAGTTGACAGCCCACTATGCTAACCTATACACCACGGGGTGAGTTGCTGATGCTCTCCAATGATTTAAAACATATCATGACACAAATTGTTATAAAGAAATGTATAATTTCCATTACAATATAAAAATTCCTATAAAACGCAGATTATTTAAAAATTATTTCTTCTGAGGCTTGCATACAAATAGTTTTTCTTAGTTTTTAATATTTATGTTGGATGGTTGTACTAATGAAAAAAATTTCAAAGTCAACAAATGCTATGGGCTACCACGTGACACATATGTATTCACAAAAAAAAATTGTTATCGGATAACACACTGTCTCACAAAAGACATCTTTGCTATTAACAGCTAGCTAACATGTTGCCTATTCATAACACTTGCCAAAAGTTAGTCGGCGAAAATACATAGTTATATCTTTATTGTGATAAAGAGCCTTATCTCGAAAATGTTACTGAGCCAGAATATAAAAGAAAATCGCCAGCTTACAGAATTAACAAAGATTGTGTGTGGGAATCGGCCCAGAAAAATTTTTCAGATGCTTGCAGCATGTTTGATCTGCGATATCATACCGACATATTTTCGGTGATATCCATCTATTATCCTAAAAATATACAGCGGCAATTGTCTTTTTCTAACGGAAAACATTCTGTCTCAAAAAAGACAAAATGGCGTTAACAGCTAGCAAACATCTTGTCTATTCAAAACACTTTCCAAAAGTTTGTCGGCAAAGACTTCAAATTTATTACAATATTGTGATAAATAACCTTGTCTCGAAAACATAACTAGGCCGGAATAATCAAAATAATCGCCAGCTTACTGAAAACACAAAGATGCTGTATGGGAATCGGCCAAGAAACATTTTTAAGATGCTTGCAACATGTTTGCTCTGCGATATCATACCGATATACTTTCGGTGATATCCATTTGTTATACTAAAAAATACAGCGGTCCGTTGTCTTTTTTCTAACAGCTAACCTTCTGCCTTAAAAAGGCATCATGCCGTTAACAGTTAGGTAACATTCTGCCTATTATGAACACTTTCCAAAAGTTTGTCGGCAAAAATACATCATATATGTATATTTATTGCGATAAAGAGCCTTGTCTCGAAAACGTTACCGGGCCGGAATAAATAAGATAATGGCCAGCTTACCGAAAAGACAAAGAAGCTTTATGGAACTCGGTCTAGAAACATTTTTAAGATGTTTGCAACATGTTTACTCTGTCATATCATGCCGACATATTTTCGATGTTATCCATCTGTTATCCTAAAAAATACGGCAGGCCATTGTCATTTTTCTAACGGCCTGCAAGCTGTCTAAACAAAGACATCACGCCGTTGTCAGATGCCTATATTCTGTCATTGAAACGACAGTTGCCGACATTACAGGTATCGGGCTGACAGTTTGCCTACACTTTGCCGACAGGTTGTGTTTGTTGGGGTTAGTACAGGCAGTTAATTCTTTTATATTTATATTTATATGCATTAAAATGATTTGTTATTACTTTTTATATACGGAGCATTCAAACCGCCTTCCTTTCTTACTTTCCTTATACATAAGCCTAAATGTATTCCGGTGGATAATATTTGGATTTGCCATGGTGACTGAGAAAATTCTAGGCGTTCAACAGAATATTATACAGTGTTTTAAACAATATACTTGTGCATTTTATTTTCTTTCTATTCATAAATAACTCCAAATATATATGTTCGATACTGTGACATAACTGTATGACTTATTTTTTAGCTGTCTCTCTTTCAGTGCACTCTTGTTCTCCGCTCGTGACCAATAAATGATCGGTTAACTGTGTTTAACGTCGTTTAGCTTGAACGATCGGTATCCGAAAATGTGACAAAAAATTTCGGTACGCTCTTTTCCACTGGTGTCACAGACTCGCATCCTCCATACGCAGTTATCGTTGCATACTACGGATTTCGTTATTAGACTTCTACCGAAATAATTCCTTTAGAGGGTAACGAGTTACAGAATACAGACGCAATCCACATTTATGAACGGACGGAAGAAGAAACTCCTTGAAGGTCTGGTGAGAGTACTTTTGTTGTGTATCACAGGCCTGAAAATAACCACTTTGCTCCTCCAGACAAATGTAGAACACATTAGTTGTTCATAGCTGACGGGACAGTGGGAAAAATAAATAAACTTATTTGGAAGTGTCATATAAATAAATACAGTATGCGTTGAGCCAAGTTCATAATAAGGAATTAATACTCCACCTTTTCATCTCATGTCTTTTGGCTACGTATATACAATTTCAGAGAACAAAATAAAGAAATTCAATTTTGTGACATCGCCACATCCTAAACGTCAATATTTGGAGAATGATAATACCTGTACGCTTCGGTGTTTACCTACAATGAAAGTATAGGTTAAAACAGAAGAAAAGAGTAAAAAGTAGTTTTAAAACCACATGTGATTTCGCTTTGTTTAATTACAAATAAAAAGAGTAGAGAAATTGTCTTTGACAGAAAAATGTTCTGGTAAATGTACTCGGAGAACAAACATACCTAACAGATCCTGACAAATTAAATCATTATATCACTGGCAGGAGGAAATAACTACAACCTGCCCTTTATTGTAATTACAAGGGGGACCCAAAAAAAAACCAATATACTATGACATATTATCTGTATCAAATGATTAGTGTGTAAAAAAAATTCAAATAATATTTCATGTCTTTGTTTTCAAATAAGTGTAATGTTTTGTATTTATGCAACTGCTTTGCTGCAGTACGAAGCATTTTATGTCCCGATATACGACATAAACTTTATGCATGAGTACAAACCTCAATCCAGTAACTACATGAATATATGTACGTAGTGATGTAGTGTAAAGGCAAGTGTAAGAATAAAGTTTTGGCATTGCTAACTTTCAAGGAGCAAGAAGTGAGCGGCAATGATTCACTTACGTGGAGAGGAACATCAGATTGGACGTATAAGTCAGATAACAAGTGATAGACGACGGTTCGCTGGGAACGGGCTTGGCTGCCAGCTTGGTGTAGTCCGTCTCCATCGCGGCTAATCCCGCGGATTTACGCGCTCCAGTTCCTCCAGCAGCTAATGGAGAAGTGCGGTTTCCATATGGGGAGTCGCGAACGTCCACCGCGCCATCTTTTCCCACATCGCGACACAAGACGAGGAAGAGAGACGGTGGCTGCGAGCCGGGGTGGCATCACAGGAAAATTAATTTGCTGGATGAAATTGCACATTATATTACGCTTAGTTTGCTCGTCATATCGAATACCGCTGCGCGTTGTGGATCGCTGGCTTCTACACTGAGACGTGGCCGTGAAGGATGGAAGAATCAAGTGTGATGTTTCGTATGGAAACCTTCCTTTGGGACTTGAGTTATATTTTATAGTTGCATGAGTGCAGCAAATGGAGGTGCCATATGGGGACTCTTATCCTTCCCCACATAAGATTGTAAACATATAGTCTATTCGCTGTTTAACACAAATGTCTTATTGAACCTTTGAAATATCACCCCATGACGCGTTTGCTTGTTTGCTAAACATATGATTATCAGATGCGTTATATACTTCCTTTATTATAAAAACATCTTATTTTTGGTTACATTCTACTTTTGCTTACAATTTGTGTATAAATTTTAGTATTTTATTTATAATAAATACGAATAAAACTAGAGATAAAATATACGTGTTGGTAATGCCTAGTATAAAATAATTATTTTGTAAAATATTATTAAACTGAGTGCGCAAGAATGCGGTGCATGAGGCGTAAATATATCCTACAAAAAAAAATTAAGTAGAACTTGAGAAAAGTTGGATGGAACCGCGAATTAACTATATACTGTATTCAATTTATTATCCCCGGAAGACTTTAATTACTATCAAAACAATTTATTTGCCTATTTTTATTATATTTATAGAAATACAAACCCACGTTTAATATATTAAGTTAGAGACAGCAATTTCAGAATTTGTAACAAAAAGAGTCATTCAATTCTACATATTAATTTTCAAGTGAAATCAATCACTATTATTGTTATATTAAATTCTAATTCATGTGTGTTTGAAACTACTATAATTTTGTGCACCTATGAGTCGAATAAGCGAGGGTATACTGCGATATGAATGACTTCTAGTAACCTTTGACCCCGTGACTTATTTTGTATGCAATTTGTATGCACTTTTGAGCTACTTTGTATGCACTTTTTACATACTTTCCCCCATTACATTTAAAGCACTTTTGACCTTGAATTCATTTTGGATGCATATTTGACCGTTTTTCATTTGACCTATGATGACCTTTGACCTACTTTCCCCGATGCACTTCTGGGGCAAATGTACATCTGATGCAAATGCCCTTCCTGTGCACATACACTTCTGGTCCTGTGTTCGATTCTTGGTTGAAACATTTCCGGTACAGGGTTTGATTCCCCGACAGGCCATTTAAAAATTGATTTTTATTTGGGAGCACTGGGTTCGATCCCAGACATAGCATTTTATTATTTTTTCTTTTGCGCAATCACATGTGTTGTCTCGTCAGTGTTGCCTAATCAGCAGCTGTTTCCCAACTGAGGAGGAGTGGAGGGGGGAGGGAATGCGGTTGCACAGGCAATTACCCTCTCCCGGGCCCTCCTGCTCACCATCCCTTGCTCTGACTGGTGGGTAGGTTGGTACTGAATTGAATTCCCAGACAGGAAACTTTATAGGGAAATGCAGTTGTGTAGAGGAGGGATGTTTACATGTAATTAGATAATATTTAAAATTTATATAATTAGATTACTTAATGTCGACTGTTTTACTTGTTGCAAAGTTATGGTCGAATACCGAAACATAATTTGCGAGATAACGCAAATACGGTTATTGTTTTTCGTATAGACAATTTAAATCTACAGCATATTTGAAATGACCACATATTACGTGACGTGTCATATACAAAGTTTAAAGTAATGTGTTTCTTTTGTTGGAAGGAAAAGTATGGTTTAGTGAATGCTATTCCAGTACTACCCCTGTATAAGTCAAGATACATATGCGGCATAGACCGTTTTATACTACCCGATGAAGAAATAATGAGTATTTCAAAGTTTGAAAATAGTGGAATATGTTGATCGCATTACATTACTGGTTTACGTCTGTAATGCCGTGGACAAGCCTTGGCTATACCGCTTACTTAAACGCGCCATCCCACGTGTAAGGAGAGCGAGAACATTGCGGTGTGGTCACGAGCAACAGGGCCATTTTGACAACAGCGCAATGTTGCCAAAGTAAGAGCCGTATTTAAATTAGAGGGGCATCGAACACGGGTATTGTCTTGCCACAGCCAGCCAACGCCAGGAGAAGATGGAGAGACTAAGCCAAGGGTTCCGTCCGCCGGAGCCATTACGATGATCAGCCTTTGGCATCATTAATGTGAAGATGTTCCACTAAGCTAACCAAAGACTTTAGATTAACTCCTACGTGGATTTATTAGATTGAATATATAAATATGTAATTGTTGCGACAAAATAGTAAATCATAAATAACAATTCGAGCTATCTCGAAGTAAAGTGTAGTATATCATTTGATGTAGAGTGCTGTAAACCATATTGTAAACGTGGTGTTATTAATAATTTTAATATAGGATACTAAAATAGTATTATGCATTATATATTTCTGAGCATTCTTCCAAACTATATTTTGTATACCCCCCCCCCCCCACTCTAAGGGACCACAGAAATTTATGGAGGATAGGAATTTCACCAACTCTTGATAACATGACAAGTTTGGATATTCCGCAAATCCCCATTAAATAATTAAATAATTCACAAAATTAATATTTTATAAAGTGTTTTATAATGGAAGTCGTTTACATAAAAGGATAAAGTAAAGCCTCTGTGTGCGATGGATGTGTTGGGAAATGCAAATATTAAAGACACTTTCATGTTATTTTGCTAATTTAAATAATATTATTGTCAGACCAATAACATTAAATATGGTAGAGATTTTAATAAGACAGTTAAGGTGTAGAATGAAATGATGAGTGTGTAAACAGAAATCATAGTAATAATAAAGTGAGTAGTAGGTCTGTGCCGGTTCTAATTCACATGAGGCGAATTAGATATGGATGGAGCAGAGTTAAGTTGCATATTAATTGCTTATTTATTAATTTATTGCTTATTTGTTGATTAATTACTAATAAACTTGATTAATTAGCATAACATGTAGCTAATTGGATTAAAAATTGTTTGAATAATTATCTTTGATCAGATTTTTTTTAAATTTGTGTTGAGAGGGTGAAGTGTCATAAGGGTGATATTGGTGGAACAGCATTGATGTGTACACTCTGATGTTCGGAAGCCGATCGAACAGAGAGGTATATTGTAATTGGGTATATAGGTGTCGAGGTTGGTGGAAGAGTGAGATAAGGGACATTAATTTTTTCTATTTTCGGGACGTGTAATTGAGGAGCTATGTGTACTTTCTGACGATCGGGAGCTAACTAAACACAGATGAATATTGTAATTGGGCATATATGTGTTGAGGTTGGTGGGAGAGTGTCATAAGGGACATTTTTTATTTGCTTGAATGTGTCGGAGCAATTGTGAGTAATGGGAGCAGTGTACACTTCCATTCTGGTCGAATGTCTGTGGATGAATGAGCACTTAAGATTAATGGGAGCGGTGCTACACATCCATCCAGGTCGCTTTCTGGATGCATACTGAGGATTTAATTAATAAAATAAAAATTAGAAACAGGAGAAATGTTTCCTTCCATGAGGAAAGCAAAGCAAAAATTTAAATTAATTAAATGAAAAGAGTCTATTTATATTCAAATACCCATCCAAGCAACTGAAATAAGTACGAATCAATAAATATTACTTGAATCACTAACCCGATTTTCCAATACATACCAACTAGACCACAAAACTATTTACCTATCAAAGAAACAAGTAACTGATATCCACTTTATTCACGCGATTACTACACTTAACATTAATTTGGACTAATATAAACCAAACACAAGACCTTAATAACGCGATTAACTAACCAAACACAAAATTTATATTAATATCGTATCCACAAAACTATTTCAAACACCAGAATAAACAGAACAAACTGTTAACTGAATTCAATAAAGTAATTAAATTAAATTAAAATAATCAATCACATACAAACCAATAACGACAGGCTGTCATAAACACAATAAAAAGCATACGAAATACAAACAACCTAGCACAGGTTCACATCAAAACTCACCAGAACTCCACGGAATAACGAATACTAATATCCATGGAATCAAAGCACACATCCTTCATCGGCTCTCAAGAGCAAAATATAATCAGAATGAAATATTCTAAACATATAAATGCAAATATTGTAGCTCCTTACAAACAAGAAAATATTAATCGAATACAAAGAAATTAATTGTAACACCAAATCTCAAATGAAACCCAGTATATTCTATTAAAACTCACTCACTATAAATTGAACTGCACACACGCAAATTACGTTTAAACTGAACGCAACTAACTAAAAAAATCGCTTCGCTCTCACCACATGTTAATTACAAAACAAATTAAAAAACACACTACCTAGATCCTGCTTGTACAAATGCATTAAGAGTCGACACCCATTCCTCAAATTTTTTTCCGATAGCCCGTCGTACGTCGGTGGATCGTCACTCTCAAAGTTCGCCTATCGCACCACATGCATTTCACGTGAATTAATAATAAAAATGTTTCAATTAATTAAACCTTATAATTATTTGAACACGCAATAGAAAAAAATAGTATGTTGTGTATGAGACGACATCACTGCTCGATGCCTTAATATGCCTTGCAGGCAGGCCGGCCGCTCACTTGGAACTGAAGGCTCCCGGGACCAAACATTTTTGCCGATTCACCCCTGCCATGCTCCTTCTAGGGAGAAGGAACCTTCCTGGATACCTCAATTCCTCACGCCATCGAGACAGGTCTGGCGCTACCATGTCAAGAACCAAAAACACCGCCGACCTGCCTGTGAAGACTAGCTCGCCAAGGAAATTTCAGATTCTAGTAACTGAATTAAAAAATGAGAAATGTAACCCATCAATATAGAGCAAAGCACATTTATTCCATCAAAAGAGTATATTTTAAGTCCAGCAAATTATAAAACTTTTACCCATATTTCAAAGAAATATTCCACAAACATGAGCTAAACAAACAGATTTAAGATAATTCTAAAAAAATGTAGTTTAATAAAAATATTATGTTATTCAATGATCACATTCATCGACTCTCAAGACATAAAACTAAGTATTTTAAAATCAGTTTTCCATTCTTTAAACATTCATCAAACCTTTTCTGTTACCAACAAGTTGCTTTCAAAATATTTCGGTACTGAATATGATTCGATAAGCATTTTAAATGAATGTACATTTTCTAAAATTCATATTTGCATCTAGATTTGTCCAAAACTATAAGTTATAAACCAATCTTTCTATACACTCTCTATTATGTATCTTTTACAAATGCATTCACCAAAGATTATCGTTCTACCATTTATACCAAAAGTATATATTTGGGTAAATATACATTAATTTCATTAAAAAAATATCACATTTCCATCAGAAATGAAAACGATTGGAATTTGTATTGGAGTTTTAAAATTCCAATGTTTTAACAAAAAACCGTATTTTAAAAATTTCGAACCCCGGTAGGATTTTTTGAGCTATAATAAACGAATGCATATTTTATAAAATACATTTTTGCATCTAGATTTCTCTAAAAAACACTAATTCTGTATAATGTCCCTATTGACTTTCTTTTACAATAGCTGCCATCTAAATATATCAGAAAGGAGTATACTTGCACAAATGTATATATTTGCATAAATATCAAAAAATTTTATTAAAAAACAATACCATTCGACGAAATAGTAACTAAATACCCCTTATGCAGCCAAAAATAAGTTGTAAAAGTTCCAAAATCAACGATATTTCAAGAATTTTTTCTAAAAGACCCTATATTAAGCAAAATTCAAGTAAAAAAAGTGGCTATTATGAATCCATATACTATGTAAGAAGGAATAAATTCATTTTTCTCTCAGTCTTAACCCAGCAGTAGTCGAAAACAGATCGTGTCGGGACTGTATCACCATGAGGTTTATATCAATTAACCGATTTTACTGAGATGTACTAGAACTATCTCCGAGAGGTTTACATCAATCAACATACTTCTCCAAGGCATGTTACAACCATTTCCAAGAAGTTTATATCAATAAACAAATTTCTCCAAGGCGCACTACAACTTTCTCCTAGGCGTTCATCAGTCTATAAGCTTCACTAGCAGGTAATATGCTCAATGGACACTGTTGCGATAACTGTGACAAAGAATGTGTGAGAGTGTTGAATGCCATTTTAGCTTATGGACAAAGCAAAGCGAATTTAATTTTAGATATTGTGAACCTCTTGCTACTGCCTAAAGCCTTTATATATTAACTTTCGCATCACACGAAATTCAACATATGTATCCATTCTTCTCAGAGTAATTAAGAAGTTATGAGGATATAGTCTCATATTTGCCTTGTTATCAAGATTGTCCATATGGTACATTGGATTTTTTCAATCAACCAAACAAATTCCATCTGAGAAGAAATTTGTAATGTGAAGGTGGCAAAACACAATGAACCTTGTTAATCATTCCGATTTACCAAGAGATGACGCAGGGATAGACGAAGTTGATTCAGAAGCCACAACTGCACTTTTGTAAAATTAGACGTGTTGAACTCTGATGTAACCGTGATTGAATCAGTCTAATCATGATGTACTATGCAGAAAGATTTAAAAACCATCACAAGTCTTTTATTATTAAAGAACTTTCCATTTCATATGCAACTTATTATAATGACACAAAAGTATTAAGTTTCAAAGCTCCCAAGCCTTGGTCTGCTTGAAATCTGGAATTGCATATGATGTTTCGGCATCAAACTTATGAAGTACATGATTTGAAATGGGACTCTCTTTTTATAACTTATGAAGACCGTTTCCAATGCGTGAACGATGTGCTTCTAGAAGAATATCCTGTATACATACTTGAAAAAATCCCAAACCAAATTTTAAAGAGTCTGACTAATGCAGAATTTGTAATAATCAAAATATATCATGACCGTTCAGCCATTAATTCACTATTAAAAAGCTATAAGAGTAATCACTGTGATAAAAAAATGTTTTGTTCGCAATGCGAAAGTGAAACTTTGAGAGAGTATTTGTATCAGCATCCTACCTACGAGTAAATATAATAATTATAAAAATGGTTTGTTACAGGTTCATACCTACATAAAACTTTGAAATGGAGACATTTAATCCAGAGAAGGCGTAAGAGAGTGTTACTCCAGGTTACAAGAATGTGTGGTTCATGTCACTAAAACAACATGTACGTCCAAATACAGATGCGCAACCGAGATGAACATAGGAACTTTGCACAAAGATTCACAGAAAATACATATACAAAATGAATATTGTGCTATGAGCAAGTTGACTGCACGGTTTTTAACATGCGACCCGACAGGGAAATGCCCTGTTAGACAAATAAAATATAAATTAAGTACAGTGTTCTATGATAGCCTCACCTTGTGGACTGAAACATGTAATAACAAACAACACATAATGCAAATACAATGAAGTAGCAGAATCAAAATGACACCTTGTGGTATGTGGGATTGTGAGGTGTGTCAGAGCAATGTTTGTGTTTTTATATTCTAATTAACGAAGATGTCATTAGGAAAATATTAAATTTCAAAACAATGTTTAAACTTACTCAGTGGTACATTCCTGACAAAATGTGGAAATTTTCTTTTTATTCAGTTACAATGGAGAGGTTCTACTCAACACTTCCATATGTTAGTGTTACTCCAGGTTAATACAAATTCAAATGTGTAATCGAGAAGAACATTTGTATTTCTCGTTAATTAATCCGACACATACGTTAAATGTTTTCGACATATTTTGGGCGAATATTTTGTCCTTTGTATAATGTGCGTCCTGACAGTATGCTACCTTGCAATGAGAGTCAACTAGCATGTGAGACTTTATCTAAATTCATAACAAAATGCACATTATTTAAGAAAATTGAATATATCATGTAGAAGAATTGTTGCTGTTCTATTTCTACAGTGTGAAGCGAACAATGTGACAACAAGGAACATGTTGTGCATATAGGTAACCAAGAATTAATGTCTCCCTGTGTACGTGGTAATGCAACATTTTTCAAAGCAAGAACATCTTATCTTCCAGACTGTACAAAGGAGAGCATTTAATATTAAATTGTCAGTTATGGTTAGTATCTTCGAGCCTACAGTCGCATACCAGGTCCTGCAAATAGGATACCAAAAAGTTTTCTTTAAACCTTATGGAAGTATTTTACAAGTTCAAGTGTGTAACAATATCGAACGTTGGTGCTACAGTATCGATTCCAGTCTTGACATCCACTTTGGTAAAGGCTAAGAATGCAACAATTGTGCTGTGAGTTATCTCCACCCTGACAATGAACTGCCATCTACGTTTGAAGGCCTGTTGTTAGCAACCCTTACCAAAGAGTTGGAAGAAGAGCGCAACAACTGTGTAATCGCTTACCTGATCACCAGACATCAGGGAACCATCATCCATTGGAAGGAAACGTGTGATGGAGATACCCAAAACTTCTTTTTCGAGCAAGGAAATTTAGTTTTCCATCAATATGCAATATCTACGCTTGTGAAGTGGCAAATACAGAATATTGTTATCTATTTTTTGTAAGTATGCATTAATTCAATATGGTTTTTATTCTGTAACTTATTGTGTAGCATATTGACATGTTGTTGATAAGGAAATGTGTGAGTCAGACATTCATTTCAAATGTTCATATTGGTCTGGATCTTTGTTATCACATAACAAACCATGTAGTTTGGTTTCGAGTATAACTAACTGCAACAGTTCAAATTTTCTTGTAAATCAGTGCATACTCTAGACAGTAGATGGGAAAAATAAGCTTAATGGCGAACATGTTGTAACGACATTTTGCCAGGAAGATCAGTGTTTGAAACATCTGATCTTTACAATGGATAATATTTTGCCATTTCAATATTTCGAAAAATGTGAGAATGATATTCATATTTTATATCATTATTGCAAAAAGTTTGGTTATACATCGAGTACTGGGTGTTTTTCTTCAAAGTGTTATGTACATCGAGCAATAAAATTAGCAAAAATTAAGTTTAGCCCTCAAACATGTTTTAACTAGCAAAGATAGTGGAAGAGTATTATTATTACATTGTTCCTTACTAATTTGTTCTCAGTGGAGGACTGGATTGCATACGAGCAACACTGCATTCTTTCATCTGGGAAATCATCGTGTTAGTGTGAAACAAGGCAAGACTAATATATTGTACAGTTTGCTGTGTAACAGGCTTCTCTGTGAATTTACTGAGTCTTGCGATGGAATGTTCCACTTGAAGGTTATGTATTTCCTACTGGGAGACGAAGAGAGTCATGAATTGATTCAATGTAATGATGCGACCAAATGTGCCATGTTTTACATGACTGCAAATATGCCACTACCATCTAGTATTGAAGATGTACGCTCACAGCATATAAAATCATACCCAGATTTAGTTGAAAGTGTTTACATTCCTCCAAATGTAAAGACCATCTGTTCAGACAGACAGGATAAAACCAGGACATAAGAAATGTTCTCTCCTTGAAAGTAGACTTTATGAAGCGGACGTAGAAAAAATTCTATGGAAATGTATGAAAACATATTTTACTGAATTTTAACTTGTTTTAACTTTTAACTTGTTTTAAAATATTTACAGAACTCCCTATAGTTACTTGTGCTATATATAACATTGTGTAAGTTTTGTTATTTATGTTTGTTTCTTAAAAAACGTATATAGTTTCCAAACAAATTATATCTGTAAAACATGTTGTGTATTTTGAAACAATCTATACTTAAATGAATTTATTTGTGTGTTATGAAACCTCCTATATCTGTGTTCTGCTGTGTAATATTGATATGATTGGTCATTTAATATACTATCTATGCTTTTTTAACAAACTCTTTAAAAAAATTCTCAATTTACAAATTAGTAAATAAATATGTGTGTGCGTTAAAATGAATTAATTTCTATGTATTTTATTAACCTTTTTCTCTTTTACAAAAATGTACTTATTTCCTTAAGAAATGTAAACAATTATTACTCTGATCAATATACTGTGAAATGGTTTGGTTTCTTTAAAAAATGGAAAAAATTATTACTCTAATAATGAAGAGAGACAGTCTTCAACTTCAGAAAATATTTTCTAAAAGTGTAAAATATGTATAAAAATGTTTGTTTTTTGCGAACGGATGGTAAAAAATTTAATATCATGTGAAAATAACTGTAGGCAAGCACTCTAGCCGCTTATGAAAAAAACTTTTACTGAAATTGTGAAGAGAAGAAAATAATAATATAGTATTTTGTTACATTTCAAAGAAACTCTGCCATCTGACAAGCATGCTGCTCATTTCATTTTTAGGTAGAATGCTGAGCTGGGAAATAAGATTTCTTTTGTCCTCTGAAAGCATTCTTCAGCTACCCACTACTAGCATGCAGAGAGCAGCATTTCAGGTGGAAAGCCAAGCTCATAAATATCGTTTTTTGTCAGTTTCCCAACACAGTATTCTACCTACCCTGCACACACTAGAGCTAACAGCGACACTGAAATTATTCCCTCTGACCACCCCTCTCCCTCTCATGATTACTGGCCCAACTACATTACAGACAGCTCTAGCACCCACGTATTATTTTTAATAAATAATTTCCATCACAGCACAAATATATAAAAATAACTGAGTTACATTGCCAACCTCCATGGCATATTTGGATAACGCTATAGGACAGGGGTTCCAGGTTCGAATCCTGGGTCAGGCTTGGTTAATATAAGCTAGGTACTGGGTTTGATTCCCAGCTAAGGTCAGAGTAATATATTCCTTATAAATATTACGTAACATTCTTGAACAAAATAATAGATGTTACACTATCGCATACGTACACAATGATTGATATCTAATCAAATAATTAAAATTATATAATTAAATAACAATTGACTGATATTCGAAACAGAAAACTGTACGTAATGCATTACAAAAACTATTACCTTCTGTAATCATAAAATCTCGTATTGCAAATGAAATCCATATATGTACAAAAATGGTAAATAATAACGTAATTCAAATAAAAAATGTAATCACTAATACCAAAGAAATATGCGTATTTCACATTGCTGTTCCAACTCAATATAATTGTAAGCGAGAAAATTCAGAAAATGTGTTAGTTCGTTAAAAAATCTTGTAAATTTGTAATTTCACATTAAATGTGTTTAATTCATTAAAGAAATTATATTTACTTTAGTAAAGTTACATTTTGTTATCAAATCCGGCTATTTACCTTGTTCCTATAACTTCTCCTTGGTGATAGAAGAAGGGGGTGTTGGGTTATATATATACACATACAGGAGTGCTGCTCCTCATTGTTCAACCAACCACCATGGTGTAATCATCTCTGCTCGGCCCCTATAGTGATCTCTACTTCTCGTCTCCTACCACCTGCTTCAACACTTGATGGTCTGCCGCCATGCGATGAGGGGTTAACAGAGATTCGGAGCAGCCAAGGTCCAGTGTACCCCTGGGGGTGTAGCCACCCGCGGTAGTCGCTTGGCTCCACTCGGAGCTCTCAGTTGCCTGAACTGGGGTTCATATCTCTCCCAGATCCTCACCTGCCTGAATGGGGTTCAGACCTCGCCTACCACTTTTGGTAGCAAACTTTATGTAAGTAAATAGAGTTAACATTTAGGGCTTTTTATTAGTGTTTGATATTACATTAATATTTTAATAACTTTTAGGGTTGTTGAGAGTTCTTACCAGGATTATATTTAAATAGAGTAACTTCATTAAGAAATGCTTGTATGAATTATTTTTTACCAAAAATTGCTTAAATTCGACATAGTTTCTTTGCGATTTTTTTTAAATTTTTAAAATTTGCCAGTATTTGCTTAAATTCATTCAACTTTTTATGCAAATTGTTAAAAACTTTTAGATTTTTTAATGAAATTCATTAAATTTTCTTTGCAAAAATGTAAAACTTTTTAGAATTTCAATTAACTTTTAAAACTTGAATGAAATTTAATGAACTTTTAAATTATTTTGCTCCGAACTTTTAGAAATTTATTTTAAATAGATTAATTTTTACATGAAGCTACTTAAACTCACTAAACTTTTAGGAATTTCTACCGTGTTTTTATTAAAATCGTTTCACGTTTCAAATATTTGTTTCATTACTTTCTAAGTAGTTTTAAGATATTCAATGGTAGGATTTTCATGTATGCTTGGAAGTGAATGATGGAACATAGAAAAAGATTTTGGAACTAATAGATCTGCCCAAGTCTATATTCTGAATGAGTGGATCGGTGAAGGATGAGTGAATGATGAACGAATGAACATGAGTGATTTTAATGATTGTAGAATGTATGAAAACTGGGTTGGGTGGGAATTTTAATTTCTAAGTAATTTAAATTTTAACAGTTTATCTAAAATTAATAGAGTATTTATATGACTGCTAGTATAAGTGTGGGGAAAGATGTTGGAAGAAATTTCAGAAGGGTTCTTGATGTATTTTTGAGAGTTTTGAATTGAGTAGAGATGGCGATTTTCAGTGACTGCCGTTTTCACAATGGACAGAAGGATGTGACAATATCACAAACTGAGGCTCTTTCTATGCTATGAAATACACGCAAAGATATATCATAACAATCAAGAATATAACACCAAGTACTTAGATAAACAATTTACTAAGTAGGATTTTGAATGTGAGTATGGGTGTGGGGAAAGGTGTTGGAAGTGATGCGAGGTGGTTTCTTGATGTATTTTTGTCAGTTTTTAAAATTTTTGTTAGTTTAATTAGTTTTATGTAATTTTACGACAATCTGGGAAGGTGGGTTGATGTATGTTGAGTGTGAATTATGGAACAACTAAAACAAACCAAGAACTAAGCCACTTATGCAAGGCATAAGCAGAGGGTACCTAGTCTTAGCTCCTGAGTCTGTTCAGTATGTTGTTGTTTGGCTAAGCACGTAACATTGATGAATAAATGGACCTGTGTATTTCTAACGATTGTGGAATGATTGAAAATAGGTTGGGTGGGAAGTTTTAAGTATGTTATTTGCTTATTTTGTTGTGAAAGTAAAAAATGTTTGAATATTCTAAAAAATAAGAAATCGAATAATTTATTTAGTAGTAGTAGAGTGTTTAAATGTTTAGTTTTAAAATGTAAGAGATTAATTCCCATTGATTAATATTTAAGGTGTAAATAATTATTACATTTATAAAAATATTTAACAGTGTCAACTAATTTCAACAGAGTCACATACTTTAATCAAATTTTTCTGTGTCAAATACATAAATGTTTAACGGCGTGAAATTCTTTATTGTATTTACTGTTTCAAGTAAATCAAATAATGTTTTTTACTTATATTAAACATTTTTTCTTAAACAAATCATGTTCAATAACTTGCTTAAATTCAACACAGTATTCTGTTGTAAACACAGCTCGTAACTTGTGAAGGGCAAATACCTTGCTCACAGCGGTGTTAGAACAGTGCACAAAGTGCCTTGCTGTGTAGTGAAGTGGTAACTGTCGCATGGCAAGCGACTGCAGTCACAGCATACTGGCGGTATCGGCTGGTGCACCACAGCGAGTCGTGGAGTCGCTAGAGGGCGGGGAAGGGGGATGTGTCGGCCATAACTCTTGGAGGGGGGGGGGGGTGCTTATCATAGGCATGCCGTGGAAGAGACGGTCCACTGCAGCGTGCTGGAAAGGGGAGCGACGCCCAGGGCAGGCTTTGGTGACTGCGTGGGGAAAAGGGAACACATTGGGGAAGTGCGCATGTGCTAGGTGGCCAAGCGCCCAACCTCGCTCCCTTGCTCCCTCACCCCTCTGCAGAACATCGGCTCGCCTCTTTCACACACTATCTACATCCCTCTACCCGTGTTCCCTCACAAGCCACATTTCACACAGCTCTGGCGGCCTTACTTCGCCATGCACATCCCAGCTCGCCTCCCTCATCACGCCACTCTCCCTCGCCGCCCGCAGTCACAGTCTATTTTGTAAACAAGAACAGCTCCGTCATGGTTCAGCGCACATCAGGAAATGAACTCTATCGCATGCTGGTTTTCAAACACAGTACATACCTCCCTCATTAAATATATTTAGAAAATCCAATTTTGAAACAGTAATTTTAATGAAAATATTTTCCCCTTCAGTTTAGGATGTTATTAACAAAACATTTATTTACAGGTATATCACAACTTTGTTGTAAGACATTATAAAATGTTCGTTCTCACTTTTGAGCACTGTGTCCCTTTTTACACAGTATGGCACTAATTGTAGTGTAGTGGGAAACAAAAACTTTATTTTGACACAATGAGTAAGGGAAAGCGTCAAAGTTTCGCTAGTTTGTTGGACGATCTTTTCGTTTGCGACACAGAAAGTGAATCTGATACGCAAACGAAAAGAACACCTAGTGCAATCTGTCAGAACATTGTCGTTTCACCTAAATGGTGTTGTTTCGATTTGATAGTGGATGATCTATTATCGAGCACTGATTCACACACGGAAAGACAGTCAGCTGCAACAAGTCGGGATATGGCCGTTTTGCCGAATCACAGAAAAGTAAATCTCCTGTTAGACAATTTATATTTGTCTGGCATGGAAATTTCGAGTGATTCGGATAGTGTTTCATTCGAGTCACAAGCGAGTTCTTTATCAGATGAAGATCTTTCTTTTAGGGAACCGGAAAATAATTAATTTTCCAATTCCTCAGCCACAGTAGAGTTATTGCCAGACCTCACACACATGTTACTGACCACCGCATTATCGTGTAGATTGACTGATGTCCAGATCCATAATGATCAAATAGAGTCTGCCGTGAATTTTGAGCGATTTTTTTACAAGCTACAGGGTCACTTTCTTAGAGATATCATTGGCAGTACCCCGGCCTATTTCAATTTGCGTAACTGTATCAGTTAAATTCTTGAAATCCTTACCGGCAGAGGAAAATACTACAGATATATTTTGCTTTCAAAGTAAATTACTTCAAATTCTCCATTCGTTTGATGAAGGCGAAATCTACGACGAAACAATTGAGCCTTGCTTCACAAACAGACTTGATGTGAGTTTAGTGCACTTGGTTCAGGTTGGAGTCTGCTTGTACTACTGCATATGGATGTTCATGTATCGCAGTTTAGGGCATTCACCATCGGTGATGCACACACTATCCTCCCCAAGTTTATTGCCAAAAAGAGAGCTGTTATTGACGTACACTGCCCAGAGGGACTGTGTTTCCATTACACCATTATATCAGCTTTGTTTTCTGCCACACAGAATGGCCACAGAATGACTACATATCCAAAACCTCACAAGGTTCTGAATACTGAAGGTCTGTCGGATCCTATAGTGATACAGGATATCCGTAAGTTCAAGGATAACAATTTTATTTCTATCAATGTCTACTGTGTTGTGGACAAAGATAGTAATGTAATGTATGATAAGCAAGGGATTATCATACCAATGTGTATTACTCCTGTACGCCATGATCGCAATGTAAATATTTTGGTATTTTGTGCTAGTGGTAATGGTCCACATTTGCATTTTGTATCAAATAAAAATTTGTTTTGGTTGGATGGTAGTTAACTGACACATGATCACAAAAATTTGTTTGTGATTGTTGCCTGCAGTATTTCAGAACTGAGGAGAAACTCGCAGATCATAGTATTCTCTGTCAGTAAAAAAACGCTGTTCGATGTACTTTCCCAACTGGGGAAGATAATTATTTGAAATTTAAAGATTATATCGAACAGCAAAGATTGGGTTTTGTCCCCTATTGCGATAGACATATTTGAAACGCTTGTCCATTTGCCTGCCTGATAGTGAGAATAGTAATACCACTACCATTAACCAACATGTTCCATATGCTTGTAGCTTTTTGTTAGTTTGTTCATACAATCTGAGTTCGTCTAACTACGAGTTTGTGGGTGATGATTGTATGTATCAATTAGTACATAAATTAGTTGAATTTACAAAGTGGGTTGCAGGAATATACAGCGTGACTGTTCTGATGATGCCAAAAAAACCCCTGCTGATGAAGCTCGGTTGGCAGTTCAGAAATGTTGTCATATTTGTAAGGAATAAATCTGTACGGATCCTTCTGTGGTTGACCATGATCATCTTACCAGTGAAATCAGAGGTCGCGCACATAAAAGTGTAACTTGAATTTCAGACTGTCCAAGAAACAACTTGTCACTGTCTTTCATAACCTTCAGAATTATGATGCCCGATGGAACAGATTGAAATCCTGGGTAATATCCAGGTGATTGGACTGACCCTTTAAAAATACAAATGCATTACCAAACTAATTCCTAATGGGAATGATTGCAATGGAAAGGTACAGTAGTTCAAATTATGTTTTATTGATTCATTCCAGTTCATGAGCGCCTCTCTGGAAATTTTGGCAGGTAATTTACAATGCGCGCAATTGAGTACCACCTGCTCGATGTTTCCAGATAACACCCAATTTGAATTGGCAAAAAGGCAGTTTTTCCTTATGACTTTGTTAAGTCAAAAGAGAGTCTGATGTGTACATCACTCTCACCAAAGGATGAATTTCATAATGTAACGAAAGGCAAAGGCATTAGCGATGAGGATTATGCTCATGATCAAGCCACGTGGGGTGCGTTGAACTAAGTAAACTTGTTGCAGTATGCCATCCAATATTTCAGAACTGAATGTTTTGCTCATTACAGTCTTGACGCCACCATGTACGACACAGCTCCATCTCTTGCATGAAATGCTTTATTGTTTATGACACTTGTGTGGCTAGAGTTGTTGACTGACCCAGTCATGTATATTTTTGTATAACGTGGGGTTAGAGGCAGTATTACCCAGGATTCCAGAAGGTGTGTGGAAGCCAATAATATTTACATAGGTGAATATTACGACCCCAGTGTGGCATCGAAATGTGTGTGTTTATTTAAATGTAAACAGGCTTTATAGTCACACTATGAAGAGCAAGCTTCCTATTGGCAATTTTGAGTGGGTCGAGGCTGACATGTTATCAACGTGGGATTTCGCGAACACTGTGAATGATAGGAACACTTGCTTCTTCGCGGAAGTAGATTAGTCTTTTCCAGAAGAGTGCGATGATGCTCTATCTCATCTTGCCTTTGACACCAGAAAATTGCACACAGCTCGCACGAAAAATTTATTTTGGCACTTACGCCACTGAAGAAATATGTTATACACAGGGAAACACTGAATCACTATCTAATGTATGGAGCCAACCTCGACTCTGTTCATCGCATTCTGTGCTTTGAGGAGGAGGCCTGTATGACAACAAATATCAAATTGAACATTGTCAAGTGTGCTAAGGCTGCGAATGAATTCGAGAAGTCGTTTTTTAAGTTCATTAATAATTCTGTATATGGAAAACTTTGCAGAATGCCTGCCGGGAAATTGACATAAGAGTTATTATCAAGTTTGACACGATCAACGGAGTTGCAGAGCAGATAGGTTGTCCTACATTCAAGGCAAGGCAAATAATCGCTGAGAATATTGACCTTATCGAGATTTTAAAGAGCTATGTAGTGTTTAACAAGACTTTGTACACTTGTGTTGCTATTCTTGATCTTTCCGAATGAACCCTTTACGATACCGACTGCCTGGTCTATAAGATTGCCTTTAAAGATGTTTATGAAATAATTACACCAGATTTAAATGCTTGGTTTGATACTTCCGACTATGGGCTCGATAGTCCACAAAAATTCCCACATGAGAACAAATGCCATACAGGGGTGATGTAAGACGAATGTACTGGCCGAATAGTCACACATTTTGTAGGTTTGTGTCCCAGACTTTATACATACATTGTTGCGAATGAGCAGTGCATGCATAAGGCGAAGAGCATAACGTATAATGTCTTGCTGAAGCTCCGATACGAGGATTATCGGGAATACCTCGAAAATTGTACTAGGGTTTTGGGGATCCAATATCAGTTTCGTTCACACGGTAATGTAGTTTACACCGAATGCGTGACCAAGGTAGCATTATAGGGTTATGACGATAAGTGCTACATTGAGGCAGATCGATTATCTACTCTACCATGGGTGCACTATAGAATACTAGAATATTTTTTTCCACTCCATTACACTTAGTGCAATAACTGCTTTAGCCCCACCATCTGCCAGCACCGCACCCAACACCACACCCTACTCCCCACCTAGCACTGCAATCAACACTACAATCTGCACTGTAGCTGTCTTCAAACCTACTGTTTTGCCCTAACTGCAGGGCTTATTGTAAAGTATTTCTTCAGAAAATATGCAGTTATTCTACATGAACACTACAATATTCCCCCGTGGTCCTTTATATAACCCAGTAATTACTCTACAATATCCTCTTCGCAGTGTGGGATCGTATAATATTACATACGAATTTAAGTCTATGAATGTGCAAAATACTGCATGCATGGTGTGGAGTCACCGTAGGTGTTGGGGTGTGTTTCCGCTCTGTAATATTTACTTGGATGTGACATAGGGGAAGCTCAAACAAAGCACCATAATGGATGCTACACCCGAGCGCCGTTAATTTTTGTAAATTTGGATACTTTTTAGTTTTAATCAATGTAAATAATAATTATAAATTAAATGAGTGTGTGAATGAATGTATATGAATATTTCTATATTTTAACACCTGCATAAAGATTTTGTATATATATATTTTAAAGTTTTGTGCAATATAGCATTATAATGTTAGCACAATTTTAAGGAATGTTTTGATAAATTTAAAAAATGGTTTTCAGAATGTTTGTATGGTTTATTGTAAACGTGTAAAATTGTGTTGTAAATTATGTTTAAATATTTGTGAATATAGTTTTAAGGTTAATTAGCGAAAAAATTAAATCAATAGTTAAGGAAAAATCTTATGTTATTTAATAGTTTTAATTACTTTTGTGGCAGTTTTATATTTTGTGAATGACTGGAGATTGAGTGTGTCTAAAGATTAAGTATTTGTGGATGAATGGAGATTAAATATTTATTGTTTTTACATAACATTTTTTACACAAATTGAACACCAACAAGATTGAAAATTAAAACCCACTGAAATTGGAATAGAGTGGTGAGACAGGGTAATCTTGTCGGATGGGGACAGTGGTGTGGGAGGACTCAAGGTATACGGACTCTTGCCCACAGAGAGCGGCTAAGGAATCTCTAGTTGCAAGCTTTGCTACACATCACTAGGTGGCAGTGACTTTGTCTTATAACAAACCAAAATATTAAGTTTAACTGGTATAAACAGATTTTAACAGGTTTTATCACTCACTCGAAAATTTCGAGTGTTACTTAAATAACTTTTAGCATACAAAGATTTACTATGGCTGTGAATCAACACATTGATGTCAGCTGTGAAGAGATATTATTCATCAAATATGTGGTGGTTATGTATCATTTGTCATCTTGGCAGAGTGATATCATAAATACCTAATTTATGTTGTTGGCCACTCATCGGCATACAAAGTATGTGCTAAACTTATACTTTTATCACCACAGTAAAAATATTGCTGCCTGTACCACGATTAAAATGCTGCTGCCTTTGTATATTAATTAATTTCTCACACTGTTAGTGTCACACTGAATAACAATAAGATTTGGTTGGTTCATTGAATTTTTCTTAACCTTTCACAACACTTTTAGCTACACACTATGATATTGTAAATCGGGGAATCAATACTCAATAATTTTAGCCTCAGGAGGTCCATAATTTTTGCAGAGTGCCATCGTGTAATACTTGCAGTTTTTGCTGTGTTGGATCAGCGAACTGGGATAGGAATTTACATTGGCTCCAAATGGTTTTTAATAATGCCCAACATAAAGATCACAAGTCCACCCCATTTATGTTAGTATTTACTATACTTGCCAAACAATGCATTGTCTAATTTGTGGGCACTTGGTGATTTGCTTCCAGACGATGTCAGTTATATAAGAGATGTTTGGGCTACTGCCCTTGTGAATTTAAAAGCTGCTCATGAGTGGACATGTGAGCGGTAAGAGGTGGCTCAATATACCTCCATGTTCTATTAGTTGCCCTGGCATAAGGTCATTCAAATGTATATTTAAAAGGTCCAGGCAAAGGAAAAGCTATAGAACAAGTTTACTCGCCACTAGATTTGCAAGCTAAGCTAACAGTGACAGATAACATATTGTTTCTGCATGCTTTCAGCAGTTGTGACACGACATCTGCGATTTTTGGTCAAGGAAATAAGAAATTCTTGAAGATACTTGAAAATTCTAAACAACTGAATCAAACTGGACAGGTACTCAAGGAAGAAGGAGCAGATCCCAACACCATTGCTGCAGCAAGAGAATAATTCTTATCTGCACTGGATGGAGACCCTAAAAAAATCTTATCTTTGAATTTTCTGTGGTACCAACATTTCACTAGATCCCTTTTTAAAATCAAATTGAATCTTACTTCACTACCACCAACAGCATCAGCAGCACAACAACATTCACTCCGAACATATCATCAAGTACAAACATGGTGTGGGGTTCACAAACATCCGGAAGAATGGGAATGGAAGAGAAGTAAAACTGGATTAACTCGAGTCAGAACAACTAAGAGCCCTGTTCCTGAAGTTCTCCTTAGATTCCTTTCTTGTAAGTGAAAAAAAACAGTATGCGGCCCAGGATGTGGCTGCAGAAAGGCGGGCTTAAAGTATTCTGTAATTTGCATGTACTGCAGCGGACACTCGTGCAGGAATGTTTCTGACATTTTGAGTGACTCCCATATAGAGGTAGAAATCGAAACTAACATAAACAACCTGTCGGCATATAAATGTGACATAGAAGATTATGAAGGAGTACAGAAGATGACGAAGGCTCTTGGTCAAATACTACACAAGTTGATGGCGAATCAACTATTGAAAACAGGGCATCAAAACGAAGGAGAGAATATAAATCAATAAGGTGGATTAGGCCTGATGGGGAAACCACAATAAAATAATGCACCAAGTACTCTAACTCATGGTGGTGTGGAAACGAGTATAAAAGTATAAATGGTTTAATATTACTCGATAACGAATACAATGTCGCCTAAATAAGCGAGCATTTGTGTAATTTTATATATAATCAGTAATAACAATTAGATTACTTCAAAAACTATTCACTTCGCAAAAAAAAAAAATTCTACAAAACATGTAGATAATTTGATGCTGTGCAATTTTTGTAATATCTTATTTTTGTCTAGGGTAGACTGAAAACGAACTATTAACAAGAACTGATTTGGGCGCCATTTTTGCAATAAGGTGGAGCGAGTACGGGCGCGTCGAGATCGCAAATTTGGTATGTTATTCAGAATACAAAACTGTACTTCTATGCCAAATTTCAAAACTCCGTGATTTTTTTCAAGGTAAAACTGCCTATTGCTTGGACTAGTGATATTTAGAGTAAAACAGTCACACACTTAACGTTAATAAATTACAAATATGGAACAGCATGCAATTAAATGAGAGATGGGCAAAATTTATTGATTGTAAAGTGTATTGAAAGAATCGGGTATTCATGTAACTGACACACCCATATTGCCATGTAGAGCAGATACATGGTTACCCATTTTAATTCACTCGTTCAGAAAATTTACCCAGGAGGTCACTCATAGAGTTCTCGTGAGAGAATCATGGGATGTTAATAATATGGGACTAAGTCTGCCTTTTTCCCCACCTAGTGGTCCAGAACTCAGTCGCCCCTAATGTTTAGTATAAAGGGGAACCCAGCGCTAATAGTAACAGATAATAGCATTAAATAATATTGGCTGTGGCGGGCGAGCGACTCGGGTGCGAGCGACTGACACGCCATGTAGCAGCCTTTGCGAGACCTTGCATGCTACCTGCCGATGATGAGATTAAAAGATACCAGCACTATCTAACGAGCAGTTTCAGAACTAGGGTGACGTTCTATGATGATCTCGCTGTCTAGCTGTCAAGTTTGGCACTGAATACAGCATATCTCGTGGGAAAACGAATGGATGAAGAGGATTGGAGGATGAGTTAAGCAATCACAGGACAGCAGAGCGGAGGGTGAGGTGATATTGTAGCAGGCAGCCAGAATAAATAACCGGAGGACAAGAGAACCTAGAATCTCGCAGCAGAGACCCAATAAATTCCACAAGTAATCACAACACAGCTCTGGTTTATGAGGGGGAGGGGGTGGCGTGTAGGCAGGTAGAGCAGGTGGAGCAGATTGTGGAGCTAGGTTAATCACGTGGGACTACGTCTGCCTTTTCCCCGCCTAGTGGTCCAGAACCACCGCGCCCCGGTACAGTTTTCGTACATGCATTAGTCGAAACATGCATTTCATTATTTCTATTAGAATATATTTTTAAGTTACTTGGTACTGAGGTGGCAGAATTTGACTGATATATTTTGTATTTTTTCCGGTTGAATCACAGTTCTGTTATAATATATTGTTTCGAATCTGTGTTTTGAGCAAAGTAGTATGCTAATAGGCTTAACAGCAAAACTCTAGCACTAAGTATAAAATTAACTCCTTTAAAACATAATATTTTAAAATAACAACTGATTTTGAAATTGAACTCATCTTTTAAAATGGATATATTGCAGTGATTGTTTGAATTATTTTCATCCGTTCAATTTTTTAACACCGCAGTAGTATTTAATAAGTGTTTTATTTAGTATAATTTGCACTATACATACTGGACAATGTAACAAATGACACTTTTTCATTGTTAATAATGTAAGGGATCGTTTTGCCCCATACACCGGAGCAAAATGAGCTTTTGACTTACCTAAACTTTCTCATTTACAGCCATTCTTGTTTTTGCCTGAAAAATATTAAAAAAATCCCATGTGTGCTTCAAGGATTTTTTGATATGTACACAAATCCTCAACATCCTAAATGCAATGATATATTAGAAACAGTGCTATAAAGTAGACACATTACTTAGGATTTGTGCTGTGGGTCCTGCATGCTACGCAGCAAAAACTGCAAGTGCTACACAATGGCACTCTGAAAAAATTATGGACCTTCTGAGGCTAAAATTATTGAGTGTTGATTCCCCGATTTACAATATCATAGTGTGTACCAAAAAGTGTTGTGAAAGGTTAAGAAAAAATTCAGTGAGCCAACTAAATTTTATTACTATTTAGTGTGGCACTAACCGTGTGAGAAATTAATAAATATACAAAGGCAGCAGCATTTTGATTGGGGTAGAAGCAGTAATATTGTTATTGTAGTGATAAAAGTATAACTGTAGAACATTTTTTCTATGCCGTTGAGTGGCCAACAACATAAATAGGTTATTTATAAGATCACTCTGTGCCAAGATAACAAATGATACATAAGATATTGGCAAATTTTGCATAAAAGGAAGGTTGTAAAATAAAACTATTGTTTAAGACATATACTTGTTGAGAAAAATGATTCAATACTAGTAAAGATTTTAAACAATTAACATAGTTTTGCAATTTTTTGTGCTAAGTACGTTGTGATATTCATGTAAAGTTTGTTCATAATTTGCTACAATGTCTACATGTCCATACATATTTATATCTTAATAATATTTTTGCTATTACAATGATCATTTTTACCATATTGTGGATATAACAATATTTTAACTACATATATATCCACAATATGGTAAAAACGTTAATTGTAATAGCAAAAAAATTATTAAGATATCATAAATATGTATTGACATGTAGACATTGTAGCAAATTATGAACATACTGTACCTGAATATCACAATGTACTTAGCACAAAAATTGCAAAACTTTCCACTCATTTCAATTAAAAAGCTGTGATGGTTTTGCTTTAAGGATATAGAGTAGATAGCAGAATAAAACGTAAGTGAATTTATAGAAAAAATTAGTATTATTGTCACTATTTAAATTTAGACCCAAGGAAAGAAAAATTCTCATGTGACAAGGGTCATAGTAAAATCAATATCTATATTGTATAAGTGAAAAGTTATATATATACTTATAAAATAAGGTAAAAATCCTTTCACTACTACGTCATGTACCAAAACGTAAAAGGGGGTAATTTATATAGAAATTTTGAATTATTAATTAGTAAATTTAGTGTCATTCTACATTTTGATACGAAAATCCTTCTACGTCCTAATGTTATGATGTGAAAGCTATTAGTTAGCTCACCACGAGTGCGCTGTGTGGATGTTTCTCTGTAGCGTGCACTAAATAATTGGACCTTGCTTGCTGTATTTACATGGACGTCTCTCTGTTGCAATTGGTGCATAGTCGGATTTTGCCTGCTGTATTTCCAAAGACGTAAACTCTGTTATGTGTGGTGCATAGCCTGCTGTATTTTCACTGGCGTAACTTCCTAGTGTGCGTTGAGTATCCAGGTTCGAACCCCAGGTGGTGATGGCGATGCTTGAGTCATGGGCTGGTTGCGGACCGACGTCGATGGCTTCCCGACCTTATATATACAAAGTCAAACCAAGATGACAGTCGAATGTATGTGAGTAATTATCCAATGGGAAAACATTCGTGGCTATTGGTAAGATTGGTTTGATATTATCGTTCAGGTTTCAGTCGAGAACTGAGTGTTGTGGTGAGAGGATGTAGTATATTGGTACATTAAGGCAGTGCATACCTGCATACTTGGAAATATTCAATGTCTATATCATTATGTATGTGTATAATGAGTATTTAACATGTGCAAAATTGCTAAATATTCATGTTTGGGTGTGTTCATTATTCATGTACATACTTCGTATGAATGCAAGAGTGTAGTTGTTAGTAATTGTGTGATGAGTACTTGCATAGTTACACACGTGTGTACATGTATATTTCGTAAATATTCATTGGATAGTTACGGCTATGCAAGTGCGCCTATACTCATTAGACAGTTACGCAAGAGCATACTTTTAAACATGGTTACATCATTACCTTAATAGGTCATATTCAATGCATTTCTCTCCTCCCACCTCGCTTGACCTGCAGTCGATGGAGCTACACGAGCAAGTGCATTACATCAATCGAGTGAGGGACATCAAGCAGGCAAAACCTATGGAGCAGCAGCTGAATGTGCAGTCCCGTTTATCCCCGGAAATAATGTCACTTGTGATTGTGCGATTCACAGAAATTATCAGCCAAGAAATCGAACCCAGTATTTCCTAAAATATTAAGTTTGCCTCCCCAGTAGACGAACTCAGAATCTCCGAAGCCGAAAAATTTTAAAAAATTTTCCAAAAATAAAATAAATACCTTTGCCAGGAGTCGAAGCTGGTAATAAAAAAAAAACAAAATTACCCAAATTGCACACACCGGGGAATGAACTCCATACTGGAAATCGAACCCCATACCGAAAGAGCACTGCATCAGAAGTGCATCGCGAAATCTAGATCACCGGATGTGCAAAAATGGAATCTAGGTCATGCATGTGCTAAGAATATAAGGTAGCTCACTGGTGCATCGGAAAAGTAGGCCAGTAGGTCAACTGTGCATCCAAGAGTAGGACCATAGTGGATCCATAAATAGGTAACGAGGTCAATTTAATCTAACAAGTAGGTCGCTGGTGCATCCATAAGTAGGTTTTGGGATTATGGGGTCAAAGTTCATAGGTCACCCTGAGTCAGGAGGCATATGACCCTACTAGTTTTCACCGAAGCCCTGTAATTCCACGGCGTTAAATAACGAAGTACAGCAGTGCACAAATAACATAAAGTAGCGAAAATAATTACACGGAACATGCTAGTTGGACAGGAGAAACGAGAAAATGCCTGCGCATTAGCAAATGACATGGCTGCTGGGGATTTTATTTCCCCAGTTGTAATACTGATTTCAGCAGCATTAATTCACACACAATCACCATCACAAATCGACACATAAGAGCTGCATCTACACCTATAATGTTTCGTCGTTAATACCCTTATGTATAGTTGTGATCTTAAATTTTTTTCAGCACTCGATTTCTGTAATGGGTTTAGCGCGACCTCAGAAAAATTAGGAGTTTATTGGCTAAATGAAAACTGATGACTTAAAGGGCACCAACCATTGCCTTTTTCGGCTAGGAGGAGCGTCAACACTGTTGATGGGGGAGATCGTCCTTTACATCAGTTTGCAATAAGTACTGAAAACTACAAATGACCTAAATGCCTCATTCTTTTAAAAAAATTATATTTATATATTTAAATAACTGAATTATTTTATTTCAATATTAACCTATGGCGTACAACACACAGTAGGAGTGATATAGGTATATGTATGTAGATAACACTTAATGAAAAGCCGACATGCGAGGTCATTTGAGATGGGGCAAGTTACTAAGCTGGTACAGTACGATACATAATTTTTGATAACTTCTGACACAACCATGGGCATAACAAATGTCGTTAGAAGACATACCACTTTCTATGGCACAAGGGAAGAAAGCATTCATCAGTTCATACCAACTCATTACCTTAAGTGCTAACAGAATATATTTCGTAGTAAACACAAAACTTGCAAGTGACAGACAGTCCGCAGTTGGCAGGGTTACAAATGCAATCAAATAGTATATGTAGGCCATCTGTTAAAATTATTTATGGTACCAAACATAAATTTTGCTGCTTAAGAAACGATTGATCTGATTCTCAAACAACCACAATCAGTCGACTGCACTATGCAATTACTTGGATATTATTACTGTTAGACGGACGGATAATTGAAATAATAGTTCTCTCACAAGAAAATAAGTCGTAAACAGAAATAATAAAAATCCCTTAAACGACTAAAATAATATTTTAACGCTACGGGTGTTAGAAATCTGAAAATTATAACCAATAATGCTTAACCACACGCCGACACGTTGAGCTAGCCTATACACAGAACGTTGATTTGGATTTTATAATACGATAAATAAATATACAGTGTCACACTAACCACGTTAACCACATTAAACACATTAATCTCTCCTGACGGAGCATGCTATGCATTAACAAGGGGCAAAGGGTATCTCAAAGGAAAAGCATTTAGATACAAAAGGACTATTTTGATTAAATACCAACTTTACAAACACGCCTAAAGTAGGCATCTCAATCACCAATCAGATTCTACAGCACTTCAGTTACAATTATAAGAAAGCCTCGACAGTTAATGTCTCGAAAGGGGTGCTGAAGCCCGAATTCAAGCTCAAGGTAGCGTTACGTTTTCAAGGCGAATCCTTGCTCAAAGGGGGCTTAAAGCCGTCACAAGTCTCGCGCCCTAGTATGTCTTTAGTCACCCTACCAGGGAATGGATAGTTACCCTTTCGCCGTCGAAGTCTCGTAGCAGCTCTCTCGACGGCGGGCTCGGCGGGCGTCGAAGGCAGACCACGGGCTGCGGTCCTCTCGTCTTATTGTTCTCTGGCGGAGCCTCTGCCAGCGGCAGGCAAGATGGCGCACAGAGCCGCCATCGCTCTTAGCTATTATACTCCTTTCCTTTACCTCGCGCTCAATTCCCTGGTATGTGATATTTACAATAATGGCTCGGATGGCCAGGGTCGATCTGCGGCTTACCTCAGCGCACCGCTGAGCAACCCTCGCAGGAGAAAGCCACAGGAGACAGCAAGGCCCCCTCTCTCACGAGCATCCAAGTGCCCTCATCTGGAGCATGGGGTAGAACAGTGAGGGGGATCGGCTAGGTCAGGTCACGCTATTGGTCCAAGAGGCGAAGTTTCAGTGCAGTGGGTGCCAAGCCCCGTTGCAGTGGTGGGGCCCGCCGAAAGATCTATTCATAGATGTAGTGATAATGATGGAAGTGTTACTGAGTGATTTCCCCCTACCCCCAAAAATAAATCATAGACTCCCTAAGGCGGTATAAGACACACAGTGTCGGGCTGGCATTACAAAATTGGCAACCTTAGGAATGGCAATGATAAACCATATGTGTTGCTATTTAAGAACAATATGGTATAACTAATACTTTCTACATAAGTTAATTTGTATTACATTATATATGTATATATGTATATATATATTATTGAAATGTCACACACACACACACACACACACACACACACACACATATATATATATATATATATGTGTGTGTGTGTGTGACATTTCAATAATATATATACATATACATATATAATGTATATAATATATATATATAATGTATATAATATATATATATGTATGTGTGTGTGTGTGTGTGACATTTCAACAAAACAAGGGAAACTACAAGTTTTTAGTTCGATGACAATTTCACTATGTGAGTACTTTCTCAGTCTATGTACTGTTTACATGGAATATTAAGCCTGCAATATGTTTGCAATATCTATGTAAATTAAATATTAATATTTACTCTATTGATAGGTATCTCTGGATTGCTGGAGTATGGTAATGTTCGCAACATGTTATACTATTGTGATTGCCCCTATTCTAATACAGGTATTCGTAGCTTTGTACAGTACTGTTCATATACATGTTCTGTGATATGTATCCTGACAGTCGTTGTAAAGGTAGTTGCTAATTGCAGGTCATATCAAAATTTATCACTAATTTATAATAACAAAGTAGTCCTGATATGCAGTGGCATTCAATAATTTATTAATTATAAAATGGGTTGTGCCGGCACGTAACTTAGCTAGCGACCGCTATTGTTTCTGTGTTGGTTGTGCAGGATATGGAATTTAGTGCTCGACTCCGCATTGAAATTATAACCCCCTTAAAATGTGAAAATATTTAATAACACCCCGTCATCGAACACGTTAGGTATGGATTGAAGGGAGAGCTCTTATATAGAACACAGCATTCTACAGTAGCGGCATGTTTCTACCTCAGTATTAGGAATTAATGCAATAAACATAATATTCCTGCTATTCCTGTAACATAGATAGTTTCATGTATTCGACTTTGCAATCTTACAACATACTGTTATATTTTCTACATATTATACAAATATGCTTATTTAAAAGAACAGTTATTGATAAAGACAATTGAAAGTCTTGATATTTGCATTTGCGGAGCTTATCCTAGTGTAACATTTATAAAACAAAATTAATTAAATTAATTCGGGCCACGAAACTTAGTTTTATGGTTTACCTCGTCGCACGGCATAAAAAATTATGTCGATCTAGTGAACATTGGCTTTACTGTAGTAGACTGAGTGCATAAACAGCTGCACTTTCTTTGCTGCCCTACTTTGACTATTGTTGCAACCTTGTCCTCAGCACTTTTAATACTGACACCTAGGTAGTGCTGTGTTGGTCAAGTTTCTACCACGCTAACAGCTTTGTGGGCACTCCGCCTGAGATACTGCGCTGTTCTGCTAAAACAATATATCTTTATATACATTAATTTTTTTACAAGCTTTCTAAGTGTAGGAATTGTGAAATATTAGTATCAGCATTTAATACGAGTTTATTTTCTCTAGATGCCCGCCTATGTGACTTGAATAATGTTTGTACTCTTGCTTCATATGCCCGATATTTTTCTGTGCACAGTTAAGTAGGCTCCTTTAGCAATGACATGAAGTTTTTCAGTATTCCTTTATTACAATCCAGTGCTATCACTAAGCTGCCTGCCTCTGTGTATAACTGCCTGAACTTATGGCTGAGGCGTCTATGTCATGTTTTTCAACAATAAAGCAATATTAATCAGCTTATAGCATATCCCTGCTAATGCTTTCGTTAGAATGACAATCCTTGAAAAGCTGATATAATTATAGTCTTCCTGAGATAATACAGAGAATTTGTGTGTTTGACGAAATGCATATCTAGTCTCGGAGTACGTTATAGTGGGAAGTTCTGCATGAGTAATTTTCCACTTATCGTTAATAGTATAATTTACTGAATAAAATAAATACAGTACCTTACTTTCAACTGTTGTGCTTCAAATTCATTGTTATGTGGCCATTGTACTGGCAAGACTGTGTGTGAAATTCCTAATTTTCAGCTCTTACTATCGCAAATGTGGGTGGCTTTAATAATAGATACTTTGTCTGAAGTGATTTCAGAGCCACAGGGTAGTTGAATTTCTATCTTCCCTAATTTAGAGTGTGGATTACTTTACTTGGAGTCTTGTTGTTACATCTAAGTACCGATTTGCAAAGTGCGTTTGTTATCACGTACTGGTGGGGTTCAATCGCGTGGACAGATAGTGAATTTCCTGGCTCGCATTGAAATATACAGTTTTGGAACAAACTTTGAAGAACATTGAGGTATATTGCGGCCTTAAAACAATTTGTTTGTGGAATGTCGACTATTGGCCTAGAGAGTAAATAAATTCCGTTGCCTTGATCGGGCGTATAGTAAAGTTCACATCTTTCTTTCGGGGTCATATTAATAGCTATTATGTTGGAACGGGCTCCTACAATGCAAGTTTCATTATTGCATTCGTAAGGGACTTTCGTAGATCGAAAGAATTTCCCCGCGCTTTTAATAACTTTCAACAGGACCTGTGTTTTTATCATTTGAGTAGGTGATAGCATGCTTTCGGTTAAGGGGAGGTGTAGTATTTTAACATACCGTTGGTAGGGATAGTTAATTCTAATCTTTGAGTATAGACTTGTTCCTGTAACTTAAGAAGATCTGACTTTAATATTACTTTACATACTGTCTCATGTGATAACAATTTATGTTGACATTGCTGGATATACATGTTAATCCTCCGTTCGTTAACAACATTATTTCCCATTTCCAGTACCATGCTAGTAAGTAATTGAGATTAAATTAGCGGGGACTCTATTTGTCTATTTTTATTGTACATTTGTCGTGATATGTCCCCTATATTTTTACAAACATCATTAACTTTGTTTTCGACTTGATCCTTTATTTACTTAATGATATGTACTGTAATATTAAGTTTTTAATAGATCTAATAACCATACCTTCCAACACATTAAATTGCAAGGCTAGCGATTCTTCATTGGTTAGGAGAGGCTTTAGGTGACGTGATGTGAGAATGTCGCAACATCATGTTGCAACATCTCCAAGTGAGGTAATGCCAAATTTTCTTTTATTGGACAAGGAAATCTCGGGCATAAATTCCTGTACAATATTTTCTGTTTTTTGCTGAAATATTAGCAGAAATGTTCAGAATTTTTGCGGACTGTACTGTTCTTGGTTGTACAGGCTTGGTGATACCACACGTCAATGTTGCTGGGAGCAGCAGGTTGGTGCAGCGGTAGAGTGTAACCCAACGCGATGGTCTCTTCATAATAATTATCCGGGGAAAGTTCTTGGAAATAGATGCCACTGTACATCTTGAATAAGTGTGATCCTGCAGATGCTGACACTATGTGGATTGTGAGCTGCAGCAGCCCCACTCTCGTCTTTCCCATATCGATTTCTCATTACCTGTAACACACATAGTTATCAAATAATTACTTATATTAGGAAGTTTAATGTTTCTATTTCTGACCGTTGGCATCTTTGTTTGCCCACGTTTCTTCATTTTCATTTCAATTGTCGATTTTCCCAATATATCATGGCTCCTGTACGGGCAATGATGTTTGAAGTTGAGAGCATTCTGCCTTCCATGGGTTTTCACCCATACGAGTTGTCCGATTTTTAAATCGTTAGGACAACATTATTTGTCAAAAATTTATTTTTGTTGCTTTTGCGATTAGAGTAAGTTCACTCGAGCCTGTCCACGGGCTTATTGGAGTTGCTCTCGCCAGTCAGTTACACGTTGCGAAAACGTGTGGGCTATGGCGTGACATGGCTGGACACCTTCAATGTCATGTAATAGGAAGAACGTGAAGAATTTTGTACTTCTATTTATGGTTGAATTGTAGTAGAATACTTTGTATAGGACGTATTCGTCCCAATATGCATGGTCTTCATTGGCACATGCTGTTAGTTGTTGAGACAGTACCTTGTTAACCTGTTTGGTCAGCTTGTAATAAGCTGGGTTGAATGCTGTTGTTTGCAATTTATTTATTTGTAACTTAATTAATAGATCTGGGCTTATCTCATTATTAAATGATGTACCTGATCAGTTAATATGGATTTGGGTCACCCGTAATGAAGAATGATGTCCTTAATTAAATTTGCACAATTTTTAGCATATATTGTTTTCACAGGTTTTCTTACCACGTACCATGTGAAAAACTCTGTCATCACTAAGATGTATTTATTTCCAGATGCCGCTGTATGGAGAGGACCTTTGGCATCGAGGCCCCAAGAATGAAATAAGGAAGGGGCTTCAATAGGGTCAAAAGGTCTATGAGTTTCTGGTTACTATGTTTGACCTTCTGGAAAGTAGGCCAGTTTTTATATAGTTTTTAACATCCTTGGACATTGTGTACCACTAGTATTGATTTTTTATTTTCTGTAATGCTTTTAACTGCCCAAAATTCCCTCCGCCTAGTAGAGCATTGTTGGGCCATTATAATGTCTCGTACATAGTAGTGTGGAACTAAATTTAAGCATTTTTCCTCATTGGGGTTGTGAACTTTATTATATATTTCACAGTTTCCTGTGATGCCATACCGCTTTGCTAGTCATATGTATTTTGAATGGGCATTTTGTGGGTCTGTGAGGACGGTTTTGAGTTGGGTGATCTGGGGGTCAATAGAATATTCTACTAAAAATGGTGATGATTGTATTTGTGCGATGGGTGCCAGGAATAGGTGTTCTCCGACATTGATATATTCCTGCTCGTGAATATATATGGGGTGGTACTGTGGTTTGGAATTGTTTACAGAAATGACAATTTTGCAATTTAACCAGTTGTCGATGCATGTTGATTTAATTTTATTTGTTTGGCCTTCCATGTTGATTTCAAAGTTTACTTGGTATAAAGCAGTTGTGATTTTTTGCAATTGCTTCTAGGGGTAAATATTCCTCATTTATTATAATTTTCACTTCATGGGCTTTGTCGTTTTTATCGATATCTGGTTTAACTGTGTTTTTTATCTCGTGCCAATTATTGGTGACTTATTTAGCGATACTCGGTTTGACTTCATCTTCCTTGTTCGGATTTTGTAACAATATCTCCACAACAGCTTTGTAAAAGGAAGTGCAGTTACCGTATTCCTTTTTTATGGGGTAATAGTGATTCCCTACTTGAATATGTGTTAACACAGCTTAACTTGTCTTAGGAATTCGGCTCATAGCATCTGGTAGTGTGTTCAATTTTTATTTAACTTTATTTGCTTCGAATTCATTCTTGGTAAGTGTTATTGCTAATTTTTTAATTTGTATGTTGTGTTTGGCCATTGACTTTAAATAATTAAGGCTGGTGTGGTCTGTCTCGATTGTGAATTTTCGGCCACACAAGTATTGTTTGAAGTGTATTACAAAATATTTAATGGCCGACAGCTCGTGTTCCGACGCCTACCATGTTTTTCATTAATAAAAGCTGCTAAAAATATCTATATTTATGTTTAGTGGTTTTTATGCTATCCCAGTACGGGCGCAAGGTATGGAAAAACTCGCTTTTAGCATGGACAATGTAGGCTTATATGACTATGCCTCTATACCTATAAGGTTGGCCACAAGCCCCAATTATTTTCAAAATTTTGCGGACATCATTCTTGAACCCCTACGCTGGAACACAGCAGTATCATATAATGATTACATTTTTATTATAAGATACACCTTCCAGGAACATGTGGAAATCATTAGCAAAGTAATAGATAGTTAATGTAAATACAATGTAAAAATTAATTCCAAGAAATGTCACTTCGCGCAATAATAAATCAATATACTAGGGCACTATATAACACAGAAACAGATACACACATACCCCGATAAAATCAAAACAATCAAACAGATGATACCTCCAAAAAAACCTTAAACAAGTTATGAACATTTTTGGGATTAACATCTTACATAAGAAGGCATATACTAAACTATGCCAAACTAGCAGAACCCCTTACAAACCTCGTGAAGAGTCAACACCATTCCAATGGAAACAAGAACACCAGAAGCATTCGAAAATCTTAAAACAGCCCTACTAAACACGCCCATTCTAGCAAACTTTTAGTAGGACCGACACACAATACTAGCCTGCGACGCATCTCGGACAGTTATAGGAGCCGTCCTTATGCAAGAAATATCAGGTAGTAAATATTGCAGTATTATTGCGTTCTCATCGAAAACACTCTCATTGAATGAAAAAAAATGGCCAGCTATGGAACGTGAGCTGTCAGCCATTAAATATTTTGTCATACACTTCAAACAATACTTGTGTGGCCGAAAATTCACAATCGAGACAGACCACACCTGCCTTAATTATTTAAAATCAATGGCCAAATACAACATACAAATTCAACAATTAGCAGTAGCACTTACCAAGAACGAATTCGAAGCGAAGATAGTTAAAGGAAAATTGAACATACTTGCAGATGCTAACAGCCGAATTTATATGACAGGTCAAACTGAGTAAATGCATATTCAAGTAGAGAATCTATATTACCCCATAAAAAAGGAATACGCTATATGCACTTCTTTTACAAAGCTGTTGTGGAGATATTATTACAAAATCCGAACAAGGAAGATGAAGTCAAACAGAGTATCGATATATAAGTCACCAATAATTGGCACGAGAAAAAAACATAGTTAAACCAGATATCGATAAAAACGACAAAGCCCTTGAAGTGAAAATAATAATAAATCAGGAATATATACCCCTAGAAGTAATTGCAAAAATCACAGCTGCTGTATACCAAGTAAACGTTGAAATCAACATGGAAGGCCACGCAAATAAAATTAAAACAACGTCCATCGACATCTGGTTAAATTGCAAAATTGTCATTTCTGTAAACAATTCCAAACCACAGTACCACCCCATTTATATTCACGAGCAGGAATATATCAAAGTCGATGATGGCATACACTTATTCCTGTCATACATTATGCAAAAACAATCATTGCCATTTTTAGCGGGATATGTAAATTATCCCCACATCACAGAAGTATGGCATCACAGGAAACTGTGAAATTTATAGTAAAGTTCACAACCCCAATGGGGGAAAACGCTTAACTTTTGTGCCACAGTACTATGTACCAGAAACTAACGGCCCAACCACGATGCTTTATTAGGTGAAGGGCATTTTGGGCAGTTTGAAACGTTACAGAAAATATAAATTAATACTATAGGGAAACAATTGCCAAGGATGTAAAAAAACTATATCAAAACTGCCCTACTTGCCAGAAGGCCAAACATAGTTACCAGAAACACATAGACCTTATGACTCATATCGAAGCCTCTCCTTTATTCCATTCTTGGGGTCTCGATGCTAAATGTCCTCTCCAAAGAGCAGCATCTGGAATTAAATACATCCTATTGATTACAGAGTTTTGCACATGTTAGGTGGTAGCGAAACCTGTCAAAACAATAGACGCAAAAACTTATGCAAATTTCATCATGGACATCATTATTTATTATGGGTGTCCCAAATACATTTTAATTAATCGGGGCACATAATTTAACAATGAGTTAATCACAGAGCTATATCATAAGTTACAAATAAATACATTGCAAACAACAGCACACAACCCAGCTTGTAATGGACTGGCCAAAGAGGTTAATAAGGTACTGTATCAACAACTAACAGCATGCGGCAATAATGACGGTGCACATAGGGACGAATACGCCCAATACATAATATTCAACTACAATTCCTCCATAAATAGGAATACAAAATTCTGCCTGTTCTTCCTATCACACAGCATTGAAGCCGTCCAGCCATCTTAGCCCTCAGGTTTTCTCAGCATGCAACTGAATGGTGAGAGCAACTCCAACATGTCCGTGAACAGACATGTGTTAACTTACTCGAATCGCATAAACAACAAAAAGAAATTTTGACAAAAAATTTTGTCGCAACAATTTAAAAATCAGACATCTCGTATGGGTAAAAACCCATGCAACACATTAGGCTCTCAACTTCAAATTTCATGGCACATACAGGATCCATGATACATTGGGACAGTTGACAATTGCAATTGAAATAAAGAAACGAGGGCAAACAAAGATTGACATGGTCAATACTAGAAACATTAAACTTGCTAATAAAAAAAATTAATATAATCATGTGTGTTCCAGGTAACGCGACATAGATATGGGAAAGACGAGAGTAGGGCTGATGCTGCTCACGTTCTACTTAGTGTAAGCATCCGCAGGAACTTACTTATTCAAGATGCAAAGAGGCATCTATTAGCAACATCATTCTCCCGATATTCATTATGAAGAGACCATCGCCTTGGCTTACACTATATGGCTGCACCAACATGCTGCTCCCAGCAACGTTGACGTGTGGTATCATCATGCCTGTAAAACCAAGAACAGTACTGACTGCAAAAACTCTGATCATTTGCGCCAATATTTCAGCAAAACAACGTAAAACGTACAGTAATTCATGTCTGAGATTTTCTTGTCCAATAAAAGAAAATGTGGTATTACCTTCCTTGGAGATGTCGCAACATGGAGTTGCGACATTCTCACAACCCATCACCTAAAGCCCCTCCTAACCAATAAAGAATCGCTAGCCTTGCAATTAAATGAGTTGAAACATAATGTTATCACGTCTAATAACAACCTTAATATTATAATACATATCATTACACAAATAAAGGTTCAAGTCGAAAACAAATTAAATGATGTTAGTAGAAACATATTGGCGATGTTATGACAAATGAATAATATAAATAGACAAATAGAGTCTTCGCTAATTCAATCTCATTTACTCTCTAGTTTGGTTCTGGAAATGGTAAATAATGTTGTTAACTAACTGAGTATTAGCATGTATATCCAGCAATGTCAACCAGAAATTTCTACCACTTGAGCCTTTTCTAAAGTAATATTAAAGTCAGATCTTCTTAAGTTACATAAACAATTCTACGCTTTAAGACTATAATTAACTGTCTCTACCAAAGACATGTTAAAATAGTACACCTCCCCTTTAACTGAATGCATGCTATCACCTACTCAAATTATGATAAAAATATAGGTTCTGTTGAAAGGTACTAAAAGCATGGAGAAATTCTTTCGATCTACGAAACTCCCTTACGAATACAATAATGAAACAAGCATTGTAGAAACCGCTTCCAACATAATAGCTATTGACATGACCATGAAATAAATGTGTGAACTTTTCGATATGCCCGAACAAGCCAACAGCATTTCTGTTCTCACTTAGCAAATTGTCGACAACCCATAAATAAATTGTTTTATGGCCGCAATTTGCCACATTGACCTTCAAAGTTTGTTCCAAAATTGTATATTTCAATGTGAGCCAGGAAATTCACTCTTTGTTCACGCGGTGGACCCCCCCCCCCTCCGGTACATTATAACAAACGTACCTACCGAATTGGTACTTATATATATCAACAAGATGCTAAGTAAAGTAATCCAAAACCCTAAGTTAGGGACGATATAATTTCAAGTAACATGTGGCTGTGAAGTAACTTCAGACATAGTAACTATTATTAAAGCCACCCATGTTTTGCGTTACGAAGAGCCCAATATTAGGAATTTCACACACAGTCTTGTCAGAACAATGGCTACATAACAATGAATTTGAAGCACAACAATTGAAGGCAAGTGATGGAATGTATTTTATATAGTAAATTATACTATTAACGATAAGTGGAAAATTACTTACGCAGAACTTCCCATTATAACATACTCCGAGATTAGATATGCATTTCATCATACACACATTATCTCTGTATTTTCTCAGGAACACTATAATTATATCAGCTTTTCAACTAGTGTCAGTCTAGCGAAAGCATTAGCAGCTATATACTATAAGCTGATTAAGATCACTATATTGATGAATAACAAGGAGCAGGCAGCTCGGCCATAAGTTCAGGCAATTCTACACAGTGGAACGCAGGATAGTGGTAGCAGTGGGATGTTCCACATTGTAATAAATAAAGTCTAGAAAACTTCATGTCATTGTTAAAGGAAACTACTTCACTGTACACAGAAAATTGTCGGACGTATGAAGTGAGCGTACGAACGGTATTCAAGTCCCCTAGGCGGGTATTCTAGACAAAAGAAGCTCGTATGAAAAACTGATACTAATCTTTCACAATTGCTATGCTAAGAAGGCTTGTAACAAAAATTTATATACAGATATATAATGTTTAAGTAGCACAGTGCAGTTCTCAGGTGGAGTGCACAGAACTGTGAGGACGGTAGTAACTTGAACAACACATCGCTACGTAGGTGTCAGTATGAAAAGCGCTAAGGATAAAGTTGCAACAGTACGCAAAGTAGGACAGCAAAGAAACTAGAGTGCAGCAGCTTATACACTCAGCCTACCACAGTAAAGCCAACACACACTAGAATGTGCTCGAATGCATTTTTCTTGACGTGCGACGAGGTTGGCCGTAAAACAAAGTTTCGGGGTCCCAATATATGAAAACACTTCTGTTTTATAAACACTACACTACGATAAGTTCCACCATATGTAAATATCACGAAATACAATTGTCTGTAAAAATAACTGTCCCTTTAAACTAGCATATTTTTATAGTATGTAGAAAATTTAACACCACGTTGTATGATGCAAATTCGTATATATGACACTATTAATGTTACAGTTAATTAAATGTAGTGGCAATACCATGATCATTGCTTAAATTCCTAAGAGTGAGGTAGAAACACAGTGCTTTTGTATAATGCTGTGTTCTCGAAAAGAGCTTTCCCTTTATTCCTTACCTAACTAGTTCGACGCCAGGGTTTTATTAAATATTTTCACATTTTAAGGGGGTTATAATTTCAATGCGGAATCGGGCACTACCTTCCTCATCCTGCTGTAGCAACATATAAACATTAGCTGCCTCTAGCTAAGTTATGTGCCGGCACAACCCATTTTAGAATTAATCAAATATTGAATGCCGCTGCATATCAGGGCTACTTTGTTATTGTAAATTATTGATAAATTTTGATATCACCTGCAATCAGTAACTACCATTACAACGATTCTCAGGAAAAACATCACCGAAAATGTCTATGTACAGGACCGTACAAGGCTACGAATACCTGTATTAGAATATGGGCAAGCAAAATAGTATAACATGTGACGAACATTACCATACTCTGGTAAACCATATATACCTATCAATATATATATATATATATATATATACAGTGTACATAGATATTGCAGGCTAAATATTCCATGTAAACATTACATCGACTGAGAAAGTACTGACAAAGCAAACTGTCGTCGCATTAAAAACTTGTTGTTTCCCTAGTTTGATTGAAATGTCAAAAAAAAAAATGTAATACGAATTAACTTATGTGTAAAGGATTAGTTCTGCCATATCGAACTTAAAGAGCAACACAAATGGTATAGCATTGCCATTCCTATGGGTGCCAACTATGTAACACATCCCGACACTGTGTGCCTTAGTGAAGCTAGGAAATTTTGGTGAAAAGGGGAGGGGGAAATCACTCAGTAAGTAACACTTCCATCATTATCAAACGTCTATGAATGGATCTTTCCGGCAGGCTCCACCCCTGCAACGGAGCTTGGCCGCCCACTGCACTGCAACTTCGCCTCTTGGACCGATCACCTGACCTGATCCAGCCGATCCCTCGCTCCATTCAACCCCATGTTCGTGACGAGGGTGCCTGGATGCAGGTGAGAGAGGCGGCCTTGCTGTGGCTGTCTCCTGTTACGGTTGCTCAGTGGTGCACTGAGGGAAGGGGCAGAGTGACCTTGGTCAGCCAAGCCATTGTTTAAATAACACATACTGGGGGATTGAGGGCGAGGTCAGTAAAGGAGTATAAAAGCTGAGAGCGATTGCAGCTCTGTGTGCATTTTTGCCTGCCAATGCCGGAGGCTCTGCCCCAGGACGAGGTGAGAGGACTGCAGCCCATGGTCTGCCTTCAACGGCCGCCTAGCCCGATATCGAGAGAACTGCTACGAGACTTCGACGGCGAAAGGGTAATTATCCATTCGCTGGTAGAGCGAGTAAAGGCATGCTAGGGCACAGAACTTGTGATAGATTTAAGCTCCCTCTGAGCACTGATTCGCCTTAACAACATAATTACCTTGAGCTTGAATTCGGGCATCAGTCCCCCTTGAAGACATTAACTGTCGAGGCTTTTTAATAATTGTAACTGAAGTGCTGCGGTAGTATCTGATTGGTGATTGAGATGCCTTCTTGAGGTGTGTTTGTAAAGTTAGTATTTAATAAAAGCAGTCCTTTTGTATCTGAGTGCTTTTACTTTGAGCTACCCTTGTTCGCCCTAGTTAATGCGTGGCCTGCTCCCTCAGTAAAGGTCACAGCACAGTGGTGGAGGCTTCTTTCCTTCCTGTCCTCTTACTGCCTAAAAGCAGCCACTCTACATTCCATCCTCTCATTTCAATAAATTCCCCAACCACCTGTATCACATGCCAATTTGGGCACAGTTACTTTCCCTAACACCATGCTCTCCAAACCCATTACATTGGGGCTATGTTTTAAATAGTAGCTTAGAGGAATGAACTGTAATTAGTAGTGCTTTATTTTCATAGTTTTATTATCAAACATGATACCATGCTTTTAACTTGTACATATATTATAAATACACAAAACACGTTAATTTTATTTTTAAATCATTCACTTAATTATTAAACATGCATCAGTCAATGGAGGGAGACTACAATTTAATTGGAAAATTTTGAATCTTCATTTACCTTCTATTTGCCAGTCCGGGATAGGCACAACACAATCAGAGCACACAGTTAGCTTTACACTTAGGTAACCAGAGCACTGGTCAGGAAGAATTACAAGAAACTTCATACAATAATAGACCACCTTCTATTTGCCAGTCCGGGATAGGCACAACACAATCAGAGCACACAGTTAGCTTTACACTTAGGTAACCAGAGCACTGGTCAGGAAGATTTACAAGAAACTTCATACAATAATAGACCATTAACAAGAGGATATTTACGACATTTACTCTCTATATCAACATTTCAGCCTACAGTACACGAAGACGAACATGAATGTTTATAGCCATGCTGCCAGAGAATTAGAAACACTTATAATGTATATACGATCCTTTAGAATATAGTACACAAATAGAATTACACTCTAGTAAAAACCCTATACAACAAAACCACAAACACAATACAGAAGTAATGACAAATGCACAACTAGATCTTCATTTTGTGTTGCAATGGCCATTTAATATAGAATCGTTTCATGGGAGTTCAGAGCAGGATGTAGCAGAATTTTTGAAAATTTTGAAAAATGTAGCGTAATTAATGATTGGGATAAAAATAGTAAAATAAAGAGGTTACAGATCCACTTAAGGGGACCAGCAAAAAGAGTCATACACAATATGAATGCAACAGCTTAAGAACAACAACTTACGTGGAATTATTTTGCGCAGCAGCTTACACAAATTTTTGCAACAGATGCAACTAGGGTACAATACAAAAACAGCTATATTCAAAGAGAGAGAGAGAGGAACCAGGTGATTCTGCAATTTTACATGTGCAACCAATATTACATTTATTTCCGAAAGTAAAACCAACCATGTCAGAAGAGGGATATTATTTAATTCACTCTTGCCATGAGTGGTGGATAAATTCTTTGTAAAGAATAACCCATCATTAGCAGTCATGCAAAACAATATTAATCAGACTGAATCTGGGTTCTTGAAATACCATCACAATTTAGAAAGAAAGACACCAACTATTTCGCCCCACATACACAAAGAGATACAAACAGTTAAGGAGTAAATCAACAGACTAAAACTTAAAGAAACAAAAAGTCAGAAAGACAACACAAAACCACAGAGTAATACAAATTATTTCAAAATAGCCACGAATATAAGCGTGCCCAAATGAAACTTTTACTCACTGAAAATGTGTGTCCATTATCCTTATCAACAAGGCTAAAACAGCTGTTATAGGACGCAGCAAGGGCAATGTTGTAGGACAATAAAATATACTACACAAGACAGCATGCAAACAGGAGACAAAATTAAAAAAAAAATAGGGCAACTGATATGACAAAGATAGAAGCTATTGAGGAGACACATAGGAAAAAACACATAAAAATCCTCAACAACAAAGAAAAAAAATTAAAACCACTCAAGTAAAAACTACACGGATTCAGTACACAACAAATATATAAGAGAAAAAAAAATTACATTAAGACGAAAATCCCAATTTGCAATCACATGTGCACTGTGTTTCTATGCAAGTCATCATGCCACAAACTGTCCCTCCCCCACCCCCCAAAACTTATATGGCACACTGACACTTAAGAATACTTCACAGTATTTAAAAGGAAACATGCAACTTAAGGCATCGGAAGGAGGGGTGGAACAAAAGGGAAAACCTTGATGAAATAAAATAATAAACGCGAAGCTAAATTGAAATCAAGCAAAATATAAAATATGAATTAAAACAGACACATAAGAACTCTTTTGCTGAACACAATGTAGATAATATCATTACTATTGCACTCACAGATGTAATATTGTCTACACCAAAAATCAGTGTTAAAAGCAATAACACTACTTCCTGGCACTTATAGATAATGCAGTAAATCCTGCATATCATAAACACTAATACACAATGATAAATTAAACTTATATAACACAATATAAATTTGATGGCTGTAATTGAAGAATTAGTCTCCCCTAAATTCTACACAACAATGAGATTTCAAATTTTAGACTACACATTCAAACATAACTATATAGTCAAAGAAAATTTACAAACTGACAACATATTAGGGTGTGATTTCATTCGTAGTCATCAGCTAACACTGTGCTTACATGAAAACACTGCCGCACATAGATACGAACATGACCAAATTAACAATGTACCACTTATAGAAGAATCATAGCTCCTACGCATTAAATTCAGACTTTGTGCAATTCAGAAACTAGTAAATTTTTGACACAGAAGGAAAAGATGAAACAATGAAAAATATTAATCCAGCTTTACCACCAGAAGGGAAATTACAAATACAAAAGCTACTGAAAAAATATGAGGATAGATTTGCATATAAGTTAACAGCTCTTACAGAAACAGAAAAATATAAAATAATCATTGAGGTTACTACAGATAAAGCAATCCACCGCATACCATATAGACTTGCTCTAAAAAGATGCAAAGCTCTAAAGGAACAAATTCAGCAAGTATTCGATGCAGAAATAATAAACCTTCCACATGTCATTAAGCAGCTCCTTACATAGTCGTGCCAAAGGAAGATGGTAGTATTCACTTTCTCATATATTTCCATGCTTTTAACATATACAGGCTGTTTTTCAATTAGACAGACAAACGTCACGAATTGATTCCTTATGTAAAAATAAATAAAAAATATATAGGATACGTACTGCATAAACTGAATATTAAGGGGTTATAAGACCTGAAATGTGAGATTTTGAAATATATATTTGCAATATTTCAGAAACAAAATGAAATGAAATTGCAATTATCCAACCATGGTTCTATATTAATGGGATCTTCAACTTAAGAGCAATCTCATATTAATACCTTCTCCTGTACAGGATATAACAGGGGTGGCCACCCTATTTTTCCTGGCAAATCTTTTAGTCAGGAGTTCCGAACTTTTGATGAAGAAATATTGAGTGCATGGCCAAAGTAACCAAATTTGTCCTGATGTTGCAACTGCCCAGGATCCACCAATTACGTGTAAAATGCACACAAAGATTTGTCTGCAGCGATTCACTGCCTAGCACATAGGCAATACTATCTACATCCACGTACAAAATGCTGTGTATCCACTGTGCAGGCAGCTGCCTATTTGTTTCTGGCGACAGTTAGTATGTATTCCTTGTATTGTAAGTTTGTATGGCATGTTTGCAAATTGTAAAAGAAGTGACAGGAAATTAGAATACTTCGAATAATGTCTCATGTAACCGGGAAAGTCAACCTAAGAGCAAATCCATACTTCTGCCTCCCCCCCTTTTTTCCTAAAGAAGATAACAGAAGTTACCACAATCTTGTTGCCTACAAGGTTTGTTACCATCAGGTATTGTAAACGTGTGATGCTCGTTTATAGACCAATAACACCTACGTAACAGAAATGGTTCTATTGTTGCAACAACCTAGGGCCCACCATATTCCAGATATCAGAAGGCTAAATTTATGGGGTGCATGATAATGCCTGCTATTTAGGCAGAATATTTAACCAGTACTTACAAAAGCACCAATGCTAGGGTGGGTAGGCGAACATTTTGTCAGCACCAGCGAAGGTGCCTAACATGTAACCACCCCTGTTATCTTCATTGCGGCGATGAGGGGGGAGGCATTAATACGGGTTTGCTTTTAGGTTGATGTTCCTGGTCATATAACACATTATTCGAAGAATTGTAATTCCGTTTCAGTTCCTTTACTATTTTACACAAATACGATTCAAACATACAATACAAGGAATACATACAAACTGTCGCCAGAAACAAATAGGCAGATATCCATGCAGTGGGCACGAATCATTTTGTACGAGAATGTAGATGATATTTCCTACGTGCTAGGCTCTGAATCGCTGCAGATGAATCTTTGTGTGCATTTTTCATGTAAGCAGTGGATGCTGGGAAGTTGCGACAAGAGGACAACTTTTATTACTTAGGCCATGCTGCTCAGTATTCTTCATCAAAAGTTTGAAATTCTTCACCTTAAAAGAGTTGCAAAGAAAAACAGGGTGACAACCCGTATTATTTTCTGAATGGGGAAGGGTAAAAATACATTTTTCAAAATCTCACATTTCCAGAGCTTATAACTCCCATAGTATCCCGTTTAGGTAATACATGTGTTGTATATTTTCTATTTATTTTTCGAGAAGGAATGACCTCGCGAAGTTTGTTTGTCCAAATTAGAAACATCCTGTATATTAAATAGCAAAATTACAGACTACCTCGAACAAATGATATGTCATGTTATTCAAAACACAAAATATACTACCAGTCTGTATATGTTCAGACGATTCTATGCAATTCCTGTCAAAAAAGAAGTTGGACTTGAGTTAGCCTTCAGCATTAAAAAAATAGGATTACTTTTTAATTTTTGCCATATGCCAATGGGACTGTCCAATAGTCCACGATTTTTTTTCAACATTTAGCAGACATCCTTGTAGGAAGCCTACATTAGAACACTTTTGTTTCCTATGTATGTTTGTATTAGGCTATACTTTTGAGGAGAATATTAAAATTTTCGAAAAAGTTTATCTAAGAATGAGAGAGTTTAAAGTTAAACTATTCCAAATAAATGCCAATTTTTAAAAAAAGAACTAACTATTTTAGGGCACAAACTCACACCACATGGCTTATTTCCTGAGCTAGGGAAAACACAAGCAATTACAGACATATCACCAGCCGAGACAGTCAAACAACTGCGCTCATTCATTGCGCTCACGTCTTTCGTGTGTAAATTCATTCGAAACTACTTAGAAATTGCACAACCTCTTATAGAACTCACAAAAAAAAACAGACCCAAGGCGAAAATTCTGATGATCTAAATACTCAGAAAACTAAACTTGCCCTCACAGAACCACACAGGCATCTCCCATTGTCAGAAAAATACAGGAAGTTATGTTTCAAATGGTGATGTTTACTACATAATACACACACCCACAGGCGAAAAACACCTAATGGTTGTACCTAAATACTCTGTACACTAAATAATAACACACCATGATGCACCATTATGTAGGCGGCATTTCGAAAAAAAAAATCAAGGAAGCTTACTTATGGGAAACAATGGACAAGGATGTTGAGAATTACGTCAAAACATGCACAAAATTTGCCAGAAGACAAAACCAGCAAATATTAAACAGCAAGGAAAATTACAATCAATTGATCCCTTGCCAATATTCACAATTTGTCACTTGATGCTGAGGAATCACTACCAAAAACCGAAGCTGGTAATAAATATGTTATTGTTATGACCAAATTAACTACTATGCCAGGTGTGTAGTTGTGCAACCTGTTCGAAATAGTGATTAACAAACTCATTCAGAATTTATAAAAGCAGTTATACTTTCGGTTATCCCAATTATATCCTGACTATCAGGAGAACTTAATTCAATAATATAATGATCACAAAATTATTTTCAGACCTACAAACCACAACTTATAGCACATAACCCAATGAATTAACTGAGCAATTAATAAAATAATTGGTCAACATTAAAACATCTATGCTCATGAATTGTAATAACAATAGGAACACTATATTGGTTTTATTATATTTATCTACAACACGATGTTCATCACATAATCAAAACTCTCCCCAATTTAACTAATACATGGGGTTAAATACACACAACCTACACACATCGTATAAGATAAACTGCATATCTTCAGCCCCAACTGGTTATAAACACTGAGTCAAGCCCCTCAAAAAGCGAAAGAATATATCAGGAGTACTTAGATGAGACAAAAAATTAATTTGATAGGAAATATAAACAAAACACTTTAAACACATCCAAATGGTCTGACTTAGGAGAACAACTAGTATTAAAACAATTAATTTAAATATTAGTGGACAATTTAAATTATTAAAATCATAGTAATTATAATTATTAATTTTTAATAATAAATAATTATATAATAACTACACAAAGAATGAGATGGAAGTCTAAAAATTGGGATTTTCCACCACCCAACTTCCCGAACTGTCTGTGCCTATTAGCCCGGGCAGACTGTGCTGTGTAATAACACATGGCAAATTTCCCCATTTTTTGTGGGAAAATTCTGCAAGTCTATGTGTGGTGCTACAAAATTATACATATTATGTGTGGTGGTTGATATTTTCCTACCTTAATAGCAGTAAGTACTTGCAGTTCTACATTGAATATTTGCTACATGCAAAGTGATGTTAAATGAGGAAGAGTTGCATGGCGAGCTCCGGCATGGCAACTGCACATGACACGAACCTCCTCAGGACTGACGTATGCTGCCTGGGCTGGTTAGTCTAATCCCCGCTTGGAAGTGCTGGTGTATCGGCGCAGTGGTAGGGCAGAAATTGAACTAGTGGCGCTCAGCGACACGACTACAGCACCCCAGATGTGGTGCATATATTCATACCATGAACAATGTCGAATAATTTAAATTATCCCTGTGACATTACTGGATAGGACTTTCGAATTACTCCCATCAGGGAGGGGAATAACAGCCAAACGTGTATTATAAACACCGGGAGTTTGCTGATTTTGGGAGAATGGCTGCTCTGGGTCTCGACACACAAAATTAATCATTACTCTTCAAGAATTATTACAAGTAATGACCCCTATAGTTGATACATACTTCTTCTCAAGGGCGCGTCAGAGGAGCAATAAAACCATAGCCCAAAAGTATTACAATTATCAAACTTCCAACATATTCAAAAATAACCTCCATGCAAGTAACTGAGGGCTGGACATCACATCTAAAGCGGAGACCCCACCCATGCCCCAATTCAAAACTCATGAGATTACACTTAAATACAAACATTAAAAAAAAACATTTTTATGCCCATGTGCCTTTTTTATAAACGTTATATCGCCTCAATTTCAATGGTCAAAGATGGCGAGAAAAATCTTCTAATTAATAAAAACAGTGGTTTCCAATATACCACTCATAAAACTTTTGGCCACATGCAAAAGAATTTGAGGCCAACTATTTATGATTTTACAATTTATGGCCATATTCAAAACCGAAAGAAAACTAAATTTATGAAAAGTGAATATATTACTGGTTGTTCTCTAATACCAAAGCCATAATTTCATGGAAAAATTGAACATCACTTACGACAATAATCATAATTAAAATTACTACAAAGGCCAATTAAAGTAAAACTTTGTAAAAAATTTGAAGATTTTATACCTTTACTATATTATCTGGCCACTCCTTTAACTACAAAGGCGAATTAAGAAATTGGCTTGGGAAAATATAATATGCCAGGCCATTCAAAACTTTTAAAGTGCCATTTTGCACAAGTTACTATGATTTTAACCATTACTAAATCCTGAGCATATTTTTTTCTGAAACGATTACTGGAAATCACTCGCATGGTCCCTTAAAAATACCAAGGCCATTTGTGACTTTACCTTTTAAAATTTGCTAAAATTTTTAAAAAATTACGAGAGAAAACTATGCTCAACTCTTACATTTTTCCTTCAAGGAAACTACTTTCAATAATTACCCTAAAAGGACTTTGAAATGTTGAAGTCCTGCCAGATGGCCTATCATTATGACTTGTTTAATTTAATTTTTTTTATGCTTAACTCAGTCAGGGAGGGTCGCATGGTCAAAATGAAAAAGGGTATACTTTACATCCTAATGTTAGATAGCAAAATGTTTCTCTTTGCCGAACAGCATAATAAACTTTGTCTGCATAAATTTAGTTCAGTCAATTAAAAATTCAAATTCTTTGTTTCACGGCACCTGTACTTAAGAGTCATTTTAAATGGTAAAACAATTTCATCAAGAATTTTCATTAAGATATAAAATGTTATTTGGTGAAGTTACTTTTTAAGTCAGGATAATGATAGTGATGCAAGGTTTTCAGTCAAAGTTAGATTATTCGTGATGCAGAATACAAATAAAATGACATAATTTTGCGAGTTATGTAAACAAGCCATGTTGTCACAAAATAATGTTTTATTTGGCAAGTCATTAATATTTTATGAGATGCATTTTTAAGATTTCATTTTACGATTATAGTCATGAGAAATAATAAATGTTACGAGACATTTAAAGATGTTAAAAGTAAATAAAGGTATTTTTCAGAAAGGTGCAGATATTATACTCAATTTTCCCAAAGACTTTCTTAATATAAATTTATGGTGCCATGTTATTTTATGCGCATAGCCAAATGTATTAATCCAGTATTATCTATTTTGGTAAATGAACAATAAGTGTCTTCAAGCTATTAGAACAAAATATTTTATTTCTATAAGTGTATTTTATAAACTTTATGTGATGGTCGTGGATGTATTTATTTCCATGGAAAAGATATGCCACATCATATGAATAACTGAAATAAAATATTGTAGAATAATACATGTATTCTTTTCAACTTTGCGATAAAGACATAAGGTTTTGCTTCTTCTTTAGGGCATGGCAAAGGGCTCTATATCAGCCCGCTGTTCACATGCAAAACACAAAACACAAAAAAAAAAAAAAAAAAAAAAAGGAGAACTGAACCTTGAGACTCTCTGGCAATGAACATAAGAAAAAATTTCATATTCTGCAAGATTTCATTTAATTTATTCATTGTATTTAGCATATATTTTTCGGGTAACAAAATAGATCCAAAACCAACATATAAATGTTAAAATATACAATTATAGACAAATATATATTATGGTCAAGCTTAAAGACAGTCATACTTCTTTTACCAAAATAAAGTGAAATATTTTAGTAGATTAAAAGAGTTAGACTATGCACATAAAAGGATAGAGCCATAAAATATATGTGCATGCAAACTCACTTTTAAAATTCTTTGCAAAATGGTTTTTAATACCTGCAACTTTCTGGAAAATACATTCATTTACTTATAACATCTTAAAAGTTTCATAATTTCCAATATATCTTATGATAACAATCGTAATATTCAATCTAAAACATGTACCTCATAAATAATTAATGACTTGCCAAATAAAATATTATTTTGAGACAACATGGCTTGTTTACATAACTCGCAAAATTATGTCATTTTATTTGTATTCTGTATCACAAATTATTTAACTTTGAATAAAAATATTTATATCACAATCATTTTTATCTTGACATAAAATGTTAATTCACCAACCAACATTTTATATCTTACAGTAAATGTTTGGTGAAATTATTTTACTATTTTACAAATGACTCTTAAGTACAGCTGCATTAAACAGACAATTTGAATTTTTAATTGGCATACTTAAATTTATGAAGAAAAATTCTATCATGATGTTCAGCAAAGAAAAACATTTTGCTATATAACATCAGGATGTAAAGTACAGCCTTTTTCATTTTGACCAGACTGGTCATTACTGGTAATAATTCATGCAGAGTAACATTTAACTTTGAGTGTCGAGACCCAGAAGCAGACATTCTTCTCAAATAAGTAAATTCCCAGGTATTTATAATACAAGTTTGGCTGTTTCCCCCCTCCCTGATGGGGGTAATTCGAAATTCCCATCCAATAATATCACAGAGACAATCTAAATTTTCGACACTCTTCATGGTATGATTAGAAACATCATATCCGGGGCGCTGTAGTCGGTGTCTCTGAGAACCACTTGATCAATGTCCGCTCTACCAGTGTGCTGATACACCAGCGCTTCGAAGCGACGATTAGACTAACCAGTCCGGGCAGCATACATCAGTCCTGAGGACGTTTGTGTCGTGGGTGGTCGCCTTGCTGGAGCTCGCCATGGAACTCTTCTACATCGGATGTCACCTTGCACATAACGAGTCTTCAACGTAGAATTGCAAGTACTTGCTGTTATTAAGGTAGGGAAATATCAACCAACATTCATAATATGTAGAATTTTGTAGCACCACACGTAGATTTGCAGAATTTTTCCACACAAAAATGGTAACATTTGTCAGGCGTTACTGCGCAGTTAACACAGCCTAGCCAAGCTAGGAGGCGCAATCAGATCGAGTTTCTGAAGTCGGGCGGCGAAAAATTCCTAATTTTAAAAACACCCACCTCAAAGGTAAACATTCCGAAGGCACAGTAAGCACCAGGCATTTGATGCCTGCCTACCTACAACAATTCACAGTTACTCCTTTCACTGAAAAAGTAAATCACTAACAAACAAAACCTCCGATCGCCGACCAACCATTTTCCTACATCCTTCTTCCATTAATAGAACACATGCTCCTTAATTCACATGCTCGCACATTCATAACATACCTTACACATCCATAGATGAATCAAAGTTAAGGTATAAGTGAAATGGTACTCACAAATATTGGTACAGGGCAGTCCTCCAAAATTACATTATGCTGAAGATCGTTTTACTCCGGCATATCTCTGCCCTCCATTCCCAACAGCCCTTACCAAATACACACTCATGTGTACAGGAAACCCGTTAAGGCGATAGTTAGATATGAAGAATCTATACCTTAAGTTATCTAATACCCCTCCAATTTACCCAACGATCACACAACCCAGGAATATGGACCCATCAAATTTGTGCACTTCACATCCCACACTTATGTATAAATGCACAATTGATTGTAAACCCCATAACCGAATTAAAGACACACGTTCTCATGGAATTCAATTACGACATCAACACACCAGGTCGCAGTCAACGAGGCCTACAATTTCTCAGTGATGCACTCGAATGGGTTTGCAATACTCTTTTGCATAAGTATCTCGAGCAACTATTGTCCAATGCCAATGTTTTACTGTCAACAATCATCAAACTTATCATGTCGAAGCTTCATAATACCAAGGGCATTCATACCTTAGTGGAATCTACAAATAATGTCACTCTGCAAACAGATAGCAAATTACACATCTTAAGTTATGCAATTAATACTATTACCATTTCGTAAAATAGCCAGTTCACTTTATGGCAGTTTAATGAGCTATTTACCTCAGTGCAACAGATGGATTTCATTTCTTTAATATAATTGTTCAGTTTCATATTAAGAAACCAAGAACTATCTACACACATTGCCTATTGTAATAGTACTATCAACTATTATATATTATACAATAAGAAACCATTCAGAGCGACCTAAATAACCTCAAAATTCCATAATAAATAGTAACATTTTTTTATCAATCTTGCCAGATAACATAAAGATGTATTTCTATTTACATAATGCTTAATTTTCCCTCAAAGAAATACAAATGAGTTCTAAAGATACAGGTATCCTTAATCCACAAAAATGCAAATTGTAAAATATACCCAAATTTCGTAATTCTTTTCAATTCAATAATTGTTCATATTAAATAACACAGAGGAAAATGACTATACTAAAATGCCTTCAGAAAATGAATTTGAAATACAGATAACACCGGCAATACTCATTCACGCTGAAAAATCAAAATGTATCAAGGCAGCAATTGAAATAGGTATTTCAGCTACTACTATGGTAGAAAGACTGCCCATTCCATTGCATAAATTACAACAAAATTGCTATTATGCAAATTGCTGTGGCTGGATCCTGCGAGGGTTGCTCAGTGGCTTGCTGAGGCAAGGTGTAGAGCGACCTCTGCCAACCAAGCCATTGTTTTAGATAACACATACTGGGGTATTGAGCACAAGGTCAGGAACGGAGTATGAACGCTCAGAGCGATGGTGGCTCTAGGCGCCATCTTGCCTACCACTGCCAGAGGCTCTGCCCGAGTACCATGAAATGAGAGGACCGTAACCCATGGTCTGCCTTCGATGCCCGTCGAGCCCGCCTTCGAGAGGGCTGCTACGAGACTTCGACGGCGAAAGGGTAATTATCCATTCCCTGGTAGGGTGACTCAAGGCATGCTAGGGTGCGGGACTTGTGACAGCTTTAAGCTCCCTCTCAGCACTGATTTGCCTAAATAACGAAATGCTACCTTGAGTTTCATACTCAAGGTAGCATTTCGTTATTTCGTTATTTCGTCATTTCGGGTATCAGCACCCCTTTGGAGACATTAGCTATCGAGGCTTTCTGATAATTGTAGCTGAAGTGCTGTAGAATCTGATTGGTGATTGAGACACCTACTTCAGATGCCTACTTGAGGGATCTTTGTAAAATTAGTATATAATAAAAGCAACCCTTTTGTATCTGAGTGCAATTTGTTTGAGCTACCCTTGTTCGCACTTGTTAATGCGTGGCATGCTCCCTCAGGAGAGGTCACGGCAAATGTTGGAGGTTCTTGACTCTCCCCCCTCCCTTTAAATAAAAATAACTTAAAATTGCATAAATTAAATAGAGATATTTGTAAAAACACGTGGCGCTGTCCATCTGCCTACAGGGTTTAAATTCCCTCGAGTAGACAAGTTTAACATATCCAACATAGTAAATGTTTGAAAAAGAGTGAGTGCAAGCGAGCAGAATTGCCACGTTGCAAAAAGCTGCCAATCCAGACAGTCACTTACAGTGTATTCAGTAGAATAGTGGGTGTGCTTGCTTAAAAATCTTAATACATACTTAAAACATAGTTCTATTCTTAGGACCGCATTTTAACATTTTCTAATTGCAAATTTCCACAAAATTGTGGCAATTGTGGAAAAATTAAACTGCGGAAAGCTTGGGGTATTGATGAGTGTTTTATTTCACATACTACAGAGGCAATTAACAAACACATTACAAGTCAGATATACCCGCCACCTCTCTTGTCAAAACTGCTAGGAATATTCTATATCATGTCACTTTAGATTTAAAAGAAACACAAAAGAAATTTCAAGCACAAAATTCAACAAGAACAGAAAAATTCCATCAACTAATAGCTTCGACAGAAAAAGTATTAACAGAGAACTCAGAAATCGTAGAAAAAATTGACACACCTCAACACAACTCACAGGTAGTCAGCACGATTGTGACATCAGCGGAAGCACGGCCTTCATTGGACCGCGGTCACTAGCAGCCATGATGGGCGCCTTGTGTTTTTATTAAGGTGATCGAGCCGTAGAATGCCCACTATTTCCGAATCAAATGTAGAATTTCAACACAAATGTAAAAGAGTGGTTTAACAAATACAAAAAATGCTTTGAATTAGTGGAAGATAAAAAAAAAATCCTAAAATGTATACTAACAACACATCATACAACAATACAAACACAGACAAAGAAAACAGTGGCGATGATGAAAAGAAGAAACTGAGCCACAGATCCATTTTTTTAATACAAACAAACTAACCCCGATGACCAGCAAGGATGAATTTCGTGTAAGTTACATGAAAACATCACTGCCGCGCATCCTTGCCTGTCTTGTGGGCAGGCCATATAACGTGTTGCTTGACACTGGATACTCGTGTTCATGTATTGCGACAACACTGGTAAACAAACATAAGTGGCAACCAGTTACTGAATTGTTCACACTTATGGGAGCCACTAGAGATATTAACTTACCCAAATGCAAAACCAACTTGAATATCAATATAGCAGGCTAAAATTTCATTCAAGACTTCCTTTTAACTGGTAATTTAAAATTTGTTATAATATTGGGAGTCGATTTTATTTAAAGGTATGACAAAGTACCAGTGCTCACCAAAGATATTATGTGCATAGTCTATTAACACAACAAAGGTGTCATCGAAATACCAATAAATACAAATCAATTGTATTGTGAAACAAATAATTGTATCGAATATAATGTTATTAAAATTGAATCTCTGGACAACCCCGAGAACACTACTGCCCTCAGCAGCATAAATGAAAACCTACCCTTAAACATAAAAACACAACAGAAAGAACTATTAGAAAAATACAAAGATTGTTTCGCTAGTAACATAACTTTTTAAACCAAACTGAAATATTATGAAATTAGGTTAGAACTAACTACAAACAAACCTATACATACCTGACCATACACAATAAACCCACAACTATGCGAACAAGTACTCGAACAGGTACAACAGTTACTTGATGCACAATTAATCACACCTTCTGTATCCCCTTATGCTGCTCCAAGCCAATTTATAAAGAAACACCGAGCAGGTATAAGATTTTTAACTGACTTTAGATTACTTAATCAACACTTAAAAAAAGGTTCGATACCCCATCCCCCGAACTAAAGATATAATTAAAACTCTTCAAAATGCCAAGTATAATTCATATATAGATATGTTTAGCATCTTTTATGCTATCCCAGTAAGAGAGCTAGAGAGGGAAAAACTCGCTTTTAGCACGGATGGTGAAGGCTTAAATGAGTATGCTCGTATGCCTATGGGGTTGGCCACAAACCCAAATTATTTTCAAAATTTCGAAGACATCATGCTTGGATGCCTGCGCTGGAACACAGCGCATTTTTGCGACATTGATTACATATTGATGACATTTTTATCATAGGAGAAACCATCCAGGAACATATGGAAAACATTAGCAAAGAAATGGTTAGATTACGTAAATATAATGTGAAAATTAATTTCAAGATGTAACACTTCCTATAGCAAGAAATTAAAATATTTGGGGACTATATAACACCAGAAGGGATATGCACAAACCCAGATAAAATCGAGGCAATCAAACAGATGGCACCTCCAAAGAACATTTTTGGGATTAAAATCTTACTCAAGAACATATATATTCAACTATGCCAAACTAGCAGCCCTTACAGACCTCATAAAGAGTCAACAACATTCCAATGGAAACAAATAAAAAAGCTGCCCTACTAAATCCTCCCATTTTATCAAAATTTCAGGAGGACTGGTGCACAATACTAGCCTGTGGCGGATCTCAGAATGCCACAGGAGCCGTTCTTATGCAATAAATGCCATGCAGTAAAGACCTCAGTATTATCGCATTTGCATTGAAAAAACTCTCATTTAATGAAGAAAAAAAATTGTTGGGAACGGGACATGAGCTGTCAGCCATTAAATATTTTGTCATATACTTCAAACGATTCTTGTATGGGCGAAAATTCCCAATCGAGAAAGACCACACCAGCCTTCGGCCAAACAATGGCCGAACACGATGTACAAATTAAAAAATTAGCAATAGCTCTTGCTGAGTACAAATTCGAAACAAAGAGATTTAAAGTAAATTTAACACAAAAACCAGGCACTATGATCCGAATTTTTAAGGCAGGTTAAGCTGAGTTAACACATATTAAATTAGAGGATCAATATAACCCCATAAAAAAGGAATACACTAACTGTGCTTCCTTTTGCAAAGCTCTCGTGGAGACATTGTTGCAAAATCCGAACATGAAAGACGAAGTCAAACACACTATCGCTACATATGTCACCAATAATTGGCACTATATAAAAGACCTAATCAAACCAGATATCAGTACAAACGACAAAGCCCACGTAGCAAATATAATAATAAACTAGAAATATTTACCCCTAGAAGCAATTGCAAAAATTTTAACTGCCTTATACAGAGAAAACATTGAAATCAACATGGAAGGCCACACAAATAAAATTAAATCAATGTGCATCGACACCTGGTTAAATTGAAAAATTGTAATTTCTGTAAACAATTCCAAACCACAGTACCACCCCATTTATATTCACGAGCAGGTATATATCAAAGTCGATGATGATACACACATATTCCTGCCAAGCACTATGCAAATACAATAATGGCAATATTTAGCGGAATATGCAAATAACCCCCACACCATCCAACTAAAACCACCCTCACTGGCCCACTGAACGCCAATATAATATACATACAATTAGCAAGGCGGTATTGCATCACAGGTAACTGCGAAATATATTATGAAGTTCACAACCCCACTGGGGAAAAATGCTTATCTTTAGTGCAACAGTTCTACGTACCAAAAATTATTACGACACACCACGACATTTTGTTAGGCAGATGGCATTTCGGCCAGTATAAAAAGTTGCAGAAAATTAAAAATTAATACTATTGGGACACCATGGTCAAAGATGTTAAAAAGTATATTAAAAACTGCCCTACTTGCCAGAAGGCCAAACATAGTAACCAGAAACTCATAGACCATATGACCCCTATTGAAGCCCTTTCTTATTCCATTCTTGGAGTCTCAATGCCAAAGGTCCACTACAAACAACCACATTTGGAAATAAATACATCCTAGTGATGACAGAGTTTTCACACAGTATGTGGTAGCAAAACCTATGAATTCAATAGACGCTAACACTTGTGCAAATTTCATCAAGGACGCCATTCTTCATTATGGGTGTCCCAAACCTTTTTAACTGATAGGGGCACATCATTTAACAATGAGCTAATCACAGAGGTATTACATACGTTACAAATAAATAAATTGCAAACAACTGCGCACAACCCAGCTAGTAATGGGCTGACCGAACAGGTTAATAAGGTACCATCTCAACAACTAACAGTATGCACAAATGAAGAACATGTGCGTTGGGACGAATACGTCCAATATATAGTATTTAACTACAATTCAACCATAAATAGGAGTACAAAATTCTCCCTGTTCTTCCTATTACATGGCGTTGAAGCCGTCCAGGCATGGCATGTCATAGCCCACACATTTTCGCAGCGTGCAGCAGACTGGTGTGAGCAACTCGTATGGATAAAATCCCCCATGTGAGACAAAAGTCTCTAAACTTCAAATATTATAGCCCATACAGGATCCATAATATATTGTGACAGTCAACAACTGCAATTAAAATAAAGAAACGAGGGCAAGCAAAGATTGACATGGAAAACACTAGAAACATTAAACTTGCTCATATAAGGAATTAATATTAATGTGTGTGTTATAGGTAACGCGACATCGATATGGGAAAGACGAGAGTGGGGCTGCTTCTTCTCATATTCCATATAGCATCAGTTCACTTATTCAAGATGCACAGTGGCATCTATTTCCAAGAACTTTCTCCAGGTATTCATTATGAAGAGACCCCCCTTGGCTTAAACTCTAGAACCGCACCAACCTGCCGCTTCCAGCAACATTGACGAGTGGTATCACCAGACCCGTACAACCAAGAACAGTACCGTCTTGCAAAAATGCTGAACATTTGCGCCTATATTTCAGTATAAGAACATAAAATATTGTACAGGAATTCATAATTAAGATTTGCTTGTCCAATAAAAGAAAACGTGGCATTATCTTCCTTGGAGATGTCGCAACGTGCTGTTGCAACATTGTCGCAACCCGTTACCTAAAGTCCCACCTAACCATGAAGAATCGCTACCCTTGCAATTAAATGAATTGGAACATAATGCTATCACTTCTAATAACAACCGTAATATTACGGTCTGCCTTCGATGCCCGCCGAGCGTGACATCGAGAGAGCTGCTGCGAGACTTCGACAGCCCTGGTAGGGCGACTAAAGGCATGCTGGGGCACGGGACTTGTGACAGCTTTAAGCTCCCTCTGAGCACTGATCCACTTTAATAATGTAATGCTACCTTGAGTTTTAATTTGGGCATCAGCACCCCTTTGGAGACTTTAACTGTCGAGGCTTTCTGATAATTATAACTGAAGTGCTGTAGAATCTGATTGGTGATTGCAAAGCCTACTTGAGGCATGTTTGTAACGTTAGTATTTAATAGAATTAGTCGATTTGAACCTGAGTTCTTTTCCTTTTAGCTACCCTTGTTCACCTTTGTGAATGCATGTCCTGCTCCCTTTAGGAGAGGTTACAGCAAAATGCAACCACACATATACTTAATTTCCTATGCACCCATGGAGCTGTATATCAGTTGTACCAACAAGAACAACTCACAGACCGTGCAACATGAAAACATTAGAACATTCGACATTTCACTGTCATGTGGTTGCAAATCACGCCATGGACTCAGTAGTTTTATACGCAGAACTAATATTTGTTATGCATGCGCACTTCCGAGCACACCAGTACATATTGGCATCCCTATTTGTTGGTTGAAAAATATTCAATTCCTGTCAGAACAATTGAGCACTTTCAAAGGCATCACCATTACAAACATTAGCCACCTACTCGACATAGAATGGAATGTTCGTACCAACCTTACAGACAACACACTTCACCTGTAGATAAATAATTTCTTTCTTAATTGTCAAAACTGATCCTCCCTCCCCCCCCCCCCCTTGACAAGTACTTTTATTTAGTTGCATATGCACAAAAGCATTTCACTATTCGGCATACTATTTTCATCTGTCTTTTTCTGCTACTGTATATGTTTGGTACAAATTGCGGCGAGATTACGAAGTAACTAATGTCGTACGAACAGCCAATGCACGCCAGTGTTCCTACATTTAAACCATTAGTCACTCATCCCTACGAAACGGTGACGACCACGAAAAAGGATTACCAAGCTGATGCTAATGGTAATGCTGTGGAGTTCCGCAGCTGTGATGTTTTGAGCACAACCATGACACGTCGCAAAAATGGCGATGACCACTGATGCCAACTGGCCCATACAGCATATCATATTACACTAATTACTGCTGCGCACCTAGAGAATCTGCTCCAGGAGAACTTACTTATATGCCTATCACATGAAGTGGTGGGCAAGCTCATCATTACTCATTGTTTATAACAAGCAGTCGTGCTCATCCTCAACTCGCGCCATCTTGCGTCACTACTGTCCTCTCATGACAAACATAGCAGCTAACATGTTCCTGAGTGCAACAATGGTACAAATCACATATTGAGAATACCACCACATATACAAAGTTTTTTTTCTGTTTATAAACATTCCGGCCCTAAAATATACTTTTTTCCTATTGTCCTTATTTATACCACTTTATATATACACATATATAAATATATATATATATATATATATATATAACTCCAAAGAAAAGTATGAGTATGAAATCTCGCACGATACGCAACAATTATTCTTCAGGAGAAGGGCGAATTTTTGTGACTTGTCTTGAGGTATTTTTATTGATACGACATGCAGTATCCTATCCTGTTCAGGGTGGACTTTAGTCACATGCACGGTCTTCCACTTCAGTGGAAGCTAGTTTGGCTCTTTCAATAACACCAGTTGGTTCACTTGAATTTTGGGCTGAAGTGAGTTCCACTTGTTTCTCTGCTGGAGTGTGTGTCGATACTCGTCACTCCACTGCTTCCACACCCTATGCTGGAACTAAGTTATTAGCTTTTACCTGTCCAGATGGTTCTGAGAAAGATCTGACAAGATGTGATCTGTCAGAGCTACCAAAGCATCACCCACTAGGAAATGCCTTGGAGGGAGAACATCATACCCTCGATGATCCTCCGACAAGGCACATAGCGGTCGAGAGTTCTGCACTGCAGATATCTGGGCAAAAAGATTTCCCAGCTCTTCGAAGGTAAGAAACAGTGCTCCCACCATACGTTTCAGGTGTTGTTCTACACTGTTAATTGCCACCTCCTAGAGGCCATCAAAGTGGGGACTAGCAGGGGGACTAAACGACAACCTTATCCCCCTCTGATCGACCTCACTGACAAATTGTTTTGCTGGCTTTCTCCACAGGAGAAGCTTTTGTACACTTCCTTCAGTTAGTTTCTGGCACCCACCAGGTTGGTTGTATTGTCTGAGGATATCCCGAATGGAAGCCCTCGAATAAAAACAAAGTGCTTCAGTGCAGCAACAAATACTGCTGCAGTGAGGTTGATCACGAGTTCCAGGTTCACAACCTTAGTCACCATGCGGACGAACAAGCTCAGATAAAACTTCTGGGTGGTCTTCCTTCTCGTTTTATCTGGAGTAGCAAGGAATGGGCCCCCGGGGTCAATTCCATCGTTGCAAAATGCTTTACTATGGCGAATCGCGAGGCAGGTAGCATGCGCATCAGTGGGGGTGATGAAGCTGCATTCACTTTAAAATATGCGACACATTTGTGAAGGAGCTTTAGAATCAAAGTGCGAACAGAAATGATTCAGTATTCTCTACATGTCTGGTACAGTGTGGTTGATGGACCAGTGTGCAGGTTGGTCGCATGGCAATGCATTATAATCAATTCAAACAGTCTGCTTTGTTTTGGAAGTAGGAAGGAATGCTTACCTTCTTCAGTCACTGGTCCATTATGCAGTCTGCTATCCTACTTGACAACACCCTACGAGCCCAAGAAGGCACCAGGTTTTTCATGGGTGAAGGGCATGGTTCTCCCTTTTACAAGGCTCTAATCCCTTCCCTGCAATAATTCGCCTACACAATCTTGACACAGTAATTACGGGCAGTGCACAACTCCTCAGTTGTCTGTTACTTGCCAATGGAATGTGGCAGCTTTTGAAAAATTTCTCTCGCTTGTAAGATCCATGCCATTACTCTCAGAAGTCAATAAAAGAAAGATGATTTCTGCAATAAGCCGAAAGGGTCATCAGAGTTCTGCATCTGATTGGTGTTTGCCACCAAGGCATAGGACATCACTTGTTTAACGATGGGAAAAGATACTCTCTCGCGAGAATGCTGCACAAACCAGTTCTCATTAGGTTGCAACAGCCAATATGGTCCTGAAAACCATACCGAGATCACCAAGTGGCCTGGAAGGCGGCTACGTCAAGCGACATCAGCAGGTTTATGATCCGACGGAACATGCCTTCAGGAACTAGGTAGTACAATGGAGTCGACCTCTGCAACTTGGTTGGTGAGACAGGTTTTCAAACTGTGTGGTGACAATCATAACCATGCCAGGACTACTGTGGAGTCTGTACAGACGTGCAATGCCAGGTTAACAACTTTTAAATCATAGAGTATTACAGCTCATTGCCAAAGTATACATAACAAAACTAGTACACACAGCTTTAACATTGGAACAGACAAAGTCTTGAGTGGTACCATCCTGGACTTGGCGACAAGAAGGTGCACTTCAGTGGCACAACCATTTGTAACATAATGAGTATAAATGACTGCAGCATACACCTTCACACTGGCATCGCAAAAACCATGAAACTGCATGCTATGTTCTTGGACTGGAACGAATCTGCACACATTAACTTTAGACAAGGATGGCAAAGAGTCCTTAAAACGTGCCCATGCTCTCGATATCTCTTCTCCAACTGACTCATCCCAACTTAGACCTTGACTCCAGAAGGTAGTAAAAATTTCATACTGGATGTGACCACTGGTGCTACCCATTCACATGGGTCATAAAGATGAGCAACAGTTGAGAGTATATGATGATTTGGCACTGGTAAGTCAGGGACTGTCACTTTGTATAATATGTGGTCCAGTACTGGGACCCATCGTAGGCCTAACAATTTCACTGAATCAGAACAATGAAACATACCAGATGAGTTCTCATATTTTATCCATCGTCATCCAAGACCTCTTCACAGTTGCACCCCTTTTACAGTTTGAACCCTCCTGCTGCCAAGAGATATATGAGCTGAGACTTTAGCAGCTGAGCATCGCCTACAGTTTCAGCTCCTGTAACTATATCGTCAACAAAGACACAATTGAGTATAGAATAAGCCACTAATGGAAATGTGTTGCCCTCGTCTGTTGCAAGTAGCTGCATGGTGTGTAGGTCTCAAACAGGCTAAGAAGCCAGTCGGTATGTGACTGTATTCAACTGTTACATGCTAACTGGATTGTACACAGAATTCCTCCAAAGAATACACTGGTACTTCCTGTCAGTGGGATCAACAACCATTTTTCTGAACATTTTCCATACATCTGCAGTCATAGCAACTGGAAATGTTAAGATGTTCAAAACTATATAAAAATTTTGTTTCTGTCATTTGGGCCCAGAAATCTGAAGATCATTCAGTGATTGTCCATTAGTGGTGATACATGATGCATCGAAAACTATCCTGACTTTAATGGAAACACTTTCCTCCTTGACTACTGCTCAGTGATGAATAAAGTATGCTAGCTGAGCAAACTCAATAGTAGTAAGGAATACTTGATAGTCACCACTTGTGGGTGTTAACTGTCCAATACATGTAATGTGACTCAAGCTTTCTTACTCCCCCATGCATTCTTGGTAGTGCTGCTTAATCTCTGGCTTCTATGCAGTCGACATTCTATCCCTCAGAGTCTACATAATGCTCTTGAAGATGAGTTACCCGAATAACATGTGAATGATCTGAATGGAAGTCTCAAGACAAATCTGTCATCTTCCCCATGTTTGTGGGTACTTATAAAGTGATTCTCGCACTGTTGGGCTTTGCTTGACAGAAACTTCACTGATGGAGCCCAAAACTTCTGAATGGCCTTATCGAGAGATGCAACCACTTGTACAAATAAGGAAACTGGTTCAACATTACTTGCACATGTAGCATTACCAGTGACTCCCCAACCAAATTTTGTATGAAATGCACGTGGTTTTCCTTCAATCTTGTGACTAGTCATCACATCAGCCACTACATTTGAGCCAGTAACATGTCAAAGCAACCAGGTGAGGCAAATTCGGGATCTACTAAGGTAATATCTTTCAGATGTATAATATTGTTTGTAACAATCTCAGCTGATGGCAAGTCACCAGTAATGTTATTGATAATCAATGCTCAAGTAGTAAGAAGCAAATCTGGCATATGACGCGAGGAACTGTCACATACTACAGCACCTCTCGAATCCATCCTAGCATGCCCTATGCTAGAAGTATTCACCCCTGCCTGATTTTACTTAAGTCCCAAGTGTTTCAAACACCTTTCGGTCATATATTATGACTGGCATGAACTATACAATAATACATGCACAACCTGGTATTGGCCACTACTGTCGTTCACATTGATACGAGCAGTCTTAAGCAAAACAGTAGTTGGAGGACCATCCTCCTCTGAAAACACAACAAACACATTCCAACAGTGCTACCATTACCTTCCTCTTTAGCAGTAGGGTCTGGCGTACCTTGGTCTGTCTCGTCAGAAGTTGTATCTCGTGACAAGTGAATCAAGGTGTGATGAGTAAGTAGTATAGAAATGCCGATTCGAGCGCAACCACAAAAAAAGTGACTCAAAAAGTTGCTTTTGATCACAACCACAAAAAGTGGCTCAAAAATTTGCATTTGAGAGCAGTTGCAAAAAAATGTGACTCAAAATGTTGCGTTTGGGCGCATCTGCAAAATTACGCGTAAAAAGTTGCATTTGGGAGCAGTTGGAAAAAAAAGTGGATTAAAAAGTTGTGTTTGAGCAAAACTGCAAAAAAGTTGCTCATAAAGTTGTGTTTGATTAGATCGTACTCATTAGAAAAAAGTTGCATTAAACTTTGCATTTGAGTGTATCTGCAAAAATTACCCGTAAAAAGTTGTGTTTGGGTGCAGTTGCAAAAAAAGTGGCTCAAAAAATTTAATATGTAAAAAATAAATAAAATATTGTAAATAATAAAGATGGATAAGTTGTTAAATGTATTAAATGGAACCAAACAATTTATGAACTTTCTGAACTTACAATTGGACAGTCCTATCCCATAAACCATGCTGAAATAAATGATACATGGTATGGATACAAAGTGGTAATTATTTCTGGAAATTTTAAAGTAATCTTACCAGACAGATATGTTCAGATTTTCAGAGAAAAAGTTTTAGATAATGTTAATCGTGGAGGTATAAGTTTTGCATATGATGGGATGGTGGATTGCGGTGTTAAACAAATGCATTCTATTCGGTATTTAAAGAGTGAATGATCGTCGTCGTATAATAGGACATCAGTTAATTTTTATTAGTTCTCATAACTCTATAAAGTTTTAATGGCTATCCAATCAGTGTAACATAATTATCGCTCTGACTTCGGTAATGTGCTACAACATAGTCTAATTAAAAATTTAGATACACATCTCCAAATTCGTTATATTAAAGTAACCAAAACATTGAAATCGTTTTCTAAATCTTTCATTGCACTTTCTTTAGAAATATTATTCATCTTTGTCACATGAAACTTTAATAGTTTTTAAACTATTAAAAATATTATATATTGAATATGACTACTTCCAATCCAATATATATATATATATATATATATATATATATATGGTCTCATCTCTAATACAAATATTCTTTCGAACAAATCAAAGTAAATTAAACTACATTTTTCATCATTAATGTCAACTATTATTTCATTAACTTGATTTTTTTGCACTGGAAAAAAATGGATAAGCTGGTTCATAATAGATTGTGTCGCCAAATCTAAATATTGTTCTTGGTTTAAAAGTGACAATTATGTTGGTTTCTCTTTGATTATATTCATCGTGTTTTAATATCATACCATTTACTATGTTACAGTGTATATTTATTGTTTCAAATAGAGCAAATTTTGGAATTTTATAGCCATAATGGTCCACATGTGTTTTCAGAGTTTTATTTTCTAGGAAACCCAAAAGTTTTCCTATTGAACACAATTTTCCAAACTGTAATGTAAGCGTACATTTTACTTTTACTCTGTTATTTTATCCAGCTCGAAAGACATATATATTTTTTTTCCCCATCCATTGAATCTTCACTAAATGAAAAAAAATTGTTTTTTAGTTTCTTCAAGATCTTTTAAGCTACATAGGCCAACTGGAATATCTATTGCTGCTTCCATATCATTCTGACAAACAAAATATAGCTTATTTTTCCAGAGACGATGTTATGTGTTAGATAAGTAGTACAGAACTGAACTAAAGACAATGAGTGTCCCTCTATCTCTAAAGGGAAATGTAGTATTGTTTCAACACTGATTTGTTATCTGTTAGTTTGAAAACTTTACACATTTATTATATCATTAAAAAAATCTATTAATAAATGAGCAAGAAAAACATTAAACGTGTAGACTAGGATACTAAAATAAGAATACCAGACCAGACTGTATCGATAAAATGTCATGAAGAATTATTATTTAATAATATTATATGTTTGATAGTGGGTCCTAGTAACGGTGGAACAACTACACTTATGATAGATAATTTTATACATGCTCAGGGATGGTTGTATTTTGGTACTCTATGTATGTTCAAAAAGTCTGGACCAACCAAAATATATCAACTTAAAGTAAGATATAGATGAAGCATCAAAATTATTTAATGAACCGAAAGCATACTTCTTTCCTCAAATTAAGAAATGGTTGATGTAAATGAATGTCATATCGAGTCTGTAGTTGTTTTCGATGATATCATACTTGAAAACTAAAATATGGTAAGGGATTACTTTACTCGCAGTGGACACAAAGATATTGATTGTTTCTATTTAGCTCAGACATACTCAAAAGTACCTAAGCAGCTTATAAGAGACAATACCAATTTTCTTTCCATTTTCAGACAAGACGATACAAATCTTAAACATATTCATAGTGATTTTGTTGGTGGTGACATGTCGTTTGAGAAATTTAGGGAGACGTGTTCAAAATGTTGGAATAATGAATATGGTTTTGTTACAATATGACTCGTAAGTTATATAATGGCAAGTACCGTAAAAAAATTAAAGACTTTTTTAATTCTTAGATTATAAGTAGGTTTTGTTTTAATGGAAGTGTTTCCATTAAAAACTAACATAATCTAATCTTTTTAAATGTATTCACATACCATAACTATTTCAATAAACACAATTGTACCTTTGGGTACATTGTGGGCTTTTGGTATTTTAAAATATATCATATCATCAGGGAATACTTCAAAAGTTTTATACAAATCAATTTTTTTTCATTCATGGTATAAATTGATAACACTTTTATATTTTTCTGGTTTTATTATTATTTCAACTCTAGTTCCATCTCTCATAAATAAATATTCTATTTGATAATCAAATAAAATTAATTTTTCTTCTGAACTGTATTTCCCAACTAAACTAATAATATTAATTCTGTTTTTCTGAAAGTACACTTAATTGAATGTGTCCATCCGTGCAATGGGATCTCCCACATGTCTTAGCCGTTTTTGTTCAAAATCCATATTATTATCTACTTCCAAGTAAGTAAGATAGGATTTACACAATGATCTTTTATTTCTTGTCAGTTTGGTTATAAAGTCATTGAACTGTGTAGGAAACAAAATTGTTACGATTAATCTTCTCAGAAGTTGTATCATTGTCCGTGGGTTCTTTAATTTGATCTTCAATCCAAGAGCTTATTAACACATTTCCACATATATCCATTGTTTATTAATAGTGAAATAATTTTTGGAAATTTAAAATTATATAAAAAGTGATTTAGCACAATTACACACAAATGACCACAAGTTACTTGATTGAAATTTTGAATTCTATTATCGTTACCAAAAATATTACTTCCGATATATGCTATTAATTGTCGGGGTGGATTTCCACCAAATGAATCAAAATAATATTTGTTGTTTGCTTTTTTCCAATAGCATCCCCAGTGTGTAACAGAGTTTGTTGAAACATCTATATTAACACTCGCACATTCATTATCGAGTGGCGTGTTAAGTAGCTCTTCGATCATAAATACACCTCGAAAATTTTTAATGTTTAATTTTTTAACCATTTGATCAATATCAAAGTTACTGAGAGGAGTTACTTTTTTAACATTTTTACCTCACTTAACATTCTTCAATCCCTCACTGTATTCCTCCATAGCTAAATTATGTCTGCATGTTTCTCCAATTCTTGTTTTTTCTTCTTAGCATTAATTACTGATATAGCGATAGATGATGAACCAACAGCTAATGCTCCTAGATCTCCCAATACTGCGAAAATTAAGGGTAAAAATCCACCCTTGTGAACTTTCAGACCATTTCCAGTTTTCAATTCTTTGGACATTTTCTTAAGTTGTGGACCTGAAATTGTGATAGTCATCCCTTTGTCCTCCTTCAGTTTATTGTTTTTACGTTCCAGTTGGTCTTTTGTTAGGAAAGAATCAGTATTCAAACCCTCCAACTCCTCGTTAGGAACTTGTTTTTTACTTTCATTTATTATAACAAGTATTTTTTTTTTATTTTAATTCCCCAGAAAAGCTTACGTTTAATATGAATCGTAGATCCAGTAACACCAGCCTACAATCTCTCATTGAGATCAGCATCTGAACTTAACAATCTTTTGAACGCTTTCTTTTCTAATTCTTTGTCAGCTGCATGTCTTTCAGATAGATCTTTATGTTGATGATTAGCTATATCATGTTCCATTGCAGCCGCATATAGTGGATTAATGGGTTTTCAACCACGTTCAATTCCCTCTTTTAGTCGAGTTCCTAGACCTAAGCACTGATAACTGGGCGCATGCAACTCAAAAGGTAGTGAATTTATTATGTCATTGAGTAACCCTTTTCTGTGATGCTCCGACTCCCATGTGGTATTATGTTCAACATTCGTATCAGATATGGTGTACCTTTTGGATGATTCACAACGAAGTCACTAAACTTGCTGTTGGGCATATTAATTATTACAATTTTTTCATTGTAATAGTTGTCATGCCCAGCATTCTCTTCAGAATAAATAACGAGAAGTCGATCAATAAGCATCCTAACATCATCCACCGATATGTATTCTTTTTGATAGTCTGTATATTTCTTTATACCTTTCCCTTTGTTAGGTTAGGGATGTTTCTTTTTAATCGAATCGTAAATAGGGTTAACTGTAATTTTCCATTTATTCCCTTTACTCGATTTTAGCGTTCCCAAGTTTGGATAATTGTTTTGAAAAACTGCATTTGTATCTGCTAGGATACAACTATAGTGTTCATAGTCGGTTGCAGTGTAGTCACATTCTGTTACTTTCTTATTAGTTAGTAATTTCATCAAAGCATTAGTTCCAGTGTATGTTCGGGCTTTTAAAGTAAATTTGTCATTGTTGAATGTTACTTCACTATCACCAATATACAATGTACCTTATCAGCTTTTAGTCCAAAAACATTGTCTTTGCAGTCCATTAAGAAATCAGTCACTTTCTTATCAATAAATATTGTTTTGTAGTTAGTTAACTGTGAGACATCAGTTTTCAAACACCCCAATGCTTCGTCATAGCGTTCATCATTATAACATTCGTCGTCATCGTCAGTGTGTTAAATGCCATCGTCATAGCATTCATTGTCATCGTTAATGCGTATAACGCCATCATCATAGCATTCATCGGTGTCTGTTTTACCAAACACTTTTCTCACAAAAGTTGTTTCTGTTGGTGTCTGTGGGTAGTCTTAACACACAATGGAACAAGTTCTTTCATTAGGTTCTTATTATCATTTGTTACATGTCCAATTTTTTGTCCCAAAACTTCTTCGTATCTATCAATGGTTGTTCGTGTTTTTTTAATATTTTTATCATATTCATATTGGCGAAATTTTCTTAAAGTTTTAAACTTTTCAACTAGCCATATTCTTCTCTCTATATTCTTCTCTATATTGTTTACAATTTTTTGTTGATCCATTTATTATATAAATAAAATTAACTATGGTAACTTAACTGTATACTGTCTCATATATATGAAAAATAAACTAAATACATATAAACTTACAAATAATAACAAAGTAAAAATTATGTGTGTTTGTAGATGTTGTGTTACCAATAACTCGATATTCACTGGTGGGGATATAAAAATCTATGTTGTTAATTAAATTCATAAACTAATGCGAAGAAACTTTCCAACAAGAACTGTTCTATCTTTTGGTATCGATGATCTTCACAAGCTGATTTAGTAGAGATGAATTCTGGATCTTTAGAAGGTTTACACAGAATTAACAAAGGGTTTAAATACACGTTAACCATGATATATGTTTTTTCCAAATATGCATGGGCAATACCAATCAAATATAAAACTGGTGAAAATGTTATGTTAGCATTTAAAACTATTTTGAATGATCGCAAACCCATACATTTACAAACAGACGAACGGAAAGAATTTTACAATAAATAATTTAAGACATTAATGGTCATTAACAACATAAAATACTATTCAACATACAGTGAAAAGAAAGTCAGTGTTGTAGAAAGATTAAATAGAACATTGAAGGAGAAAATGCAGACGATATTTACTGTGCAGAGAAACTATAAATGGGTTGCTATATTACCTAAATTAATAAGTGAACACAATAACACTGTTCACAGTACAATCGGAATAAAATCCACCAATGTAAATGCAAAGAATTAATGTTCTATTCTAATCAACATGTATGGAGGAGAAAGAAAAATGGTTAAACCAAAGTTTTTCAATAGGAGCTAAAGTTCCTATAGGTAAAAGTAAAAATTTGTATGAAAAAGGATATACACCAAATTGGTCCACAACATACAGAATAGAAAATTTAAAAAAATGAACTTATTAAAGGTATTTTTATGAGCCAGAGCTGCTTAAGAATAAATATGATAAAATCTACTTAGTTGATAAAGTTTTACAAAGAAAAGGAAATAATAAGCTGCTAATTAAATGGTTAGTTTTCGACAGTAGTCATAATTCTTGGGTTGCTAAGGAAAGTGTAGTTGTTTAAGAATTTTTTTTTATATATAATAAATGGTTCAACAAAAAAATGAAAGTTATGAGAGTCAGTCGTTTCCGCCAAACGACCAAACAAAAAATAATTGAATGAATACAACAAGTGCATTGAGTTTGATATTTCAATTGGCGATGCATTTTCACATCCGAATGAAGCTTATGTATACCAACAGTATAAACTAACTAAAGGAGATACAAATGCAGATTATGAAAAAGCTTCAAATATTGATATTTGTGATAATTTCTTCCCATTCCAGTTCTCAAGATTAGAGATCTCTAAACATGGTTGTATAATCGAAAGTATTGACAACCCCGGCATCACTTCAAGAATGATGTCTACATTGCTAGGTTCGGAATCAGAATCAGCATACTTCCAAATGTCGGGGATAGAACTAGGTAAATATGTTAGGAAAGATAAGCTTAACGAAATTACCTATCCATTAATATTTTGGTTTGGGTTTATGAGAGATTGCAATGAAATATTCTGGAAATGTGATTACAAGATCACATTTATTCGAAACTCTAATGATGATGCTTCTTTTTAGAGAAGACCTCCAAAGAATGCAGATGGATCTGATGATGAAGATAATAGAACATATACTGCTAAAATTATTATTGAGAAAATGTAAATTCTGTGGCCAATTGTTGAATACGATCCTATTTATGGAGACGAAATTAAAGCAAAATTATACAAACACCCCTGAATTCCAATTGGTTTTAATTATTGGCAATGTCTTGGAAAACAAGTATCTACTAATGCAAACTCATTTCAATTTGATATAAAAGATCAGTTCAATTCAATCAAATTCGAAATGCCAGACTTTGTGATTGTTGGTTTTCAGCAAAACAGAAAAGAAGATCCTGGGCGATTCACGCACAGTTCAATGTTTGACTTTTGTTTTGTCAAAAATATTTATATTTAGAATGGGCGGAATGAAGTATTTCCCAAAGAGAATTGGAATTTAATCACTGACGATAAAATTTTCGATAAGATGTATATTGCTTACAATGATTTTAGAAATTCAAAGACTAAACTAGATACCCGTTATCGTAATAATGAACTGTGCTTAAAGTCTGGGTCATTTATTGTGAGAAGACCATTGTATGTTATTGATGGTTCTTACAGAAAAACCGCTATTGTAAAAGATCGAACTAATTTGAAACTTACAATCGATTTTGATAAACCAATATTACATACAACTGTTTATAATGTGGTACTTGTAAGCCAAAGAAACCTAATTTATGATGTTAAAAGTGAAAGAATCACCAAAGTCCAATAGTGCGCAAACATGTATGGTTATTAATTTTTAATGGATGGTTATCCATTAAAAACATTTACTGTTACATAATTTTTTCTTTAAAATTATGAGTGTTTTAAATGAAAATTTAAGGATCCAATTGAATAGATTCCTGATACATAATAATATTGAAGTAAAATTTAATGTACGGAGATCGTCTCCATTTGCATCACTAGTTTTTTGAACTGATTAAGAATATCTGAGTATGAGGATGGTAATGTAGAACACTTTACATTGAACATTGAAAGATCAAATCTGTCAGCTCTTGTCAACATGTTCGTAAACTCACTGAATTCATAGTATCTTGTGTTCTTGAAGAAGTATTATAATCCATTGGTGTATCTAAAAGCACTTTTTGTAGTCACCTAAACTAATCTCATGTCTGACTACAGTGTTTTTTACACCCTTTGCTCTTTTCTTTACACCGCCTTCCACATTTATTGCATACATTTTCGATTTCAATTCAATAAATTCTTCCATTATTTTCCCAGCTGATAAGCCCGGAAGTTTCTTTGAAATTAAACCAAAAATTTATATCTGAATAAGTACTCGTCCAGTCCCATAAAATACATTTCATCGTAAAATACAAAAGTGCGACCAGAGAAGGTATTTGCAACTACTTTTACTTTGGAATTCTGATGTATAACCATATCATAAATAACCTTGGGATATCCAGACACGAGTTGCAAACTAGGATATTCAAAGATATATACATTTGACTCGATAAACATTACTATTTCCCCGATGGATTTTGATACATCAATGTAAAGCTTTCAAAATTAGCGGATAAGAAAAACAACCAGTTCGTGGTAATCTCTGGTTTACTAACAATGTTATCTACTATGTCATATGTCCAAACATATTTTTTATAAAAAATATACATCACTTGGTTGACTACCAAAAATATGTTGGTGTTTTTCAAGTTGCACAAATCTACTTCTTCTGTAGGGAATAATATGTTTGGTTTAGGAGGGAATAACGAATGCATAGATCTTTTAGGTTTACCATATAGATTCTGTATTGCCAAAATATCGTCAGTTTGTAATGTTAGTAGATCTGAGACATAAATTGGATACATAACAGACTCGTGGACATTCGAATGATGTATTCCTAATGCATGTCCTATTTCATGCAATAGGAAAACGAAAAGATTTATTTTTCCTTGAGATTTGTTTTCATGTTTAAGATACAAATCTTCTTCAGGATCAATATGAATTTTAACTGGTAAGTTATCTGATTTCGGAAAAAAGGCGTTACCAAGTATTCCCCCTTTCCAATCTAATTTACTATTTCATATATGCCAAGACTTTTGAAATGTATAGATACTATGTTTGTTTGATATTATTAAGTGCGGGTTTTGAGTATAATATTTAAACATAATGTCAGTATGTTTGGCCCACATATGAAACACTTCTTGAGTTAGTTGTAGTACGTCATGATTGGCAAACACATAACGCCATTTTATTACGTTCGTTGTTCATTTGGTAATAGATGTAGAAAAGCCAAATATATCATCTGGTACCCCACATCTAGGAGTTTTGATTAGTGTTAGTGTTTCTTTACTTATTTCCCCACTAATTGTTATCTTGTGATATTCTTGAAAAAGTTGGAGAGCATTTGAAACTACTAATGAATTTACATGTGTAATATCTTTGTCACCAACTTTTAAGTACCTAAAATCATTTAAATATTTTATTGCGGAAAGTGTTTGATTTTCACCTCTGCTGGAGGTTATCAAAACACAGATGATAATCGTAAAGGTTATTAATAAATAATAGTTTTAAAAAATATTTCATGGTATCACACTTTTTCAATTTTGTAGTGTCCCCATGGTAGTATATTAATACCATCTTTAAGAAAAAATCTTTTATTATCTTCGGAACTTAATGCTTTTTTTCTCAACTCAATTTTATAGAGTTCATGTTTCTTACTTAAAATAAGATTCATGTTTTGTACAACACTTTTTTACCAAACAAACACTTTTTGTAGTCACCTAAACTAATCTCATTTCTGACTACAGTGTTTGTTACACCTTTGCTCTTTTCTTTACACCGCCTTCCACATTTATTGCATACATTTTCGATTTCAATTCAATAAATTCTTCCATTATTTTTCCAATAATCTTTTTGTTAACTAACGGTATACCATACGGATTATCTTATTTATAGTCAGTAGTATCAAAATGATCGACCATTTCTTTCATGTCACTGTAGAAGTCTGATGTTTTTATATAAAAGATGTATGAATCAGTATCTTGGTAGCACAGTTCAATAATTTTTCCCATACTTTGATTTCATTATATTATAGTGAAAATCGTACATTATGACTTTCGATAGATCAAGTATGCTCATTCCAACATAAATGGGTTTGTTAAAGTGCAGTTTCGTTTTAATCCTATGAACTGCAACCAAAGAGTTAGTAAATATAGTTCTATCTTTAAAGTTTGGTTTAACCACTAGATTATCAATTTGCTTAGAAGATGTACACAACCGTATATCCACTCTGTTTATAATATTTTCCATTGTTTTTCAAAAACAGAATTGTTCATTAATTTGTAGAAATCTTTTTCAACCATTTGTAGACTATGTTCGCATTTTTGTGTTTAGACCAATATAGAACTTAAGCCAATCTGATTGATCAAACTCCAGAACTCTATGGATCTTTTTCAACTTTATTCCGAGAGATAGATATTGCTTAAGATTTACATAGTGTAATACATGTTTTTCTTTATCATTAAGAGTAGTCAAGAGTTTGATATTTTTTGAACCTTATGGTATTTTATTCTCTGGTGCCAATGGCAGATCTTTGTGGAGATCGTGTAGTTCATGTGGGTATTCCAAATCAACTTCCAATATATAACCTTTTCTATAATAATCTTGTATTTTTGTTACATCTATATTTGTATTTCTCCACTTAAACCCATCATAGTGTAAATATTGGCTCATAGCCCATCCATATAAGTTATTGGTGTCCAGATATGTAAGATAAAAGATTTCCTTTGTACTATCATAATTATTAATACATTTATTATTTGCTTTAGCATATCGCTTACAACATCATGAAATTCCGCCACGAACACCTTATTTTATCATCAAAATCATGCCGTAATCTGTTAATAATTCTAGTTCTATTTAGTATGTTTGAGAATAGCATCCCACCCTAACCCTGAGGTTGTGTAATACCATACTGGATCTAGCTTATATGTTTTGAGACATACATTTCTAGAATTTTCCGTTACATCGGACAAAATTAATACATCAGAATTGTTATAGAGTACTGTGTACTCTCTTAGAGATTTTATGTTGAATTTTTCCCACACCTTTCTCGCAAATTCGTAATCTTTCTTCTGTATTGTTACATTTATTGAATTTGTTGTAAAAACCATCTTTGGATGGAAGTGATGTCTTACAAAATTTTCCATGTAGTCATATGGATAAACACCTGTTCTTTTAACAAAGTCAAAAAGTTAATTGGAAAAATGCCTACATGTTTCTCGGAATTGGCTTCTGGAAAGGTTGCTAGAGAGTTTATTGATACTACTAGCCATAAATTTAAATGAGTCAATAAATCTAAGATTTTCACTTTTACATAAATGTTTCGTAAAAGAAATATATTTTTCTTCGTTGTTGGGAATTAGATCTATTTTATTTTCATCGATGCCAATATCTCTTATGAATAAATGTATCTCATAACCAGATAGATTTTGTATAAACACTGGGATAAAACGTGGGTTTCTATACTATAAGTTACATTCTCTATGTGCACCTCCCCTAAATTTCCCCATAAGATGATCATGATCTCTCACAAAATCACCATTCAAAGACTTTTCACATATATAACAATGGGTAGCTGTATCATAAACAATTTGTTCTTTCTGAGTTAGTGGAAGCATTGGTTTTTCATTTGTGTATATATCGCCGATAGACTTTGCTTCTTCCATTAGCATTTTAAAGAATACTCTAGATGCATCAGATCCTTAATAAGTTACTGGTGGTTTATAGTATCCATGGTTGTATTTTACACAGTAACAGAAGCTAATAGGCTCGTGTTTTTGGTATGGTTTTGTGTAGGGTTCGTCGGGGTTTGGTTGATAAGTTTCAATTTTAGTCAACAAACATTCAAAATCAGCATATATCACAAACGAAACTCTCAAAGAATGATTTTTTCTTTAAATCTTAATATGTCATTTTTTCCTTTAAATGGTAGTTCAACACCATCGTGATATAGGCAGTCTGGTTCGTGATCTTTTAGCTTACTTGCAGAGTAGAAATGTTGCATATATATATATATATATATATATATTATATATATATATATATTATATATATAATATATATATATATATATATATATATATATATATATATATATATATTATAGTGACCATTATTTGATACTTGTGATGCGATAAGTCTCGAAAGACTTTTTATCCAGCAGTAGTAGTCGTTCTTTAGTCTTTGATATAGAGTAGGTTAATGTGCTTATCCGTCTTATTTTTTGTTTTTAATGGGGAGATTATATATTTCTTATCGCCATCTTTTTCTTCGTATTCGTATACATTAATAGAAATTCCACTTCTTTTCTCAAAGGTTGGTATGCTCTCCAATTTCATTGGAAATTCCAAACCCTTAAGTGTATCATCGAACTCATGTTCGTAAGCTATGTATTTATTCACTCTTTGGGGGTCTTTTTGTACTTGATGCAAAACAGATTGAACAGACCACAGAAAACATCATTGATCATTATTCTTAACATTAATTAGCACCTGCTTAGCTTTGATTTTTTCTGGGAGATCAACCTAAGAACTGCCTTTGAATGATACATGTTTATTTATTCGCACTTCTAGTTTAAATATTCTTTTGAGTATCCACTGAGATCCCTCTTTGCTTTGAAAGCTTCCCATCTCAGGTATGATTTTCGATATGCTGTTGGCATAATATTCTTCCAGATTAGTCGATTCCAGTATAATTTTGTTCATTGTTTTAAAGGAGGTTTCTACATATTCAATATTCTCACCAATTCACCTTCTGTGCTCAGTGAAGGATTTCATGTTCACTGTGAGTGATTTTAAATGTTTATCAATTAGTCCCGTGACAATTTCTTTTACATCGTTTAGGAAATGATTTGGGTCTATGTATGCATTCACATTCTTTACAGCATAAGACTTGATTCTACTTTGAAATGCTGTTTCGATTTCTTCTACACTGAATCTGGGTTTGTACTTATGAATTTTACTTCTCAAGTGATTTCTTATGAGAGACGGTTTGTAATAGTGATTACATGTTTCACATTTCACATGTTTCTCTCATGGGAACGTCTGTTTTGATATTAAATGTTGTGATATCTTAAAAAATTTCCGATGCATTTGTTGGTTCATGTGATTTATTATGTATTGGTGCAAGACCTTTGTGGAATGTACTTTTAAGATGACTTCTTATGAGAGATGGTTTGTAAAAGTGATTACAAGTTTCACACTTGACATACTTCTCTTGAGATTTCTAATTCTTTCTTTTCACAAAAACATCTTTCTTAAATTTATATTCTTTCCAAACATTACTAGTTGCGTTAGCCTTTATCATTGCCATGATCTTCATCATATTAGATATCTGTTGATTTTTATTTGCATCCATTTAATATATACAATATTATATTTTTTACGTATTCAATTTTTTTGAGCCACTTTTTTTTGCAACTGCATCCAAATGCAACTTCTTACGCGTATTTTTGCAGATGCACTCAAATGCAAAGTTTAATGCAACTTTTTTTTCTAAAGACTACGATCTAACCAAACGCAACTTTTTGAGCCACTTTTTTGTGGTTGTGCACATATGCAACTTTTTGTCACTGTTTGCGGTTGCGCTCGAATCGGCATTTCTATAATACTTGAGTGCGTTGTAACTGCTGAGAGTGAAACTTGAATGACAATGTACTGCTTCATGTCCTGTCCGCAGGCAGTTAAAACACAAATTGTGGGTTAGCACCCACTCCCTTTTCTCGTACGTTGACCTTGAAAAAAATGTCTGGCATCTGTGTAGGGCATGAGTTCCACCACAAACTGGACACAGCTTCTGCTAAACTGTATTGTCCCGCACTGAAACAAGGGTTGTCATTGAATCTAATACTGGCTTTTGTTCCCATGACTGATCGACCGAAATTTGTTCAAGGAGGAAAATTTCCTCTGAGATTTGGACTCTTACAGGTGATGCCAGCAGGAGGTTGATCTTTAGCAGCGAGCTGAACATGCTCCACAGCTCTAGCTTTCAATTCCAAAAACTTGAGTAGCTTGGAATATGATGGCGATGTGCCATGTGTGAAAGTTCAAATGCCTGCCTGAGTGGTGCATCCAAATTCTCAAGCAAAATATTTAGATACAGAAAATCCCAACGGGTCACTGCAAATCTCTGAGCCTCCAACACACTGAAATTTTCTTCCACTACAGTAACAAACTTGGTTAAGCCACTTTTTTCTCACTGTCAACCTTTTACAGATGCAAGATCTTCTGGACATATAGTGTTGCTGCGAGTATTAAACTTTTGAACCTATTCTCTAATATTTTCCAAATTACCGAGTATTTTCTTTCGGTAACCGGCATATTGTGTACCAATTTTCTGACCTCCCCTAACAAGCAATGCATTTTTTGAACTGTGTATGGTGCGGAGCTTGACCAACCATTGAATTAAATAACTCTGCGAAGCCTATCCACTCAGCTCTATTGCAACTGAATGCTGTCATTAGTAGATGTGGTAGCACTGCCGTCAGGAATCCCAGCCTTTGCGAAACATCACTGCGGGTCGTGTAGTCACAAGTGTCCTTCTTCAGTCTACTATACATGTACTTTAGCTCACAGAAAACTGTCTCGTATGTCGCAAACTGTTCTTTGCACTCATCTAATACACTTGGGTTTCATTGAGGTGGCTGGGCACAGATAGCAAAAGAATTTGCCAGTAGATCATCTGTCTTCAACATAAACTTTTCGAGACCAGCTCGAAGTCGTCCACCTTACATTCATCTCCCCTGCATGCTTCATCCAGTTTTCTGGCCTCGTCCACCTGGACTAGCTGATAATTCAAAATTAAAAATTGTAGCTCAGGCGTTGCTGCAGCCGCCATTTTATTTAAAGATGTGAATAACCGCCTATTCCAACAATAAGTTGCACTTATGCATGCAGAGGGTTGTATAATAAACGGCAGAATAATCACATGCTAGTATGTGTAATAGAAACATGGCTTAAAATTATTCTGGCTGGCGGAAATCATTATTGCAGCGTATTTATTGACAGCGAGTTTCATCACTATGTGCTGTAAACAAAACCTGTCAGTAATCTCCGAAACTTTCCCGTTCGCCATTACCGAATCGTTAAAAGGTGTATATTACACGTCTAGTGTACATTGCCGTAAACAAAACTATATCTCCCGTTAATAATCCTGCCCAGGAGGACCAAAAATATTTAGGACAAGCAATCATGCTCATCCTCCATTCGCGCCATTTTGCGACGCTGCTGCCTTCTCATAGCAAACATAGCAGCTAACATGTGCCTGATCGCAAAAATGGCACGAGTCACATATTGAGAATACTAATACATTTCAGAAGATTTTTTATGTTTCTATACATGCATTACACCGTCCACGGATAAATGACCACGCTCGATCAGGGCGCTAACCTGACAGTATCATCCCACCTTGCTCGTCATCGTTTATTCAAGTTATCAGCCCCCTGCACCGAGAACTCTCACCATATTCCCCTTTAATTTCAAAACACCCCTTTATAATTATACCGCGGTATTTCTCCCACCCATTCTACAAGTCCCGTATATTCAACCCTAACTGAACAATTGGCATAGGCTCCAACGACAGTAAAATATAACGAAAAGCAAATACCATTAGCATTAATTTACTATCCTCCCTCCTACAGGCCTAATGAAGGATGCATCCAAATGTACTATGTAAATAAGAGTAGTATACAAAGACAACAATATACTAGTTTATTAAAAATTTAAAATTACTAGGCCTGGCAGTTTTTGAAATATTTTGTACATTCAGGGCACATCTTGGACAATTACAATATAGAATTTAAGTAATGTATTTATTGTAAACTTATCAAAGTGGTGCATAACTTCATTGTAATGGAACAATATTAATAAGCGCATGTCATTGAAGTTAACAGTGAATCCCCTTTGTGACTCAAAAAGACTTAACATAAGTGGAGGGTAAATACGAATTTCTACAACATTGCAAAACGAAAGGATATGTTTCAAACAGACTAAGCTATTAAATTAATTCTAACAGAACTAGCAAATCCAGCTAACAATAATACATTATGAGAACGCTGTGGGTTTCATATTGTACAATCAAAATATGTCAGTGATAATAACATGTATGTGTATATATATGTATAGTTTCTCCTTCTTAATGAAATGTACTCCTTTTTAGGGCAAATTTCGTTTATTTGTCCTGAGTGCCTGGTTACTCTTGCTGTGGCTCTCTTCCCTTACAGTGGGCAAGAGGCGACTTGTTGATGTGATGCCTCAGCGCTTGGAGTGGTCTCGTGAACGTCGGCTCCAGCCTCTTCTATTCTCTTTCCTTGGCACTCATGAGCAGTTCTTCAGTCACTGTAAGTTCAACGCTGTGCATCAGCTGTCGACGTCGGCTCCTCGTGCACTCGGAACGAAAGATTCACAGCCCACGCTAGGGACCATCACTACTGATTATTTTTAATGCAGTCGGATGTACAGAATTGGACGAACTCGTGACATGGCTTTTCACGGAGGCATCTCTTTCACAGACTAGTCTTTCTAGGTTGCACTTGCAGAGTGCCGCGAGTACTACAAGCTCAGATCCGAGTATTTAATGTCTTTAATATGGTCCATACTCATATCCCCTTCAATTAGAGATCAAGTCCCTAAAATCGCAGAAGCAAGCTGTCTTCAGTTTTTTCAACATAAACCTTTAATCAACTCCATTATTGAATATTAAAAATCGTGAGTCACCATAAATTTTAACTTGATATTTTTTTTTTAACTTTTATTTAACAAAGCGTATATTTAACAATTTTAATCTCATGTTAAGGATATGTTTAAAATATTTTGGAAATATAGAGAAAACCTAAGCCATAATTCTTAGGTAGATTTTCTCATAAAATTTCTGTGCAATATAGCAAAACAAATTAGATTTTGTAATACAAGTGTTGTAAACATTATTCGACAGTAAGTTTAAATGGGAATTTCGACTTGGTATTTTTATAAAAATTTCGACAGATGTGTGGGGCAAGACACCATACTACTTTAATGATTCTAAACATTAATTTTGGTATCAAAAAATATTCAGGAAATATCTATTTTAATCACCATCACTCTAAGAAAATGGTGCTGTACAAAACAATCGATAATCTGACACTTACATATAATTGCATCACGTTTATTTAATGCCATTTGTAAGCAGACATCACACTTATTCACAAATATTGTTTGGTATTTAATATAACATTTTCCTGTGAACCTTATAACACCGTAACTTTATAATACCGGGAACGCCCTGTGAATGTTGACATTGTTCTTTGCTACTCACAATAGCAAATATAAAATGCCCCTCGCTACTAATGCATCTTAGTAGGCAGGTATTTGGGATTAATGTCTCGTCGACAGTGAGGTTATTAAAGACGGAGAACATATGGAAGGGAATTTTGGGAAAGGAATGGTAAGGAATTGCTTGGAGTGAATTCGGGACATCAAGGAAAATCGAAATCAGAATGGCCGGACCGGGAAAAGGAACCCGTGTCCTCCCGAATGTGTTTTCGGTGAGTTACCCCTGCGCCACCTCGCTCGGTGCTTCTTAGTAACACATTTCTTCGCCTCGACATGAGTAAGTCACATGACGCCAAGAACTCAGCCGTAAAGAAAGGAATAAAGTGCAATGGCTGGTGTCTCACACTCCGATTAATTTTATACTAGTGTAGTATTGTCCTGCAAAATATTGCGTATCACAGGTGGCGTAAACCAGAAAACTTAAGTGGGAGTAATTCTTTGTCTCTGTTAATCACACATTTGAAAAAAAAAGAAGAAAACTTGTGAAATAATACTAAAGATAGTGTAATGTAACAATGACATACTCTTCAAAAAAAGTTCTGGTAAACTTCCTAAATTGTAATGGAAGTTTTAGCCTATACACTGTATGGTAATAATACCACACATCAAGCTGCAGGTATAGAGATGTTTAGCAGCACTACTATATAAAGTTGGGAACTTCCCTACGCATTTGACTGTTTCCTGAGCAAATGTAGGAAACCTACAATGAATGTATATGGGAAAACATTACAATTCCTGCTTTCTCACTGAGCGTATACAGTGGTATGGTAAATTTGCTAATAATTTCTTAGAGTGTATTGACCAGAAGACGTTGTTACTTTCACGATTGGTAAACACATTGCATTGTAGTCTGTGAATGTAGCCAGGTTGGTAAGGGCCACCGCTTCCCGGAGAATCATCCCATTTAAAAATGGGAACCGTAACACATCTAAGCACGCCCACGCCTCTCCAGAGCGATCTACATTTAGGCTACATGCATAGACAATCGCGCGACATAACTCCCGTTTCTTCGGCCGCGACTTTAGAACTTGTGTCAGCACTCATTTTTCCTAAGCAGTTGTATTCAGTGTCGTCGAGGAAAACAGCGATGGACGGTGGCAGGCATACTTAAAGCTCTCCAAGCTCGGAGAAGAGTGTTCCATTTCATTACAAAGATCTTATATACGAAGCATAAGTAGTTTGTTTTAATTTTGTGCTCATCCCATTAATTTATTATTTCGTTGTCAGCGCACGAACTTTATCGCACTTACTAAATATCTACAGTTTGGGGCGAAGTGTGTTGTTAACATCACAAAATTAAATATTCTACAAGTGAGTTGATATGTTTTCTGCGCCAATCGCCTTCTTTTTCTTTAAATAACGCAAGGCTAATTGGTAAATGGTTCTGCATGTCTGTAATATCCCTCAGCTACTCCAACTGAATAAAATTACGAGCAAAATGAAAATTCTTTCAAGGACTACTACTCCTTCGATGCCAAAAGAAAGAAACTTAGACTCAGGCGCTACATGCGAATTAAGACTGCCGGTTAGCCTTTTCGAAATATGTATTAAGAAAAACACCGAACTGTAACTTATGTTCCTTGTCACAGACAACAGTGATGTGATCCCGCCCATGTGATGGTATAGAAAGTAATATTACACCTCCAGACCTCGTAGAGTTGAAGTGCTAGAACTGCTGGAAGTAGAATGGCTTTTGCTGTGTACCGGCAAATGAGCACGAGGAAACAAAATATCTTAAGCAAAGAATTGCACACAGTGAAAAAAAGAAAGTTGTTTGGTGTGGCACGCGATGTGTCCTTCGTTCTCTCAGTTCTGCGAAACGAAACGTGGCCAGTAAGTAACGGTGCAATAAGAAACTCCATTACATTTTCCCCACGCTTGATAATCTAGCGTATTCAAATAATATGTTCAATAGTGGCATTCTGCGGATATCAACTTAATGAAATATAGATCAATTTATCGGACTGAACATATCACGGTATTATTTGTTCAAATTTTGTCTAAACAAAACGTAAAATTTCGCTTATTGACTCCCAGTGTTCATGTCACAAGGTATATCAGCTGAAAAAAGCGTAGTGTTATTTTTTATGTAGCCTAATTATTAAGAATTCTACTGATTGCTCATCGCCTTCTGTGAGATCATGAAAACAAGGAAAATGATTTAATTTCTGCCAATCTTTTACAATCATCGCGATATAAAACAACAGTTTTAGATCATCAGTGAGAAGTGTATGTCTATATACATGATTGTTTATTATAAACGTGTCTTTGCATAATGCAAATATCGTTTGCTTTTTAAGACATTTTATATAATCACGGACATTGAATATAAAAATACTTGTGTATCATTCCAAATCACTTTATACTACCCAGAGGTAAAAAGAATTATTAATTTTGTGTGCCATACTACCACGCTCAAAGGATGAGAGATCTTTTTAACTTAACGTTTTACGTCTTGAAGACTTGGTCTTTTTTTTTCAAAGGGCGAAATCTTTTCTACGGGTCTGTCTACCAATCCAGACGGCTTCTGGAGCTAAATGAATCGCTCTTTTAAATTACCTTTGCTCTTGCGGTCTCAGAAAATTAGCACATTACTCTTTCGCTGGTTCATGTCCTTCCGTCCTACCTTACAGGAAAACGAGTCCTCGCGCGATCAAGCAAACGGTTAGAGCACACACACTATGATTACCACAGGCGCACTTTATTATATACGCTTTAAATTATACAAGTCAATAATAATTTTACATCTTTCATTGCACATTGATTTATCAAGTGGGATCAATTGAAGTGTTCCATTAAAAGAAATTGTCCAAAATATTTTTTATCGCCAAACACATACACACTTGATTTCCGTCTGTTTGGTATACTCCTAGGCAGATATCTTGAATAACTTGGAAAAGCAAACACTACATTCTGATTTTGGCTGTCTTCTTATGCTAAGTTACTTAGACCAAACATTTGACCACAAAACTTCGTGTTCAAATCTCGCTAAGTTTTTGTGTTTTCTTAAGGTGTAAGCACCGGTTTAAGTCCATTAACATAAATCTTTAATAATCAAGTATTCAAATGTGTTAATGTTACACAAGTATAATGATATGGAGAGTTCATGGGCAAGATTCCAGAATCGGAACCCCGGAACTAACAGCCATCTCGGATTCCGCAATTTAGGAATTTTTTTCTCAAAATCGTGTGTGTTTAGCCACAAATCACTTCAGAAATCGATTATTTGGCCAAAAAACCGATCATTTTCCTTAAAAATACACTGCTTTCCTTAAAACATTTCACATTTTGCCCACTTGCAAAAAAGTGCTCACTAGAAAAAAAAACATTCAAAGGGCCTGCCATCTTCAATGTCCCTTTATTACCTCAAAATCAACTAAATTTCTGTAATAATTTCACTTTACTTAAATATTTACCTTTTTCCCTTAAAATATCAATTATTTTCATCTTGAAATCAGTCTTTTGCCTTATAATTCACTTTTACCCTTAAAGTTTTTCAAAAATTTAATATCAAAAAATAATTAAAAAATTGTTAAAAAGTAAAAAAATCCAGAAAAATCTCTAAAAATACAAAAAAAAAAAAAAAAAAAAACTTCCAAAATTTTTTAGGAACAAACCATTTTAATCTCACACTCATTCCGCAGCCTAAAAATAAACCCCTACGCTTACCTGCCCACCTTCCAGTACTACAAAACAAAAATAAAATCACAAAAAAATCGTAACTCCAGCAAGACTGTCATGGCGTTATTACCATCAGACACTAGCAAAATATCATATCACCCATCAAACAAACCACCTGATTGAACCAACAATCCATACCAATAAAAATTCTGACTACCCCACCTCAGACATACGAAACAAAATAAATACAAAAAATCGCAAAAAATGTAAAAAATCTAAGAACATTTCATGTTACCCTCACACTCATCCCAGTACCCTAAACATCAACCCCTACCCTTACCTACCCACATTCCAATAATGCAAAACAAAGAAATATCACAAAAGTTGAAGAAATATGTATACCAAAAATTGTTACTCCATTATGTCTGTCTTGACATCATTACCATCAGACACCAGCCAAATAACATACCACCCATCAAGCAAACTACCTGATTATACCAACCATCCTTACCAATAAAAATGCTGACCACCAAACCGCAGACATACGAAACAAAATATGAGTAACCGTGCTGATCAGGAGTCCTGGGCACTATACCAACATATATCTCATTGTAGTCATACGATGCAACATAATTACTTATTTCATACTACCTACAATATCAATTAATCATGCTAACCATAACATACTAGCTAACAACCCTCCAGCATACAAACAACCCAAACCATATCATTCGCTCTAACCGAAGCATACCTTAGTCACGCTATTAACAATACCTGCCATATCAACCACCATACCTCAGACTTACTGATCAATCATAACTGTCATCTACATAGACTACCATTTCAGCTCAACTAACTGCACAAGTTACACATATAAACAAGCCATACCAGCCACTGTAACTCATAATGCCGTCTGCACCATACCAACCTACCATCCATTATATAACCCAAATCATACCAGACCACCCAACACCCCATTTCCTATAACAGAAGAAAAACTTAATTCAACCATACCACCCAGTAAACAAAGCACATTATCATCACAACTCAGATATACCAAGTAACTATACAGCTGAGGCCAGCCCATAACTTAGCACCCATTCTACTTCTTTTACCAACTAACACCACTTATAACTGCCAATCATACCACCCAATATATATCTAACATACCTCAACAATTAATCCATAAATACCATACAAAGCAAACATACAGCCCATACAAGTGACACAATCAATTTCTTCTCATAACATCCACCATGCCGACTGACACCAGTCAAATTACATTGACCACCAATAGCAAACACTTAAAACCAAGCTTGTCTTAGCATTACAGGACTTACGGACACACAGACTGTCCACACTATTCGACATACACCAAAAATCGCAAGGCATATATACTGGATAAACATATCACCCAATATACCAACCATACCATCCATGTTAACCCAAGATTACCAAACAAAATTTTGTAGTCCAGAAAAATTCACAGCACAAACATTCTTAAGATCAGTCAAACGAACATAGCTTAACCTACTAAAGTCCAAAAAAACCTAACCTACCTTAAACTACTAAAGGCCAGGAAAAATCTGATAAACCTGACATACCCTAACCTACCATAGCCCAGATGAAAATTATACTAATCCTAAGCACACACCTGTCCTACATGTAAAGCGTTATTTCAGTTGACCAATCGCATGAAGGTACTGTGAAATCATGTGAGGTGAAGGAGGAGGAGGAGGAGGAGAAGTTAGTTAGCAGACTCGGATAGGTCTGTTGGAGATGTGGGTAATGGAGCTAAAGAAGCATGTAACGCCGACAATTGTGTTCTAAATACCTCAGTCATAAAGTTGGATGGCTCCAATGAAGAATTTGGATACGTAACAGCAAAAGAAGTCGTTGATACTGTTGCACCTGTAGATGATAGTACTGCTCTGGTGGAAGTAGATGCTGCTAGTGATGTAGCCAATCATCCTAAGAATTCGATAGTGCTGGTAAAACAGAAGACATCTCATTAGAAGCACCAATCGATTGCAAGAGACCAATAGCGGGCAATATCCATTTCCACTTTAACGAAAATAGCCGTGGAATACCTGGCGTAGAAGCTAGCCGAGACGATGTATCTTTCACAGCCGCCGTTGCCAAACAAAGTCTCTCAGCTGACCTTCCTACTGCTCACTATATACGAGTATGCAAGACCTATGACATCATATTGACTTTGAACCAATCGTATTACGCCATTAATAGATTGTTCGGGCACCGACCAGTTAATCACTGAGTTTCCAAGTGATTTTAGCTAACCAATCGCATGAAGGCATTGAGACAGGTAGACAGGCTTTCGATTCTAGTTCTTTAATGACATCACCATGCACTTCTAACTTCAACACGATCGCAGAATCGGCACTGGTGACAACTAGTTAGCGATGATGCAGGTCGCGGCTCCATGGTGGTCGAGGTCAAAGGCAGACCTTTGTATTCGCAATTCATCTTCGCGGTATAGGAGCACTCTACCCAAATTACAGTCCCTCTAAAGCACTACACTTGTGACTTAAGAATTCAAACAAGTTTTCTAAGGTTGGCAGGACCTTACTTGATGAGTGAATCTCCCACACAAGCTACTTCTTACTATCTAACCTTTGAACAAGTAGATAAATCCTAAAAGCATCCCATGCGTCTGTTTATTGCCCCATGCTGTGTAATGGCTTGAGGTTAGTTTTGTTTGTATCTAATATTTGATGAAGCTAAACAACATTTTCAATTGCCATAACTGGTTGCTTCATTATATTAACTATGTGAGGGTTGATAATGAGTTTCTCATTCTGGTATCTTTCTACGAGTAGTTCCCAAGCAATTGAATACACACGCTCATTTATTCGTATGTGCTGAATGACTCGTCTCGCATCACCATGTACAGCTGATAACAGAAAGTGCAAGTTTTGAATTGGACTATTGTCATATTTTCACCTACTAAAGAGAGAAATGTATCCTTGAATGTGACCCAATCTTGTGTGTTTACCATTAACTTGGGGAAGCGACAGTTGCGGCAGTTTTATCTGAACTGTAGTCTCATGGTGTTGGTCTCCTTAATTTTCTATTGCAAATAATCTTGTAGCCTACAGTACCTCTCTTCTATGTCTGCATGCTTAGATTTGCTTTCTACAGATTCTACTAAACTGTCTCACTCAGCATGAATGGCATTAAATTGCGTCCATTTTTTTCTTGTAATAATTGTAATCTGACTCCTCTTTAGGTTTAGGGCTTTGTTCGTTACCTTTAACAAATGCTTCTACTCTCGTAAATGCTGCCATTATATTCGAATGAGAACGACTTAGGTGGTTTACTTGAGTTGTCATGAAGAAACTGAAGTTATATTCATAACAGAAAGAGACAAAGACAAGGAACCGGAATGGACAAGAGTGCTAACCGTTATCTTCCCTTTTATCTTCTGATATTTGTGTACTCTGTCGGCGTCCTGAGTTGGCTGGCCATTGCACCCTCTCCTTTTCCTTGCACAGTAGTGGGGATGGCACCTTTACCACTCCGAAATAGCTGCTGACAGATTGTAGCACAGAAAGCGTCTAGTTGTATTTACGTGACACACTGATATCGTGCGCGTTAAGCATGTTTGATGAGGTATCAAAACATACCGCACACCATTCAGTGTTTACCGATATTCTCAATGCGGCCGGCAAAACTTCAGTGACGAGAACGGTTCCTGAAACGATGTAACAGACGTGCCGTGAATTTTATCCGGCCTTGGAGGACTATGTACACTACTGGGATACCTAATTAAAAATAATATAAATACTCCCAATCATAATGGGCTGTTATTGCCTCATTTACATCACTTTAAAAAACACGTCTCATAGGTAACAGTTGTTTACAAAAGCAAAAAAAAATGTCTTCAATACATAATAACTTTACCAGCCAACAGCCAACACATGCATTAGAGTGGCAGACTGACTAACCATTGCTCATAGCTCACAATAATGAGCACAAGGAAGCAATGTGCAGGCTACCTACCAGTAGCAATGCGAACTAACTGAGTGAGAGGTGACAAGAATGGCTCTAAAGAAAATAACTAAATGTGTGGTTACACAGAAAATAAGGGTGTTGCAATCTCGAGTTCGGTGTCTATCACCAGAGGCGCTGGTGTCACTGTATTCTATCACTACCTGCTAAGCAGTGATAACATCGCTACCACCCGTTGTGCATAGATGTGAGTTACTATACAGCCAAAAGGGGACATATGATCCTTAGTGACATATTACTGTACTTTAACTTCGACAATCTCATGTGGACTTGCAGTCTTGAAGACCCAAGTAGTTGGGCCCATTTCCCTACAACCCACTCAACCACCATTACCTCTCTTACCCTACTCCTCCAATTCATTTAACTCATCTCAATCCATTCCAATATTCCACCACTCCCTTCCCCACATTCCGCCTATCTCCGCCCCAAAATAGAGCCTAACTCCTCCCCCACTTTCGCCACGTACTGGTATATGTTAGGTCCTCGTGTTCAGTCGATGACATTACCTAGCAGAGGAGAACCCATCGGAATCACACACACACACAACTACAGCACATATAAGTGTGTTTATGGTGTACTTCTACTCATGGTCGTTTCCAAATTAGGTTTTATAGACATAAGACTATGCAAGTTCGAGAAGAAATAAATTTTCTGACTCGTATATTCAAGAGTAATTCATGTTGATGTCATAACCTCCAACAGATGCCATCTTGAATTTTATATATACCCTAAGCATTGATTCTCTATTTGGCTTTTCGCAAATAAACTTAGCCGAGCTTATGCGTTCAACCCAAGCTTGACTACGGGTTAGCGAACATATCTCCTAAGGTCATGATTTAAACCTAGCGTGAACCCCAAATACCACTAAATTAAAAACAGAGTTGATTGTCTTTTCCGACCGATATGCTTAGGAGCTCGAAACCTTAAATCGATATTTTCAGTACTAGCTCATGCAAGCCGACATTGATTAATATGCCCTAAACCATTTCATTAACATATCTGACCGCCATTTTAACCATTATATTAAGGCCCTAGATATATGGAATGTATCAGAACACTACAAAGCCCAGGAAAGTTTATACATCTCGTGACACTCTCGGGAATTTTATTAGCTGTTTTCGAAGTTTTGGAGCAACAGCGACCAGATTTAGAACATGTGTAACCCTCTCGTCTCCTAGCACACCATCTAAATGTGTTGCGCTTATAACTATTTCACAGGCATAATTCGCAGCCATTTTCGAAGTGATGAAGACAGGGTTGCGAAAGTAATACTGTAAGTAATACAGTCAGCCCCCAATAAATCGATGTGGTACGTTAGTAGAATAAAAAAGAGAGTCCGAAAACATCGAGTGTGATGGAGTGAGTAGCACGACAGTTTTCTGTAAACTGGCGGCGATATTGGCTCAATAATTTCTGTTTTAACCCGAAAACCACTTTTGAAATATATGATTTTGCCCCAAATTGCCTTTGTCCCAAAAAATGTTTAGAAGGGCGTGGGAAGTAAGCATGTCTGTCACCCGATTTGGCCTCTTAATGTCCAAGTTTTAAGGGTTTAATACTGATTGTTTGCAGATGGCATCATTAAAAACATAGGCGATCCAGCTGGGGTTAGTGATGGTAGCCACAAAGAACAAATATTTCTCTTTGAAAGGAAAAACTGTCAGGAAAAGAGAGCGTGACATTTCACCTCTCGCATCAGACGAAGAACTGTGATGTACTGCGACTTTGGACACATTAATTCTGCACATATAGAATTTTATGTTACCAGTAGCCAATCATGAGTGAGCATAGTGACATTATCATTTATTCATTAGTTAGTCTAGTTGTTGTGGTGTGGGTCGAACTGTAATTGGTAAATGGGGGAGGTTGATGAGAGGGGAGGGATCGGGTGTAACTTACAGACGATTATTCGTTGGAGGAGTTATTTGGGTAGGGAGGGCTGACTAAATAACCTATAAAATATACTGGTGAGGGTCAGTCGCCTGCTGTTCGCCATATTGGGTGTACATGTGCTTCGCCATCTTTACGAGAGTTTAACCTTGGACATTCTACATGTAAATCTTTTAATAATAATGAATACTGTTTTCCTCTCCATCGTAACATTTAAAAAAAATATTTTATTCAATCATGCATTAAAAATATATCGATTTTTATTATATATATCAGTGAATTTCTCCGACTTTCCTCGATTTTATCCAGTTAAAGGTTGCCTAGGATCAAAATAAAGATCACAGCCAAGGTCGTGTTAATTCAATATGACGGCCAAAGTAAAAAATATACCCCCCAAAATTTTTTCGATTTATTTACGAATATTTGGAATTATCTAAGTTGTTTGGGTTCATATTCGCTTGGAGTCAAAGTCACATATCCAAGATGGCAATCATGGCCAATAATGCAATGTTCCTCAATTTTTAATGCTTATTTTACAAATTATTACAAGTTCTAGTTATGCAGGGCGAAAAGGTCAAGGTTGTAAATAATTAAGATGTCTATTGGGGTCCATAATATAAACAAATATGACCCTTGTCCCTCCTGATCCCCTGCCTTGCATATACCTCAAACAAAAATACACTTCATATCTCAAATTACACCAAACATAAAATATTCTTCAAGCACGCATAAAACATAAAAATTGTCTCAAATAAATTTCACACCTTAAAATTTACTCATTTATACCTCAAACCTAAAATATAACTGATACCTCAAATATACACTTCCAACTCACACATAAAATAACTCAAATGTCCATAATAACTTAAAATTGCATCATACTTCAAATATACCTAAACCATATTCAACAATTCAATATAATTCAAATATACCTAAAACATACCTCATCTCTGCATTAAATACCAAATATACTCAAACCTCAAACATAACTCTCATATGTCTTAAACCTCAAACCTGCTTCAAAAATACCTCCGATATACCTTAAACATCCCTCCTTAGACCTAAAACATACTTAAAATATGCCTTAAGTGTAGGTTACATCTAACCTACCATACTTTGAAATCCCAACACTCACACAAAAATACTTTCATCTATATAACAGGTCTTCATGTGCACTTGTGAGTGGAATGGTGAGCTTCATAGCAGAGTGCATACACCTCAGATTTAATGCTGTATGAATAATTATTAGGTAATATATATAAAATAAATCATAGCAATTATTAAATCAAGTTATTTGCTTTTCACTTATTTTGTATGTCACAAATGTTTTTATCTGTATAGCAAACAGATAATGGGCTATGCCTAAAATCGCATCATGCAATATAACCCTTTTCTTTCAATTCTCCAATTATTTTACCTAACTTGCTAATGTGCACGTAATCTACAGTGTTTTGTATAGACATCAGATATATGAGTCTGTCTGTCCATATGTTCCTTCGGGACTTCAGGGACGCATAGCCGGTATTCTTGCCGTCCCTCCATCTTGATCAGATCTCTTTTTACTACAAATTCAAAAGCGGTGCCCATAAGTAAGTCGGCGTAATCACCATCGTTTACATATGTATGTTCAACAATTTTTAGTTCGTTGTCATCTTCATCTCCTGCTGCTTCTTCGATATCAAATTTAATTTTCTTTTTAGTAAGAATCGCAGAGTCACCAGTCTTCATAGCTGCTGAAACAGGATGCTTGTTTTGGGTTTCGTAGATATTATTTGACAATTTAGCAAATGTATATTTAGCAGGAACCAACATAATTGCTCATATTACGTCACTCGAATAACATATAACTTCGTCACAAGTATTGCTGTTATATGTTTCATCTTCTGTGTTATTTTCTTGATGTCTAGCCGCAGAAGATTTTGGCAACAAAGCTCACCCAAGAGCAATTCACCAGATTCACTTTTCTTATGTCTTCCGAGAGAGAAGTCAAAGGATGCACAGAGTATTTAATATTTATCTTTCAAAATTCTGATACAAATCCAAAGTGAACAGCATCTTAATTTCTCTTTTTCTCGTTAATTCATAATTTCATTCTCCTTAAATTTCATTAAATTAACATAATTACTTTGTTATCTTCTTTGGTAGTCGTAAAATATTAATTAAGGTCTATTTAAATAAAGGGTTGATGTTTTATGGAATAATCTGGTTGAAGTGTTGGATTTTTGTATATTCAGTGCCATATGCCTTCTCATTAGATATTTACTCTTTGCGCCCATATGTTCTCTAGATGTAATTTTATTTGTTTTATTTTATATAATAATTTCTAAAAATAAAAATTATATATATAATATTTCAAGATAATTACTAGTTTTACTTGCAAAACAATAGAAAACAACGGTATTATTAATCGAAAACAATAGTTATACCTTAACCATAAGAGAGTTCCTGGAGTGTTTTTTATGCTTGGTGCAAATCGAGCAGCTTTTAGTTGCTGAAATAAATGAATGCATTTTCGTTAATTTCCATTCCCATGAAACAACTAAATTCCTACCTTCTGCTTCTTAGAATTTTTTGAAAGTCGCTGTATGTAAACTTATATCTAATGTATTAAAATCTCCTCAAGTATGATATTTTCATTGAAATGAAATATATGTATGGATATGCCTGCAAAAGGAAACTGAGCACATAGACAGGATAGAACGTTTCAAACAAACATAGATTTTGAATTGCGAAGAATTAAATTTAACATTGCATTTAGAAAACAATAAGTAATACTGGAATATCTAGGTATTTTAGCTGATGCTACATAGGTGATTGACATAACAATTTAACCTACAACTATAATGAACCGAAAGATTGTTAAGAATGGATACAATAGTAACAATAATATGCTTATAATCTTAACTGACAAATAAACTACAATGATGTAAGCAAACTTGCCCTTAAAATCACACTACCGCATTAAGTTCAACATAGCAGCGACTTCTGAAACATTCGAGCAGTATGTTACCAACTTTATTGACTTAAAATGGAAATATTCATTGTTAATGACAATACTAAATATTTATTTGAGATTTTCATTTAGTTTCTGTTTAACAAACTCAAATATACTCCAAAAATATAACTCCACCTTCCTACCCAATTAGTTTAGTCAGCTTACAATGTTATATTTAAAATTTATTTGTGGCATCTTTTCCTTTGCAGCTTTAATGATTAATTTTCTGGTAAGAATACATGTATCATTCAAGATGTAAGATATATTTTATTTCTAAGGTACCCTGGTTATGTCAGAATTTATTTCTGACCTCTTCGATTCTTGGCCGAACTGACTACGAATGTTCAGGCCTCGGATTCTCAAGTCGGTAGGAAGTGGTGGGCACTAACATGGGATATGTGTTTTCTTGGAGCCCTCTCGTTTTCCATGCTTTCTACAAGGCTTAAGGCATGATGTCCCATATCACTCTGATCGAAGTCAGGAGCAGCACCTTGATATGAATTTGACAGCTGTACCTTCAACAAATTGTAAAAAGCAACTAGTTAAGCTTATAAAATAGGTAAAGCGTCACCGACGACAGAAACTGTAACTTTGGTATGAATTTGGTGACTCTCACATCAATGCATCAAAAATGATGGCCAACTATGCTCATAGGAAGGTGCAAGGCATAATTGGCCATATTATTAACCTTTTTTTTTATAAAATAACAATTTTAATATATAATTTTTACTAAACAAATTTCTCGGGTAACCAGCTGCCGGGAGTGGAGGTGGGACGGACGATGAGAGAAACGAAGATGGGGGATGACAGTTATCCTAGAGATCATAAACTTGATGTCGGGCGACCCCAGAACAGCGCTCCTAGTGGTCATAAACGAAGATTTGTGACACCACTCTGATGGACGATGAGAGAACCGACAGTGTGGACTAAGAACAAATGACAAATTAAGTAAACAGGATGGCGGGTGGCAGAAACAAGATGATGGATGACAGAGAAGAAGGTGGCCGACGCAAACGTTGTAGCGGACTCAAAACGTCAACGATACACAAGCTAACAACTAGGCACTCTTTACACTTATATCTGTGAGTTTTAAAAGTTTAATCAATCATACTAAATTAAAAGTATAAGTTCCTTTATAAAATTATATTTGGCATATTTGAAGGTTGTTATATCATCGAATTCTCTTTGAAAATATGAGTCCATAGATATTTCGCTCAACTCTCTCATGTCTCCAAATTTTTTATGTAAATTAAAATAAAGAACAAATTAAACACATAATTTAAAATATCTCAATCCGACATGGTCTTATTTATTACTAATAGACATTAATACATTCCTCACTTTTACATGTCCCAATAGTTCAGATGGCTGGTGTATCTGGCCAGTTACCCAATGGACAGCAGTTGGCCCTTCAGCTCCTCCAAGTGTTTTTTTTAGTAGACTCATCGTAAAAATGCACATAATGGCTACGATACCTACTACTCTGTGTATAACTGTACTGCACTGTATAACAATCATAAACGAAGTTGGTAGGCACCAGTGGCAGAAATCCAACTGTCTATGTTAATTACAAACATGATGGCCGACAAAGTGACAATCGTGATGACATCCAAGATGGCGGATGAAAAATCCACATCCCCCAACCCTTGTCCTCAAACCTACTAAATCTACCTACTCATATATTTCCTTCCGAATGTATCCATACAGAAGATATCGGGAATCAAGGTTCTATGTTTTAATATCTTCAGGATAAAATTTTTTGTCACATATTAGAACAAAATATTTACAACACATGTGTTACATACACAGAATGACTCTGACAATCACCGACTGACAAACTCCACTTCCATACTACTTACAAAAACGTCGAAAAAAATATGCGACATATTGTTGACGATGCTTTGTAAGTTTGGCATGCACCCTTAAAGGTGGAGCTGAAAAACATGCTTATTGTACGTTTTGCAGAAAATATTTGAAACGGATCAAAGACATTCAGGAAAATGATGCTGTAACCGATAAAGTTGATGGAAGGTACTTTGAACAACACCGTTAAGGAATAATACCTCATGCGAGTGGCGTATTGTTTGCCTGCCAGTTACAGTACCGCAATTGTTTCGAAATTTATGTATGAATTCCTCTCATACAATGATAACACAAGATAACCATTTTCGTTCCTTTTAACTAACTTGTTCTTAATTCGTTATTGGAAAAACAATTAACCTTCGGTACTAGAAACTTTTATATGACAACAGGGCTGCGACCCTTATTTTATATGCTATACATTAATGACAGTGACTGGTTTTGCAGTGGTTACAAATGGTCGTTCGACTACCTATATCCTTAATGTCAATGTTCCATTTCAAATACTTCCTGCAATATTTACAATAAACCTGTATTTCAGCTCCGCCTTCAAGCGTAAGTACCATTCATACGAAGTACCGTCGGTCATATTTCTGTGGCCTATCCAGAGGGTAGTAGGTCACACATTAACTAGGGGGATAAGGTTAGCTGGATGGAAAAGCACTCAAATACAAAATGCTTCTTTTATTCAACACAACACAACACAAGA